>CP125974.1:57912518-59122732 GCA_030063025.1 Avena longiglumis | reverse complement strand
TCCATTAGATTGCAGCAACAAGTCGACAGAATAATTTTACCCTCAAGATTCCAAAGCGTGTTAACGCAGGGAGTGCATTCTCGGGTGATGAAGTCGCACTCTTTCCGGATCTCAAGATCACAGAGACGATCCTTCCGGCTAACAACAAGTGCTGTCTTAAAAAAAAAGAACATTCACAGCCTGGCCACACTGCCTTGTGACTAATGTAAGACCTTCCTCTCTGTCTCCAAGAAAATGGAGGTTGTAGCACTCTTCTCGGCGATTCCGCAAAGACAACCAAGGGTAACACCTAAGTGAGGGAGATCCCCAGGCTTCATTTTTAAGCCTTGAGTGCTTAGTATGTAGGAGTATGAGAGAGCCTATTAGTGGTCTAGGCTAGACGCACTCCACCAGAAAGTTTCAACTGGCTAGTGCACTAGAAACTCTAAACCATGCCTAAACCGAGGATTAGAGGATAGAACTTATGTGTCTAGAGGAGGAGGGCTCGGCCTTTAGGTGGGAGGTATATGTAGTGGGAGTCCTCCCTAAGTCGGCCTTGGTCACGTAACGGCTTGAGGACTCTCCCCCAAGTCGGTTCCAACTACCTTGCTTGTTTCCCACAGTTTCGCTTCCCAGCGCTTCTATTTTCCATACCATGTTTTAGTCATTGACTTTCAACCGTCGTCGATTTTCGCTTTTTGGAATGTGCAATGAACACTTGAGTACATGATGCAATCATTCATCATGTAATGACACATTCATGTACTCCGGTCTTGAAAGTTTGACAATTCGAACCCTACAGGAATATCTCGATGAAAACACTTCTAGATCATTCCCTAACTACTGACCGGACTCTCCAGGTATACGAATCTTATTCTCCTGGATCATTCTGATCAGTTCTCGTGATATTCCTGATCCCATCCGAGACCTCAGGAACAACATTCGGCCCCTTTCTCTTGCTAACAATACCATATCTACTCAAACAACGTCCGAATCCTTAAGTGTGTCTCCCTCATAGTTCGTGAATTATGAGCGGATATGATCGAGACACTTCTGCGACTGATAAATTCAATAGAGGTAACTGAAATTCACCATATGGCTCTGCTACATATTTCACGACATTTTTGCGATCCAGATCAACGAACCACTTGGCATACTTATACCAATTTCCCTTTGTCTCACGAGTAGTTTACTTTTATCAAAGGGAGGTTATGATACTGCTTTCAGCATTCTCAAGATTCCAACCTAGTTCTGGAACTCACACGATAAGTACTATTTTCTCGTCTCGGTGATATGTGATCTTTGTAGAGCCAGCCTACATGTTTGCAAGCAATTGGATGACATTCCACCAGAGGGCCTGTAGAGTATATTCATCCTATCATAGGATGGACCAAATCCCACTTTGATCCATGTGCCTCAACACATACTCTAGAACACTCAATGCCACCCCTTTAGCCACCCAAGCTGATTGCAGTGGTGTTTGATGGGCATCATCACAAGCATCCTTAGGTGGAGAGGTGATATGCATGATCTCATGGTGAGAAGGAATTGGATTTACTATGTAATCGAGAAAGCATATAGCAATTGAACTATTTAAATGACTTTATCTTTATACTCGCTTATCTTTAGGAGTATGTCCATCACATCATTCTCCTATTGACATGATCTGTTGTTAATAACATCTCTATGTTCATGATCGAGGAAACCATGATCATATATTAACCAACAAGCTAGTTTAACAAGAGGCTTTACTAGGGACTCTTATTTTAGTTTACAAATCACACAAGTATAAATGTTTAGGTTAATACAATTATAGCATGGTATGTAAAATTTATCATAAGTGTGAAGATATGATAATGTCGGCAATTTATTATTGCCTCTTGGGCATATCTCCAGCAGTCTCCCACTTGCACTAGAGTCAATAATCTAGTTTCAAACCTTTGTGTTTCAACACATATGTAGCTTTTCGGTGTTGTATGTACACGATTGCTAGTGGTCGGTTGATCTCGGATATGACACTTCAGTCCGTGTGTAATAATTGCATGTCTTTGCGTCTACGCATCACTCATTCTCTTATGAGATGGCTTTGTATAAATTTGGTCTTCGGTGTGACCTTTAGCTCTTTGGGGTTAAAACATTTTGATAATATTCGCACAATATATCTTCATAGTATTATCCTCATGAACTACACCTAGTTTGATAACAAACTACTTGACACAATGCCCTCTTTTCTTTGCTAAAATAGCGAATATATACTTAGCCTTTTGTTGTAGTATCTGTCACAATGTCTTAACTTTGGAACTCATCCAAATCTATTATGGAACTCACTTTCCATTAAATTGTGCCACCCTTAGTTTAGATTGAGATAAACTTAATTTGTACTTTGTGACAAAATTAGTATCAATGTAGTACTTTTACAATGAACTAACCATTTATTTGTCACTTCTACAAATATTATATCTTAGTTCTTCCAAAGATCATAAGAATATCCTTACTATTGTCCAATGATCATCTTACGAATCATTAAGTATATGCTCACAACATTTAGAGCATAGGACATATCTGGATTTTTACATATCACATTATGATTGATATAAATACTCTTTGTGATTTCATACATCAAGTATCAATCTATACTTGATTATTTGTTTTCACTTTACCAAATGTCAATACACTTGAATATATCATCAATATTGAACTCATTCAATCCTTTACATCTTGACAGAACCTCTCTTGTAGTTTTATATTGAACTCATTCAATATCTTGTCTATGTATACAGCACAACCATATTAGCGTCTATTGATGCCAAATATTTGGGTTTTGCCTAAGTCTTTCATCGGGATGAAATTCTTAATATGTGTTAATAAAGATACATCATTTCCAATCAACAATATGTCCTCCACATAATGTATTAGAATATGTCTTAGTGCTCCCACTTAATTTCTTGCAAATGCAAGCATCTTCATTGTCTCAGGTAATTTAAACTCTTTTAACGGTTTCATCATAGTGAAGATTCCAACTCCGCTATGCTTACTTCAACCATTGAAGTTTGCATATTATTTTAGCATCCTTGAATTAACAAAACCCTTTGGACCGTGTCATGCACCGTCCATTAGCTCATTCTACTAGAAGAACTTGTTTTTGTTTATTCAACACAAAATTATATGTCGTAGTTGCTACATTAATCCATCTAGACTAAATATCATTATGAAAGATCAAATCTTATCATAATCGACCTTTGAACATTGTTGTGAACTCTTTCCCAACATGTCGACTATTTCATAGATGTGCAACATCCATATACTATTTCTTTATAGATCCAAACACTGTAAGGTCTTACACCTTTCTCGAGGGTCCTTCAAGTTCAAAACTTGATTTCGTGTATGGAACTATCTCGGATTTTATGGCTTCAAGCCATTTGGTAGTCAGGGCTCATCATTGCTTCTTTGCATGTAGTCGGATCATTATTGTCAAATAATGATTTAACTCTCAAATCTTGGTATTTGATTGTTTACCCGACCTACTTGTTTTAATAGGAACTTAGATCTCCGTAACCACAATCTTTGAGGCACGTGAGCCATGAGCATTATTCTTGCCTCGGAACACTTTTTACTGCGCAACTTTGCACATATAGCTAAGGTTCTTTTAACCTTATCAAAGTTCTTTTGTCCTCCCACTTAACTTTTCACGAAAAATTCCTTCTCTAAAAACTTGGCGTTCTAAGCGACAAACATTTTGTCTCCGATGTTATGGAGAGCAGTTATTGAAATAATATACAAAGAGGTTCATCAGGCTTTGGTTGCAAACATCTTTATTATGCATAGCATACCAATGTTTAAGAAAGGACAACTTGGGTTTTATCCCAAAGCATAACTATATGGTGTCATTTCAGCGGATTATGATGGAGCTCTTTTCGATTGGTAAAGCAGTAGTCTCTAAAGCTTTTAATCTTTAAAATATAATGGCAGTTTATGAATTATACCTTTGATCTTACCATGTCAAACAAGGTTTAATTACATATCTCGAATGCTCCATACTCTTATGGTGTTTCGAAAATGCAAATCCAGACGATTCCTTAAATCTTAGGTATTATGCAAAACTTGTAACTCAAATATCTTCCTTTATGATCTTATCATAAACTATTTATATTCTTGTTACAATGATTTTGCACTTCATCTTTAAAGTCTTTGAACTTTTCAAATATTTCACACTTCATCCTTATTAAGTAAATATTCATATATTCACGCAAATTTTCGGAGAAAGCATATGAAGTTGAAATCCAACGCTCTTGACTACACATAATGGATTTTACAACAATATGTACAAGTTCTAATAAGCTAGTCATTAGTTCCTTTTGGCCTATGAGCGAAGTTTTAATTATCTCTAGGAAAGTTTCACAAGCGTCATTTGATCAAAATCAAATAGACTCCAAAATTCCATCCATATGGATTTTCTTCATGTTTTCTTTCAATATAATTTAATGGCGATGTCACTTCCTAAGTGATCTTTCAATCAATTTGTCTTTCGACATTTTAGCACTAGTTTTATGGATGTGATTTCTCCAGCGAGATTTGTGAATCATCCGTCTTTTATGGATTACGACAATTATTTGAACAACCTTTTGTTCTCATAATACTGATAAAACAAATCTTGAAGGCAAGCTTTGATGTTTAACGAGCAACACAATAACCCTTTATTTGTTCTCGATGAACATCATCACATATTCTTTGCTAATTACTTAGGCCTTTGTAGTTCATGAATTACATTTGTTTAGTATGACGATTCATACCAACAAATTCAGTATTAAATACTTAAGAACCACATTGTTTAATAAGCAAAGAATATAGCAATAACATGTATATCATCTACATACTTAAACTGAACAATTCTAGTCTTTTCTTTTCTGCCATATATTTATGAGATTCTCTTTCAATATTTCCTTTTCTGTTTGAAAGAATCTATCAACATCAATAGTGGAGTCATACATATGACACATAGTCCAAGCGTGTATAATTAAATACCAATGTCTTTGGACTTGCACTTTGAAGTAGATCACCATCATCAAATGTTTGGTGTTCTTCCAAATTTCTTTCTTTAGTAATCTCTTGGTGTTGTAAATATTTTACCTACATCAAATATTCACCTTTATCATGGAATTATCCATGATCAAGCTACTAGCTTATGGTGGTGAATAAGTATAATGTTGCTCTCCAAAACCTTTTGGAGGATTAGGACAACTAGTGTCTCAACCTTTGCAAATTCTCATCAAATATGAGAACATGACTTTTGCCATATTATACTCTATCATGTTGCAGCAAAACTTCGTTTGAATATCACAATATCTTCCACATCATGGTTTTTAAAACAACTCTTTCAGATCCTAGATAACCTTGATATTAAGAGAATCCTTTGAATATCAAGAATCATGGAGACAAACATGATACTTATATACTAACACTTGGAATTGTTACTCTTGATTTAATACTAATTATTAAACTTCATGGAGTAAGGAACTTCTTGAAAGTTTGCAATAGGACTTTCAAACTTTAGATTAACACTTCAAAACAATACGATACCCGATTAAGTAAGTAACCAGAATTCTATAGTTCTATCATCTCAATTATAACTAGCGCAAGGTGGTAAGCGGATGCCAATGACTACAACAACTATGCAAATTCACTTTGATTTAGTTTATGATAAATTGAGTTCTAATTAATAATTAAATTAATCTAGGTGAACTCCCACTCAAAACAATATCCCTCACATTGTTTTAGTGATCACGAACCAAATCCAACACATCAAAACCGATCATCACGAGAGTTGATATAGCTTCAATGGCGAACAATCAACATGTTCATCATATCTACTATATGACTCATGCTCTACCTTTCGGTTATCCGTGTTCACAGGCCATATGCATGCATGCTAGGCTCGTCGAGATCAAACCTTAGTTTACGCATGAGCAAAGAAGCACTCACGTTGTATACACTTGTAGAATCTAACACACCCGATCATCACGTGGTGCTTGAAACAACAAGCTTTAGCAATGGTGCTAACTAAGGGTGAACACTTTATGACTTGAAATTCATGTGCATGAGGATCATCTTATAATGCTACTGTAAATCTACTAAGCAATACAAGATGCATAAAGGATTAACATCACATGCAATTCAATAATATGTGATATGATATGGCCTTTCTTCTTTGTGCTTAGATCTCCATCTTCAAGCACGAACATGATATCCATCATCACCATTGCATCAAGGTCAATGGCCTTCTCCATGGTTGTCGTCCACGGCTTCAACTATTACAACTACTTTGAATAGACGCGGGTCTTAACATAAATTAAAGACAACCATATGGCTCCAGGTTGCCAACTTACAATAAGGAACATTGCATACATCAAATATTATCACAATCATGGCCATATCACATCATTGCACCCCAGCAAAACAAAGTTAGACACCTCTACTTTCTTTGCATATTTTTACGTGGTTTGGGGCTTTCAATAAGTGTCGTTCTAACTTACGAACAAGAACCACAACATTGATACTAGCATTGTTGATCACCCGTTGTAAATTGGATCTTAACTATGCTAGGAGAAAGCGAGCACCAAATCCACTTATACAATACAAGTTGCATGTCAAGCGTGGAGCAAGTCTCATGAGCGATGTCATTTAAGGTTAGCCGGCGCTTCATCCCAACATACCGCAAGATGCAAAGTACACAAGAAGCAATCGACAATAAAAGCATCAACGCCCACAATGACCATTGTGTTCTCGTCTGAGATCTACATATAGACACGGCTCACGATACCCTTTGAGGTTCGTAGCATGGAAAACAAAATTTTCTATCGCATACAAACAAACAAGCCAAGATATATCTACTAGATTGTATGCAGTCGATGGAATAACACCTCGAAGATTCCAAATTGGTTAGCGAGCAGATTCTACGTGGGTGATGTAGTCGTACTCTTTCCGATCTCAAGATCGCGTAAGCGATCCTTTTCGGTAGCGTTCAGGCGCTTCATCGTCGGTCACACGTTCGATTTTCGTGAAGACCTTCCTCTCCTTGTTCCAGGGCGGAGGTTGTAGCACTCTCCTCGCGATTCGGCGGCTGGCGTGGTGCAGGAAGTAGAGGGAGATCCGCGGGTCTTATTGGCGGAGCAAGTATGGTGGAGTATGAGAGAGAGCTATTAGTGGTCTGGGTTTAGGCGCACCAATTGAAAGCTCTAATCCGAGGCTAGTGCAATTAGAAGCTCTAAACCAAAGCGGCTCTAAGCCGGAGATTAGAGGATAGGAACTTGTGTGTCTAGGGAGGAGGCCCTGCCCCTCCTTTTATAGGTGGGAGGGTGGCCAGGGAGGAGTCCCTCCCAAGTCGGCCTTGGTTGGCCTTGCGCGGCTTGGAGGACTCCTCCCAAGTCGGTTCAACCACCTCTTGCTTGTTTCCCACAGTTTCTGTTTCCCACAGTTTCTGTTTTCCAGTTTCATGTTTTAGCGTTTGACTTTCAAAGCTGGCGGTTGACTTTCAGTTTTGGAACAGCAAGAACACTTAGTACATGATGCAATCATTCAATATGTAATGACACATTCATGTACCTCCCCCCAGTCTTGGACAATCCGAACCTTCTAGAACATTCCCGATGAAAACAAGGAATCATTCCCGAACTCCGAAGCAGGACTTTCCTTATATGAATCTTATTCTCGACCATTAGGATCACCTCGTGATATCCGGATCCCATCAAGACTCGAACAACATTCGGTATCTTTCTCATAATACCATAATTACTCAAACAACGTCGAATCCTTAAGTGTGTCTCCCTACGGTTCGTGAATTATGCGGACATGATCGAGACACTTCTCGACGATAACCAATAGAGGAATCTGGAAATTCATATGGCTCCCACATATTTCTCGATTACTTTGCGATCGAATGAACCACTTACATACGATACTAATTTCCCTTTGTCTCACGATGGTTTACTTATCCAGGGTTATGATCGTCGGTATCTCTGCATACCTAGTTCAACCTCGTTCTGATAAATACTATTTTCTCGTTCCGTGATATGTGATCCCTTGAGCAGGTCACATGCTTGCAAGCCAATTGGATGACATTCCACCGAGAGGGCCCAAAGTATATCTATCCGTCATATGGATGGACAAATCCACTCTTGATCCATGTGCCTCAACACATACTTTCCGAACACTCAATGCCACCTTTATAGCCACCCGATTCACGGTGTGGTGTTTGATGTCATCAAAGCATCCTTCCTGAAGGTGATATGCATGATCTCATAGTCGAAGGAATTAGGTTACTATGTATCAGAAAGCATATAGCAATTGAACTATTTAAATGACTTGATCTTTATGCTACGCTTATCTATAGGAGTATGTCCATCACATCATTCTCCTAATGATATGATCCTGTTGTTAATAACATCTCTATGTTCATGATCAGGAAACCATGATCATATATTAACCAACAAGCTAGTTTAATAAGAGGCTTTACTAGGGACTCTTATTTTAGTTTACAAATCACACAAGTATTAATGTTTCCGGTTAATACAATTATAGCATGGTATGTAAACATTTATCATAAGTGTGAAGATATGATAATAACCACTTTATTATTGCCTCTTGGGCATATCTCCAACAATAACATATACCAACAAGATTTTTGCTTCAAAGCATGGCCAAAGGCTCAAATATCTCTTATTGTACATTAATGAGCTTCAAACAACACACTACATATATTACAACTATCACCAAGGGAAAAATAGAAAGTTGGAATATATGGAGAGAAACAACAAGTATCATAAGATAAAATAGACTAGCAAAAATCTCACTATTGCACATGAGAGAAGTTCATGAAATGATAGGCAATAAAATTGCTAGATTGACATAATTGGGATTGGAGGATCATATGCATGATTTTGTATAGTCCCAATTATATGCACTCATCTCAACTTAAACACATATACAATATAGAGTCCCCTTAAAGCCATGGCTAGAACTACAACAATTACAAATACATTAATTCATGCTAGAAGGGAACTGACAAACAGTTTGGAATCAAGATATATGAGCATGAGAAGGAGATACTTATTAGAAATATAATTGGTAGGATGTAGAGTATATGAAATCGTTGATCATCCTATATCTTGCCTCAATTTTCATTAACGCACCACTTCTTCAAGATTGAGAGATAAGCATCCAATACATCTCAAATGTACCTAAAACACATTTAAGTACAAAATGGTCCCCAACCTTATTGGGTCCAAAGTAGTTAGTACAACTACAATACATAGGTGAGACTCCACATAAATATGTGCATATTGATGTGAAATTGAATTTCATGCACAACTTAGCCGATGGGATTTGGTGGAGTTTCCCCTATATATTGGATCAAATAAAGCAAGCATTCCATTATATAGACATATAGTAAATATGCATGCATAAAGCCTTCAAGAACCAAAAAGGAGATATAATTTGAACAAAAACACCAAGTAAATTGAGATTGCACACACAAGAGTGTGACATGACAAACGATGTCAAAATTGTATCAAAGAACCAATTCAACACATGAAGGATCACAAGTTCAACAAATGAAGTAGGCTAAAGCCAAAAAGCAAAAGATAGATAGAAATAAAAATGATCAAGGATTTATCTCATTCTAAAATGGTCAAAATGTGAAACACGGAATGAGACAAAACCAACTCCCAAGAAGAGCAAGGTTCCAACAAGAAACCAAACTTTCCAAACTTCTCATGATGGCTAAAATACCAAAACGAAAGGATTGAGGTTCCAAGCACATAAAACCCGATATGGATCAAACAAAGAAGCATAAATATGAGTGTTCTAAATAATATGGGAGAGCTCCCCCATGGATAGTGCATTATGTAGGATTTTACTTTTAAATGCAAAATGCACACAAATTGGATCATCACTAGTACCTACAATAAGTAAAACACAAGAGGATATCAATAAAATAAAAAAGATCCACAAGAAGCAAGGAAATCTTGAGAGACAACACAAAACATTTTCTTGGCCAAAGATAGGATAAAATTAAACAAAGGCCAAGGTGAATATGTTCAATAAATTCTACCATAAATTGAGTACTCATTGTCCAAGGACAAGAAATATTGGTAATAATTTTCCAAAGATAGCTAGCATGGATATCCAAGATCATAGTCACAACAAGAAGCATATAACAAATGATAAGAATTAAGCATGATACTTCGAACAAGATTCTTGGTAGCTTCCAATAGTCACACAATCACTAGTGATTAGAGTAACTTGAAGCAAATGGTTTCCATGAGGATATATATATCTAAATCTGAGGAAACACATACCAAGAAACACTCTCATATACAAGATCCAAAATAAGATCAATAAAGCCATTCAAGCAAATTGGAAATTGTATGAGCAAATGTGTCACATAGTTGCTAGCTAATTATAAATATCAATTCTAACTGACACAACCTTGAATATTCACATTTTCTAGGATTGTAATATGCACTAAGCATATGATTCCCCCATAATGTGATACTACCATAAACCAACACGAGGCAAAAGGATACAAATAGAGATAATTAATGGACATTATAAAACTTAAATTTCTCATGAGAATTATACCACATAGAGACTAGACAATAAACAAATATAAATACTAGGTGGTATTCTTATGTACACACAATTTTTGGATTGTGGAATGCCTAAGCATAACACTCCCCCAAAATGGGATAATCCATTAATCTCTCAAAAGAGCCAAATAAGATACCAAATACAACCAAAGACTCAAACACAAGAAACACAAATTCATGGTGTGCCACCTAATCATACACAAATATGCTTGATACCTCAAGATAATTAAATGGAAAGCACAACATGTACAAAAACATGGAAGATACAAAACCAACACATGCACAAGGGGCGGTAACTTTCAATGAAATGAGTTAAGCATATGTTACATAAGGAGGAACATTGGAAATATAATAGGAGCAATATATTCCACATGACTTGGCTTGACAAAAATAATAATGAAGATCCCTTAATTATTCATGATGTAGAAAAGTCTCCAATGCCCTCCAACTAACACCTATTGATCAAGTTTTGGCTTGTTGGTCCCCAACCAAGTTGGGTCCTAAGAGGTTAGTCACAATAGGCTTGGCAACCCAAATGGTTCTTTTCTTGAAACCACATTGAGCACCAACAAATTTGGAAAACACCAACCTCATCCTTACAAAGAGAATAAACATCATCAATAATGATAGGGTTGGATGAGGATATACCGATAGTGCATGAGGAAGAAATATGCCCCTTCTCACAACATATGTAGCAAGTTCTACTCTTTCCATCTTTCTTCTTAGGTGAAGCCACAACTGAGGAAGAGCTCGAGTAGTCCTCTTAGGAAGTGGACCATTAATGACTTGAGGTGGAGCTTGAGGCCGCTTCCTTGTTGCTTGAGACTAAGAGGCTTTTTCTTCAATGGGCAAGATCTAACATGGTGCCCTTCTTCCTTGCACTTTAAGCAAACAATGTTGGCGGATTGACTTGATCTTGGCCATTCTTCTTGTTTTCCTTGTGCTTCAACATGATAGTGGACTTGTTCTTGACATTGGAGTTGAATCCAAGCCCACTCTTGTCATTTGAGGATTTTGCACACTCAAAATTTTGTTGAGTGTGACCTTCCCTTGATGACCCTTTTCAAGTCATTTCTCAAAGAAGTGACTTGAGCCTTGAACTCTTTATTTCCTCTACATGGCAATATAACATTTGGATTAGATATAGTGCTAATGTCCACATGAGGCCCACTAGATGTTACCTTTGACACGATGGCCTCATGAGCTAATTTTAGCCTACCATGGGAGACTAGAAGATCCTCATGCGAGCTCGAGAGCTTAACATGAATTTCTTCTAATTTCCCATAGTTGCTAGTTAGCAAAGCAAGTTGAGCCTTTAGCTCAACATTCTCCTTCAAAATAGATGCTTCTGAAATAGAGTTAGTAGCACAAACATCATTATTATTAGCAAGAGGTGAGGGCAATTTGTCAAGCTCTATTAAATATGAAGCTTTAAGTTGCTCATGTGACTCGGTGAGTTTGATGAGCTCCCTATTAACGACCCGAGAGCCATTTTCAAGGTGCTTAAAATCCTCAACAAGTTTAGCATAAGCAACTTCAAGTTCATCATTTTTAATCTTGAAGGAGTTAGCCACACATGAGTTCTCTATCATGGTATTCCTTTACTCTAGATAATTTTAGAGTAAAAGTATCCTTAAGAGATTCTTTGGTGGTTTGTTCTTCTTCAAGGGAGTCCTTTAGTTGTGCAACTTCATTAGCATACTCACGCTCAAGTGCAAACTTTTGATCAATTAAGTTCTCCTCAATAAGATCATTGCCTTCTATGGCAATTCAAAATTTCAAGAAAGTTGGAGGAAGCAATTTTATTTTTTAAGAGGCGCTATAGACAACATCTCCCATTTTCTTAATAGAGGTAATATCATACTTACCTCTATAATCATCATTATCATTCTCAACCTCATCATCATCATCATGAGATACAATGGGATTCAAAGAGGTTACCTTTGTTCCCTTAGCCATAAGGCACATGTGAGAACCGGAGGAAGGTGATGATGAGATTGCACTTGTAGCTTTCTTCAAGACCTTGTCTTGGCCCATAGAATCTTAATTTTCCTCTACATGGTTAGCAACAAAAGCACTAGAGTAAATAGAAGCATTTTTATCATGGCAACAAGACAACATGGGCATATCATCATGAGATTTATTCAAGTCATTTCTACATGATATGCAAGGACTATTAACACAAGCATGTGAGGAATTTTGAGTGCTAGAAGTGTTAAGGTCCAAAGATAGATCATTGCAACTAGATAGATATGAGGGATTACAAATAGTGAACACACTATCCATATTGCAATTTCTATCACCACTCACCATACCATTACCTTGTGAAAAGTCACATGTTGGTGAAGTGGTAGACGATGAGAACTCATCTCGACCGGAAGTGGAAGCAACACAATCATCCTCAATAATGTTGGACTTGCTATATTTATTGTGAAGCTTGGTCCATAGCTGACTAGCGGTTGAATAAGGCATGATAGAAGAAAGAACTACATTGCTCACAACATGCAAAAGAATTTTAGTAGCTAGAGCATCTATATGAGAGTTCAACCTCTCCTTTAAAGATTCGTTTTGGGTATCCATAGGAGAAGAGAAACCCACATATAGATATCCCTCGATAATTGGGTGAATTTCCCGAAATAAATTAAGGATCGAATTTTCCAAACATCATAATTTGTGCCATCGAATGTGGCGTGTCCTTGTGCACTAATCCCCTAGCGACATCTTTACTCTCAAGGCGGTGGCGCATAAAATGAGAGGCCGGCTCGATACCAATTGAAAGGATACGGATGTCGCCTAGAGGGGTGAATAAGCGATTAAAACTTTTCTAGAGTGGCTCAACAAAGGCGGAATAAAACTAGTGTTTACTTTGTTAAGCACAACTTAGAACAACTAAGGTTCACCTATGTGCACCAACAACTTATGCTAAGCAATACAAGCAACAAAGTGATAGCAAGATATATATTACTTCAAGCACGAAGACTATCACAATGTAAAGTGCATAAGTAAAGAGCTGGTATAGAGATAACCGAGGCACGAGGACACCGATATTTTCTTGAGTTCCTCCCAACATGGAGTCCGTCTCGTTTGGAGAGGGGTGGTATCAAACCACCATACAAAAGGCCTCCCTTATTCTCGATGAATCTCACCCCAATGGGATCGATTCACGCTTCCACTATCGGTGCACTTGTCGTGTGGCAGGAACATCTCACGAGGTTGGGGCACTTCTCCACAACTTAATTGGAGGCTCCCAACAAACGCCACAATGCCACCAAGGCCACAAACCGTCTAGGGTTCCAAGAACCCAAGAGGGACAAGCTCCAATGAGTAACTCAAACCAAATCCTCCGAGGAGAACTCAAACCGATGCACCAAATGCAAATGGCAAGAACACCACAAGGTGCTCAAATTCCTCACTCTCAAGTTCCAACAAAGCTACTAAAGCTATTGGGGAACAAGAGAGGAGGAATCAAAAAGACACAAAATCCCCAAAATCTAGATCCCTAAAGATACACTCACAAAGGATGAATCAGTTCACGTCGAAAACATAGATCTAGATCACCTCCAACTAACCCTCAAATATATGCAATAATCAATGGAGGTGTGTAGAAATCAAGCTCAAAGAGTAAGGCAAATGGGGCAAAGCTTAGACAAAAGGAGGAGTAAGTAACCTAAGCGAAAATGGACAAAGACTTATATAGGGCTAGACAAAATATGGCCGTTAGGGTGTTTTTGAGCAGTCAGTAGTACGGTTTTTGACGTACTAGCATGTGCGAAATAAGGAAGCGGCGGATGGGGGCAGCGGCATGCGGGCCAGCGGTAATGGCCCAATGAAAGCCCAAGCAAGCCAAGAGCATCAAGTATGTGACATGTGGCCAGGTCCACAGCAGGAGAAGCAAGATCATGCAGGGCAAGCGGGCGGGCTCATGTGGATTAGCCTTGGATGGCTCATGCGCTGGTCAACATGGCACGGCCAGCGGCGCAGAGGCGGGCCCAGCATGCAAACGGGCCTTGAGAACAGGCAATGCTTGGCGATGCGTGTAGCGGCGATGGTAACGCGTGCGGGTGGCGCAAGCGAGCCTGGCGAAGGCTAGCTGGGCTAAAGGATTTCTTTCGGTAGGCGGTAGTGAAGCCCACCGGCAGACTACCGGGCCGGCCGGTACTACCAGAAAATGGTACCAGGCCAGGCATCGAATAGTTAGGGGACGCTCAGATGCGAGCGGTAGTACCGGCCTGCCCGGGCGGTACTACCTCTCGGCCCAGAAAACAGGTTTTTCTTTTTAAATAAGACCGGCAGATATTCAAACGTCAATAACTTTTGAACGGTAGCTCCGATTGACCCGATTCCAATTGCGTTGAAAAGAGGATGACATTAGCTACCCTATAAAAAGTGAGAATGTATCAAGTACTACCAATTGCGTTGAAAATATTGGTTATCACCAAGTGAGAATGTATCAAGTACAATAATGTGAGATACCTCACTAGGTGAGAAACCGAAAAACCGCATAGATCAAAATCGCAATAAGATATAAAAGAGAGATCCGATTTTGATGAACAAGAGCTTGTTATGAAGATTAACACAAGCTCTATATCCTCACATGGGTAAGACCAAATAATAACCAAATACGATGATGCAAGTATGCAAAGGTTTGAGCTCTCTCCGAACGATGTGATCGAATTACTCATTCGAGAGCCCCTCTTGATAGTACGGTTATCTATCCTAAACCCGGTCTCCCACACACAACATGAGACCTGCAAAAGGGAAAACCTATCAATATTATACCTTTGCCTTGAGCATTCCACATGAGCTCGATGTAGACAATCTTTCCCTACTCAAGATGGAACGCCTTTCTTGATTCCTCATCATCGATCCATGAGCACCGAGGATGGCAAGCATCAAACATGAGATCTTCTATAGATGGTGCATTTTGAGCTTGCACAACACATCTTCTTCTCATTTCATCGACCTTGAAGCCAACACATGCTCCAAGCGATGCCAATGGCCAAATCCTACAATTATAACTTAATACACATTACTCCATAAATATTGTCATTAATTACCAAAACCACGCATGGGGCCCACATGTTCTTTCAACCACCCTCATGGTCGGCGACCGAAGATGGCAAGACCCACGGGTACAACATCCAACAAAGAATAGGGTATTACTAATGTCTTATGGTAGACCCAGACTTGGAGCATGTGTTGGGTTGGATTAGCTCACTTTCTTTGGGCTTAGGCATTTATCTTTATAATTTCTAGATGATTACAACGAGATTTACTTTGGTGTTTTTTTCTAGGCCCATTTTGAATCTGTGGTAGCCCTAGGCTAAATCTACACATGCTCGGACTAGTCACGTGATACTGAGAAGAAACATACATTTGATGGCTGCTAGGACAGAACCAGCACACCAGCACTAGAGCACCGCTCCGAACGTGTACATGTGACACACCGTATGCCTAGGATGCCTTGACTTATGTGTGGCGCTCACAACATACAAAAATAAGCTATGATGTAAATATCTTTTCTTATTATCTTCCAATTATAACTTAAAAAACACTTTTAACTCTAATAAATTCTAACTACAATATAAACATTTTCTTTGCACTAATGGCGAGGATAAACATATTGTTGCTACATACTGTATGCATGCACACCACACCAAACCATAAGATTGATCATGTATTTGATCCAACCGTTAGATAAATGTACACCACTAAAAGTAGTGCAGCATAAACGAACACTTTACAGTTGTTAGCAAAATAACTTACATACAAGCATGGGAGTATCACATGTAACACAACCCTCTTAGTTCCTACTCTTCAATTTTTAGTAGTTTATATGTATAATTTAAACATTTGTACATAAAAATTAAATAACTCTTGGATGAGAGTAGTTCACATATAGCACCCTCAATCACAGTACATGTACAATTGGGTCCAATTATTTGACATGTTTTATTTCCATTAGGCATGCAGCTCAATTAATCGACTACATTAGACCGGTGCACATATATATGGTGCAATTATAGATGGAATATTAAGAAAATCCGGTGATCGAGTTAACTAATGCGACTAGGTGCAATATATACTTCATTAGCCGCTGATATAAATATTGGCCACATTCATAATATTGATTTCCTACCATAAATAAAACTAATTGCCACAATAACAATTGGTAGATGAGCTGCCATCCACCCATTGCTGATGGAAAAGTAGGAAGCTATTTTAATCATGTTTTGATATCTAGCTATGGCGACACGTCAAGACAAATATACTTATATACTCAGTGATCTTATACGTATATATATATATATTCGAAACATGAAAAATAAATGGATCATTAATCACAAAAGATATGGCCAATATATCAATAGTAGTCCCCCTTTTGTTTTGGTGTGAAGCGGCGGAGATATAGATCATGTGCGTATCAAGGGTAGTTTCGAATGGACGGTAGATATCGACTCTCCATGGACACACCCCTTCTCTTGGTTCCCTATAAGTACCTGAGCATAGAGGGTATACAAGGCACACAACAGCAAGCCTCATACATCAAGAGTAGAAAGAGATATACATCTTCTTCCTTTGGTTCTCCATAAGCTCTTGCTAGCTTTAAGGTCCAAATATTCATTCCTTTGTATCTCCCTTATTTATTATCATTGTGTAGTAGTTTTTGTGTCCATACTTTTCACACAAAAGGTGTTATACCTTTGTAGGATGAAATAGTGCATTATATATATGCACTATGAAACACACAATTTATTTTGTTGTTGTTGGTACTTGACAACCATGTATTATTTCCACTTACATAGTTTCTTTGCTCTCATCGTGCAGAGGCGAACTAGGTCCATGCCCCACCCTATTGTAAAATTTTAAAAACCCTTGATATTATGTGATATTCTATAGAAATGATCCCACTATAACCTATATCCCCCCTCCAACTTGCTCATTCTAAAATGTCCCCATTGTAACATATTCCTAGATCAGCCGACCTCATGATACGGTTTTTGTCACACTTGCTACAGAAAAGAAGATTGAAATTTATCCATCTATAGGGCAACACTTCTTTGTTATTCTTGTTATCATCTTATACACAAATATATGTTTTCTTCTTCTTATTCTCCTTATTAGTACTAAGAAAGTGTGCACAACTCTTGCAATAGGAAATTTGATGATTTCAAGTTATTGCAAGATCTAGCATCCTTTTTATCAACTAAGATAAATATGAAGCACATTCTTATCTCAGAGATTATTTTTGACTAGTATTTATTATGATTTTGCAAGTAGAAATTGTTGTTGGATACATAGAAAACACTACAGTTTACTAATTGACTTTATGATGTTTTTGTTGATTCTTTTTGAGAATAGTCGATTACAATCACCTTAAATGTATAAAAATGGATCGAAATAACCACTCTCTTTAATTTTTGCAGTTCGTTTAGCTGATCATGGCATCCGTTGTGAAGGCTCTGCTTGTTGAAGATGCCCAAGTTGATGCCCTAGTTCTCTCTGCGATGCTTCGTAGGTTCCACTGTGAAGTTACTATTGCTAACAATGGGAAAGAAGCCATTGATATGTTCCTTGAAGGGAAGAAATTTGACATTGTTCTGTGTGATAATGACATGCCCATAATGAATGGCCCCGAGGTACCTTTATTTTGGATATACCATTTTTGTATGAAAAATATACATATTTAATTTTGCTTGAATATTTATAGTTTGTCAAATTAACTGTTCTGTTACTTAATAGGCAGTTGAGAAGATCCGTGCAATGGGAGAAACTGATGTGAAGATTATTGGGCTATCATCTGATAAGAATGTGCAAGAGGTGTTCATGACTGCTGGTGTTGATGTGTTCTTTCCCAAACCATTGAAGATTGATGTTCTCGGGGCTATGATCCAGGAGGTCATCAACAAGAAGAGAAATTCCATGGTCTAAGCGTGACCCTACTTCCTTGAGGGATAAAGGGAATAAGATGTTGAGCTTATATATGTTTGGGAGAGTCTACATTGTCATGTCTGTTTAATTTTGTCGGATTGTTGTTTAATTTCAAGCTTCATGTTAAAGATCATCCTTAGCAAGAAGGATCGAGAGTTTACCAATAATTAGATGGGATCCATGTAATATGTATCTCCTTGATTTCAATCCATTACTTTTCATCAATTCATGCTTCATGGTGTGAGATATCTAAATTATTCAAACTAGTGATCAACCACTGTCATAAGTACATGCTAGCTATTATAAGTAACACATCAATGCTAAAAAAAGTATGACTATTCATTGTGAGAAAGTATCTTCAGGGTTGGTATAAAAAACTATGTTTTTGAGAGTTTACTGTAGAAAACATGTAATAGTTTGGCAATAATAGTCCCTATAGTATTGCTATGATTATTTACTTTTATTTCCATATGACGTGAAGCTCTAATATGCAATAGAGAAGCAGAAACTTTGGCAACAATAAATAGTCTGGAAAAACGCGACGTAGTCTGAAATGGTAATTTAGTGATGCATGCATAACATGGTTATTAAATCTAGTAACTCAACAACATTGTCGAATTTTAGAGTACATTTATTAGATTGGGAGATGGAAAAGGTACATAAATTTGTTAAAATATGATTGTGACTCGTGAGCACGATATTAGAGTTTTGGTTTAAATTTAGAGTCTTGGTTTAAAACTTGATTGTTAGGTGAAGACCAATTTAGTATTTATGAATCATTCGACAAACTAAGTCAAGGGGTTGAACTTCCAATGATACCCCCTTTTCCTACAATATTTATCTAAGGGCATTATTACCTTAGAAAATAGATGAGGTACAAACTTCATTAAGCAAGAAAATAGCTATAACAACAATATACAGGACATTGATCTTAGCAAAAGCAACTACCTCAATAGTTAATAATATTTAAATGGACAGTATCAAACTTGCTATGAAAGAAACATCTATAAAATAGTATGCAAGCCGATAGTATTGAAGAAGCACGAGAAGCAACACGTCTCCAATATCAGACGGACTACGCCTCTGACCGGTAAGACCCTACCTCTCTAAGAGCTCTGCGTGTAGCCGCCGATGCCTCTCTTTAGCTCATACGCACGAGAGATCTACATGCAGATGCTTCCCTGCCTCTCTCGCGTCGCACCAGTGCTACATGCATCTATTGCCGCCATATGTCGTGCCTCTCGCGCAGCTGCTGCTGCTATTTTTGCCTCTCGCACACTCGATACAGCGGCCGCCTGCCGGACTCGGACAACCTGTGGGCCTCCTGAGGGTGCTCAGGCCAGCCTCAGGGGACGAAGCCAAGGAAAAAAGGTCATCGGGATCAACACAAAACGCAACACTAATATATATATGCACATAGCTCACACAGCTAGATGTGTAGTGGTATATTAAGTTTAAAATTATGTTATGCATATTCTAGCAAACTTATAAAATACTGTAAGAAGCAATAATTGTCAATATATCATATATCAAAATAAATTCGGATTACAAAAGTAATTATCTCTACTTTTTGTGGCCTATACGGATTAGAATAAATGATGCAGCGATTCATGAAATCATCACCAATGCGATTACGTAGCACTATCTTCATCGCTGAGAAACACATCCCAACAGATGCGGTGGCAACCCGCAGAACTAACACTAGCTTGAGAAGTTGAATCGCCAAAGGAAATGCCAAATGTTAATTTGTACTAACCATAGGCTTAGAAAATTCAGAAATAATTATCATACCTGCAAATCTTTCATCTATTGCACATTAATGTAGAATGGAAGCTCGTGGGAAAGATCCTTCAATTGCATGGAATCAAGATCATCTGGATGTGACTTGCCTAAATCCACTAAGGTCTCAAATTTAAAAGCATCAAAAGTATATTGGGGACTAAATGCAGACATTTGGGTAAGAAGAGTTGAGTTTACATCAGTAAAACGATCATTGAACTTTCCAAGCTGCAATTCAATAACAGGTTTCAAGCAATCAAATTTGTAGTGCTCATAGTTAGTGTGGTTGGTATTTTCCTTTGGTTTATGTCTGTCTATGTATTGTTCTTCCATATCCAACATAGGAATGTCATACTCCGCATAAAATGAGTAAGTTTTTTTCTAATAAAAAGTCCCAACCATTATCTCTGATTTGCTATAACTTCCTTTTGGTTATTTTCACCTCTTGCATAGCCTCCAAGTTATCCTTATTTTTCCTCTATAAAGATAGAGATAAAATTTTGCATGTCCTAAGATAAGCAACATCAAGTGTAGATAAAACACAGCCTTGATATTCTATTATCCACTTCCTATGGGTCGGGTCATAAGAAAGCTTATCTAAATTAACTGTTACCTCTCCTCGAGTTGGAGGACCGGCAAAGGCAACGACATGTATTATGGCTAGTGTTGGATGGAGCTTCGTGATCAGAATCTTTGGTTATGGATGGTGACGAATTTTTTCAAATTCAATAAACGCTCCATTGATTTTTACTCCCTGTAAAATTAGCAATAGACGTTAGTACCAAATACATATAAATTAATACACATGAAAACTTATTATAAAATGTTCTTATTGTTACGTACCTGACATTATTCTAGCCTAGGGCCGTGGGGCGATTTGAGGCCTAATCTGGATTTTTAGTCCAGGTGATTATTGTCTCATTGTTTATCCATTGAAACCTTTAACCATTTAAAAAATCAACATAGGGTAAATCCTAGACAATTGGAAAATTGGGAACCAAGGTTTGAGAATCTTTTAGATCAATTAGTTTACACGGATAGACCAAATTTAGGGGCAGTGTGGCACATATCGATCGTGCGGAAAGGACAATGCTCACTGAGAAAGTGAGGATGGCGATGAGGAATGACCGGCGAGAGATTCAATCAAGAAATTATAGGCTATACTACTGCTGGGTATATTGGGCCTGACATGAATGGAGGCTTATTAGCCGGGGTCAAAATCTATTTTTACCAGGGTCAATTTTCTATACTGGGCCATATCTACAAGAGGTTCGGCCAAAGTCATCGGAGGTCAATTGGCTCTAGTTTTACACTGTAGCTCAGCCTTCTTCTTCTCGCTCACCTTCAGCGGTGGCGGCCGACGTTTACAGTGTTCTCGACAAGGACCGGTGAGCAAAAGCTCACACTCCGACTCGGGAGGCCATGCAGCACCCCAACCACAAGCATCTCGTCCCGCCTGAGCACGATCTCTCATCCATCTCTATTGAATTGATGCACTAGCCATCTGAACCAAAAGTCCGAACTGATGGAAGGATCTAGGCTATATATTTTAACACTCCCCCTCACATCTAGGCTGGACAAATGGGAAGACACTAGACGGGGGTAATCGGGGCTGCAACTATTTGGAGTAGTTTAAATAGTGCATTAGCCGGGTTTTAAACTTGAGACCTTCTGGCTCTGATACCATATTGAACCAAAAGTCCGAACTGATGGAAGGAGCTAGGCTATATAATTTAACAATCTCGTCGACAGTTTTCGGTTAAAATATGGTAAAATAGATTAAGCCTAGAGGCTGGTGGGAAAACAGAAGAGATGACAGATTCATCATCATGCACTTGCGATTCTATGTTTTTCATGTTTTATAAGGATAATTGAACCATCCTAAAGAACACCGGCCCTGATGGCGCCTGAATCCTCGTCGCATGAAGAGCCCTCTCCTTCTAAGATGTCTTCTGCCTTGATTTGAGGACTAATTTGGGATGGAGGCTGGGGATCTAGGCTGAGACAGGAGCAGCAGTAATGGAGAAAGATTGATGTATTACACTATGCATTCGTTGTTTTTTCAGGTATTCGTGTGTTTACCGAATTCCAGCACAACATATTTCCTCCAATTTATGAGCTGTCACACTTACATATCGATGTTCATTGAAGGGTTGGTTTGATTTCAAGGCCTAGCTAGCGCGCTCGAGCACTATTCACCACCGATTTAGCGAAAGGAACTTTATTTGCGGGGTGGCCTACTTTGGTTTGTCTTGAAACGCACAATTTGAAGAGATGCCGAAACAAGATGAAAAACTGAGGTGTGTCATCTCTCGCCAAGCTAAGCTTCAAATACTCAAAAACACATCCAATTATTTTGGTTACCACGTGAACAAGTTGTCAAATAATTATGACGGGCACAGAACTTGAGTCCACGCTGGTTTCACGTTAATATAGGAGGCCGAAGCCTCGTCCTAAGCCGTGTTGTACATGGAAAGATACAAGTATATCCATATACAAGAGTTATACGGTATACACAAATATAAAGACCTATTACAACTAACACTCTTCCTTAATCTGAACCTTTTGAAAGGTTTAGATTGAACTTCAATTTATCTAACTGTTTTACAGAAAGTGTCTTTGTGAAGCCATCTATAACTTGATCTTTACTTGAAATAAATTTGATATCCGGTAGGTTGCTGAAAACTCTCTCTCTGAGAAAGTGAAAATCTATCTCAATATGTTTAGTACGAGCATGAAACACTAGATTTATAGACAAATAGGTAGCACCCAAATTATCACACCAAAGACATGGCTTTTCTTTTAACTTAACGCCAAGTCCACCAAGGAGCTTCAACCCAAATTAACTATGATGTAGCATTTGCCAAGACTTTTTATTCAGCCTCAGTACTGGATCTAGACACAGTAGCGTGTTTTCTGGCACTCCAAGAAACCAAGTTTGATCCAACAAATATAGGAAATCCTCCAGTAGATTTCCTATCATCAATAGAGTCTGTCCAGTCTGCATCAGAAAAGGCACTAAGAAGTGTAGATGAAGATCGAACAAATGTAATTCCAACCTTTGAAGTATCATGTATATATCTGGGAATACGCTTCATAGCTGACCAATGTTCTATGGTAGGAGCATGGAGAAACTGACATACTTTATTCATAGAATAAGACAAGTCTGGACGTGTCAATGTCAAGTACTATAATCCTCCAACAATGTTGCGATCTTGACTCGTCTTCAGGACCCAGAGGTGTGCCATGAGTAAGAGACAACTGTTCTGTAGAGGATAAGGGTGTAGGCGCAGCCTTACAACCACGCATGCCAACCTTTGCAATCAAGTCTGTAGCATACTTTTCCTGAGTTAGAATCTTTCCATTTTCACCTTTTTAACCTTAATACCAAGAAAATAATGCAAATCACCTAGATCTTTAATGGCAAAATTTGCATTGAGATCTTTAAGCAGAATATTAATTGCATCATCGTAAGAGCTTGTTACAATAATATCATCAACATATATCAACACATAAATAGTGATACCTACTCTGTCATAAAGGAATAATGATGTATCAGCCTTGGAGGGAATAAAACCAAGGTCACTCAACTTACAACTCAGTCTAGAGTACCATGCTGGGGGTGCTTGTTTTAGTCCATAAAGAGCCTTGTCAAGTTTGCAAATATAATGCGGAGCGTGAGGATTTTCAAAACCTAGAGATTGTTTCATATATACCTCCTCTTCTAGAACACCATGTAAAAGCGTGTTCTTAACATATAGCTGCCGTAAACTCCACCCATGAGAGACAGAAACAGACAAGACAATTCTGATAGTAGCAATTTTAATTACAGGGCTGAAAGATCCTCATAATCAATGTCATATCTTTGTTTGAACCCTTTTGCAACAAGTCTTGCCTTATACCATCAATGGAGCCATCTGCTTTCTTCTTCACGATATACCCATTTGTAGTCAATTAAATTTCTATTGCTGCTAGGAGGAACAAGATGCCATATCTTATTTTCAATCAATGCCTCATACTCTTCTTGCATTTCTTGATGCCACTTAGAGTCATTTAGAGCTTCCACAAGTGTACTCGGTTCACCTGTAGAAGAGAACATGCCATATCTAACAGTACCGTCAGTATACTTCTTTGGATGTCGTATACCTTCTCGAAGGCGTGTGATGACTCCAATAGTCTGAACTACAGCAGGTTCAGTCTCGGAGATGGTGGCACTTCAATATCTACATCATAATTTTCCTCATCATTTTCAAGCAATTTCCCCTAGCAGCTCTGGCCACGAAGATCCGGAGGAGGCATCTGCGGTCGATAGCATGCCGATGAGGCAGGAGACAACGGTGTCAAAGTGCATGGCGACACAGGTGCACTATCGCGATCTTCTTTAGCGCCAGGGTCGCGGTCGTCTTCAGCACCAGGTGTCGACCGGCAAGTGGCCGGGGGCGTGTGTCCTCCACACTCCTCCTCGGGAGCTGAGGGAGGGGACCGCGCAGAGGGGGCCGATGACGGGGAGCACTTGGAGGGGGCCCGCACGGGTGTGTGACTGGCACACCCCGCCTCGGGAGCATGCGACACAGATCGCACACGTCGACGTGAATAGACGCGGAGCTCCCGCGGGGGAGGATCCTCCTCGGGGTGTACCACCTCGGATTCCTGGTGACCAGAGGAATGTCGGTGAGGATCTTCCTCGCGATTTGTTCCCAGTTCATCTTCTTCTACAGGTTGTTCAAAACGGAATTATGGACTGGTTGGAGCACCGCTTGAGCTGCGGTTTTCTTCGCTTACGCAACTTGATGTGCATCAGTAATGGGAACAAAAATAGGCACATGATTATAAATATTTTGTACACCCTCATTCAAAGAAGATGTGGAATTTGGAAGGAGCAATAGTTGTTGTTTGAGGAGGGAACCGGCATTAGGAGGAAGAGAGGCAAAAGGAAACACATTCTCATCAAAAACAACATCACATGAGATATAAATTCTGCCTGTGGAGACATCAAGACATTTGACACCCTTGTGCATAGGACTATAACCAAGAAAAACACACCGTTTTAATCTTAAGCTTGCGCTTGTTCTAAGTACGAAGGTTGGGCTAGAAGGCGCAACCAAAGGTTCTAAGAGCATGATAATTTGGTGTGACATGAAGGAGACTTTCTATAGGAGTGTCAAGATTTAGAACGTTGCTAGGAAGCAGATTTATGAGTTAGGTGGCAGCGATAAAAGCTTCATCCCAATATTTTAAAGGCATGGAGGCATTGGCAAGTAATGCTAGACCCACTTCAATTATGTGACGGTGTTTTCTCTCGCAGAACCATTTTGTTGATGGGCATGGGGACATGAAACATGGTGAGTGATGCCAATCTTTTGAAAGAACCCATTTAATTTTTCATACTCGCATCCCCAATCAGTTTGTATAGTAACAATTTTCCTATCAAACTTGCGCTCAATATATTGCTGATAATTAAGAAAGGCTTGATAAACATCAGAACGCTTCTTAAGCAAATATATCCAAGTAAATTTACTAAAATCATCGATAAAGCTTATATAATACGCATGTTTTCCCACAGACAAAGGAGCAGGACCCCATACATCATAGAATACTTGCTCCAACGGAGAAGTGGAGACACTAGATGACACATGATATGGCAACTGATGACTCTTAACTAACTTACAAGAATCACAAACATATGTGGGTACTATCTGGGGTGTAAGATATTTTATTTCTCCTAAGAACTTACTGAACCACAAATGAAGAAGGATGTCCTAAACGGCGATGCCATATGGATGATGATGGATTTATTCAGAAGAAAGCATGCTTGGAGGTCTCATGAAACATTGGCACCAAGGGATAGAGACCACTATAGCACGGTCCTCTAAATAGAATTCTTCGAGTTACTTGGTCCTTGATTAAAAAGAAGAAAGGATGAAACTCAATAAAAACATGATTATGAAGGGTAAATCGATGAATAGATAAAAGACTCTTGGATGCATTGGGAACAAGAAGAATATTTTTGAGATCAAAAGAACCATGAGGGGTAATATTGAATTACCAATGTGACTAATAGCCATACCTGCCTTGAGTGCAGACCTTGTCTTGCCCATGGTACTGTTGGTAATGAGGAGCTTACTCAGCTCACTAGCGGCGTGATCGGTGGCACCGAATCATCATTCCAGTTTGTGTCAACGCCATAGGGAGCAGCAGCAAGATGTGCCCCCTTTTCTGCATCATCCCTCTTTTTCTTGTCATCAAAATAGCGCCACCAGCACTCACTAGCAGGATGTCCATGCTTCTTGAAAATTTGTCAATCAGTGTCAACATATTTGATGGGTGTACGGTCTGGGCGCCTTCCACCACCATCATTACGCCTATCATGGCAGTCATGACGCCAATCTCCACGACGGTCATCATCACGACGCTCATCACGGCACCAGCTGCGGTCATCATCACGACGCTCATCAGGGAGCCAACTACGGTCATCATCTCGTTAGCGATCACCACCACATGCACCACCTCCACGGTAGGAGCCACCAACGGGGTTGCGACCATGGGGAGGTGGAGAATAACCACGACGAGGAGGGGTGTGACCAAGGGGACGCTCGTAGCCTCAGCGAGCCAGTTTGGCGGAGGAGATGAAGGAGCCATTTTCTTCAACACCATTGCGCATGTCATATCCACAAAGTTTCTCATAAAATTCATCAATAGTGGTGCTCGAGTTACCATTGACCGAGGTGATCAAAGAGTTGTACTCCCCCTTGTCCAGCCCATGAAGAAGGTAGCCCAGAAGTTCATCATCTCCAATGGGTTTCCCGAGGGTTGAGAGTTCAGAAGCAAAGCCCTTCATCTTGGTGTAGTACTGATCAGCGGTCATGGTGAGTTTCTTGGTATCATTGAGCTTCTCACGCATGTGGTGTGCCTTGGTCCGAGACGACGTTTTGAACATGCTATTGACGCTGGCCCAGGCTACAGCGATGGTGTCCATGCCTAGAACATGCGATGAATCTCCGGTGATAGCGAATTCAAAAGAAAACGCAACACCTGTTGATCCCGAGAAATCCAGGATACATATGCAGGGTTCTCAACTTGGATCTTCTTCTTCTCAAAGTCCTCCGACTCGATGGTCTTGTTAGGGGCACAGTCAGAGCCGTCGAGAAGGCCCATGACATTAGCTCCACGGAACACCGGGACGATGAGGGCTTGCCATAGGAGGAAATTGCTCCGCGTCAACAGCTGGGTCGGCGGGCTACCCAAGGCAGAGTACAGACCAGAGCTTGACGACGAGGAACTCATAGTTTGAGGTGGAATAGATCGTGCTATGGCAGGATTTTGGCATGATTTTCTGTCGCGGCAGGAGTTATCGCAGCAGAGATTGTAGTGTCGATTTCTGCCGCGGCAGAGAAGAAATTAGGGTTTCGGGTTTTGGTGGTGGGATCTGGCTAGGGTTGTGGATGGGGTCTTGGTGTGGTGTATAGGGTTCTTGGTGGGGCTTGTAGGAGGTGCGGCGGCGACTAAAACAGCAGTGGCAGGAGCGGTTCTTGGGTTTGTAGATGCGGCGGTGGCGGTAGATGTTTTGGTTGTAAGGGTCATAGATTATTGTCTTGGTCGTAGTTGTTGTGTAGCGGCGACAGAGAGAAGCTCTGCGGCAACGGCGATGTTGTTTGGGTGCTATACGGCGACGGCGGCAGCTAGATCACGAGAGAAGGAGCCACTAGAGGAAAAAGGGCTATCCGTTCGCGACCCTCGGAGCATTAGTCCCGGTTGCGCCACCAACCGGGACTAATGCCAGCACGCGTCCCGGTTGGAGTGGTCACGGGGCCAGGGGGCATGCGTCCCGGTTGGTAAGGGGGCATGCGTCCCGGTTGGAGCCAACCGGGACTAAAGGTTTAACAGACACGTGGCGTGTAGCACCTTTAGTCGTTGCTGGCTCCAACCGACTAAAGACCCGCCTCTATAAATGCATCGCCCCTCTGCCTCCCTCTGTTTTTCAATGGTGGAAGGTGTGAGGGTGTGCTAGTTTTTTCTCATGCATGCATTGAAGGTGTTTGTTGAAATGTTTGAGTGAATAATCCCGTTGAATTTCTCATAGAACAAAAATATAGAAGGTGTCCGAGACGCACTTGAGCTTTCTCCTCTTTATTTCTCTCGATCGAGGTTATCAATCTTATCTTTTCTAGGTCATTGATAAAATTCATGTGTCTGTGTGAATTGGTTATTTCACTATTTATGATGTCCTGTTTTTTGATAAACTTACTTATATGATGCAGATGAACGGTCGGGAATGGATGTACGGTGAACGGCGGGTAGCCGGGTATATCAAAGGCATGGATAAATTTATCGATGTGGCTACGACAAACAAATAGAATGGATTTATACGTTGTCCATGTGTTCAATGTCGGAACAACAAGGAGTACTCTTCCTCGAAAATCATTCGCGGCCACCTGATTATGAAAGGTTTCATGCCCAACTATAATTGCTGGACCAAGCACGGGGAAAGAGGGGTTATGATGGAAGATGGTGAAGAAGAAGATGATGATAACAACTATCATCATATGTTTCCTGAATACAGTGATACTGCAATGGAAGACAATGGAGAGGAAAGAGGTGAAGAACGGGCATCGATGAGCGGTGATGAACTTGGTAGGGTCATTTCTAATGCAAAGCGAGAAAATGAGAAGTTGAAGTTAGAGGGCATGTTAGAAGATCACAAGAAATTGTTGTACCCAAATTGTGAAGATGGCAGCACAAAGCTCGGTACCACCTTTGGAATTGTTGCGATGGAAGGCGAGTGTGGTCTAACTGACTCCTCATTTGAAAATATGCTGAAAATAATGAAGACGAAGTTTCCAAAACATAACGAACTTCCGAGTACCTCTGAAGCAAAGAAGACTCTCATCCTCTGGGATTAGATGTGCAAAAGATACATGCATGCATTAATGATGCATCCTCTACATGATGAGGAGTATGAGAATTTAGATAAATGCCGGTATGCAACGTTGCGGTATAAGATCGACGAGATGACCACAGTGATGTTGAGGAGAGCCCCTCGGAAGAGGGTTCTGCTAAGGTTATGTGGTATGCTCCTATAATACCAAGGTTGAAACGCATGTTCGTAAACAAAGAGCATGCCAAGTTGTTGCGATGGCACAAAGAAGACCGTAAGAAATACGGAAGTTGAGACACCTGCGATGGGTCACAGTGGAGAAAAATCGAGAGACTTCCCGGACTTTGCGGTGACGCAAGGAACTTATGGTTTGGTCTAAGTACGGATGGCATGAATCCTTTTGGGCAGAGCTGCAGCACAAGACCTGCCCGTGACTCTATGTATCTACAACCTGCCTCCTTGGTTGTGCATGAAGCGTAAGTTCATTATGATGCCAAGCTCATCCAAGGCCCGAAACAGCAACGCGACATTGATGTGTACCTTAGGCCATTAGTTGAAGAACTCTTACGGTTGTGGGGCAAACCAGGTGTACGTCGTGGGATGAGAACAAACAGAGCCATTTAATCTACGAGGGTTGTTATTCGTAACCATCAATGATTGGCCTGCTCTTAGTAACCTTTCGGAATGACAAACAAAGGATATAAGGCATGCACCTTGTTTAGATAAGACCGAAGGTACATATTTGCATAAATGCAAGAAGGTTGTGTACTGGCGAATCGACGATTTCTTCCGACCAATCATCCGTAAGAAAGAAAGGCAAGCATTTCAAAGGTGAGGCGTATCACCGAAGAAGCCTGAACTCCTGGGTGATGATGTATTTGGTATGGTCAAGGACATAGAAGTAATCTTTAGAAAGGGTCCCGGTCAATCAGTTCGAACGACGTCGCTACGTGACACGCACCCATGTGGAAGAAGAAATCTATATTTTGGGAGCTGCCATATTGGAAAGTCCTGTGTCCGCTCTTCAATCGACGTGATGCACGTGACGAAGAATCTCTGCGTGAACCTGCTAGGATTCCTAGGCGTGTATGGGAAGACAAAAGATACACACGAAGCAGGAGGACCAACAAATTATGAAAGACCCAAAGAACATGCATACAAATAACAAGACGGATAAAGGCGTCACTTAAGTCGTGCGCCTATGCTCTTACCAAAGCAGAGAAGGAAATATTTTTGAAGTCCTTTACAGTATCAAGGTGCCGTCGGCTTCTCATCTAATATAAAGGGATAATAAATATGGCGAGAAAAGTTCCAAAACCTGAAGTCTCATGACTATCACGTGATTATGACGCGATTGCTTCCGATTGCATTGAGGGGCTTCTCCGAAAATGTTCGAGTACCCATTGTGAAGGCTGTGCATTCCTCAATGCAATATCTCGAAGATAATCAATCCAGATATTACGCCAAGGTTCTGAAGGATGTGGTACAATGTCTTGTTAGTTTTGAATTGGTGTTCCCACCATCCTTCTTCAATATTATGACGCATCTCCTGGTTCATCTAGTGGAAGAGATTGCCATTCTCGGTCCGGTATTTCTGCACAATATGTTCCCCTTTGAGAGGTTCATGGGAGTCTTAAAAAATATGTTCATAACCGTGCTAGACCAGAAGGAAGCATCTCCAAGGGATATGGAACAGAGGAGGTCATTGAGTTTTGTGTTGACTTTATTCCTGACCTTAAGCCGATTGGTGTTTCTGACTCGCGGCATGAGGGAAGACTAAGTGGAAAAGACACGCTGGGAAAGAGAGCAATGATATGTAGGGACGGGGATTCTTTCACTAAAGCACACTACACAGTTCTACATAATTCCACCTTGGCAGCTCTGTATATCGAGGAACACAAGAATATTGTACGCTCCAAAAACCCGGGGAAGCCTGAATCATGGATTACAGATGAACACATGAAGTCTTTCGGTGGTTGTATGCGGACACATCTCTTGAATGACACCACTGTTGGAGATCAGCTATACTTGTTGGCCGCGTCACCATCTTCTACTGTATTGAATTTCCAAGGGTACGAAATAAATGGGAATACATTCTACACGATCACCCAAGATAAAAAGAGCACCAACCAAAATAGTGGTGTCCGCTTTGATGCAATAGACGAGAATGGAAAAAAGGACACATATTATGGTTACATAGAGGAGATATGGGAACTAGACTATGGAGTCTCTTTTAAGGTCCCTTTGTTTCGCTGCAAATGGGTCAACCTGAATGGGGAAGGGGTAAAGATAGACCAGTTTTACGGAATGAAAACAGTGGATCTCAACAATCTTGGTTATAGAGATGAACCATTCATCCTAGCCAATGATGTGTCTCAGGTTTTCTATGTGAAGGACATGTCCTCCATCAAAAAAGAAAAATATGCAAACGAATACATCATATGATGAGCCAAAGCGTCACATTGTTCTTTCGGGAAAAGAAACATCGTGGAAATCGAGGACAAGATGACATGTCGAAGATTATAATAAGTTTGATAAAATTCCGCCCTTCACGGTGAAAACTGGCCCAAGCATTCCGTTAAGTAAAGAAGATGCTCCATGGTTACGTCAAGCGGTCATAAGGAATGACATATGCCAAGAAGTTCATGCTCATATTATGTAACTCTAGTTCATGTCTTTCGCGGTTTGTGGCTTGACAAGGATATCTTTCGCGGTTTGTGGCCTTTAGTCCTGGTTTTGTAGTCTCGCTTTTAATATTAATTTCACATATTAGGAGTGCCTCTATGACCAGTTTCTCGGAGATGCGGAGGACCAGGCTCGTCGGCATCTCCTCGAAATTGGCCAGTGGTGTCCCTGCTCTCAAAACCATCTTGCAGCTTGTAACTTCACTAACTAGATCAATACGCCGGAGCTAACTAATTTCACATATTAGGAGTGCCTCTATGACCAGTTTCTCGGAGATGCGGAGGACTGGCTCCGTCGGCATCTCGAACTGGCCGCAGTGGTGTCCTCGCTCGAAAACCATCTTGGAGATGCCTCAAACTCCGGAGGACTGGACTCACAAGGATGCATATTTATAGTACAAGCAGCTCGGCATAATGTCGACACTCACAACATAATGTCGACACTCACCCCTATTATTAGTGCTGACTCATCTTTAGTCCCGATTGGTGTCTCCAACCGAGACTAATGGTTCATCTTTAGTCCCGGTTGGTGACACCATCCGGGACAAGGTACAAGCCGCACGACATAATGTCGACACTCACCCCTATTATTTGTGTTGCCTGGCCCACTCTGCCGCAATCCTTGATCATGGTTGGTTTCTCCAACCGGGACTAAATATGAACCCTCTCTTTATATAGGCATTTCCCTCTATTTATTAGGTAACACTCAAGACATTTAATAATATTAAAAACCGGGACAAACCGGGACTAGCTAACACTTAGGACTAAAGCCGCCCCCTTTAGTCATAATCATGCCTAGTCCTATAGTACGCAGCTTCAGGGTCTTCATCGTCGTCGTCATCATCATCGTCATCGTCACCTGCCACTCCGGGGATCCTCAGCCCATCCATTGCGTTGTCCATTGTTCTAAGAGAGGAAGGTGTGGATGTGTGGATATCCATGACACGATCACCCTAAATATAGAGGGAAAGGGCGGGAAAACTTGGCGTGAAGCTTTGGGAAATGGCGGAAATATCTTTAGTCGGTTAGTGACTACATCCGGGACTAAAAGCTCTAGTAGAAAGGAAAGGGCGGAAAACTTGGCGGGAAGAGGTGGGAAATGGCGTAATATTTTTAGTCCCGGTTTGTGACTACATCGGACTAAAAGCTCTAGTAGAAAGGAAAGGCGGGAAAACTTGGCGGGATTTTTGAAACTACAGTACATGATCTATCGCCCGTGACTTTTGAAAAATCATTTTAGACTCATATGTGGTTTCTTGAGAGATCCAATGCAAGTTCTAACGATGCTCGTCCCTATCTTCATGCACACCGGTTCGACCATAGTTAGAAATTCAGATAATTCAAAGCGGGCATAATAAATTCAAAAAATCCGAACAATGAAAATCCTTCGTGGTGTCATATTTTGTTACATAGTTGAAAGGAAAAATACCATACTTGGTATATTGATCAGTTTCCAAAACCTTCACAAAATGACCTATCATGTTCAAGGTTTCATGGCTTTGGTCCAAATGACCGATGTTATGTTTGAATCACGGCATAGTTTGTGATGTTGTGCCCATATTATGCATGTGTGTGTATATTGGTATGGAGAACAATGTTGCAGGAGGAAGTTTTCCTTTTGTCATACGGAAAAGCCCTTTTCCATTTTCCGAGCGCAAAAACGGTCGTTTTGTGAAGTAACCACCAAAATGCCGTTTCGAATGCTACCGTCCCATTTTCCTAAAATACTAGACCACCTTACATGGACTATCTCCCAACGGTACATCTCAAACCTTTTCGTCCATCCGGGTAAAAGGACAAATGTCCGTCGAATCGGTAGGAAGTGGGTCGGTTTGTACTACAGTACATGATCTATCGCCGTGATTTTTTAAAAATCATTTTAGACTCGCAATATGTGGTTTCTCCGAGATCCAACGAAGTTCTAACGATGCTCGTCCCTATCTTCATGCACACCGGTTCGACCATAGTTAGAAATTCAGATAATTCAAAACGGGCATAATAAATTCAAAAAAAATCCGAACAATGAAAATCCTTCGCGTGGTGTCATATTTTGTTACATAGTTGAAAGTAAAAATACCAGACTTGGTATATTGATCATGTTTCCAAAAAACCTTCACAAAATGACCTATCATGTTCGAGGTTTCATGGCTTTCGGTCCAAATGACCGATGTTATGTGGTGAATCACGGCATAGTTTGTGATGTTGTGCCCATATTATGCATGTGTGTGTACATTGGTATGGATAACAATGTTGCAGGAGGAAGTTTTCCTTTTTGTCGCACGGAAAAGCCCTTTTCCATTTTCCGAAGCAAAAACGTCGTTTTAATGAAGTAACCACCAAAATGCCGTTTCAGAATGCTACCGTCCCATTTTCCTAAAATACTAGACCACCTTACATGGACTATCTCCCAACCGGTACATCTCAAACCTTTTCGTCCATCCCGGGTAAAAAGGACAAATATCTGCCGAATCGGTAGGAAGTGGGTCCGGTTTATACTACAAGTACATGATCTATCGCCCGTGATTTTTTTAAAAAATCATTTTTAGACTCGCAATATGTGGTTTCTTCATAGATCCAACGCAAGTTCTAACGATGCTCGTCCCCTATCTTCATGCACACCGGTTCGACCATAGTTAGAAATTTAGATAATTCAAAACGGGCATAATAAATTCAAAAAAATCCGAAAAATGAAAATCCTTCGCGTGGTGTCATATTTTGTTACATAGTTGAAAGGAAAAATACCAGACTTGGTATATTGATCATGTTTCCAAAAAACCTTCACAAAATGACCTATCATGTTCGAGGTTTCGTGGCTTTCGGTCCAAATGACCGATGTTATGTGCTGAATCACGGCATAGTTTGTGATGTTGTGCCCATATTATGCATGTGTGTGGACATTGGTATGGAGAACAATTTTGCTGGAGGAAGTTTTCCTTTTTGTCGCACGGAAAAGCCCTTTTCCATTTTCCGAGCGCAAAAAACGGGTCGTTTTGTGAAGTAACCACCAAAATGCCGTTTTAGAATGCTACCGCCCCATTTTCCTAAAATACTAGACCACCTTACATGGACTATCTCCCAACCGGTACATCTCAAACCTTTTCGTCCATCCCGGGTAAAAAGGACAAATGTCTGCTGAATCGGTAGGAAGTGGGTCCGGTTTGTACTACGGCGACCCCGACGACGATAGCGACAATGACATCATGGTGAGTATTACAGTGCAGGTGGAGCATGAATTATTCCAACATTGCAAAACAAGTTCGGCCGATTGTGGCTTAATCTGGCCATGTATCTTAATTTTCCGTCCTCTTTTTTCCGCCCATTAAAAACAGAAAATGGTTTTGAATTACTTATAAGTTAATTCATATTTAATTGTAAATGGTTCATATTTTAAACGGTTACATTAATTATTTTTTAAAAATAGAAAATGGTTTTGAATTATTTATTCAAATCCAAACACTTTTTATGTTTAAAGTTTTTCTAAATTCCAAATTAATATTTAAAAAATATAAGTTAATTCATTTTTAATTTTAAACGGTTACATTAATTATTTTTAAAAAATAGAAAATGGTTTTGAATTATTTATTCAATCCAAACACTTTTTATGTTTAAATTTTTTCTAAATTCCAAATTAATATTTAAAAAATATAAGTTAATTCATTTTTAATTTTTAATGGTTACATTAATTATTTTTTAAAAATAGAAAATGGTTTTGGATTATTTATTCAAATCCATACACTTTTTATGTTTAAAGTTTTCTAAATTCCAAAGTAATATTTAAAAATATAAGTTATTTCATTATTAATTTTAAATGGTTACATTAATTATTTTTAAAAATAGAAATTGGTTTTGGATTATTTATTCAAATCCATACACTTTTTATGTTTAAAGTTTTCTAAATTCCAAATTAATATTTAAAAATATAAGTTATTTCATTATTAATTTTAAATGGTTCATAGTTTAAATGGTTACATTAATTATTTTGAAAATGAAAATGGTTTTGAATTAGTTATTCAAATTCAAACACTTTTTATGTTTAAAGTTTTCTAAATTCCAAAGTAATTATCATTTAAAAACATTACAAATTTAAACCCCAAAATAAAAAATAAAGGCGAAACAGAGAAAATAACTGAAAAATTTGAAAGCAGGGAATACGTCGATTGGATCCACCAACCGACTAAAGACCCTAAGTGTCTTCACCGCTGAAATTTGGAGTATACGTCCGGTTGGTGGCTCCAACCGGACGTATTTAGTCCCAGTTGGAGCCACCAACCGGACGATACTCCTCCCTTTATAACTTCTCTTCTTATTATCTCTTCTCTTCTGCTTCTCTGTTTCATCCACGGCCTTCACGACGCCGCCAGTTGCCTCGACTGCCACTTCGCTCCCGGCAGCCGCCTTCGCCTCCGCGATCGCCCGCGCTCCCCGAAGATTGCCGCCCGCGTCTCTTCCCGCCGACGACCGCGCCGCCCGCGCCCTTCCCCCACCGCCGCGCGTCAGGTACGCCCCCTGCCTCTGTCCTCCCCCTCCCTCGTGCTGCTGCTGGTGGGCGGCGGCGGCCGGCGAAGACGGAGGAGGACGAGCCTCAATCCTGCAGGTCAGAGGAGGAGGGTGGCCGCTGTCCAGCCCGGCCGGCAGCCGGCGAAGACGGAGGAGGACGATGCCTTCCACCGAAGCGGCAAGGGCTCGTCGGGGAGAGGGGGTGGCCGGGGAGAGGGGTGGCGCCATGGGGAACGCGAGATGAGGGGGCGCCCGCCGGTGCACCGGCCACCACGGGCAGAGACTGCCGGCGGCAGTGGCGTAGCCACATAGAGAGCTGTGTGGTCACTTGACCACACAGGTTTTTGGCAAATCCTTTATTGACAAGTATAAATTCAGCAAAAAATATTAAAAAACCCAGTAGAAATACATGTATTTGACATCACATAGTTGAAATGACAACACAAACCTGGAACTCTGGCTCCGCCACTGGCCGGCGGCAAGATTCACCACGGGTAGAGGGTGATTGGTGTAGTTTGGAAGAGTCGGGTCCTCTCAATCGCCTCAAGTATCTTGGTTTAAATGGACTGGAGAATCGTCTTATATTTTAGTATGTTTGTATAGAAAACTGAATGAAATTTTAGCACCAGTATGCATAGGAGTAGTTGGTTAGGACAAATGTTTATAACCCAATTGATCGCAAGATCAAGTGCTAGTCTTGCACCATTTATTGTTATTTTTTCCTTCATTTTTTACTATGAATACCCATTGTGAAATTCCTGAGCCCGCCACTGCCTCCGGCGACCGCATGCACTACCGTCTGGGATCCGGCAACTGGCGTCGTCGACCACACCATGAGCGACAACAATAATGAACATGGTGCTCCTGCGATGAAGTTTATGTGATATTATTCACTTTGTTTGCACTAGCCGTTGCTAGATTTATAGATCTACTAGATGTGCGTGTTTGGCTGTATGTGTTTAGATATGCTATTGTTTGCTTATGTAATGTTGATTTCTGTAATTAATCTATGCCGAAATGGCTTAAAAATATTCCAAAAGTGGTCGAGCAGCAGGTACACCGTCGCGTCCGACATCCTTGATCTCCTTCCGTCGACGCCTGTCATTTGCCATGCGACCTCGCTAGGTTTAGGGTTTAGGGTTTCTCTTCATTTTTATTATTGTGTATGTATATATTAGGGTTTCTCTGAATTAGGGTTTATATATCTCAACACCGTACCTAACTTTCTCCTTTAGCCGCTTTGACTTATTTGTTTTTCCACCTATGCAGAAAATATGGACCCACAAGTCAGAGACGAAGAAAAGGAAGAGTTAATACAAGGTGTGATCCGTGGGGAAGATAATTTAGACGTATCAACATTTCTGAACAACTCCGGTGAGGGTGATCCTCTTTTTACCGGAATAGACAACTTGTTTGAGGTTGAAGGTGTTGCCTTCCGCGAGGGAGAAGGCGATGCCTTGTGTAATCGAAGACGACCGCTCGGCGAGGTGCATGTAATATAAATCAATTCATTAATTAATCATCTGCTATCTATATAGAAATAGTAACGACAATATTTCTTCTTTTAGCCCTCGGATCGAAGGAATCTCTTGAAAAAGAGCGTACGAGGCCCAACCAAAAAGTTGCAAGACCATGAGAGGTTCAGATCAAGATGTCGCTGAAGACTAAAAACCGACAGCTCTCGAAGTTGTCGCAACCAAATTTGTGGCACAATGCGGAGTAATCGTTAGGGACTTAATCCCGATCACCATTAGAAATTGGAATAGGCCTGCTAATGCGGATGAAGAGGGAACATGTTTATTTGTCCCTAACCACGCCAAAGATTTCTTGTGGAAGAGGCTCAAGGTTAATTTCAAACTACGAAGATAGAGCTGGATCCAAATGCGGAGGTTCGATTGAGGACGCTTACAATATGGGAGAGCCATGGAGGCTAAGGTCGTGAGTGGGCTTTGAAGAAGATGGCCCAATGTTTCACCAACCGGAAGAAAAGATTGCACCTTGACTATGTCGTGAAAAGAAGACTCGATTTCAAGAATATTCAGTTTGAGAAGATAAAACCATTACGGCTGAGTTTGTGGAATACAAGACATCGAGAAAAGGCTAAGAAAATGTCGAACGAATAAGTCAATCTCGCTAACAAGAAGTATCACCATACTATGGGGCAAGGTGGCTCTGTGGCATTCCTAAGTGGGAGAAACTTGAGCAGGAACTGCGTGATAAAAATATCACCCCAGAGACAGACGATTGGGTAGAACGTGCAAGGAATTGGTTTTACGGGCATGGGGGCACGTTGGACTCGGAAGGAAGGTGTATATATAACATACGACATAAAGAAGACCCCTTGCCAATCGAGAGGATCAGAAAAGCAGTAAAGGCTGTTAAAGATGGGGACTTCATTCCCGATAGAGAGAATGATGAGCTCACACTCGCCCTTGGAAATAAGGAACATGATGGACGAACACGAGGAACAAGCGGTCCCAACGATGGAGGACTGGGTTTCCCGAAGAGAGGAAGAAATGTCCTGATAGAAGCCGTCAGAGGAGTAAGGACAGGGCGACAGTTGAAGTAGATAGTCAGAAAGAGAGAATGCATTTAATTGAAGAACGATTAAAGCAACAACAAGATGAAATTAACGCACTTAAAGAGCAAAGTACTACCGGCCCATCTCAAGAAGACACCGCATTCGATGCTACCGCCTATCGAATAATCGAAAAGCGATGTGGCTTCCACCGAGGTCCCGGTGATGACAATGGCGATGACGATGATGCACCGACGATGGCTCTGTTGGATACCCTGGATGATATCACGTAGATGACACATGCGAGCTACATGTCAAAGTTATGAACATATCAATGAAGGTGGCGTCGGCTATGCCTTACCAATTGGACCCACACCAACTTACCACCGTCGTCCGGTTCGGAGGGCTACGCTGTTGTCGGCGTGGATGAAATCATGCCCACCTTTGAGGTTTTGGATCTTCACTACCTGCTGGTGAAGGGATGTGATCTTTGGGTGACGCAAAAAGCGTCACCATTCTATGGCCGAAGGAATGTATCGTGCTTCAAATCACACGCCAAGGCCATCTTCGCGTCGCCTCACCCATCTCCGGTAAATCGTCGCCGCCATGAAGCCGTCTTCGCCGCCTCACCCGTCGCCTCACCAATCTCGTCCAGCCATCGCCGGGAGCCATCGCGGCGCCTCGGGATAAAAGCGTAAGCATTGCCATCTTGTCGTCGTGGCGATCGCCAAACGTAAACAAGAGCCTCTTCCAAAAGTACCAAAGGTTCCTCCCAAGAGAGCTTATGACTGTCTTGAAGAGGAGATCGGCGATCGTTGATGCGGAAACGACAGCGTTTTTCGCTAAGCTGAGGCGGCCGAAAGAGCCAGAGTTCCCCAGCACCAAAGAAGAAAACGCCAAAGTGTTTAAAATGCTAAAGAATCTTCATCAACCCGAGCCAAAGCTGTCATCAGACTATGACCGTTCTATTCTCAAGTCACATGCGACACAAAAAGCCTCGAAGAGCAGTACTGATGCAAGCGGGAAATCTGTTGCCCAGCTCAGAGAACAAGCAAAACAAACTTGCGCCCCTCTCAAGGTGATTTCTCAAACAAATGTGGGGTCGAGCAAATATGGGGTCGAAGAGCAGTATGATCCAGAGGTAGTTGCACAATACGGAGAAGCTGATGCTACTCAAGGTATGAGTATTTCCCAGTACTTATCCCAGTTAGAGTTCTTCCCCGTGAGTGAAGTAGCATACAAATACCAGTACGGCAAACCTCTCGTCAAACCTGAGGAGGTATACAATCTCTCAACAAAAATGCGAAGATTGCATAACTGGTACATGCATGCCACGTCCGCCTGCTGAGGGTTACAAAAAAGCATCATGGGAAAGAAAGGGATGACATGATATCCATTGAATTTGATGAACTATTTCAATTATTCAATCAAGACGCCTTGGACAAATCGATCATCAGTGCCTATTGTCTGTAAGTACTAATTCTGTAATTAATTTAGTCTCCAGCTATATTATTTTATTTATTGCATGTATATAATCATACTGTAATATGCAGAATGAAGATTCTCGAATGCAGCAGAGGACAAATCTATGACATTGGCTTCATTGACCCATATTGGGTTCATGAAGCTAATCTCAAAATAAGCCCCCAGGATACAGAGGATAATATAGTACAAGCGTTAAGGTTTCAAGAAACCAAAAGGGAAATACTATTTCCTTACAACTTCCAGTGAGTGTTATTGTTTTGTATACACTTTCTATTTCGCTTACTCGATGTTAAGTATATAATTGATTAGTTCTGCATTCGCAGGTACCACTATATTCTGTTAATCATTCAACTTGACAAAGGGCGTGTACTAGTCATGGACTCGAAACATAAACCCCTTGAGACGTGGAAGGACATGCAGATACTTCTCCAGCGGTAATTCTAATCATTACGACACTATATCGTCAACGTTCGTGAATTTTATGATATCAAGTACTTAATAACTTATTTTATTCGTTTTTTCTTCGCCGGGCAGCGCTTGAAAAAGGTTCACCAAAAAGGCTAGGGGTGTTTGGAAAGAGGAGCTTACATTTGAAGCACTAGATGTAAGCACCACTAGCTATATCCGCGCATCTCTTTGATTCTAGTTTTGATACAGTTATTATCATGCTTGATTATTATTTTGATTGAACTCTGTTCTCGTAAAGTGCCTGACGCAGGGACCAGGTAACAATCTCTGTGGATACTATGTTTGCGAGTTCATCCGGCAGACGTGCGATGAGAAGGGTAGAAATTTAGAGCACCTCCACGTACGTAAACAATTTCTATAGTTTCTAATTTCAAACAAATTGTGTTTAGGTTCATTCATATAGGCTGACTCCTTTTTTAAATCAGATCAAACGTCTACGGGACGGTCTTCTGCCAACGGATTGCGTACGAGCAATTCAGGAGAAATTGGCGGGATTTTTGGATGCAGAAGTCCTAGACCCGAAAGGGGAATACTATTCTGATGTGTATAGACAATAGGGATTGTAAAAATAGCAACTTTGAAGGAATTGGCCGGTAGCATCGAATAGCAACTTTTGTATGTAGTGCATGAACTCGATCCATGTATTGAATGTAATATTGTCATGATGATCTTGTGTAATATAAGGTTACTTCGTTGATAAGTGCAAAACACTAAATAAACAATAAAACAACCTAAATGAATTCTCTACCGCGGCACAAAAAGTGACAAAAATGCTGTCGCGGCAACAAAATGTGTCAAAATGAATTCTACGCATGGCGGAAGAAATGGGCAAATCTACATGGCAGAGTGTAGTCCCCGTTCGGGTTCCGAACCGGGCCTATTGCCCCCCCCCCCCCCCCCTCGCGCTCTGATGCCGCCACGTGTGCCCCCCTCGCGCTCTAACCTTTAGTCCCGATTGCCCCGTCTCGGTTGGGCAACCGGGACTAATGACCCTTACCAACCGGGACGCATGGGGCGTTTTCTACCAGTGAGCTCTGATACCATGTCATATAATTATGACGGGAACAACACTTGAGTCCATACTGATTTCACGTTAATATAGGAGGCCGAAGCCTCGGCCTAAGCCGTGTTGTATATGGAAAGATACAAGCATATCCATATACAAGAGTTATACTGTATATACAAATATAAAGACCTATTACAACTAACACAAGCTACTCAACTGCGTAGGAAGCACTCTCTCTGTTCGGAAATATAAGATGTTTTAGCTTTGTAAATCGAATGTATCTAGATGGTTTTTAGTGTATAGGTTCGTAGATGTTTGGACTTATACACTAGAAAACATATAGATACATTTATTTCATAAAACTAAATGTCTTGTACAGTATTTTTAATCGGAGGAAGTAAGAAAATGTATAAAATCATGACACTGCATTGCTATTTCCTTAGTTGCCGATCCAGCAACAGCCACCAGTGTGGATTAGGTGCAAGCCCAACACATTGCCGATCCGGAAGCGGCCACTAGACTGGATTGAATACAAGCCCACCATATGAAAATAAATACAGAGCACGAAGTCCGTACTGGCTGTGTTCTCCTCGTGATCACGCAGTTATGTGTATTTATATAGCCATACATATATAACCTTCACCTCCTTAGCCATGGGCTACCTTCTCAACGAACAGCAGATCGCCATGTAGGCTCGGTTCGGGAGCCCGGCATCTGTGAGTGCTGAAGCCGCCAGCGATACTGCTCTGGTTTGGAGAAACCCCATAGCCGTCGTCTCTACGACGGCCTCAAACGATGTTGCACAGGCTTTTTGTTCGCCACACCAACCGGGGGGGATCTGCCACAGGCTAGGGTGTTGCGGATATTCGTAGCCTCATTTGTGGTTGGTGAGATGTCTTTCTGAAATTGCCAAAAGGTTATTTCTTTGCAAATTTCGTAAGGAAGCTATTTCACATGAGTTCAAATTGGGCAAAGTCTCTTCTGGAAGAATTTTCAGTTCAGTCTCTTCTAAAATTGCCAAAAGGTAAAATGAACACGTTCCGTGTGAAATAGAGCTAGCCAGAGGTGATTGTGGACGGATTGCAACAGCTAGAATTCACACGAGAAATACTAACAGTGTATGATTGGAACAGATAACATACTTCATGAAGGTGAGAGCAACACAGAGAGAGGGAGAGAGCAAGGAAAAAAACATCTAAATACATTTAACTCATGAAGCTGCTATATGCCTATATATACTGGTGCTACCCCTATCCGAGAGCCAGGCAATCAATCATACAAAGCAGTCATCATGTCACCTATTCTCGCCATAGTGTTTCTCGTTTCCGGGGCCGCACAGGCGTCCACCGCTCCAATCAACCTCCCAAATGAAGCTGCCCAGGAATTCTGGGAGAGGACCCTTCCGCTATATCTGGACACGACCTGGCTCGGTCCAGCTCGGTGCGAGCCTGCGAAAAGCTCGGTCTGAAAATGGCGAGCCCGAGCCAGCTCGACGCCGCCAGCGAGCCGCATAAGTGAGCTCGACCCGAGCTTCCCTCCAACTCGGTCCAGCTCGGTGCGGCTCGCGAGCCTAGCGTACTCAGTCACTGACGAGTGGACCCTCTTCGATGGGGAGGCGCGGCGGCGGCTGTTCAAGGGCGACGCATCGGCGGGGCAGCGCGGCGCGGCAGTGGCTGTTCAGGGCGACGCGGCGAGGGCGGCAGTTCTGGGCGGCGGCGCGGTGGCTGTCCAAGGGCGACGCAGCGGCAGGGCGCGCGGGGCGGCGGCGTCTCTTTAGGGCGAAGCGGAGGCAGGTCCCGAGAAAGACGAAGCAGAAGCCAAGGCGACCGTGAGTGTTTATGTTTCTGCCTATGTACGAACTAAAACGGCCCAACACATTACAGCCCATGCCTCCAGTTAGTCGTTTTAATACAAGAAAAGAACAACGAGCCAACGAGTCGGACCGGGCCGAGCCTGGCTCGGCCCGAGGTTGCTCCAGTCTAGGATGGCAGGCTCGGTTCGGTCCAGTGTCATCATCGGGCCAAGCCCAGCTCGCTCCGAGCCTAGAAAGCTCGGGCCAAGCTTTCTGGCCCGAGTTTTGGGTCCAGATATACCTTCCGCACAGTACCATCCTGACTGCCATCGCCAACATGATGAAGAAAGGGTATTCCATACCTTATCGTCTTCCAACTGCTACGCTGCAGCAAATTAGACATGGATCGATAATGAGAGTGAAGTATTGCTTCCTAATATTAACGGTGGTTCTCATGCTTTTGTCTCTCAGGACACTACAACTCGTGACGGTGATGAATCAAACCAGTCCTTGATCTGTAGCGCGCCGTCTACCATGGTCGGTCTGCCATAGTCGGTCTCTTCTTTAGAGAAAGGGACATAAAGGTTGGCATGTTCTACTCTAAAGAAGAGACCGGCCACCGCAGCAGGGGTGCTCGGTGGGGTATCCACTACACTTGGTTGAGTAGAAAAACCAGCAGCTTAAGGACTGGTTTGATTCATCGTTAGCACACGTTGGATTTCCCTGAGAGACAAAAGTGTGAGAATCGCAAACATTAGGAAGCAATACTTCACTCTCATTACTGATCCATGTCTAGTTTGCTGCAGCATAGAATTTGGAAGACGATAAGGTATGGATATACCTTTCATGATCATGTTGGCGATGGCAGTCGGGAGTATGGTAATATCTGGGCAGCTTCGTTGCGCATATTCATTGGAGCGGTGGCTGCACAGGCAGCCGCGGAGAGGAGAAACGCTATGGCGAGAACAGGAGACATGATGGGTTTGTGTGATTGATTGCTTGGCTCTCGGATATGTAGCACCAGTATATATATAGGCATATAGCAGCTTCAGGACTTAAATTTATTTAGATGGTTTTTTTCCAGCTCTCTCCCTCTCTCTGTGTTGCTCTCACCTTCATGAAGTTTGTTAACTGTTGCTCTCTTTTTCTGTCTCTCTCTCACAAAAAACTTGTCGCTGTTAGCTGTTCCAATCGTAGACTCTTATTACTTCCCAGGTGAATGCTGTTAGCTGTTCCAATCGTACACTCTTATTATTTCTCATGTGAATTCTGTTAGCTGTTGCGATCCGTCCACTACCACCTCTCGCTCTATTTCATGCAGAACTAGTCGATGTTATCTAGCTATTTGAACGAAAAAAGCCTTCTCCCAAGCTCCAGTCAGATCAAAATTTAAAATTTTCGAGCTCTCAGCTTCATTATTTCTCTACAAATTCAGAAACAAATCATACAAGTACATATACATGCGTAGTATGTACAACCAAATTTGAATCGAAATCTGCAACATCTCTATTTTTTTGTTACATAAAAGCTAATAAGGTTTGTATTGTGCATCACGAGCATCAATGGGAAAAAAGTTAAAGAAAAGTGCATAATGAGCTTTCTAAGAACCCTAATTTGGCTAGTTGTTCTGTCTATTTGAAATTCTGCTAAATGTTTCAAGACCGTGCAGCTATATGCTCCATGGGGAGCAAAGCACTTTCGTGCCTCGACTCTTTGCCGAGCACGTACTGCCTACAGGATCCCAAAAAATGTTTATTTGTTTTTTACGTTTCTGTCCAATGAAAATGGTTTACGCAAACTAATATTTGTGGTAATTGCTTTGAAAAGCAACCCGGTAATCTTGCAGTGTACAATCTCGAACTGGACTTGATGCACATAAAGGATAAGAAAGCTATGACAGATACGAAAAACCACCATTTCTCTCCCACTCTCACGCGATCCTGGTCGGCTGTTAGGATCACCACACTACCGGTAACCCTCGCGTGGCGACCCCCAGGCGCCGCCAGAGGGGCCCCAGATTCCGCTGCCATCGACCTTCCTCCTACAGATCGCATCCCTCCGCCGCTGCGTCCGGCGTCAGCCGCGGTGGCGGCGGCCCCCTAGTACCTAAGGTGCTAGGGTGGCGGTCTTCTTCGAAGGGGTGGCTACGGCAGCACCGACGGAGAGGATCGGTGGCGGTGGTCGGGGCGATGACCTCGGCCAGGCGGCGACGGCGAGTGCTCATGCAGCTGCGTTCCAGGCAACGGCATCACGCTGTGGGCCTAGGGCGCCCGCCTAGGCCCGTCATCTTTAGGGCGACACGGATCGAGGGCTTGGGGTGGAGGAGGTGTCGTGGTGGTAGCATTGGAGGCGATCTTGCGAGGACATCCTCGGCGGCGCTGACGTGGGGCCGCCATGGCGGGCGGTGGTTGCATCGGGTCTGGCCCGGATCTGATTTGGACCTGTGGCTGCGGAGGCAGCTGCGCACTAGGTTCTGGCGAGCCGCTTCGATGGGATGCTGGAATATCTTCTCCTTTACCTTCGGCTAGTGGCGAGAGGGCTGCTGGCTTGGATTTAATAAAAGGGGTGGTCCTAGGGTTCATCTTACGCCAAGACGAAGACCCGCTTGATGTTTGTCTCCATTGATCTTGTTGCAGTGTCGTATTCGGAAGGCAAACCATGGGGAGCAAACGCACTTTCGCCCCTCGACTCTTAACCACTATACACAAAAAAAGGTGTATTCGTTATTTATCTTTCTGTCCAATGAAAATGGTTTACGCAAACTAATGCTTGTCATAATCGCTCTAAAAAAGCAAACCGGCAATCTCCCGGTGTACAATCTCGAACTGGAAGCGATGCACAAAATCGTGAGCGGATCACTACGCTATCACGGTATCACATCTCTCTCGCATGTGAAACTCGTAGCTGTCACTAATACAAAACTGGCCTTTGGTTTAGGATATTCGTCCTGATTTTGCTACGAATTGAGACTAATGTCCCGATTTCCAAATGGCACAGGGCACAACACCTACTAGTTCCGGTTCGAACGGGACATTTAGTCTCGGTTCGTGTAAGATTTGTTATATGAACCGGGACTAAAGATGGACCTTTAGTTATGGTTCTATTAACAAATTGGGATTAATGTCCCTCTTGTATCATCTTCCTTCTACCCGAGACATACTTCATTTCAAGTTGGCTTCTCTTTTTCTTTCTTATACCTCGAGTTTATGCCCATTTTTTTTAAGATTTGTCAAAATTTTGCGTTGTCATATCTATCCTAGGGTTCTAAACAGTTAGCAGCTTCATCCTTTCATCTTTCATTGCTAGTTTAGCTCATTTAATGCTATAGAAATAGAGGAATTTGTGAGTTTAGTTTGAAAATAATTTTTACAATAATAACATGGGATGTAAACTTGTATTATTTTAGATTCTATCTATATTGTATTAATAATAAACTCCAAGCTAAATATCATTTTCAATATGTGAATTTTATCTATATCTTGTTTTGGCGCATAGTCTTGAAATTCGTTTGACTCATAAAAGCACAGATATACATGAGTTCATCCTAGCTGCTACTACAACTACAACAGCACATAGAAACATTAGTTCAGTCTATTACAACTATTACACAACACAGAGATACATGGGTTCATCCTATACTACAATTGTTAGTGCACACACTCACATATGCATCATGCCACCATCCAGCAATAAAATGCCCTTCTTCTTCTACCTGCTTTCAGCAAACTCACAAACTGTAATGAAAATAGGGTTAATTCACAAAAGCTTCATAAGAAGACACAATAGCTCAGTACATCTTCGAGAAGCTCCTCGAGATCAATATATGAGAGTGCCTCTATCTTGTTCAATATATGTCAAGTAGGATGTCCAATATATGTCAACTGGGACAAAAATCACAGGAATGGAGTGGGCGAGCCTGTAGTGACGCCCTAGCATTTTAATCATTAGCCATTGCAACAAAAATAAGAACCAAAACTATAAATATCAAGTACTATAGGGCCTCATACTTATGTTGGGCACAAAAATCATAGGGACGAAGTGAGCGAGCCAAGTAGGATGCCCAATATATATATATATCCTTTTGCATATCAAAAGGCTCGCTCACACCGCCCCCAGGATCACATCCGAAATGAAGGCACACAGGTATAGTGGCGCCCTAGCATTTTAATCATCGGCCTTTGCAACAAGCAAGAACCAAAAACATGAACGTGCAGGGGGGCTAACAAATTTCACATATTAGGGAGTGCCTCTAAAGCGAGCTCCATGAAGAGAGGACGGGATCCTAATACATCTTCAAGAAACTCCGATGTAGTGGTGTCCCTCTCGCACCATCTAGCAGTTTATAACTTCTCTAGCTCTAGATTAATATGCCGGGGCACCATCTTGCAGTTTATAAGTTCTCTAGTTTATAACTTCTCGATCTCCGGCGCCTCCCCCCCCACCCACTAAGTTAAATTGCCAAAAGCGGAAGAATACCACTGATTCGTCGATTGATATTCGGTGCAGAAAACGACAGCCGCCCCTCCCAAGAGTACCGACGCCTCTTCCCAAGTTAGCTTACCATCGGACTATTGAGGAAAACACGCTGATCGTGGATGCCAAAGTGAAGGAATATTTTACACGAAAATAACCCGATCCAATGGTGCCAATACCTTTGAAAGTTAAGAAGCACTTTTTCAGGAACTTCTTGCACAACCATCCCAATATGACTTAAATAAGAACGATAACTATACACGTTATCTTATGAAGAAATTGAAAGAGAATACATCATCAAGCAGCAACAGTGCAAGCGGGAGAAGAGCTGACGTTCCCCATCTCAAGGTGTTACCTAGGCCTGAAGAGCAAATAAATATGGAAGATGCTAAGTGATTAGCCACGGAACGTAGTATGAGTCTTGAAGAATTTCTAGGAGGCACAGAAATCTCCAAGGAAGATGTAGCACGAAAATTTGTCTACGGTGATCCTCTAGTCACCGGTGAGACACTGCGACATCTGCCATCACAAATGCGACATTTACATGAGTGGTACTTGAAAGTCACAAATGAAGAGCTACAATTTCTCATAGTGAAATTTGGATAGGAGTACTTCCGTAAAGACAAGATCTCTTTTGAACTTTGTAAATTCTTCCAGTTATTCAACCAAGAAGCCCTCGACAAGTCCCTCGTCAGTTTCTACTGTGTATAAGTACTTCCGTAAAGTCTCTATCTCAGCTCGTTCAATTTATTTCCTGTAATTATCCTCACTATATCCTTCTATACTCTATTATGCAGAATGAAGATTCTGGAATATAGCATAAAGAGAATCTATTGTGTTGGGTTCATTGATCCAAATCGAGTTAATCAATATACGCTAAGGACAAAGCCCGAAGAAACACAGCATAACTTGCTAATGTTTTTAAAAGAGCAAAATTACACTAAGAAAATATTATTTCCTTACAACTACGGATGAGAGTGTTACTGTGTTGGAGATATGCCTAGAGGTAATAATAAAAGTAGTAGTTATTATATATTTGTGTTTATGATAAATGTTTACATTCATGCTATAATAGTATAAATCGAAAACATTAATACTTGTGTGATTATAAACTAAATTAGAGTCCCTAGTAAAGCCTCTTTATAATACTAGCTTGTTGGTTAATAGATGATCATGGTTTATGGATCATGAACATTGAGATGTTGTTAACAACAAGATCATGTCATTAGGAGAATGGTGTGATGGACATACTCCTATAGATAAGCATCGCATAAAGATCAAGTCATTTCATTAGTTCGTTTGCTATAAGATTTCTTATACATAGTAGCCTAATTCCTTCGACCATAAGATCATGCTAATCACCATCACTAGAAGGATGCTTTGATGAAATCAAACACCACACCGTAACTGGGTGGTTATAAAGGTGGCACTGAGTGTTCGGAAAGTATATGTTGAGGCACATGGATCAAGAGTGGGATTTGTCCATCCATATGATGGATAGATATATTCTGGGCCCTTTCGGTAGAATGTCATCCAATTAGCTTCCAAGCATGTGACTGGCTCACAAGGGATCACATATCACGGGAACGAGAAAAAGTACTTATCAGTAACGAGGTTGAACTAGGTATGCAGAGATAATGACGATCAGACCTCGGTTAAGTAGAATATCGCGAGACAAAGGGAAATTGGTATCGTATGTAAATGGTTCATTCGATCACGAAGTACTCATAGAAATATGTGGGACCCATATGAATTTCCAAATTCCTCTATTGGTTTTTGATCCGAGAAGTGTCTCGTTCATGTCCACATAATTCACAAACCATAGGGAGACACACTTAAGGATTCGATGTTATTTAATAGATATGGAATGTAAGTAGAGAGACTGAATGTTGTTCGGAGTCTCGGATGGTATCCGGGATATCACGAGGAGATCCGAAATGGTCTGGAAAATAAGATTCATATAAGGAAAGTACAATTCCGGAGTTCGAGAATGATTCCGGTGTTTTCATCAGAATGTTCTAGAAGGTTCACCGGACCGGAAGGGTAAGGGTGCATAAATGTGTTATGGCTAATTGGAATGGTTGCATCATGTCCTAGGTCAAAGGTATGTGCAAATAAAGAGTGAAATCAAACTCCGAAATTGAAAGTCAAAAGGCAAGTTTGAAAATTCAAACTGGGACAATGTTTCCTAGTGGAGGAAGAAGAGAATCATTCTCTCCCTCCACCACAAGCCTAGTAGGAGAGGGAGTTGGGGAAGGATTCAACCTCCCTTCTCCCAATATTACCTCCCTCTCATAAATAGAAGGGGAGGGGGCTGCCCTGCCCCTCAACACACAACACCACCACCCCGCCTCCAAGCCGCCGTCGCCGCTGCCGCCAGCCGCACCGCCACCTCCATGCCACCGCTAGCCTTAGTAGATCATCTAACAACCTTAACTAATCTCTAGCACCACTGTAATCTAGCCTTTGTCATCAATGGTGAACAACCCAATTGCACCATTGTCACCCCAGTGTGGACAGCAAGCTACAAGCAGCACTAGCCTCGCCAACCTTGTCGGGGAGCAAGCTAGCACCCCACCGCCACTCTCTGTCCCAGCCGCGAGCGATGCCAGCCCCTCGACCACACGCACAGACCATGCCAAGCCGCTCTGCAACCATGCCGAGAGAGCGCCCCGTGCGCCACGCTCGACAGACGCCCACAGACCGCGTGCCTACCTCGTCGCGTGCATACGCGATCACCACCGTCCCAGCAACCCCGCAGACACGCCCGTTTGCCGCCGCGCGGACCACGCGCGCTGTACGCCATTAAATCTTCCGTCGTACCAGCGCAGAGCACCGTGTGTTCCCGACCGTTTGCCACCGCCCCTACACGCGCATTAAAGCCATAGAGCATTGCCAGGAGACCACCGATCGATCGCCACCGTCGGCCATGCCTCTAGCAGCCTGTAGCCATGACGCCACCGTCGCCTGCCCATCCCGTTCGGTCTTGTCATCGAGACTATAAATAGAGGCCTCCCCCTCTCAAACTCTTCACACCATCTCACTCCCCTCTCCTCACTGATCGTTCCATCCCGTTCTCGGAGCAAGGCGTGCAGCGCATCGCCGGAATTTCACCGGAGCCCGCCGCTGCTAGAGAAGAAGGGAGCCATCGATTGGAGCCGCCCAGGAGAAGCTGCCGGTACCAGGAGATTCGCCGTCGTCGACTTCGTCGTTCGCCCGCATCGCCGACCCTTGCCTGAGCCCTGGTGAGCCTCCCACGACCCCCACCTGCCGCGCTAGGGTTCTGTCTCGCCGGCGCTGCCCGACATGGACGATCAACCAGAGCCGTTGGATTAGAACTAGATCTGACGCACCACGTTGCCCCGTACCGCTTCGCACCCCCAATCTCACTTACGCGTGGGGACAGCAACTTAACCAGCCCGCGTAAGCACTATGCGTAGCAGGCCAGCCCATTTTCTCTTCCCGCGCAGCCCACTCGTTTTAATTTGGATTTTTCCATTTTCATTCAAACACAGTTCTGTACATAGGTTCAAAAATCAACCCAGCTCGATTCAGTGAACCAAATCGAATGAAACCAATTTTGTTAGAAAGGTCTGGAAATGCTGAATCCAAGCCCATTGGATTCAAGTCATTTGGATCTGTACACCCTTGGTAAAAATAACAAGGCGGAAGCTTTTCTGCATTCAAACATTTTTCAAATTTAAACCATAATAGCTTTTGAGTTGATTCCAACTCTCAAAAATCACAATTGATCATACCTTTCAGAATATATAAAAATATATGGGTTTACTTACAGAAATAATGTTCAAGTAATAAAAGAATGCCACATAGGCATTTCTAGTCACTTATTTTATTTAAAATAAAAAGGTTAAACGTTATTAAATTGTGACACCACTTTAAATCACATTCCCATGGACTAAAATATGTGGTGATGACATGTGTCAACATGATACCATGTTTGGTTTGGAGAATATTAAATCTTAATTAGTTTTTCAATGAGTAGAAATTACTTTTCTAAATCTAAAATCATTAATCTTGTTAGTCTTGTAATGTTAGTGATGATGCTAGATCATCTATAGAACCCCTTTGTGTGATGATTGCAAGTAGTTAATTATTGTTTGGTGATTGTGTACCTCGTATTTATTTATAGACGGTAGTACCGACCAAGGATACGAGGAGGAGGGAGGATACTACGAAGAAGAAGCCGAGGAGAACTTCAACCATTGCTCTGCACAAGGCAAGCCTAATACTACTAGTTGAATGTGCAAGCTAACACTTGCAAGATACTTTACCTATGCAAGCCCATACTTGCAAGCTATTAACTTAGCAAGCTTATACTTATACTTTAGCAAGCCTTACCATGCCAAACCTATGCCTCAAGCATATGTGGTTATAACCACTTGATAAACCAATCCTAGTTTTACTTGCAAGCTTTCTACTTTATTTCTCTATCAAAGATTTCTTTTAGAGTTTACTTAAGTGACTTGTAGATTCTTGGAAGTTACCTGAAGGTTGCGTAAAGAGCATAAAATTTGGCCTAAGCTAGATAATCTTGATGTCATCCTAAGGCATGAGATTGAACTTAGTAAAACTCCACTTGTTTACCACCCCTCATTAGTACTCACCCCCACTTGTAGATGCTAGTGCTAAGCATAAAACTTGATCAACTTTAGATGGGAATACTTGGTGAAAATGGTTATGAAAACCTTAGAATGATGGATCATTCTACTGAGATGTTTTGACATGTGTTTCCGAACACCAGATGATTTTAGTGATGAAAATGTTGAGGCATGAGCCTTAGCCCTTTATAAAACTGATGGTTGTCTGGATGCGATACCATTCCAATTTTACCGTACAACCACAATACTCGAAAATTGGGTAAGGCTTGACTGGAAACTTATATACCTTAGTATTGGTTCCCTCACGGCCAAGGTATGATTTGAGGCTACCTTGTGAAGATTGTCCACCTGTGCAGTACGCAAGATGACATTTGGTCATGGTTGGGAGGCCAAACTCACAGGAGAGGTGCTTATACCAGGGCATGTAATTGAAAGGTTAGGATTGATTATCCGCATACTGAGTATGGCGACTTCAGGATTTGTTCCTGACAGATGTATCGAATGTTGTGGTGAAAGTGTACAATCTTTGCAGAGTGTCAAACTATTCGAATAGCCGCGTCCGCGGTTATGGAAAGTTGGAGTGGCCATACTATTCCCCCGTCAGATGTATTCAAAATGACTTGTGAAATGAATTGAGAATTTGACTTGACCACAACAGAGTTGTGATATGAGATACAAGTTCCCACTTAGGTGTTATAAACTTTCAACTATCTTTTCTTGCTTCTGAACTTAGTAGAGGTAAATATGGCTTTTTGCAAAACAAACCTAGAGCTTAGTGTCCTACTACAGAAACCCCCTTCACTTGTTAGTATTAGTTTGCGAGTACTTAAAGAGTACTCATGGCTTTGTCCCTGGCTATTCCCATGGCCAGACTATGAAGAGGAGTACCAGGATGATGGACCCCAGGAAGGTTACGACAACTAGGATCATCTCCCGTCGTCAGCATTGCCTGTGACCCCGAAGATGGATCTTCGCCTAGTTAATTACGTATTTCCGCTGCTTGAGTTGTATTAAGAACTGGATCATGAGATCCTTATTTGTGTAAGACCTTATGTATGGTTTGTAATGGATGATGTAATGTGGTATGAAATTCTGTTATGTCTCGCAAAAATGGTAATCCTGGGATTGCGATGTATGGCATAACATGCATCTGGGATTAAAAATCTGGGTGTTGACAAGTTGGTATCAGAGCCATCCTGACCATAGGAGACCCTAGTTAGACTGGAAGTTTGAATCAAAAACTTAGTTTCAAAACCAAAGGAATCAAATATTTACAAAAACTTATTCCCATTCTTATCACCTTTATTCTTCATGAAAATTCATGTTCCTCAAAAAAAAAAAACTCTTTCAAAATACATAAAATCTGACACACTTGATCACTCTACTAACTTACCCATCCTATATTCTTAATATATGGACGTGAAGTACATCAAGTTTTATCAGTTGGGGAATGGAGGAGACCTTATCTTTGAGAGGGATTTGGACCAGCTTTCGGAACTTCTGGAGCGTCCGCACCCCGAGTTCTTCGGAGCTCAGCTCAATGATCAAGGAGGAGAAGATCTGTAGTGGCTAATTGTTGCAAGTCTCTGAGGAAAGATTGAACCTCCCACTGTTGAGGGAATTCAGTTTACCTTAAGAGAGAACAACTGGCTCGATGGACTTGCCAGGGCCATGCAGGAAGCTCTTGCCCGTCTGTGTGGGCAGAGTATCAACCAGATCAAGGGTACCCGCTTTGAGTTTTGCCCAAGGCGTGATGCTAATGGACAACCACTGGAAGCCCCATACCACCACGAGCTGAAGACCCAATTGGACCACCTTAGCTTCATGATGTACGATCGTTAGCAAGAATTGGACAATTGCCGTGACTACTCCAACCACAAGTCCGCCATCATCAAGACGAAGGATCAGACTATCGCCATGCTAGCCAAGGATCGCAAGTCTCGCCGCCGTCAGATCGACAAGAAGGAGCGCATCATTGCTCGTCTTCGCCACCATATCTCGGACTTGGAGGAGACCATCGACGAGAGAGACATGCAGTTGGAGGAAAGGGAGAATGCGGGAGAGGATCTTCGTGGAGACCCCTACTCCTATCTCAACGATGATGATGATTTTCTAGAGGATCAGGCTATGGACTTCTTCACCGATGAGGATGATTTCGCCTTCATCAATGACGACGATCATGATGAGGATAACGACTACACCTACTCCGAGGAGTAGTAGCACTTGAGCACTAGCGTAGTGAGTAGTATTCAGTCCCATTGTATCGTAGTTTCCAGAATGGTTCCTAAAACCATCTGTTTTTCTTGTTTTGTGGTGTGTGTTTGTATCGTGAATGAATGAAAAGCAAGTTGCTAAAAAATATGAGTCAAACTTTAAAAAACTTTTGAAAGTCCCAGAACCTTAGAAATGTCCCTCTTTTCTCATGATCTATCTCAATCTTCAGATGCCACGCGGAGGAAGTGGTTCATCCCCGGACCCGATGTTGCAAATCCTGCAAATGTTAGTTTCTGACCACGAAGCTGAGAGAGCTGAACGTCAAGCCAACCTAGCCACCCTTCAGCAGATAGCCCAGTTGGCCCACAACAACCAAGGCCAAGGAAATCAGGACAACCATGGATCTAAGCTCAAGAATTTCCAGAATACCAACCCACCTGTTTTCACTAAGTCAGAAGAGCCCCTAGATGCAGACGATTGACTGCAAACCATGGAAAATAATCTAGAAGTCGCCGGAGTGGAAGCTAACGAGAAAGTTCTGTTCACCACCCACTATCTACGCGAAGATGCAAGAGCGTGGTGGAACAGCGTTCGTGCAATGACCGGAGGACAGATGATGACCTGCGAAGAATTCAAGGTCAAGTTCAGCAGAACCCATGTGCCACCAGGTTTGATCAAGAGAATGAGAGATGAGTTTAGAGAACTGAAGCAAGGAAGGATGAACGTAGTAGAATACCGTGAATTTTTTTTGTCATTAGCTAGGTATGCCTCGGATGAGATCGACACGGAAGCCAAGAAGAAAGAGAGATTCCTGAATGGTCTGCATGATGAGATGCAGACTATGTTAGTCAATATCCCCTTTGCGGATATTGAAGACCTTGTCGACTCTGCCATCCAGATGGAAGGAAAGATCAACCAAGCCAATGAGAATCGCAAGCGTCGCATGATGCATCAGCCAGGAACCCATCAGACCCCAAAGTATCGCCCTAACACATCCCCAGGATTTGCCCCGAGAACCAATAAACCCCCGATGAACCGTCCGACTTATCCCAACCGTGGAAACCCTAGGCCCGGAGGAAATCACAACAACCCCGGCAACTCTAGCAATTTCAACCGTGCCCCACCCAAGTTCAACAACAATGCTACCGCCAACACCAACACTGCCCCGAGGACTGGAAGCAATGTTGTGCCTGTTGCAGCAAAGGACAAGTCGTAGGTAACTTGTTATGACTATGGAAATAAGGGTCACTAATCCAACGAGTGCCCCAACAAGAAGAATGCCGCAGCCCCCAATACCAATGCCCCAGCTCAGCAGCAGCGTCGTGTTCAGCCCGAAAGAAGATTTGCCCCAGGGAATTCGCTCAACCGCAACGGCCGTCTATTTCTCATTCATGCTGAAGAAGCTCAGGAAGCACCAGACGTCGTGCTGGGTATGTTTTTGAAGGGAATATGCCCGAGAGGCAATAATAAAGTGGTTATTATCATATTCCTTGTTTATGATAAATGTTTATTTTACATGCTATAATTGTATTAATACGGGAACGTTAATACATGTGTGTTTAATAAACAAACAGAAAATTCCTAGTTATGCCTCTCTCATAAACTAGCTCGTTGATTAACAAGATGATCAAGGTTTCCTGATCATGGACATTGGATGTTGTTAATAACGGGGTCACAACATTAGTGTAATGGTGTGATGAACATTCATCCGAAGTATAGCATTACGATCAAAGTCATTGAGTTTATATTGCTATAACAACTTACGAAGTGATCCTAATCCTTAGACCATGAGATCATGTCAATCACTAACACCGGAAGAGTTTCTTGATAACATCAAACGTCACACCATAACAGGGTGATTATAAAGATGGATTCAGAACTAATAAAGTGTTATGTTGAGGCTCATGGATCGAGAGTGGAATTTGTTCATCCCAATGACGGATAGATATATTCGGCCCTCTCGGTGATATCACATTGATTAGCTTGCAAGCAAGTGATTTGATCACTAGAATGTTATATCACGAACGAGAAAAGAGTGCATGTCAAGAATTGAGATCAAACTAGGTATGGAGATACCAATGATCGAATCTCGGACATGTAATATATCATGAAACAAAGGGATTAAGATACTAGCATAAAAGGTTCCGAAGATCACAAGAAAGTCATCGTTGAATGTGTGGGAGTCAGTATGGGTCTCCAGATCCCGCTTCTGATTATTGATCCGAGAGGGGTCTCGATCATGTCCGCATTATTCGCGAACCGTAGGGTGACACACTTAAGAGACACCGACATCCATTTGGATCAAAAGTTTCATGCCGAAAAGAATAACAAGCGCAGGAATTTATTTCACTAGATACCGAAACGGGTTTTCGGGTGAAATTGCAGAAAGTGTTTCTGCATGTGAAATGAAATACTAGCAAGGGGTTATATGTGAATGTTTGTCATTAAAGTAATTGACAAAATTCTGAATAAATAAAAGGAGTTTTATTTAATGAGAGTTTGCATTAAATTTGGTGGAAATTTAATGGGAATTTGAGTGGGTTTTTGAGTGGAGGGAATTGAAAGGCTTTTGTGTGAGTGGAGTGTCCACCCACATGAATGAAAGGAGGGGAGGGGGAAGCCCCATGGCTGGGCGCATGGCCCCTTGGGTGCCCCCCTCTCCCTATAAAAGGAGCCCCCCTCCCTCTCTCTCACTCACACCTCCTCGTGAAGGATCTCTCTCCCCCTCTAGAATTTATCCCCCATGGTCTCGGACTAGCGAGATACATGTTCCCGGTGGCTATTCGGCAAGAAAGAGTTGTGCTTCCGCTGCATCGCTGGAGCGAGGAGGCGGAGGTTGCTCGGTGCCTCAAATGTGTGTGCGAGCATGGATGCGCTGCTGTTTTGCGGCGCTAGGACTACCTCTCGATCTTGAGATCGGCAAGAGATCGTCTACATCAACCACGAGTTTGGACTCGTTAAGTTTTGTCGGTCTTCAAGGGTATGTTCTCTACGGATATACATCCGCCCGATGTTTGTATCTAGTAGATAGATCTTGGTACATAGTTGTTCCCATCGTAGGAATTTTTTTGTTTTCTATGCTGCGAACCCTACAGTGGTATCAGAGCCGGATCTATGCGTAGATGCTTTTCACGGGTAGTACACATATGATTATGTGGGCGATGATGATCATTTTATTGCTTCTTAGTTGTACTTTGGATATTGGTGGCATAGTGGGATGAAGCGGCCCCGACAAACTTTACATGTCCTCGCACATGAGACCTGTTCCACGCTTGACATGCAACTAGTTTTGCATAAGTGGCTAGCGGGTGTCTGTCTCTCCTACTATAGTCAATATCTAATTTGCAACGAGTTGTCAAAAATTTGGTTATCCTCGTTGTGGTTCATGTTCGTAGGTAAGAACGGTTCTATCTTCGAAAGCCCTAAGCCACGTAAAATTTGCAATGGATAAATTAGAGGTGTCTAGTTTAGATTGTTCTTTGGGCTAGTATTATGATATGGTGATGTTGTAAGTAGAAGTATGAGATGATACTCTTACAACATACATAACGTGTAAACTCCATAGACCTTGGATTTACACATAAAGGTATGATAGTGATCATACCACGGTGCACATGATAGAGATCATATGCGAGAACCATATCATTCCACTAATAAACATGTGATGTTTGATAGCATCTTATATTGCTTGTTTGGCATTTTATTAGCATAATAAGATGATCCCTCATTTAGATATCAAGATAAAAATGTGTTCTTCCTTAAGTATGCACCTACAATGTTTCGTCGCTTCAAGACATCACGTGATGATCGGGTGTACTTGAATCCACGAGCATATCTCGGGTGTAAGACAGTTACACACGCGAATACTAAGGTTCTTACTTGGCGAGCCTAGCATGTACAGACATGGCCTCGGAACACGGACCGAAAGGTTAAGCATGAGTCATATGTTTTGATATGATGACCATATGGATGCTCGCCTTTGAAGCTACGCCGACTCACGTGATGATCGGACTTGGTGTAGTGGATTTGGTTCATGTAATCACCGAAAGGACACGAGGGATGTCGTTTTTGAGTGGGAGTTCATTTCTAATTTGGATTAGTAGAACTTAATTTATCATAAATTAAATCAAAGTGAATTTGCATAATTTGTTGTAGTCATTGGCATTCGTTCACCACCTTATGCATAGTTATAATTGAGATAATAGAACTATAGAATTCTGGATATTTACTTTACGAACTGGTGTCGTATTGTGTTGAGTGTCAATCAAAGTTTAAAGTCCTATTGCAAACTTTCAGCAAACTCTATTTACTCCGTGAAATTTAATAATTGGTATTAAATCGAGAGTAACAATTCCATTGTTAGTATCTTAAGTATCATGTTTGCCTCCACGATTCTTGATTGTTTTAATATCAAGTTTATCTAGGAGCTGAAAGAATTATTTCAGAAACCATCATGTGTGGCAGATATAACGATATCTGAAACAATGTTTTGGTTGCAATATGATAGAGTATAATATATGTTCTCATATTGGATGAGAATTTACGAAGGTTGGAGATGCTAGACATCCTAATCATCCAAAAGGGTTTTGGAAAGTAATGTTATACTCACGATTCTCCTTTATAAGCTAAATTGGCTTGATCATGAAAGTCGTCATGATAAGGATGAATAGAAGATGTATGTAAAGTGTTTACTACACTAAAATATTACTAAAGAATGGATTTTGAAAGAATACCGATCATTTTGATGATGGTGATCTACTTCAAAGTGCAAGTACAAAGGTATTATTATTTGAATATACACGCTTTGGACTATGTGTCATGTATATGGCGCCACTTTTGATGTTGATAGATTCTTTTAAAAGGAAAAGGAAATGCTGAAAGAGAATCTATAAAATATATTTGGCAGAAAAGAAAAGATTGGAAATATCCAATTTAGGTATATGGATGATATACATGTTATGGTTGTATTCTTTGCTTGTTAAACAATGTGGTTCTTGGGTATTGGATACCGAATTGGTTGGTATGAAATTTCATACGGAACGACGCAATTCATGAACCACAATGGCCTAAGTAACTAGCAAGAGAATATGTGATGATGTTCATCGAAAACAAACAAACCGTTGTTTTTATTTCTCGTTGACATCAAAGCTTGACTTCAAGATTTGTTTTAATAATTGTTATTTGAATCAGGTATTATAAGAACAAAGGTTGTTCAAATAATTACCGTATTCCATATAAGATGGATCATTTACAAATCTAGTTGGAGAAATCACATCCATAAAACCTAATGCTAAAATGTCGCAAGACAAATGATTGAAACATCACTTACGAAGTGTCATCGCCGTTTAAATTATATTGGAAAGAAAACATGAAAAATCTCCATTTTCATGGATTTTTGGAGTCTTTGATTTGATCAAGTGACGCTTGTGAGACTTTCCTCGGGATAATTAAAACTTCGTTCAAAGGCCAAAGAAGAACGACTAAAATATTGGAATTTATACATATCGATGTATGTAGTCCATTATGTGTAGTAGTTTATGGGTTTCAACTTCATATACTTTCTTCGGAAATTGAGTGAATAATTCACTTAATGAGAAAGAAGTGTGAAATATTTGAAAATGTTCAAAGACTTTCAAGATGAAGTGAAAATCATTGTGACAAGAAAAATAAATGAATTATGATTTGATCATAAAGGGATTTATTTGAGTGTAACAAGAAAAATAAATGAATTATGATTTTATCATAAAAGGGATTTATTTGAGTTACAATTTTAGCAAAACACCTAGATTTACATCTCCTGAAACACCATAGGAATATGGAATGTTTTGAGATTTGTAAGGAAACCTTGTTGGATCAAAGGTGTTATTTATAAAACTGCCATTATGTTTTAAAAGATTAAAGCTTTAGAGACTACCGCTTTTACACTGAAAAGAGCTCCATCTTGATCCGGTGAAATGACACCATGGAAGTTATGGTTTGGGGTAAAACCCAAGTTGTCATTTCTTAAATTTTGGTATGCTAAACATAAGTAAGATGTTTACAACCGAAGTCGGATGAGCATGTCTTTGTAGGTTATTTCGAATAACAATTGGTTATTCCTCCATAACACCAAGGACAAAAGGGTTTGTCGCTTGAAACGTGAAGTTTCTTGAAAAAGGAATTTTTCGTAAAAGTTAAGTGGGAGGACAATAGAACTTTGATAAAGTTAACGAACCTTAGCTAAATGTGCTAAGTTGCGCAGTCACGAAAATGTTCGGAGGCAGCGGAATGCTCATGGATTACGTGCCTCAAATGTTGCGGTCACGGAGATCTAAGTTCCTATTGAATCAAGTCGAATAAACAATCAAATACTAAGATTTGAGAGTAAATCATTATTGTTTGACAATGATGAACCGACTATATGCAAAGAAGCGATGATGGGCCCGACTCGTCAAATGGCTTGAAGCCATAAAATCCGTGATAGTTCCATACACGAGAAATCAAGTTTTGAACTTGGAAGACCCTCCGGAAAGGTGTAAAAACCTATCGGTCGTATTTGGATCTATAAAGAAACAGACATGGATGTTTCATATCTATGAAATAGTCGACATGTCGTAAAATATTTTACGACAATGTTCAAGGAGTTGACTATGACAAGATTTGATCTTTCATAGCGATATTTAGTCTGGACGGATTAAAGTAGCAACCACTACATATAATTTGGTATATGGTAGATGAATAAACAAAACAAAGTTCTTCTAATAGAATGGTTACCTAGGACGTGTACATGACACGATCCAAAGGGTTTTGTTAATTCAAAGGATGCTAAAAAGGGAATGCAAACTTCAGTGGTTGAAGTAAGCATCACGGAGTTGGAATCTTCACCGTGATGAAAAAGAGTTTTCATCAGGAGAAGATGAAGATGCTTGCATTTGCAAGAAATTAAGTGGGAGCGCTAAGACATATTTCTAATACATTATGTGGAGAACATCTTGTTGATTAGAAATGATGTATATTTTATTGACAAAGGTTAAGAATTTCATTTCGATGAAATACTTAGGCAAATCCCGAATATTTAGCGTGAATGTCTATAGTGGATAAACTGTAACGCCAATATGGTTGTGCCAAACGTACATATATGAGATATTGAAGGAGTTCAATATAGAATCAACAAGAAACGGTTCTTGTCGCATGGAAAGGAATTGAATCAAGATTCAAGTGTATCGACACTTGATAAGTGAAACAAGATTCAAGTGCTTTGACACTTGATGAGTAAAATCACAAGAATGTCTTGATCAATCATACCATGATATGTACACATCCAGATATGTCCTATGCTCTAAGTGTTATGAGCATATACGTAATGAATCATAAAATGATCATTGGACGATAGTGAGGATATTCTTATGATCTTTTGGAAGAACTAAGAATATATTTGTGTAGAGGTGACAAACAATTACAAATAGTTCATTGTAAGACGTTACATTGATACTAGTTTTGTCACAATATACAAATTAAGTTTATCTCAATTTAAACTATGGGTGGCACAATGTAATGGAAAGGAGATTCCATGATGGATTTGGATGAAATCCATAGTTAAGACATTGTGACGAATACTACAACAAAAGGCTAAGTATATGACGCTATAGTAGCGAGAAAGGAGGAATTTGTGTCAAGAAGTTTGTTATCAAACTAAGGTGTGGTTCATAGCGGCTAACACTAAAGATATATTGTATGACAATAGTATCGACATGATTTAACCCCAAGGAACTAAAGGTCTCACCGAAAGACCAAATTTATACAATGCCATCTCATTGGAGAATGAGTGATCCGTGAAGACGCAAAGATATGCAAATACACACGGACCTGAAGCGTCAGATCCGTAGATTATGTTAACCACTTGCAATTGCGTATATGGAACACCAGAAAGCCATAGGTGTTCAATACGCAGAGTTTTCAAACTAGATTATTGTCTCTAGTGCAAGTGGGAGAATGAAGGGAATATGCCCGAGAGGCAATAATAAAGTGGTTATTATCATATTCCTTGTTTATGATAAATGTTTATTTTACATGCTATAATTGTATTAATACGGGAACGTTAATACATGTGTGTTTAATAAACAAGCAGAAAGTTCCTAGTTATGCCTCTCTCATAAACTAGATCGTTGATTAACAAGATGATCAAGGTTTCCTGATCATGGACATTGGATGTTGTTAATAACGGGATCACAACATTAGTGTAATGGTGTGATGAACATTCATCCAAAGTATAGCATTACGATCAAAGTCATTGAGTTTATATTGCTATAACAACTTACGAAGTGATCCTAATCCTTAGACCATGAGATCATGTCAATCACTAACACCGGAAGAGTTTCTTCATAATCAAACGTCACACCATAACAGGGTGATTATAAAGATGGATTCAGAACTAATAAAGTGTTATGTTGAGGCTCATGGATCGAGAGTGGAATTTGTTCATCCCGATGATGGATAGATATACTCTGGGCCCTCTCGGTGATATCACATTGATTAGCTTGCAAGCAAGTGATTTGATCACTAGAATATTATATCACGGGAACGAGAAAAGAGTGCATGTCAGTAACGAGATCAAACAAGGTATGGAGATACCGATGATCGAATCTCGGACATGTAATATATCGCGAAACAAAGGGATTAAGATACTAGCTTAAAAGGTTCCGACGATCACAAGAAAGTCATCGTTGACTGTGTGGGAGTCAGTATGGGTCTCTAGATCCCACTTCTGATTATTGATCCGAGAGGGGTCTCGATCATGTCCGCATTATTCGCGAACCGTAGGGTGACACACTTAAGAGACACCGACATCCATTTGGAGCAAAAGTTTCATGCCTAAAAGAAAAGGAAAGCGCAGGAATTTATTTCACTAGACACCGAAACTGTTTCGGTTGAAATTGCTGAAACTGGTTCTGCATGTGAAATGGAATACTAGCAAGGGGTTTTATGTGAGTGGAGTGAATTTAAAGGCTTTTGTGTGAGTGGAGTGTCCACCCACATGAATGAAAGGAGGGGAGGGGGCAGCCCCATGGCTGGGCGCATGGCCCCTTGGGTGCCCCCCTCTCCCTATAAAAGGAGCCCCCCTCCCTCTCTCTCACTCACACCTCCTCATGAAGGATCTCTCTCCCCCTCTAGAATTTATCCCCCATGGTCTCGGACTAGCGAGATACATGTTCCCGGTGGATATTCGGCAAGAAAGAGTTGTGCTTCCGCTGCATCTCTGGAGCGAGGAGGCGGAGGTTGCTCGGTGCCTCGAACGTGTGTGCGAGCACGGATGCACTGCTGTTTTGCGGCGCTAGGACTACCTCTCGATCTTGAGATCGGCAAGAGATCGTCTACATCAACCACGAGTTTGGACTCGTTAAGTTTTGTCGGTCTTCAAGGGTATGTTCTCTACGGATATACATCCGCCCGTTGTTTGTATCTAGTAGATAGATCTTGGTACATAGTTGTTCCCATCGTAGGAAATTTTTTTGTTTTCTATGCTGTGACCCCTACAATTTTCTATTAATTCAGCACTTGTAAGAGTGTTGTTTGATTCTGGTGCATCGCATTCATTTGTCACCAAAGAATTTGCATGCACTAGTAAAATTCAACCAACCAAACTGAAGCATGTTATGATCGTTCAAATCCCCGGTTCAACCACCAAAGCTAGGCAAATTTGCAAAGCCGTCCCTATCCGAATCCATGGCATAGATTTTTATGCTAATCTGATAGTACTCGGAACTAAAGGTTTGGAAGTAGTACTAGGAATGGATTGGATGTCGAAACATAAAGGATTGATTGACTGTGCCAAGAAAGCCATAACCATGACCGACAAATTTAATATCATTCGAGCATATATCTGAAACCTTAACTCGTCAATTCAAGTGCAACAAGAGTATAGCCCAACCTACCATTGACCAAGTCCGGATAGTCTGTGAATACCCCGATGTATTTCCAGATGTTTTGCCCGGTATGCCCCCAGATCGGGATATCGAGTTTATCATCGAACTAATCCCCGGAACTGGACCCATAGCCCAGAGACCGTATAGTATGAACCCGTCTGAACTAGAAGAACTGAAGAAGCAACTAGATGCCATGTTGGAAATAGGATTGATTCAACCAAGTGCGTCACCATGGAGATCACTTGTCTTGTTCGTGGACAAGAAGGATGGAGGTAACTGTTTGTGTACGGATTATCGGAAGTTGAATGATGTCACCATCAAGAACAAATACCCGTTGCCAAGATAGAAGATTTGTTTGATCAGTTGACCGGTGCCAAAGTATTTTCTAAGATTGATCTTAGAACTGGATATCATCAACTCAAAATTCGTGTAGAGGATATTCCAAAGACTGCCTTTACCACCAGATATGGATTATACGAGTATACTGTCATGTATTTTGGATTAACCAATGCCCCCGCTTATTTCATGAATCTCATGAATAAGATTTTTATGGACTTCCTGGATAAGTTTGTCGTTGCTTTCATTGATGACATTTTGATTTATTCTAAATCAGAAGAAGAACATGAGCTACACCTAAGGACCATTCTTGGAACCCTTAGAGAGCATCAGTTGTAAGCCAAGTTTAGCAAATGTGAATTCTTGTTACAGGAGGTAGGATTCCTCGGCGACATTATATCAGCTGGAGGAATTGTCGTTGACCCTGCAAAAGTAAAAGATGTAGAAGATTGGCAAGCCCCAACCACTCAAACCCAAGTTCGTGCATTTCTCGGATTGGCGGGATATTACCGCAAGTTCGTAGAAGGATTCTCGAGTATCGCCAGACCCATGACCCAATTGCTGAAGAAGGACAAGAAGTTTGAATGGACCAACAAATGTGAAGTGAGTTTTCAAGAACTCAAAAGGAGATTGATTTCAGCCCCAATCTTAATCATGCCGGATATCACGAAGCCCTTCGACGTGTATTGTGATGCATCCAAGATCGGTCTCGGATGTGTGCTAATGCAAGAAGGCAAAGTTATATCTTATCTATCTCGACAACTGACGCAACATGAGCAAAATTACCCAACCCATGACCTCGAACTAGCAGCCGTAGTTCTAGCCCTGAAGACATGGAGGCATTACCTCATGGGAAACCGTTGTGAGATTTATTCGGATCACAAGAGACTAAAGTATATATTCACTCAGAAGGAGTTGAATATGAGGCAGAGAAGATGGATTGAGCTAATCAAGGATTACGACCTGGACATTCACTATCACCCTTGTAAAGCCAATGTGGTAGCCGATGCCCTTAGCAGATTGCTGTGACGCTTGAACTACATGATTTTGAAGGAACAACCAAGCTTGCACAAAGAGATGGAAGATTTTCGAATAGAATTAGTGAGTGAAGGATTTTTGGCTAGCATAGAACTTCAACCCACTTTGATCAGCCAGATCAAAGAGGCGCAGAAAGGAAATGCTAGTATCGACGGAATCAAGTGCCGTATCGGTACAAGCAAAGTACCCGGATTCACCGAAGACGAAGAAGGAGGTATGTGGTACAAAGGACGCCTTTGTGTACCAGCAGATTCTGAGTTGAAAGAAGTTATTATGAAGTAAGCTCATGATACTCTTTATTCTATCCACCCCGGAGGAACTAAGATGTATCAAGATTTGAAAGAACAATTTTGGTGGCATAAGATGAAGAGAGAAATCGGAAGCTATATTGCCAAGTGTGATATATGTCAGCGATTCAAGGCGGGACATCAAAGATCCGCTGGATTGTTGCAACCATTGCAGATTCCGGAATGGAAATGGGATTCCGTTGGAATGGACTTTATCACCGGATTGCCTACTTATAGTAGGGGAAATGACTCTATATGGGTCATAGTGGACAGATTGTCCAAAGTCGCCCATTTCTTACCCGTCAAGACCACATATCAGAGTTCGAAGCTAGCGGAGTTATACATCGCTAGAATCGTTAGTTTGCACGGAGTCCCCAAGAACATCGTATCGGATCGAGGAACTCAGTTTACCTCGAGATTCTGGAACAAATTCCAAGAAGGTTTAGGAACCCGCCTAGATTTCAGCACTGCATATCACCCCAGACCGATGGACAAACGGAGCGAGTAAATCAAATACTCTAAGATATGCTGAGAGCATGTGTGTTAGAATATGGATCTAAGTGGGAAGACTGTCTGCCTTTTGCATAATTTTCATACAACAACAGTTATCAAGCTAGTTTGCAAATGACCCCATTTGAATTCATGTACGGAAGGAAGTGTCACACCCCTTTGAACTGGTCGGAAGTAGGAGAGAGTCAGATTTTCGGACCTGACATCCTACGAGAAGCAGAAGAGAAGGTTCACAAGATTCGTGAGCACCTCAAGACAACCCAGTCCAGACATAAGAGTTACGCCGACAAGAGACGTCGAGACCTCGCCTTCAACATAGGAGATTTTGTGTATCTGAAAGTGTCGCCATTGAAGGGATGCAGCGTTTCCAACTCAAAGGAAAGTTAGCCCCTAGATATATCGGACCCTTCAAGATTCTGAACCGTCGAGGAGAAGTGTCGTATCAATTGGAACTGCCCGAAGAGATGTCAGCCGTGCACAATGTGTTCCATATCTCATTATTTCGCAAGTGCCTCGAAGTTCCAGAGAAGACCGAAGTGTTCAAGAATATCGATCACCAGACCATAGAGATCAACGATGATCTGACCTATCCTGAAGTACCCATCCGTATTTTGGAAGAAGCCTTCAGAACTACCAGAACCCGAAGCATCAAGTTTCTAAAGATTCAGTGGAGCAACCACACGGAAGAGGAAGCTACCTGGGAGCAAGAAGATCACATCAGGATGGAGTTTCCCGATCTCTTCAAATCCTAGGTAATCTTTTTCGTCCTTTTTCAAATCTCGGGACAAGATTTTGTTTAAGGGGGGAAGGTTTGTAACATCCCAAAAATACTAAACCTGGATCATCAAACTCTAATCATCAAATTTAGGGTTAACAAAAACTTTTCTAAATAAAAATATGAAAGCATGCATGTGTGTATGCATTCCAAATTTGGATTCTTTTGAATCACCTGGCTTGTGTGTTTCTTTGCTTGTAAAAGGATTCTTAGGTGAAATAAACATCATCTAAACAATCCCCACACTTTTACCAAAGACAAATCAATCAAAACAAACAAAATAAGGGAATGGTCACTTTGGCCAAATTAACTCCCATGCCTACTTTGGCTGTCTCTAACTTTCAAAACTTAACAGAAACTTGTTTGGATCTTTACACCCCTTGATAGTACTCATAATAGTGTACCAAGTCCCACCTTGTGATCGTCCAAAAACATTTAATGCATAGTTTAAATGACAGTTCAAAATTCAATCTATATCATATGGGAAGATCCCACTTTTTCAAAAACCACTCAAACAAGCTCAACTTTCAAAACCAAAGCATCCACAGACTCACCAGCACATGCCTAGCACACCCACCAAAAATGTTTTCAAAATTCAAAACTTGAATTCATGCGGCCATTTCATCAAACACCTTGCAGATTCAAATCAAACAAAATCAAAACACTATAGTGTGCAGTGTTTTGGGCCTAACTTGTTCCCTCTCTAGACACCACTAGCCTTAGTAGATCATCTAACAACCTTAACTAATCTCTAGCACTACTGTAAGCTAGACTTTGTCATCAATGGTGAACAACCCGAGTGCACCATTGTCACCCCAGTGTGGACAGCAAGCTACAAGCAGCACTAGCCTCGCCAACCTTGTCTAGGAGCAAGCTAGCACCCCACCGCCACTCTCTGTCCCAGCCGCAAGCGATGCCAGCCCCTGGACCACACACACAGACCATGCGAAGCCGCTCTGCAACCATGCCGAGAGCGCGCCCCGTGCGCCACGCTCGACAGACGCCCACAGACAGCGCGTCGCCCTCGCCGCGTGAATACGCGATCACCACCGTCCCAGCAACCCCGCAGACACGCCCGTTCCCCGCCGCGCGGACCACGTGCGCTATAGGCCATTAAATCTTCCGTCGGACCAGCGCAGAGCACCGTGCGTTCCCGACCGTTTTCCACCGCCCCTACACGCGCATTAAAGCCATAGAGCATCGCCAGGAGACCACCGATCGATCGCCACCGTTGGCCATGCCTCTAGCAGCCCGTAGCCATGTCGCCACCGTCGCCTGCCCATCCCGTTCGGTCTCGTCGTTGAGACTATAAATAGAGTCCTCCCCCGCTCAAACTCTTCACACCATCTCACTCCTCTCTCCTCACTGATCGTTCCACCCTGTTCCCGGAGCAAGGCGAACAAAGCATCGCGGGAATTTCACCGGAGCCCGCCGCTGCTGGAGAAGAAGGGAGCTTGCGATTGGAGCCGCCCTAGGAGAATCTGCCGGTACCAGGAGGTTCGCCGTCGTCGACTTCGTCGTTCGCCCGCATCGCTGACCCTCGCCTGAGCCCCGGTGAGCCTCCCACGACCCCCACCTGCCGCGTTAGGGTTCTGTCTCGCCGGCGCTGCCCGACGTGGACGATGAACCAGAGCCGTTGCATTAGAACTAGATCCGACGCACCACGTTGCCCCGTACCGCTTCGCACCCCCCGTCTCACTGACGCGTGGGGACAACAATTTAACCAGCCTGCGTAAGCGCTATGCGTAGCAGGCCGGCCCATTTTCTCTTCCCGCGCAGCCCACTCGTTTGAATTTGGATTTTTCCATTTTCATTCAAACACAATTTTGTACCTAGTTTCAAAAATCAACCCAGCTCGATTTAGTGAACCAAATTGAATGAAACCAATTTTGTTAGAAAGGTCTAGAAATGCTGAATCCAAGCCCGTTGGATTCAAGTTATTTGGATCTGTAGATCACCCTTGGTAAAAATAACAAGGCAGAAGCTTTTATGCATTCAAACATTTTTCAAATTTAAACCATAATAGCTTTTGAGTTGATTCCAACTCTCAAAAATCACAATTGATCATACCATTCAGAATATATAAAAATATATGGGTTTACTTACAGATGAAAGAGCATTTGCTATCCCTAGTGATTTTGGTATTTGATAACAACACACATATCGGACTAATGTTTTGCTAAGTGTGTCGCAGGTACTTTAAAAAGGTTTGCTAAAATTCAGAAACTGTCTGCCTGACGCGGTACCAAAAAGCGGTAGTACCGCTTTTGGCTACCGGACTGCATGCAAGTGAATAATCACAAAAGTCTACGTTGCGGTACTAAAAAGCGGTAGTACCGCATTTTAGTACCTAGCGCGACAGAAGCTTTTTTACAGCTTGTCAAAAGCTTCTGCCTGCTCCGGTACTAAAATGCGGTAGTACCGCATTTTAGTACTGCTCAGGACAGAGGCTTTTTGAACGTTGCAAAAAGCTACTGTCTGCGCCGGTAGCAAAATGCGGTAGTACCGCATTTTACTACCTGGCGTGACAGAGACTTTTTGTACGTTGCAAAAAGCTTCTGTCTGCGCCGGTAGCAAAATGCGGTAGTACCGCATTTCACTACCTGGCGTGACAGAGAGTTTTTGTACGTTGCAAAAAGCTTCTGTCTGCGCCGGTAGCAAAATGCGGTACCGCATTTTCCTACCTGGCGTGACAGAGAGTTTTTCGTATGGAAAAGTGTTGTTCTCTCCAGGTCCGGTAGTACCGGTTGCCTCAAGCGGTACTACCGCTTCCCGGTAGCAACAACAGCAGTACCGCTGGGGTCAGGACTTGATGCAGTTTGAAAAAGGGTGGTCCGGTACCAGGTCAGGTAGTACCGGAGTTCTCCGGTAGTACCGCTTGAACTTCCGGTACTACCGCTGCAGTAAATGCATCAATGGTCAGATTTTGTGGAGGGGTATAAATACCCCTCCACCTATCTTGGGACAAAGTGCTCAGCTCATTAAAATCATTGCCCACCATTGGAGTCCATTGGAGCCACTCAAATTCTCAAGATCTCCTCATCCAACCACCCAAAGTCCTTGATCTTTGGGGAATCGAAGGAGGAGGCCCCGATCTACAACTTCACCAAAAGAGATCTTCATTTCCCCCTCATTTCATTCAGGGCCCCTTTGCTCTAGAGTTTTGTTGGAAACGCTAGCTCTTATTTTTGTTCTTACAAGCTTGTCTTTGATTGCTTTGACAGCTTGCTTGTATTTGGGAGCCTCCGATTAAGTTGTGGATGTGTGCCCCAAACTTGTAATGGTGCCGGCTTCCACCTTGAAGGTTGCCGATATAGTGGAAGGTGAATCGATCCGGTTGGGGTGAGATTCGTCGGAGAACAAGGGAGGCCTCTCGTGGCGTTGGTGGTTTGAAACCACCCCCTCTCCAAACGTAGACGTACTTCCCCTCAAAAGGAAGGAACTACGGGAAACAAATCCTTGTGTCTCCGCGTCCACTTTTCGGTTACCTCTATCCTTTATCGCACCTTACTTACTTGTTACTACTTTGTGTTGTGGTAGCTCTTGCATTTTTGTCATATAGGTAAATTCACCATAGTTGCATTATCTAGAGAATTTACCTTATTTTCAAACCTTAATTTGAAAAAGAAGAAAATTTGAAGTAGCACCTATTCACCCCCCCTCTAGGTGCCCATACAATCCTTTCAATTGGTATCAGAGCCTCGGCTCTTTATTCGGGCTTTACCGCCTAAGAGAATATGGGTAGCCAAGAAGGGGATGGTGGTAGTGAGTCAACCACGGTGACCATGGAAGATCTCAGAAACTTGGAAACAAGATTGAGCTCATCCTTGGTCAACGAAGTCAAGAAGATGCTTGAGCAACTTCTTAAAGACAAAGATGGCTCATCAACCCCATCTCCTCAAGAGGAACTACCATCCGTACCTAAAGGGAATACTCCGGTATCCCCCGAAGGTATGGTGGTAGGGGATAAACTAGACAATGCTAATTTCTCCACACGACTTGATGGGGGGAAGGGCGAGCACCGTGATTCTTGGTGGTCTCCCGATCCTCCCATCCCTCACCCTCATGTGTACAATAGAGGTGACCCACCTAAGCTAGAAGAGTCTGCTACTTTTGCTCAATGGCAATCACTAATGAGAACTCATATGCGCAGCTCTTGCATTGAACTATGGAACATCATCGAGCATGGACTCTTTATTGGGGATCCAAACAACTTGACAAGAAGAGAGGTTGTCAATAGTCAACTCAATGCCACTGCTTTGCATATGATTCAACAAGGATTGGGAACAAAGGATTATCCACACATTGAGAACTTTAGCATTGCCAAGGAAGCTTGGGATGCTCTCACTGTGTTGTTTGTTGGAAATGAGAGTATGAGGAGGAACAGATATGATGCTCTAAGCAATGAAGCCGAAGGTTTCTACATGAAAGAAGGTGAAGATCACGAAGACATGTATCGAAGGCTCAAGACCACCGCCACCGCTTTTACAAATGTGGGTGCCTCACATGTGGATGATGCATGGATGAAAAGGAAATATGTGAGTGCACTCATGCCTTTTGAGCCCACCGACTTGAAGAGCTTACAAGGAAGACACAACTACCATCTCATGACCTCAAAGAAGTTATGCAAGAGATGGCCGCTTTCAAGGTCGCCGCCAAGAACGCCAAAGATGCCCGTGCTCGTGCCCTCGGTATGAGCAATGTGGTCAATGTTGCTTTAAAGGCCAAATTTGTGGACTTTGAAGATGAAGATGATAGTGATGAAGGCCTCTCCTTGGACCATCCTGATGATGTCAAGATTGCTCATAGTCAATATATGGCTTTCTATGCAAAGAACTTTTGGAAGAATCCCGCCAAGGCCAAGATGGAAATGCAACGAAGAAGAAATCCAAATGGGAAAAGAGAGAATGCCACTAGGTTGAGAACTTGCTTCAATTGTGGTGACCGCTACCACTTTGTGGCAAGCATCCCCTATGAGAAGAGAGAAGATAATGGTGGGAATCTCATGTTGAAGAAGACTCTCAAGGCACCCTACAAGAAACCTTTCATCAAAAAGAATCCCATCAACAAGAAATCAGGAGAAATTGTCTTGATCACTCATGAAGAATACTCCTCCGATAATGAAGATGGTGAAGATGAGGAAGAAGAAGAAACCTCACATGGTATGGCTGCTCTAGCTACCACCTCTACTCCAACACTCTCACTCTTCGACTCTCCAAATGAGAACTCTTCCTCCAAGAACGTCACTTGCCTTATGGCAAGAGGAACGGAGGTATCCTCATCATCCCACTCTACTCAATTAGATGATGATGAAATTGATGATGAAATGTCTCTTGATGTTAAAAAGGAATTAATTGCCTTTGATGAGTTCATGACTAACCTAGAAGGTGATGCTAAACTACATTTTGGGAACATCTTAGATCAACTCTCCCACACTCAAGAGCTTCTAGATGTTAGATGTAAACTTGGGCATGAACATATGATTGAACTAGAGGCTTTAAGCAATGCTCTAGAAGAAGAACAAGAGACTAGGTTGTCCCTTGATTCAAAACTTGAAGGGCATGATGAGGCCAATGACATCATTGTTACAAACTCATCAAAGAGCGTGATCATGCTATTGCTAAAAACAAAAGAGCTAAAAAGGACATAGTTGAGTTTGGTGTGGTTCATGAAAAACTTGCCGAGGACTTTAGCTTGCTTAACAAGGCCCACAAAGCCTTGGAGAGTGAACTCTTGTCTCTCACAAAGTCCCATGAAACGCTTCAAACTCAATTGTCCAATATTCCTTCACCTAGTAACTTCATTCCATCGAGTAGCACAACTATCCTTGAAGAGAATGCTAGGTTGAAGGGGGAGCTTGCGAAGGCTATATTTCCACAAGGCGATAAGTCTATTGATGATATTTTGAGCAATCAAAGGCGTAGTGGTGATAAAGGGGGCATTGGTTTTGTCTCCAAAACAAAGAAGAAGAACAAGAAGAAGAAGAAGGACAAGCCCGCACAAGAGACCAACAAGACCATTGTGGAAAGTAAGACCACAAATGGCAAAACTATGTCTCATGATGATTTTGCGGGAAGTGCTAACCCTCACTATGTTCTAATGCGTGATTACTATGGTGATGTGTATGCACAATATGTTGGTCCTTATGATGGTTATATTGCTTGGTCTATTTGGGTTCCCAAGACCCTTGTTGCTAACAAAAGAGGACCCATTGAAAAATGGGTACCTAAAAACTAGCTTGATCTTTTGTAGACTTATGCTTCCGGAGGGTCAAAATGGGTGATTGATAGTGGTTGCACAAGTCATATGACCGGAAGCTCGTCTATTGTCAAGGACTTGGTGTCAAATGAAGATCAAATCACCGTCACATATGCCGACAAGTCAAAATCTACGGTAATGGGTTTCGGCAAGGTAGTGGTGGCTCACGACATTACACTCGTGAACGTCATGCTTGTTGAAACCCTTGGATACAATTTACTTTCTGTCCGTGCTCTTGGAAAGATGGGCTTTGCCGTCTTTATTGATAATGATATTGTGGTCCTCATGTGGAGCAAGTCTCTCAAGGTCGCTTTTGTTGGGTACGTCGAAAATTACTTGTATGTGGTGGACTTTTCGGGGCAAGCCACTGCATGTCCGATGTGCTTATACGAAAAGGCCGATGTGGGTTGGCTATGGCACCGCCGACTAGCCCATGTCAATATGAGAACTTTGCAAAGTCTCCATAAAGAGGGCCATATTGTTGGACTAAAAGAAAATGTTTCCTTTGCCAAAGATCGTGTTTGCAGGGCATGTGTTCTAGGGAAGATGCATGACGCTCCTCATAAGACCACGAACCAAATCAAGTCTAACAAAATCTTGGAACTCCTTCATGTGGACCTATTTGGTCCTCCGTCTCATGCAAGTCTTGGTGGGAAGAAATATTGTTTGGTGATTGTTGACGACTTTTCAAGATAATCTTGGGTTTATTTCTTCAAGTTGAAGAGTGAAACTCAAATGACTTTTATCGACTTCATCAACTTGGTTCAACGGCAACACAATGTTCCCGTGTTGATTATAAGAAGTGATAACGGCACCGAGTTCAAGAACTACACCTTGAATGATTTTCTTAGTTATGAGGGGATTAAACATCAATATTTCGCTGCATACACCCCTCAACAAAATGGTGTGGCCGAAAGGAAGAATCGGACTCTTATTGAGATGGCTAGGACCATGTTGGTGGAGTTTAAATCTCCATACAACTTCTGGTCCGAAGCCGTCTCCACCGCTTGCCATGCTTCAAACCGGCTCTACCTCCGCAAGAAAATCAACAAGACTCCATATGAGATACTTACCGGTAACAAGCCCAACATATCTTATTTCCGGGTGTTCGGTTGTAAGTGTTTCTATCTCATCAAAGGTTTTCGTTTGTCTAAATTCGAATCTAAAGCATTAGAGGGTGTTTTTGTTGGCTATGGTCTCGAATCTCACACTTATAGAATCTATGACAAGCTCTCCGGAGCTGTCATAGAATCTTGTAGTGTGCCTTCGAAGAATATGATGGTCCCCAAGGGGGGTGTGTTGATGCTTGTGATGCAGATGATGAAATGCCTCGGGATGCCATAGGAAGAATGGGTGTAGGTTATATCCACCCCATTGAGTAACCCCTTATGGCGGATCGAGAAGAACTATGCTCCACTCAGGTGGAGCCCTCATCTTCACAACCTCAACATGCTCCATCTACCGAGGAGGACATTGACTCAAGCCAAAGACAAAATGTGGACCCTCAACATAGTGATCAATGTGTGAACTCTAGCCAAAGGGTGCCTGGTCCATTCGATGGGTTGTCAAGTGGTGCCAAGTCAATTTGTCAAGGAAGATCCATCCAAACTGTTTTGATACAGACTCAAATTGATGCTAGAAGAGCACTTGATCAAGACCAAGGTCAACCCTTGCCTCCCAATATAGAGGATGAATCCAATGATGATCAAGGTCAAGTTGATGGTCAAGACAAGGATCAAAATGATGAAGAGGGTCCTCCAAGAAACAATGAGGAGATCCACGCTCGTCGCGAAGCTAGAAAGGAAAGAATGTTGGAAATAAGAGACCACACCCTCCAAAATGTTGTTGTAGATCTAAGGAAAGGAATTTCCACACGAGCACAATTGAAGAGGTTCAGTGAACATCAAGCTCACATTTCCATGATTGAACCAAAGAAAGTGTGGGAAGCTCTTGAAGATTCGGATTGGTTAGAAGCTATGGACAAAGAGCTCAACAACTTTGAGAGAAACAAAGTGTGGAAGTTAGTTGAGAAGCCAAAAGATTGCCGCAATGTTATTGGAACAAAGTGGATATTCAAGAACAAGCAAGATGAGCATGGGATTATATTAAGGAACAAGACTAGATTGGTTGCACAAGGTTATTCCCAAATTGAAGGCATTGATTATGGAGAGACTTATGCACCTGTGGCTCGCCTTGAGTCCATCCGTATCCTTCTTGCTTATGCGGCACATCATAACTTTAAGTTGCAACAAATGGATGTAGAAAGTGCATTCCTTTATGGTCCTTTAAATGAATTGGTATATGTTAAGCAACCCCCGGGATTTGAGGATCCCAACTTCCCAAACCATGTCTACAAACTTGATAAGGCGCTCTATGGGCTCAAGCAAGCCCCACGCACGTGGTATGAGCACCTTAGAGAGTTATTGTTTGACCGTGGCTTTGAGGTTGGGAAAATCGATCCCACTCTTTTTACTAAGAGGGTTAATGGGGAGCTTTTTGTATGCCAAATCTATGTTGATGATATTATCTTTGGCTCTTCTAACAAAGCTTTTAATGATGAATTCTCAAAGCTTATGACTAGTAGGTTCCGGATGTCCTTGATGGGGGAGTTGAAAGTATTCCTTGGCTTCGAAATCAAGCAAGTTAGAGGAGGAACATTCTTTAATCAAGCCAAGTATACTCAAGATATGCTCAAGAGATTCAAAATGCAAGATTTGAATGGAGCCCTAACTCCCATGGCAACAAAGACTCATCTAGAACAAAAACCAAATGGTAAAGATGTGGATCAAAAGGTATACCGGTCTATGATTGGTTCTTTGCTTTACCTTTGTGCATCTAGACCCGATATTGTGTTGAGTGTAGGTGTGTGTGCAAGATATCAAGCGGCTCCTAAGGAAAGCCATTTAATGGCGGTCAAGAGAATCTTTCGATATTTAGTCCATACCCCATTTTATGGTCTTTGGTACCCTCAAGGCTCAACATTCGCTCTTTGTGGATACACGGACTCGGATTGGCGGAGACAAGGATGATAGAAAATCAACTTCCGGGCTTGCCAATTCCTTGGTAGGTCCTTGGTATGTTGGTCTTCTAAGAAGCAAAATTGTATATCTCTCTCCACCGTCGGTAGTATGTTGCTGCAGCTAGTGCTTGCACCCAATTGCTATGGATGAGGCAAACTTTAAAGGAATACGGTGTCCATTGTGACAAAGTGCCTCTTCTATGTGACAATGAAAGTGCCATCAAGATTGCATACAACCCGGTGGATCACACAAGGACAAAGCATATTGAGATTCGACATCACTTTATTAGAGATCATGTTGCTAGAGGTGATATTGATCTATCCTATGTATCAACCAAAGATCAACTTGCCGATATCTTCACGAAGCCACTTGATGAAGCAAGGTTTTGCTACTTGAGGAATGAACTAAATATCGTAGATTCTAGGAGTTTGACTTGATTATCTTGCACTCTCACCTAATACTCGACCCATGTTTGGTTTAGGTGTAGGCATGGACATAGGTGGAGTGCGGTCCTAATTGATTGGACTATCCCTCCCCCCATTATGCGCAAATTAAACAAAAATCATTCCTCATAATATCATTTCGTGATATGTGAGCTCAATGATGAGTTTCGGTAATGGACCCAAGATACATCTTCGTGGTGCCAAGCCGAGTATACTCAAATATGGTGGCCTAGGCCACCGCCCCCTCTCAATCGAGAGGTTGAAGTGCTTACTCATGTTTTTCATCCTCTTGTTGGTGTTGATTCTTTTGGTCATGCACTCAAGTTTGGCTCTCCATATGTTTTTAGTGTTTTTCCTTGAGTGCATTGGCCCATATCCGCGTGTCTCTCTAAACCCAGGCCACTCTTATCCAACAAAACCCATCTTCTCTGCACAAGAACCTTCCTTTTTTCTGTATCTTGGCTCTCTGTCCTGATGGTAACGGTACTACCGGATCTCATATGCGGTACTACCGCCTAACGGTACTACCGGAAGTTACATGCGGTACTACCGCCCCTTGGTGTGTTTCCAGGTTCCTGCCTGAAAACTTCCTAGGAGCGGTACTACCGGCCTATACCTCTGATTACCGCTCGGCAGACTACCGCCATGGACCAGATTACAGCTCAAGGCCGGTTAAGATCGAGACGGGAGAGGCACCCTCGTGCCTCATTCATCCCTTGTCTCCACCTCACCGCCACCACAGAAAAGACGACGCCGGAGGAAGCCCGTTCGTCCCTCCCTCTCCCGGATCCACACCGGATTCGGCCTCCCTGCGGGCTCCTCTCTCTTCCCCACCATCATGGACACCGGTACCACCGCCCTCCTCATCCTCTTACTTTTTTTCTCCATTGAATCTAGGGTACCTTTGATTCTTGGTTAAAACTTGCATTCTTGAGGTTGTATCGTGTGCTATTTACCAGATCTATCACTTGGCCCGATGGGAATCGTGTTTTGACAACAAATTTGTTGCCCATACTCGGATCTTAGTTCAGATCTGCATCAGAATGTGGTCCGGTAGTACCGAATCTTTTTCCCAGATTACTACGCTTGGTACTACCTTGTGCAGGTCCGTACTACCGCCTAGTATCGGCAGAATTTTTTAAAACACTCAACTCCATCCTCTGCTTGCCTGTGTTCTTGTACCCTTACCCCTATGCTATCTCCTCGTTCTTTCACAAAGTGCGGGGTTCCCGTGGATCGCGCAAGCGCTCCAAAGCTCACTATGAGATCGAGGACTATGAGTCAGAATCTGAGACTGAGTCTGAAGAGGAGGTCATGCCTCAACCTAGTGCCCGTCTGAAACTGCCAACTACTCGTGGTCATGGGGTAAAGGGGGTCAAGCAAAGTGTTGGTCGTGGTAAAGCTCCTCCACCTCCTCCTCCCTATGGTCCTCGCAAGAGTCAAAGTTCCGGGCCATCAGGGCCAAAGCTGTTGTGTGATATCTCTGAGTCAGAATTACATGCTCTGCGGGTGGTCAGTCCGTTTGGGGCGGCTCGCGCATATGCTCGAGAAAATAGCCTCTTCTACACGGACTTTCAGGAGCGGGTGTTCCATGAGATTCTCATGAAAGATGACAAAATTGTGGTTCCTCAAAAATGGATCGAGATGAATCATGTGAGGAAGAATCTGAACTACTTTGGTGAGGCCCTTGACATTTGCACCAACATTGTCTTGCTTCCTATTATGGAGTTCAAATGCAAGTATGATCCAATGCTCATTGCTCAGTTTTATGCAACCGTTCACTTTGCCAAGAATGATACTAGGACTCTCACTTGGATGACCGAGGATGTTGTCAAGGATGCAACGTTGGCTGAGTTTGCGGCTATCCTCGGGTACGAAGACCGTGGCAAGGATTTTCCCGTTGGGTTTCGGTGCCATGCCAATGACCATCCCATGAAGAAAGATCGGCTTGCCCCACTGTATATCCGGGGGCACGGCATCCCTGGTAAGATCAAAGGGCTCCTTCCTACTTATGACATCTTGCACCGCATCTATCGCGAGACCATCGCCCCTCGTGCTGGGAATGTTGATGAGATTCATGCTTACATGGTGGATATTATGATGGCCACCTATCACCACCGTGACTCTGGCCTCCCTATGGATGTGATGGATGTTATCTGGAATGAGATGGTCTGCGCCACTTTTCAGCAGAGGGTGCCTCCTTTTGCTCCATACATCATGGCTCTCATCATTAGCAAGTGCCCTAAGATTGCCCGTGACTTGCCTCATCTTCGTCTTGCCACTCACCACCACAAGAATCTGCTGGTCAAGACCCATCTCAAACCCCGCAATGCGGATGGTCAGATTGTTGATGAGGATGGGAACCCGGTTGAGGAGGACTCAGGTGATGCTGCTGATGCACCACAGGGTGCTGCTTTTGTGGTCTCTCGTCGCCAGCCCGCACAACCATCTTGGGCTAAGAGGTTTGAGGCCAAACTCAAGAATATTTTCTGCCTCCAAGTGGACAATCAGAAACGCCTGTACGAGGCCCATGTCTATGCCAATAAGGCCTGTGCTCGTCAGAAGGAAATGATGGAGGCTCAAGGCTTGACTGCTTCCAAGGGCTCCGAGAACAACATTACCCCAGAAGACCAATGGATCTCTCCAAGAATCGGGAAGATGATGCCACCTCCTCCTTTCGTGCCCCTCCACCTCATGGTGCATGGGACGATGTTGATGATGATGATGAGTGATCTCCGGGGCGTTAGTGTTGCTCTTGTCCCTTTTTGGCGTCTTGATGCCAAAGGGGGAGAAGTTGCACATTAGGTATGCGGGAGATTTGCGAGGGAAAGTCACAAGCTCGTTCTTGCCTTTGATTTTATTTGCTTGTGAACTTTATTTGGTTGCCTCTTATTATGTGTGACTTACTATGTGTGAACCTAACTATTTGTGCTATGTATGTTAAGTCTATGTGGTTATCATATGGATCCATCTTGTGTGTAATATGGCTATTCTTGTTAGATCCATCCTATGTGATGGCATTCCTCATTTCTATTCAATATTGGTCATCACATGTTTTTTAGCTAAGGTATGTCCTCTATGTGCGACTTCTACTCTCAGTTAGCTTGCTAGTATGTATGGGGCTTGTTTCTACATATCTAGGGGGAGCCCCATCTACATCTTGTCGTCACTAGATTTCCTTGCAAAATGTGTGTTGTCATCAAACACCAAAAAGGGGGAGATTGAAAGAGCATTTGCTATCCCTAGTGATTTTGGTGTTTGATAACAACACACATATCGGACTAATGTTTTGCTAAGTGTGTCGCAGGTACTTTAAAAAGGTTTGCTAACATTCAGAAACTGTCTGCCTGACGCGGTACCAAAAAGAGGTAGTACCGCTTTTGGCTACCGGACCAGACAGAAGCAAGTGACTAACTGTCAAAAAGTCTTTGCCGTGCTAGGTACTAAAAAGCGGTAGTACCGCATTTTAGTACCTAGCGCGACAGAAGCTTTTTTATAGCTTGTCAAAAGCTTTTGCCTGCTCCGGTACTAAAATGTGGTAGTACCGCATTTTAGTACTGCTCAGGACAAAGGCTTTTTGAACGTTGCAAAAAGCTACTGTCTGCGCCGGTAGCAAAATGCGTTAGTACCGCATTTTACTACCTGGCGTGACAGAGACTTTTTGTATGTTGCAAAAAGCTTCTATTCACAGTAGCAAAATGCGAGTACCGCATTTCACTACTGGCGTGATGTAGAGTTTTGCACGCAAAAGTTGTCATGCGTAGCAAAATGCGGTAGTACCGCATTTTACTACCTGGCGTGATAGAGAGTTTTTCGTATGGAAAAGTGTTGTTCTCTCCAGGTACGGTAGTACCGGTTGCCTCAAGCGGTACTACCGCTTCCCGGTAGCAACAACAGCAGTACCGCTGAGGGCAGGACTTGATGCAGTTTGAAAAAGGGTGGTCCGATACCAGGTCCGGAAGTACCGGAGTTCTCCGGTAGTACCGCTTGAACTTCCGGTACTACCGCTGCAGTAAATGCATCAACGGACAGATTTTGTGGAGGGGTATAAATACCCCTCCACCTACCTTGGGACAAAGTGCTCAGCTCATTAAAGTCATTGCCCACCATTGGAGTCCATTGGAGCCACTCAAATTCTCAAGATCTCCTCATCCAACCACCCAAAGTCCTTGATCTTTGGGGAATCGAAGGAGGAGGCCCCGATCTACAACTTCACCTAAAGAGATCTTCATTTCCCCCTCATTTCATTGAGGGCCCCTTTGCTCTAGAGTTTTGTTGGAAACCCTAGCTCTTGTTTTTGTTCTTACAAGCTTGTCTTTGATTGCTTTGACAGCTTGCTTGTATTTGGGAGCCTCCGATTAAGTTGTGGATGTGTGCCCCAAACTTGTAACGGTGCCGGCTTCCACCTTGAAGGTTGCCGATATAGTGGAAGGTGAATCGATCCGGTTGGGGTGAGATTCGTCGGAGAACAAGGGAGGCCTCTCGTGGCGTTGGTGGTTTGAAACCACCCCCTCTCCAAACGTAGACGTACTTCCCCTCAAAAGGAAGGAACTACGGGAAACAAATCCTTGTGTCTCTGCGTCCAGTTTTCGGTTACCTCTATCCTTTATCGCACCTTACTTACTTGTTACTACTTTGTGTTGTGGTAGCTCTTGCATTTTTGTCATATAGGTAAATTCACCATAGTTGCATTATCTAGAGAATTTACCTTATTGTCAAACCTTAATTTGAAAAAGAAGAAAATTTGAAGTAGCACCTATTCACCCCCCCTCTAGGTGCCCATACGATCCTTTCAACAGAAATAATGTTCAAGTAATAAAAGAATGCCACATAGGCATTTCTAGTCACTTATTTTCTTTAAAATAAAAAAGGTTAAACCTTATTAAATTGTGACACCACTTTAAATCACATTCCCATGGACTAAAATATGTGGTGATGACATGTGTCAACATGATCCCATGTTTGGTTTGGAGAATATTAAATCTTAAGTAGTTTTTCAATGAGTAGAAATTACTTTTCTAAAACTAAAATCATTAAGACAAATGCTTTAGTCTTGTAATGTTAGTGATGATGCTAGATCATCTATAGAACCCCTTTGTGTGATGATTGCAAGTAGTTAAGTATTGTTTGGTGATTGTGTACCTCGTATTTATTTATAGACGGTAGTACCGACCAAGGATACGAGGAGGAGGGAGGATACTACAAAGAAGAAGCCGAGGAGAACTTCAACCACTGCTCTGCACAAGGCAATCCTAATACTACTGAAGGGTTTCACGACATAGTAAATCAAAATTTTCTACGGATGCGAATAGAGGGAAAGCCAAGATCTAATCTAGGAGATGCAAACAACGAGAGAGATTGGATTAGATCTTCATACCCTTGAAGATTCGCATGTGAACGCTCATTTAACGTGGGTGATGTAGTCGTACTCGCTTCTCCTCCTCGCGATCCGATCCGATCTAGCACCACAAGTGGCGGTTCCTCCGTCAGATGCACACGTGCAGCACCTCGACGTCTCCTCCTTCCTTGGTCCAGCAAGTATGGTGGAGAGACGGATTGGATCTACAACACGACGACGTGGTGTATATGGTGGAGAATTTCTGCAGCAGGGCTTACAAAACAATGGGAGGGAGAGAGGAGGGCAGCAGGGCGGCTAGGGTTGGAGGGGAAGGTGTGGGGGGTTGGTGCGCCCCCAGCCCTCTATATATAGAGGGGTGGGCGCAGCCCTAGCCCCTCCCCCAAGCCAAGGCCGGCGGCCCCAAGGAGGAAGAGTGGGGGGCAAGGAAACCCCCCCTTCTAGAAGCTCTATCTAGAGTTTAAACCTCTCTTGGTCGGCTGGGCCCTATGGGGCCTTGTGCCCCTGGCCCAATGCGGCCAGGGCACTCCCTCATAGGCCCATGCCCCCTCCCGGAAGGTGTGGCCACGTTGGTTCCCTTCCGGAAGGTTCTAGAAGCTTCGATAATACCGATTAACCCGGAACAATTCAACTCCAAAACTGCACTACCTTATATGAATCTTATTCTCCTGACCACTCGAACCTCTCGTGATGTCCCGGATCCCATCCGAGACCAACAAAAACTCATAAACCAATTATCCAATCTATCCTAGCCGAGACACGTTATGTGTGACCTGCGGTTCGAGAATATGCGACATGATCTTCCATCAATAATCAACAGCTGGGTCTGGAAACCCATATTGACTCCACACATTCATCAATGATCATATCGGATGAACCACGATGTCGGATTCAATCAATCCCATATATATATTCCTTCCTCGCGATATTTTACTTGCCCGAGATTCGATCGTTTGCACCGTCATACCTAGTTCAATATCGCTCACGCAGAAGTACTTTACTTGTTCCGTAATCCGATATCACTTTGTGATTAACTCCTTAACCACATGCTTGCAAGCGGTGTTGATATCGACACCGAAAGGGGCCCAAAGTATATCTCTCCGACTTGGGAGGACAAATCCCATCTCGATACATACAACCCAACAGATACTTTCCGATCACCGAGAGACACCTTTATGATCACCCTCTCATAGGATGACGTTTGATGACCTCAAAGCTTTCCGATACCGTGGAGTTGTATTATCTCATGGTCTAAGGAATACAATATTTGACATAAGAAAAGCTTCACAAAGACGAACACGATGACACGATCTAATTGCTTCTCTTAGTTTGGGTCTGTCCACCATATCATTCCCCAATGATATGATCTCATTATTAATTGACAACTCATGTCCATGGTTAGGAAACCTTAACCATCATTAATCAATGAGCTAGTCCATAGAGGCGATTAGGGACACGGTGTTGTTCACAAACCACACAAGTATTAAAGTTTCCGCTTAATACAATTCTAGCATGGAATATAAACATTATCATGAACAAGAATTATAATAATAACATCTTTATTATTGCCTCTAGGGCATAATTCCAACAGTCTCCCACTTGCACTAGAGTCAATAATCTAGTTTACATTTGGCAACAATCTCACACCCATGGCACTGAGGTGCTGATCATGTTTTACACGTGGAAGAGGTTTAGTCAATGGATCTGCGACATTCAGATCTGTATGTACTTTGCTAATCTTCATATCTCCATCTGCTATATAATCTCGGATTATATGAAACTTGCGGTTGATATGCTTGGTCTTTGGATGATATCTTGGTTCCTTAGCGAGTGTTATGGCGCCAGTGTTGTCACACAATATCTCTAGTGGGTCCAATGCACTTGGAACCACGCCAAGCTCAGTGATGAAGTTTCTGATCCAAACTCCTTCACTTGACGCTTCTGCAGCAGCCATGTATTCCGCTTTCTCAGAGATACCGCGATCACGCTTTGCTTGCAGCTTCTCCACCACAGCTCCTCCATTCAAAATATAAACGATCCCGTCGAGATTTAGAATCATCCTTGTCGGTGTCAAAACTAGCATCGACGTAACCTTTACGACGAGTCGTTCATCACCCCATAGACTAAGAACATTTCTTTAGTTCTATTTAGGTACTTTAGGATGTTCTTCATGGCTGTCCAAAGGTTCCACTCGATCACTTTGATATCTCGTCAAACTAAGAGCATTGGACACATCCGTCTAGTACACAACATGGCATACATGATAGAACCTATGGCGAGGCATAAGGCACTTTGCTCATAGCTTCCTATCATTTACCTTAGCTGGACACTGAGCCTTGCTCAATATCTTACCTGACAACATAGGCACTGAACCTTTCTTTGCCTTATCCATTCTGAACCTTTTCAGAACTTTGTCTAGGTATGTACTCTGGCTTAAAGCTATCAAGCGTCTTTGTCTATCTCTATAGATTTTGATGCCCAATATATAAGCAGCTTCACCTAGGTCTTTCATTGAAAAACACTTGTTCAAATAACTCTTCACATCGTTAAGCATGTTGATGTCATTTCCAATAATCAATATGTCATCCACATATAGTACCGTAAACGTCACCGGGCTCCCACTCACTTTCTTGTAGATACAAGCTTCGTAGCAATTTGGAAGAAATCCAAAGCTCTTGATCACTTGATCAAAACGAAGGTTCCAACTCCGAGATGCTTGCTTCAGTCCATAAATGGAACGCTGAAGTTTGCATACTTTATTAGCATCCTTAGGATCGACAAACCTTCGTTGCATCATATACAACTCTTCATCAATGTTGCCATTGAGGAACGATCAATTGACATCCATCCGCCATATTTCATAATCATGAAACGCAGCAATTGCTAATAAAATCCGAATGGACTTAAACATCGCTACGGGAGAGAAAGTCTCATCGTAGTCAACACCTTGAACTTGTCGAAAACCTTTCGCAACAAGCCGTGCTTTATAGACGGTAACATTACCATCCGCGTCCGTTTTCTTCTTAAAGATCCATTTACACTCAACGGCCTTTCGGTCGCTAGGAGGGTCCACCAAAGTCCATAATTGGTTTCCGTTCATGGATCCCAATTCGGATTTCATGGCTTCTAGCCATTTCTAGTCCGCTCATCATCTCTTCCTCATAGTTCGTAGGTTCACTGTCTTCTACTAGCAAGACAGTCAAGACAGGGTTGCCGTAACACTCAGGAGGGGCACGCGACCTTGTCGACCTGCGACGCTCAAGAGCAAGATCGTCCAAGCTTCATGATCCTTGTCATTAGCTTCCTCTATTGTTGTGCAAAGCGCATCGAACAATTTCAGTGCTGCGCTACTCTCCAATTCAAGAGAAGGTTCAATAACCTCGCCTAGCTCTACTTTCGTCCCACTCACTTCTTTCGAGAGAAACTCCTTCTCAAGAAAGGAACCGTTTTCACAAACACTTTGCCTTCGGTTCTGCGGATAGAAGGTATACCCAATAGTTTCCTTAGGGTATCCTATGAAGACGATTTCTCGCTTTGGGTTGAGCTTGTCCAGCATCAACTTCTTGACGAAAGCTTCGCATCCCCAAACTTTAAGAAACGACAACTTAGGTTTAGCACCAAACCACAGTTCATACGGTGTCGTCTCAACAGATTTAGATGGTGCCCTATTTAAAGTGAATGCAGCGGTTTCTAATGCATAACCCCAAAATGATAACGGCAAATCAGAAGAGACATCATTGATCGGACCATATCTAATAGGGTTCGATTCCGGCGTTCAAACACACCATTGCTTGTGGTGTTCCGTGGCGTGAGTTGTGAAACGATTCCACTTGCTTTAAGATGCGTGAGAAAATCATAACTCAAATATTCACCTCCACGATCGGATCGTAGAAACTTAATCTTTCTGTTACGATGGTTCTCCACTTCATTCTGAAATTCTTTGAATTTTTCAAACGTTTCAGATTTATGTTTCATTAAATAGATATACCCATATCTACTTAAGTCATCGGTAAAAGTGAGAAAATAGCGATATCCACCGCGCGTCGAAACACTCATCGGTCCGCATACATCGGTATGTATGATTTCCAACAAGTCCGCTGTTCGCTCCATCATACCGAGAACGGGTTTTGATCATCTTGCCCATGAGGCATGGTTCATGTGTCAAATGATTCAAAATCAAGAGACTCCAAAAGTCCATCAAAATGGAGTTTCTTCATGCGCTTTACATCAATATGACCTAGACGATTACCACAAATAAGTAGTATTATCACTATGTACTTTGCATCTCTTAGCCTCAATGTTATGGATGTGTGTTTCATCCCTTTCGTGATTTAGAAGAAATAAACCATTCACAAGAGGTGCATGACCATAAAAGATGTTACTCATATAAATAGAACAACCATTATTCTCCGATTTAAATGAATAACCGCCTTGCAATAAACACGATCCAAATAATGTTCATGCTCAACGCAGTACATAATAACATTTATTAAGGTTTAAAACTAATCCCGAAGGTAAAACTAAGGAGAGCGTGCCGACGCCATCACATCAACTCTTGATCCGCTGCCAACGCCAAGATCGTCACCTCATCCTCGCAAGACGCTGTCTATTCGTAGCTCTGCTTCGAGTTACAAATATTAGCAACTGAACCGGTATCTAATACCCAGGCACTACAACGAGGGCTAGTAAGGAAAACATCAATAACATGTATATCAAATATACCTTTGATGGTGCCAGCCTTCTTGTCTGCTAAGTACTTTGGACAGTTGCGCTTCTAGTGACCCTTGTCCTTGCAATAGAAGCACTGTCCGCTTAGGACCAGACTTGAGCTTCTCGCCAGGGCAACGCTTGTCGCCTCTTGAAGGGCTTCTTTGCTCCCTTACCTTTCTTAAAGGTGGGCTTGTTGACCATCAACACATGATTATCCTTTTGATGTCCACTTCCATGCCTTCACTTTGCGAAGAGCTCGGTGATCGATCAAGGAACCAATCTGATTATGAGTCACTACAAAACTTTTGTAGCTGGGAGGAGTGATTGTAGAACCTCGTCAATCTTGAGCTCCTCCGAATCGTGCATTCCAGCTTGCTCAAGCGTTGAGTGTAGCCCGTCATCTTAATGGCGTGCTCACTAACGGAACTCCTTCCTCCATCTTGCGCTTAAAGAACTTCTCGAGATCTCATATCTCTCGAACGGCCTGAGTCCAAACATGGTTTTTAGCTCTTCGAGAATCTCAAAGGGCCCGGGATAGTCTTCAAAACGATTTTGAAGTTCCGGTTCCATAGAAAACAACGTGGTGCTCTTAATCACACCATAATCATCTTTGCGCGACTGATATACAGCTTTCTCATCAGCCGGCGCAGTTGCAGCAGGGGGGTCACCTAATGCTTTCCCAAGGACATAGTCCTTTTGACCGCCAGAGAATGATTCTCGAGATGGAACCAATTGGTGCGCTAGACCCATTGTTTATAAGCTTTTCCTTCTCAAAGAAAAATGTTGAAGTTGAAGTTGGACTTAGCCATGTGATCTACATGATTTGCAAGTACAAATTAGACTTTATTCATGATAACTAGTTCAACTTAATCAAATTACTAGATAAACTCCCACTACATTCAACATCCCTCAAGTTGTTTAGTGAACACGATCCAAATTCACCACACCTAATCCGATCATCACGAGAAGAGATGTGGTTTCAATGGTGGACAACGGCGTCGATCATATCATTCATATGACTCACGCTTAACCTTTCGGTTCTTGTGTTCCGAGGCCATGTATGTACATGCTAGGCTCGCGTCAAGTTAGACCCAAGTATTTCATGCAGCAAAAACCGGCTTGCACCCGTTGTATGTGAACGAGAGTCTATAGCACCCATCATCACGTGATGCTTGGACACGAACTTTCGCAATGGTGCATACTGTGGAGAACACGCTTTATCTTGATCTTTATGAGGAATTATCTTATAATGCTACCGCGATCTAAGCATAATAAGATACATAAAAGGATAAACATCACATGCATATAACTTTATGTGACATGGTATAGCCAATCTTCGCTCAATGATCTCCATCTTGTGCGCTCCAAGCATGATCTCCATCACTCCACCATGATTGCCTCCACCACGAATAGCAACTACCACTATTGCTAACTACTTAGCGATAAAGTGAAACTATTACATGGCGCGTATAAGAAGTTGACACACAGGTCATACACAATTATAAAGACAACCATATATTCTCGCCGGTTGTGTACTCATCGACATGCAAGTCGTGAAACATTATAAAACATGATCATCGCATACATTATACACATCACATCTTGGGCCATACCATATCACGTAAAACACTCCTGCAAAAACAAGTTAGACGCCTCTACTTTGTTGTTGCATGTTTTACGTGGCTTATGGGAGTAGATGCTAAGAACGATTCTTACCTACGGAAAGCCACAACGGTGATATTATGGTTGCCAAACTCGTGTTAATCCCATGACAACTATAGTGAGAGAAATCGACATCCACCACCGCATGTGTGGAACAAGCCACACGCCAAGTGCGGAGCGGTCTCGCTCGACGCCGCACAGTAAGGTTGGCCTGACCGCTTCAATCTCACTATCCCGCCATAAGAAGAACACAAACAAGAGGCTTGCAACAGAAACATCAACGCCGAACAACCATATTATGTTCTACTCGTGAAACACATCTACGCATAGATCTAGCTCGATACCATCAAGGGTTTCATGCATAGTAAATCAAAATTTTCTATGGATGCGATGAGGGAAAGCCAAGATCTAATCTAGGAGATGCAAACAACGAGAGATTGGATTAGATCTTCATACCCTTGAAGATTCAAGATGGAACGCTCGGCTTAACGTGGGTGATGTAGTCGTACTCGCTTCTCCTCCTCGCGATCCGATCCGATCTAGCACCACAAGTGGCGGTGCCTCCGTCAGATGCACACATGTAGCACCTCGACGTCTCCTCCTTCCTTGGTCCAGCAAGTATGGTGGAGAGACGGATTGGATCTACAACACGACGGCGTGGTGTATATGGTGGAGAATTTCTGCAGCAGGGCTTCTACAAAATGGGAGGGAGAGAGGAGGCAGCAGGCGGCTAGGGTTGAGGGAAGGTGTGGGGTTGGTGCGCCAGCCCTCTATATATAGAGGGGTGGGCAGCCCAGCCTCCCCAAGCCAAGGCCGACGGCCCCAAGGAGGAAGAGTGGGGGGCAAGGAAACCCCCCTTCTAGAAGCTCTATCTAGAGTTTAAACCTCTCTTGGCCGGCTGGGCCCTATGGGGCCTTGTGGCCCTAGCCCAATGCGGCCAGGGCACTCCCTCATAGGCCAATGCCCCCTCCCGGAAGGTGTGGCCACGTTGGTCCCCTTCCGGAAGGTTCTAGAAGCTTCCGGTACAATACCGATTAACCCGGAACAATTCCGAACTCCAAAACCTGCAAGCGGTGTTGATATCGACACGAGGGCCAAGTATATATCTCCGACTTGGGAGGGACAAATCCCATCTCGATACATACAACCCAACAGATACTTTCCGATCACCTGAGAGACACCTTTATGATCACCCTCTCATAGGATGACGTTTGATGACCTCAAAGCTTCCTTCCGATACCAGGGAGTTGTATTATCTCATGGTCTAAGGAATACAATATTTGACATAATAAAAGCTTCGCAAAGACGAACACGATGACACGATCTAATTGCTTCGCTTAGTTTGGGTCTGTCCACCATATCATTCCCCAATGATATGATCTCATTATTAATTGACAACTCATGTCCATGGTTAGGAACCTTAACCATCATTAATCAATGAGCTAGTCCATAGAGGCGCATTAGGGACACGGTGTTGTTCACAAACCACACAAGTATTAAAGTTTCCGCTTAATACAATTCTAGCATGGAATATAAACATTATCATGAACAAGAATTATAATAATGACATCTTTATTATTGCATCTAGGGCATAATTCCAACAACTACTAGTTGAATGTGCAAGCTAACACTTGCAAGATACTTTACCTATGCAAGCCGGTACTTGCAAGCTATTAACTTAGCAAGCTTATACTTATACTTTAGCAAGCCTTACCATGCCAACCATATGCCTCAATCATATGTGGTTATACCCACTTGATAAACCAATCCTAGTTTTACTTGCAAGATTTCTAATTTATTTCTCTATCAAAGCTTTATTTTAGAGTTTACTTAAGTGACTTGTAGATTCTAGGAAGTTACCAAGGTTGCGTAAGAGCATAAAATTTGGCCTAAGCTAGATAATCTTGATACCATCCTAAGGCTTGAAATTGAACTTAGTAAAACTCCACTTGTTTACCACCCCTCATTAGTACTCACCCCCACTTGTAGATGCTAGTTCTAAGCATAAAACTTGATCAACTTTAGATGGGAATACTTGGTGAAAATGGTTACGAAAACATTAGAATGATGGATCATTCTACTGAGATGTTTTGACATGTGTTTCCGAACACCAGATGATTTTAGTGATGAAAATGTTGAGGCATGAGCCTTAGACCTTTATAAAACTGATGGTTGTCTGGATGCGATACCATTCCAATTCACTACAAGAAATGTGTCAGCCTGTGACGTTTTGGTAGTGACCATCTACAAAATCGTCTTAGATTTATGAAGATTCCGCTCAAACTGCTTGGGAGGGTCAAAGCCTTAGTAAACTATGACGATTTTGCTCAAAACGTCGTAATTCCTTTAAATGAAATCGTCATAATAGCTAGGGAGATCTAAATATAGAGGATACCAACATGGACCGTTGGATCTAAATAACATGGACGGATAGGATGCTAATATGCAGGAACTTGTACATGGATCGATGACATGGCAGCAAATATTTTGACATCGCGCGTACACACACACACGAAATATTGCGCTCTCCCAACCCAAATCGAACCAAAACCGGCTAACCAAAACCAAAACTGCCACATCCTATCGCTCTCGTGAGATTCCCAACCCTAAACCTATCGTCTCCAGCGAGATCCGCTACCGCTCTTCCTTCTCCAATGAGATCCGCTCCTCCGCTTTTCACGCCGCTCCGCTCCCCTCCTTCTCCGTGAGATCCCCAGCCTCGCCATGTCCCCTGTCGACACCTCTTGCCCTCTCCTCAAGCAATCTTCGATCCCACCCAGATCCGACGCCTCCTCCTCTCCTCCACACCACCTCCGCCTCACCTCGACCCCATCTCCCTCACGGATTTAACATCTACCAACCCCCACCTCGCTATGGATGGAAGCTCCTCCATGGCCACGCTCTGCCTCCCTCTATCCCGGACTACCCTGCGATCTGATCTGCCACCGAGAACCTCCTCCGCCTCGCCGCACTCCGCAAGAATCGTGATCTGGACTCGCCAGCCCTCCGTGTCCCCATGTTAATCGCCATCGATATGCCCGACGCGAAAGGAGTCCCATGGGATCAACGCGTGGCCACCATACCGCCGCCCAAGGTGCGTGTTTCCGTACAACCATGGTGTGCTGGTTATTTGGTTCTCATGTGATGTTAGCTAGCAAGGGATCCGCTCAGTTAATTGTAGAAAGCTATGGTGAATAAAGCAGGGGAGCCTAAAAGTTTTGTAATACTCTTTGGCCCACTCTTAGGATTTTAGTTGAGCCTCTAGTTCTAATCAGTATTTGCTAATTGGTGAGTATTCCTGTGGATCTGAAGTAATCTTCTTGTGGATCTGAAATAATATGGTTCAATTATCTTGTATGTTTTGTTTGATGTTTAGTGAATACCAACAAGTTCATACTAATGTTAATATATGTTCTGTACATCTGTTTATATTAACATGTAAATTAAGTGGGAATGAAAAATTATATTTCAGGTTACTATGTAGATCACCATTCAATTATGTTATAATAAAAAAATTCTCCCTTTATGCCTTTCTTCTCATATGATAGGTAGCTATAGCTAAAGGTAGAACTTGGTGGTCTCATCGCATCGATAGTGTCAAGGAGAAACCATGAATCAGAACGGTCGGTCAGCCTTTATCTTATTTGTTCTCTTGGACAATCTTGTTATCAGTATGATGCGTATGGTCTAACCTGCACTTTTGGACTTTCATGTTAGACCTATACCTTCACATCCAGTCAAAATTAAATTTATTTGAGCTAATGATGCATTCATTTGTTGTGGGCAGGCCATTGCCATTGGTCCTAGTCCAGGCCATCTAGACGAGCACTGCGAGGCGTCTGGCTCATGAGGTGTTGGTCTTCACAAGCGGCGATGAGCGGAAGGATATAATCTCCACTTCAGTCCACCACCATCGCCAGCGCGACACGCTAGAAAGGTCGTGCTTACCTCCTTCAGGCCTGTTATCGAGAGCCTGCCATCTTCCTCGACCCATAGAACAAGGAATCTTCGGTGAGTAATCATGTCCTGCCTCAGAACTTTCCCATGCTTGAAGAGTATGATTTTAGATATGACACAGAAAAGGGGCCGCTTTTGATGTAAGATGTTCATATTGAACTGTGGTAGTTTGGCCTTGTGCTATGCTGATTTTCAAGAAACTTTTACCTTTTAGTTTGTCGAGATAATAAAACTACCTCTTATGTATATAATGGTACATCTTATATTTTGAATCGTAGTGAATTATTTGACCTTGGTTAAACTCCAACATTTGTGACAGTTCAAATTGAAGGATGTTAGGAGTAGATTGAATCACGGATGTTAGAGTATATTAATCAAAAGTGTAAGCAATCGTTCTTGACTAGAAACACCTATAGACCCAACTGAAGTAGGAGTACATGCATTAGTTTTGTTTGTGTTGGTAATATAGAGTTATTGTGTATGCACTTTATGTTTTTGAAACCACTGAACAGGAACATATATATATATCCTAAGGATTATCCTTTCAGGTACCTCGTACTAAGATATGGCATACTCTGAATGCTACCATAGCTGCTCCCGACATCCAACCGAACAAAACACCTCTTCTTTCCCCACAACTCCGACCTGCACCTCGCTCCTTCATGACCAGTCATGGACTCGGCACTTCCACGGTGGTTCTGCTAATCCACAAGGACGAGGAGTCCGATATGTCGATGTCGCTATGTTCGATGACAACGTGATGCGATCCTGTGCCGCCGACCAAACCCCTAACTCCATGCCGGTGAGCTCTAGGATGGTGCAACCTCCCTTTATCTCGTGTTTGATCCTAGTGTTTGCAAGAGTTTTGTCCAAGAAGCTATATCCGATACATGTCTAGGAATGATTACTAGCTAACTTAGCCTAGCGATGCAAGTTTCTACATTTCTAGCTAGCTAGCTAAGTTTGTTTTATGTATTTCCAATTGTTTCTCAGTAACACTTAGTTCTATAAAATATCAATGAAATGTTGTATTCCCAATTAAATTGATGCTGCTTAATCATAGTTCCTTCTCAAACTGTTCCATTCTATGCTAGCTCCAGAAATCCTAGTACATGCTTATTTTATCCATTTCTGATCTTCTAGTTTGGCATGTTGGCCATTTGTGTGCTCATTCTTCTACTGAACACAGATTGTGTTCTTGTATGGTATAAACACAGACTATTCTTCTGTTGAATCTCGTGGTGCGGAAAGGGTGCAACGACGCAGGAGGATCTCGTGGTGCTTTGCGGTGGCAGCGAAAGAGGAAGATGCCATGGAGGCGGCGGCGCCGCTTTGGTGGGCCTCGACGAGGACGATCACGTGAGGGCTGCAGAGACAAGCTGCCGCCAAGGACTTCCGCGATGGCACCCGAGGTACTTAACCGCCAACCCACCTCATCCTCCTGCCTCCCCGAGCCCTAGAGGCTCTTCTCCTCCGCGCCTCCCTAGGAGGCTCCTTCATCCACCGCACCAGTATGCAACGAGGTCCCCTCTTTACCCTCCCATTTTCTTCCTTCGGGGTCCTCATAGTCACTTGCAGTGGTGCCTCTTTGTGCCCATTATTCCCACACTATGACCGGTCAATCGAGATAGCGCCGGAGCTGCCGAGCGTGTTTGTGTTTATGCCTAGTAGTGTTTGCGTTTAGAACAAGAATAATGGTGAAACTGATGGACTTGCTATCAGTTTGTAATTGCTATTGGTAGGCTACTGACCATGCCTATTTGAACTGTAGATCTGATAAGCTTACTACTATGCTTATTTTGTTTATACTGTGTGTGTATTAGTAGGCAGTGGGTTGCAGAGGAGCTACATCCCTGAGCTCACGATGGATACATGATAGCTACCCAATACCGGACTAGCCAAGATGGAGTTTCGAGGGCTGACGTAGGTGAACCCCTTAAGCGATTTAATTTTCATGCTGCTCGTTTGTTTTGTTCATGATGATGATCTTTTCCATTGTACCTGAAACCAACAGTTCCCAGCTTAATAAAGAAACTATATTATCCTGCTGCATACCACTCTTACATGCTTAATATGATGGACTTACTATGAGATGCTCAGTATATATAGACTGTAATTATGGTTCTATTTTTCCATACATGAATTTAATTTTTCCTGTTTGCCATAAACATAAAAATAACAATCTGTTTTTTTAAAGCATGGACATACATTGGATGTTGTCTTCCTTAGTTGCAGCAATTTTCATCTGCTATTATTAACCGATTATCAAAGATCCCTAATTTTCTTTAGTATGGTAATGCTTTCCTTCGTGATAGATCCTGATGTCAAGTATAATTACATTAGTTGGTTATATATTTTATTAATGCAATGTCAAAGTCATGAATTTCTTGGATAAGTACATGTTTGGGTGCTCAAACTCATTCCCTGATGGTACTACGGACAATAGTTCAACAAAGATGTTAGGTTCCTTTGAGTTGACTTCTATGATGACCATGTATGTTAGAATGACAGATTCCAAAGTTGCTTAAGCAAGCTACCACTACATGCGCCATGTAGTGGTAGCTTGCTTAGCAAGCCCTAATCGATGAAGTCTGGTCATTCTAACATACATCATAAGAAATATAGCATACTTGCATTCTTCGTGTCATTCTAATCCGATAGAAGCCCTAATCGATGAATCCTTTTGTGGTTGCTTTATTGAGCCAAAACCAAGATTACCTGCTCCTTCCTTTTGCATTCTTATATATCCGAAGAGATCCATTTGCAATATGTTATTTATTCCCGACCACACAACCTTACATCCTCGTAACATGGTGAGTACATGATAATCACACTATTACGCTAAAGAATATGGCGTGAGTGAAATGCATGGTAGTACTTCCTCTCCTTTTTCTTTAGATAAAGTGGCATGGCTTGGATTCTTTTAATTATTTCTAGAAGTTTCGCTCCTTTTTCCTTAGATAATGGAAGGTTAAAATCTCGGTTGCTACATCATAGAAAGATTCTTCAATTTAATGTTGGAGTATGGCCTGCTTGTATTGCAAAAAGATTATTAGTCTGTACTTGCTTAATCATTCATGGATTACTGTACTTGCTCGCTGAAATTGAACTTGAACTTGCATTTTAAACCTGTTTCACAGAAGTAGTACAAACTTGTTTCATAGTAGGAGTAATACAAACTGTTTTAGTAGAAACTGATTGTTTTATTTATACTACTCCAGTGTTGTTTCTGCTTGTACAACAATTTCATTGTTTCTACTTGGTTAATCTGACGTCTTTTTGCTGCTCTTTGTTTAGGTATGGGTCTACTACTGCTGTGATATGCTGCTTCTCCTTATTTAGACATGAGGTTGCTGCTGTTGTGACTGCTGGTCTTTGTTTAGGTATGGTCTGCTGCTGCTCTCTGTGCAAGGAACACCTGGGCGTCGAGGCGCTAGTGAGGAAGAACCTGGGAGCTACGTGAGGAAGAACCTAGGCGCTGGTGGTCAAGAGCATGAGGCGGGAAGGGGACAATGCCGAGGAGAGGAGTCATGCCGGGAGATGATGGCGGGCCGGCCTACTCCTGTGGTGAGGGCCAATGGCCGAGCCTCTTGGGTGGCAGAAGCGGCCAGCAATGGAGATCGCAGTGATCTGGTGCTAGGTGGTGCAGCAAGGAAGACACGGGAGTGTGGCATGGTACAAAGCTACAGTGATGGTGATTGATTCGAGGGATTTTGGTAGGAAATAATCCGGAGCTTGGACATGGTGTATTCCTTGGTTAACTTATTGTTGCCTAGCGGATCTTGCAATTGGTGCTATTTGCTAATAATTTAATGTAAATACTGAATTGTAATCTTGGATGTGCATTTGTGAGCTGCAATTTCTTGATAAATTATCTGCATGTTGTGTATTTGCTGAAAATGGTGTATTTTCTTGATGTATTTGAAAACTCTCATGTATTTTCTCGATTTATGGCATGGTGGAGCAATTCGAAATGAAAATTCTAGTTAAAAAAATAGAAATGAATTTGGATGAAATATATTTGGGCTCTAAAAGGCAGGCCCAAAATATATTGTAACAAATATGAAAATAAATAAGTGGATTAAGAAGGAAAGGCCCAAAAGAGACAAACCTAAAAGGCCAAGGCCTAGCAAATAAAAGGCTATAATTATTGGGCTAGCCCATTTAGATCACTAAAATGGATTGGGCTGATTTTGATTTAAGACGATTTCATTTCGTCACAATTTTGCCACGTAGGATTGGCCACGTAGGATCTGAGCTGGCCTGGCTAAATGGTCCATGACGATATTGGATCGTCATAGACGTTATGACGATTCAATATCGTCATAGACGGTTATGACGATTTTACAAAAAACGTCGTTATAGTTCATTTGCGACGCCCAGCTTTCGACGATCTCAAAATCGTCATAGAATCGTCATAAACGGACTATTATGACGATTCTGTGACGAAAATTGAGGGTCATATATAGCCAGATTCCTTGTAGTGATTTTACCGTACAACCACAATACCCGAAAATTGGGTAGGGCTTGACTGGAAACTTATATACCTTAGTATTGGTTCCCTCACGCCCAAGGTCTGAGCTGAGGCTACCTTGTGAAGATTGTCCACATGCAGCAAGCCAAGATGACAGTTGGTCATGGTTGGGAGGCCAAACTCACAGGAGAGGTGCTTATACTAGGGCGTGTAATTGAAAGGTTAGGATTGATTATCCGCATACTGAGTATGGTGACTTCAGGATTTGTTCCTGACGGATGTATCGAATGTTGTGGTGAAAGTGTACAATCTCTGCAGAGTGTCAAACTATGCGAATAGCTGTGTCCGCGGTTATGGACAGTTGGAGTGGCCATACTGTTCCCCCGTCAGATGTTTTCAAAATGACTTGTGAAATGAATTGAGAATTTGATTTGACCACAACAGAGTTGTGATATGAGATACAAGTTCCCACTTAGGTGTTATAAACTTTCAACTATCTTTTCTTGCTTCTGAACTTAGTAGAGGTAAATCTGGCTTTTTGCAAAACAACCCTAGAGCTTAGTGTCCTACTACAAAAACGCCCTTCACTTGTTAGTATTAGTTTGCGAGTACTTAAAGAGTACTCATGGCTTTGTCCCTGGCTATTACCGTGGCCAGACTATGAAGAGGAGTACCAGGATGATGGACCCTAGGAAGGTTAGGACAACTAGGATCATCTCCCATCGCTAGCATTGCCTGTGACCCCGAAGATGGAGCTTCGCCTACGCTACCTTTATTATTACGTATTTCTGCTGCTTGAGTTGTATTAAGAACTGGATCATGATATCCTTATTTGTGTAAGACCTTATGTATGGTTTGTAATGGATGATGTACTGTGGTATCCAATTCTGTTATGTCTCGCAAAAATGGTAATCCTGGGATTGCGATGTATGGCATAACAGGCATCTGGGATTAAAAATCCGGGTGTTGACACGTATCCACTACGAGGATGCGGTATGGGCATATCCTAAAGCAGATATAGATTTGACCGAAATAATGCTAAGTAAATAATTATATTCTAATAATACTAATAATTTCCTAAATATTAGCAATAATATCGTAAATACTAACAAATATTTATATACGAATCTCTAAATATCCTAAATACTAACAATTATTATATACAAATCTCTAAATATCTAACTACATTTATATAAATTTATACAATATACTAACAATATTATATCTAACTAAATTATCTAGACAATACTATATACTAACAATATTATGTCAAACTAAATTATCTAAAGAATACTATATACTAACAATTATATCTAACTAAATTATCTAAAGAATACTATATACTAACTATATACTAACAATTATATCTAGACAATACTATATACTAACAATATACATTTATGAAAAAAAAAAAAAGAGGAAATAAAACTTACGGCGGCGCGGCTCAACGGCGATGGGCGACGGGCGGCGGGCTCGACGGCCACGGGCGGCAGACCTTGGCTCAAGGCGACAAGATTCACGGGCGCAGACGATGACGACGGCGGCGACGGCGGCAGGCGGCAGGCGGCGACGGGCGACGACGACGGGGTGACTGCGACGGGGCGATGGGCGACGGCAATGGGCGCGGCTCGACGGCGACAAGCTTCACGCGGCGCGGGCGACGGCGGCGGCCTGGCGGCGATTTGGAGAAGGAGGGCGTACCGGTGCGTGGCTTAGCCCGGGAGGAGGACGATGGGTATTTATACCCACCACCTCTAGTCCCGGCTCCAGCCTCCAGCCGGGACTGGAGGGGGGCCTCTAGTCCCGGCCCCAGCCCCAGCCACGGGCCGGAACTAAAGGTTTTTTCGGCGCGCCGTTTCGTTCTCACGCGCAAAAACCTCTAGTCCCGGCTCGTGACTGGGGCCAGGACTAGAGGTTGATTTTTGTTTATTTTATTATTTCTATATATTTTGTTCTGTAATGATGAAAAATATGTATTATATATCAAATTTAGCAGAAAAAAGATTTATAATGTAAATCTATTAGCATATCTCTATCTCTATCTCTACTACTTAAAAAGGACGAATTTACTCTGTTTCCTCCGGCTAGGCAGGAACAATTGATCTCGGCCTTCAAAACTATCAGATCTAACGCTCCAAGACTTCCCAATGACATTGCGCAATATCCTTGTTTTGCACGTCGACCAATTAATGTTGGCAATTACTAGCGTGATTACGAAAAATCTGAGGCCTTAATATCAGTATTCCGTTTCCTGGCAGCCTCTTGCAATACTACGTCGTCGTCCTTTGCCACGCCCCCTTGCCCCAGTTTTCCGGATCGCAGACTGTTTCCCCATTAATACACATGAGGAAAAATCGGGACACAATCCCCTTATCGACGTCTCTCGCAAACAAAAATTCAGGACGTGATTCCTCTCCATTATATCTAGAATTAAAGCCTTCGCCTATGCACGCCAACAAAAGTTGTACGTGCTGCTCTCCTACCCGACGGCGCGGCAGCGACCGGGAGCACGTGAAGTTGTTCATTTTCTTGGTTTATACAGTCGGCCACTCGGCGGGGACGGCAAGAGCCAAGCCCTGTTCTTTGAGGAGGTTGCGGTAGTAGAGCGGTGGGGATGGCGAGACACGGGCCATGCTCGTCGACAAGATCACTTCGTCGACTGCCTCAAGTGGGCGCTACTTCTAGACGAAACTTTGGCTCGAGTCCATCCACTGCCGCACCTGGGCCAACACCGGACTGACTGCATCACCCGTGCATTCTAGACATGCCCTTTCCATTGTATCTCGTACAATTTTCATCCCGCTCCAGGTTTGCTGCTGCTTTCTACTGTCCAACGTGGTTATTTAGATGTAGTACACCCTCTGATCTAAATTAGTTAACTCATATTTGTTTAGATTCGGATGTATCATGTCTAGATACATCCGAATTTAGATAAATCTAAGTCAACTAATTTCAATCGAAAGGAGTACTACTATTCTTTGATTTCTTGATGCCCATAACGACTCAATGTTCGATTTGATCTCATTTATATGTGTATGTACTTCTATATATGTTCATCTAGGATGGTTGAGACTTGCGAGGTCGGACCTGGGAGCGTCTGAGTTTTCCAAGCTGCCGTAGCGCAGGATCTATACCTCGCCTTGGGGTCACCGGACATCTTCGCTGAGGTTAATTAGCATGTTGAAGGTGAGATTCCAGGGAATTGACGAGATGTCCTTGATGAGGCAATCCGAGATGCCTCATGCTCACAATTACAGCTGCTATTTACATGCTCGGCTCTACTAATCATAGTATAATAGTGAGTGCGGCAGAAGGAGCGTCTCCTACTTGTATATGGCCTTTACATGGGAGGCTAACCTGGGCAGGCGACAGTATCATAGCAGCTCGTAATTGTATTTTTTTGTCATCTTCTATATCAGATTACATTTCATTTTTTATGACTTCTCATTTGATAGCCTCTATATTATGCAATTCACTATAATTTTTCATGTCTCTGTTAATAAAGGATTTCTTCACAAAGCATTAGCATGCTAAGCTACTATATTTGACATGGTTATACCCTACGGGTACCTGATGTTAGCCTATCTGGTCTAGCCCGACGGAAGGCCCACTCGAAGACCTGCCAGGGTCCAGGACGCCTATGACGTTTCGGCTGCACGAAGCACATATGGACACGGACTCCAAAGCGCACAAGACATGGATACCTCAAAACTAGAGTTTGAATACAACTTGTAACCAACTCGTATTGGTACCTGAGACCTAGCCTCCCATATATAAAGACTTGGAGGGTCCAACGAGGAGGGCACGTACGCAATAGACAGATCTACAGATCTAGGCTCGACTCATACTTTCACACACACCTCCACGCCAGATCGAATCTGCGCACCTCAGAACCTTGGTTCCGCCGTAATCAAGAGCAGCAAGCGGAGTAGGGTTTTCCTCCGGGGGCCTGAACCTGGGTAAATATTGTGTCCCCTGGTTGCTTGTCTGTTAACCGTGCCACGATCTCCAGCATCCCCATCTTCTCCAAAACCCAAGTCCATAACAATGGGCATTGACGAGATTAAACCTCGTCAATTGGCGCCGTCTGTGGGAAACTGGGGACGCTGATTGTGCGATCGCGACGGTCCCATCATCAGCAATCTTCGATTCGACGCAGATCCTCTTTGTTTTCCTCATAAACGCGGCGGATTTCATCTGATAGTTTCAATAGCGTCGACACGCTCAGGTTCTTCATCTCCGTTGGCGCATCTGGTTTTCACCGCGGGTGCATGGTTGGCTCGGCATCAGCACGTTCCGCAAACAGCAGCATATTCACAGATCGTCGGGAGAGCCAGAGGTACTTCACGGAAAGCAAAATCAATTCAGCAATCAATACCTGATAGAACCTATGGCCGAGGCATAAGGCACTTTGCTCATAGCTTCCCTATCATTTACCGTAGCTGGACACTGAGCCTTGCTCAATATCTTACCTGACAACATAGGCACTGAACCTTTCTTTGCCTTATCCATTACGAACACCTTTCAGAACTTTGTCTAGGTATGTACTCTGGCTTAAAGCTATCAAGCGTCTTTGTCTATCTCTATAGATTTTGATGCCCAATATATAAGCAGCTTCACCTAGGTCTTTCATTGAAAAACACTTGTTCAAATAACTCTTCACATCGTTAAGCATGTTGATGTCATTTCCAATAATCAATATGTCATCCACATATAGTACCAGAAACGTCACCGAGCTCCCACTCACTTTCTTGTAGATACAAGCTTCGTAGCAATTTGGAAGAAATCCAAAGCTCTTGATCACTTGATCAAAACGAAGGTTCCAACTCCGAGATGCTTGCTTCAGTCCATAAATGAAACGCTGAAGTTTGCAAACTTTATTAGCATCCTTAGGATCGACAAAACCTTCGGGTTGCATCATATACAACTCTTCATCAATGTTGCCATTGAGGAACGCAGTCTTGACATCCATCTGCCATATTTCATAATCATGAAACGCAGCAATTGCTAATAAAATCCGAATGGACTTAAACATCGCTACGGGAGAGAAAGTCTCATCGTAGTCAACACCTTGAACTTGTCGAAAACCTTTCGCAACAAGCCGTGCTTTATAGACGGTAACATTACCATCCGCGTCCGTTTTCTTCTTAAAGATCCATTTACACTCAACGGCCTTTCGGTCGCTAGGAGGGTCCACCAAAGTCCATACTTGGTTTTCGTTCATGGATCCCAATTCGGATTTCATGGCTTCTAGCCATTTCTCAGAGTCTGGGCTCATCATCGCTTCCTCATAGTTCGTAGGTTCACTGTCTTCTACTAGCAAGACAGTCAAGACAGGGTTGCCGTAACACTCAGGAGGGGCACGCGACCTTGTCGACCTGCGACGTTCGATGTGACATCGTCCGACTTCATGATCCTTGTCATTAGCTTCCTCTATTGTTGATGCGGCAACCTTTGGAACAATTTCAGGTGCTGCGCTACTCTCCAATTCAAGAGAAGGTTCAATAACCTCGTCTAGCTCTACTTTCGTCCCACTCACTTCTTTCGAGAGAAACTCCTTCTCAAGAAAGGAACCGTTCTTTGCGACAAACACTTTGCCTTCGGTTCTGTGATAGAAGGTATACCCAATAGTTTCCTTAGGGTATCCTATGAAGACGCATTTCTCCGCTTTGGGTTGAGCTTGTCCGGCATCAACTTCTTGACGTAAGCTTCGCATCCCCAAACTTTAAGAAACGACAACTTAGGTTTAGCACCAAACCACAGTTCATACGGTGTCGTCTCAACAGATTTAGATGGTGCCCTATTTAAAGTGAATGCAGCGGTTTCTAATGCATAACCCCAAAATGATAACGGCAAATCAGGAAGAGACATCATTGATCGGACCATATCTAATAGGGTTCGATTCCGGCGTTCAAACACACCATTGCGCTGTGGTGTTCCGGGTGGCGTGAGTTGTGAAACGATTCCACTTGCTTGAAGATGCGTGAGAAAATCATAACTCAAATATTCACCTCCACGATCGGATCGTAGAAACTTAATCTTTCTGTTACGATGGTTCTCCACTTCATTCTGAAATTCTTTGAATTTTTCAAACGTTTCAGATTTATGTTTCATTAAATAGATATACCCATATCTACTTAAGTCATCGGTAAAAGTGAGAAAATAGCGATATCCACCGCGCATCGAAATACTCATCGGTCCGCATACATCGGTATGTATGATTTCCAACAAGTCCGTTGCTCGCTCCATCATACCGGAGAACGGGGTTTTGATCATCTTGCCCATGAGGCATGGTTCGCATGTGTCAAATGATTCAAAATCAAGAGACTCCAAAAGTCCATCAAAATGGAGTTTCTTCATGCGCTTTACATCAATATGACCTAGACGACAGTGCCACAAATAAGTAGTATTATCACTATGTACTTTGCATCTCTTAGCCTCAATGTTATGGATGTGTGTTTCATCCCTTTCGTGATTTAGAAGAAATAAACCATTCACAAGAGGTGCATGACCATAAAAGATGTTACTCATATAAATAGAACAACCATTATTCTCCGATTTAAATGAATAACCGTCTTGCAATAAACACGATCCAGAAATAATGTTCATGCTCAACGCAGGCACATAATAACATTTATTAAGGTTTAAAACTAATCCCGAAGGTAAAACTAAGGAGAAGCGTGCGGCCATCACATCAACTCTTGATCCGTTGCCAAGCGCATCGTCACCTCATCCCTCGCAAGCCGCTGTCTATTCGTAGCTCTGTTTGAGTTACAAATATTAGCCTGACCGGTATCTAATACCGGGCACTACAACGAGGGCTAGTAAGGAAAACATCAATAACATGTATATCAAATATACCTTTGATGGTGCCGGCCTTCTTATCACTAAGTACTTTGGACGATTCGCGCTTCTAGTGACCCTTGTCCTTGCAATAGAAGCACTCGATGTCGGCTTAGGACCAGACTTGAGCTTCTTCTCAGCGAGGCGATGCGCTTGTCGCCTCCCTTGAAGGGCTTCTTTGCTCCTTACCTTTCTTAAAGGTGGGCTTGTTGACCATCAACACATGATTATCCTTTTGATGTCCACTTCCGCGGCCTTGACTGCGAAGAGCTCGGTGATCGTATCGATGGAACCAATCTGATTATGAGTCACTACAAAACTTTTGTAGCTGGGAGGAGTGATTGTAGAACCACTGTCAATCTTGAGCTCCTGCAGAATGCATTCCAGTTGCTCAAAGCGTTGAGTGTAGCCCGTCATCTTAATGGCGTGCTCACTACGGAACTCCTTCCTCCATCTTGCGGTTAAAGAACTTCTCGGAGATCTCATATCTCTCGAGCGGGCTGAGTCGAAACATGGTTTTCAGCTCTTGAGAATCTCAAAGGGCGGGATAGTCTTCAAAACGATTTTGAAGTTCCGGTTCCATAGAAAACAACGTGGTGCTCTTAATCACACCATAATCATCTTTGCTTGATCGATATAGCTTTCTCATCGGTAGCGATTTGACAGGGGTCACCTAACGCTTTCCCAAGGACATAGTCCTTTTGACCGCCAGAGAGAATGATTCTCAGATTGCGGAACCAATTGGTGCAGTTAGACCCATTGTTTCTAAGCTTTTCCTTCTCAGCAAAAATGTTGAAGTTGAAGTTGGACTTAGCCATGTGATCTACAGTATTTGCAAGTACAAATTAGACTTTATTCATGATAACTAGTTCAACTTAATCAAATTACTAGATAAACTCCCACTAAATTCAACATCCCTCAAGTTGTTTAGTGAACACGATCCAAATTCACCACACCTAATCCGATCATCACGAGAAGAGATGTGGTTTCAATGGTGGACAACGAAGTGTCGATCATATCATTCATATGACTCACGCTTAACCTTTCGGTTCTTGTGTTCCGAGGCCATGTATGTACATGCTAGGCTCGTCAAGTTAGACCCAAGTATTTCCGCGTGTGCAAAAACTGGCTTGCACCCGTTGTATGTGAACGTAGAGTCTATAGCACCCGATCATCACGTGATGCTTGGACACGACGAACTTTCGCAATGGTGCATACTCAGGGAGAACACAGTTTTATCTTGATCTTTAAGTGAGGAATTATCTTATAATGCTACCGTCGCGATCTAAGCATAATAAGATACATAAAAGGATAAACATCACATGCATATAACTTTATGTGACATGGTATAGCCAATCTTCGCTCAATGATCTCCATCTTGTGCGTTCCGGCATGATCTCCATCACTCCACCATGATTGCCTCCACCACGAATAGCAACTACCACTATTGCTAACTACTTAGCGATAAAGTGAAACTATTACATGGCGTATAAGAAGTTGACACACAGGTCATACACAATTATAAAGACAACCATATGGCTCCTACCGGTTGTGTACTCATCGACATGCAAGTCGTGAAACATTATAAAACATGATCATCGCATACATTATACACATCACATCTTGGGCCATACCATATCACAGAAAACACTCCCTGCAAAAACAAGTTAGGCGCCTCTACTTTGTTGTTGCATGTTTCGTGGCTTATGGGAGTAGATGCTAAGAACGATTCTTACCTACGGAAAGCCTAGCGGTGATATTATGGTTGCCAAACTCGGTGTTAATCCCATGACAACTATAGTGAAAGCGGCATCCACCGCCGCATGTGTGGAACAAGCCACCGCGTCAAGTGCGGGCGGTCTGTGACGGCGTCGCGTAAGGTTGGCCGGACGCTTCAATCTCACTATCCCGTCATAAGAAGAACACAAACAAGAGGCTTGCAACAGGAAACATCAACGCCGCAACAACCATATTGCGTTCTACTCGTGAAACACATCTACGCATAGATCTAGCTCGATACCACTGAAGGGTTTGGCGGCATAGTAAATCAAAATTTTCTATGGATGCGAGCAGGAAAGCCAAGATCTAATCTAGGAGATGCAAACAACGAGAGATTGGATTAGATCTTCATACCCTTGAAGATTCGCACGGTGAGCGTTAAATCGGGCGTGGGTGATGTAGTCGTACGCTTCTCCTCCTCGCGATCCGATCCGATCTAGCACCACAAGTGGCGGTGCCTCCGTCGGATGCACGTGCACCTCGGCGTCTCCTCCTTCCTTGGTCCAGCAAGTATGGTGGAGAGACGGATTGGATCTACAACCTGACGGCGTGGTGTATATGGTGGAGAATTCTGCGCGGCAGGCTTACACAAGCGATCGGGAGGGAGAGGAGGCAGGCGGCTAGGGTTGGAGGGAAGGTGTGGGGGTTGGTGCCCCGCCCTCTATATAGAGGTGGGCGCAGCCTAACCCCCCAAGCCAAGGCCGGCGGCCCCAAGGAGGAAGAGTGGGGGGCAAGGAAACCCCCCTTCTAGAAGCTCTATCTAGAGTTTAAACCTCTCTTGGCCGGCTGGGCCCTATGGGGCCTTGTGGCCCTAGCCCAATGCGGCCAGGGCACTCCCTCATAGGCCAATGCCCCCTCCCGGAAGGTGTGGCCACGTTGGTCCCCTTCCGGAAGGTTCTAGAAGCTTCCGGTACAATACCGATTAACCCGGAACAATTCCGAACTCCAAAACCTGCAAGCGGTGTTGATATCGATTACCGAGTGGGCCCGAAGTATATATCTCCGACTTGGGAGGGACAAATCCCATCTCGATACATAAAACCCAACAGATACTTTCCGATCACCTGAGAGACACCTTTATGATCACCCTCTCATAGGATGACGTTTGATGACCTCAAAGCTTCCTTCCGATACCAGGGAGTTGTATTATCTCATGGTCTAAGGAATACAATATTTGACATAATAAAAGCTTCGCAAAGACGAACACGATGACACGATCTAATTGCTTCGCTTAGTTTGGGTCTGTCCACCATATCATTCCCCAATGATATGATCTCATTATTAATTGACAACTCATGTCCATGGTTAGGAACCTTAACCATCATTAATCAATGAGCTAGTCCATAGAGGCGTACTAGGGACACGGTGTTGTTCACAAACCACACAAGTATTAAAGTTTCCGCTTAATACAATTCTAGCATGGAATATAAACATTATCATGAACAAGAATTATAATAATGACATCTTTATTATTGCATCTAGGGCATAATTCCAACAACTACTAGTTGAATGTGCAAGCTAACACTTGCAAGATACTTTACCTATGCAAGCCGGTACTTGCAAGCTATTAACTTAGCAAGCTTATACTTATACTTTAGCAAGCCTTACCATGCCAACCATATGCCTCAATCATATGTGGTTATACCCACTTGATAAACCAATCCTAGTTTTACTTGCAAGATTTCTAATTTATTTCTCTATCAAAGCTTTATTTTAGAGTTTACTTAAGTGACTTGTAGATTCTAGGAAGTTACCCGAAGGTTGCGTAAAGAGCATAAAATTTGGCCTAAGCTAGATAATCTTGATACCATCCTAAGGCTTGAGATTGAACTTAGTAAAACTCCACTTGTTTACCACCCCTCATTAGTACTCACCCCCACTTGTAGATGCTAGTTCTAAGCATAAAACTTGATCAACTTTAGATGGGAATACTTGGTGAAAATGGTTACGAAAACATTAGAATGATGGATCATTCTACTGAGATGTTTTGACATGTGTTTCCGAACACCAGATGATTTTAGTGATGAAAATGTTGAGGCATGAGCCTTAGACCTTTATAAAACTGATGGTTGTCTGGATGCGATACCATTCCAATTCACTACAAGAAATGTGTCAGCCTGTGACGTTTTGGTAGTGACCATCTACAAAATCGTCTTAGATTTATGAAGATTCCGCTCAAACTGCTTGGGAGGGTCAAAGCCTTAGTAAACTATGACGATTTTGCTCAAAACGTCGTAATTCCTTTAAATGAAATCGTCATAATAGCTAGGGAGATCTAAATATAGAGGATACCAACATGGACCGTTGGATCTAAATAACATGGACGGATAGGATGCTAATATGCAGGAACTTGTACATGGATCGATGACATGGCAGCAAATATTTTGACATCGCGCGTACACACACGAAATATTGCGCGCGTCTCCCCAACCCAAATCGAACCAAAACCGGCCGAACCAAAACCAAAACTGCCACATCCTATCGTCTCCAGTGAGATTCCCAACCCTAAACCTATCGTCTCCAGCGAGATCCGCGCGCCGCCGCTCTTCCTTCTCCAGCGAGATCCGCGCTCCTCCGCTCTTCACGCTCGCTCCAGCCGCTCCCCTCCTTCTCCAGCGAGATCCCCAGCCTCGCCATGTCCCCTGTGCTGACACCTCTTGCCCTCTCCTCGGCGCAAATCTTCGCATCCCACCCAGATCCCTGACGCCCCTCCTCCCCCTCCACACCACCTCCGCCCCTCACCCTCGACCCCCATCTCCCCTCACTGGATTTAACACTGCGCCCAACCCCCACCTCCCTCGCTATGGATGGAAGCTCCTCCATGGCCACGTTCTGCAGCTCCCTCTATCCCGGACTACCCCGTGCGATCTGTACTCCGGCTACCCTCGAGAACCTCCTCCGCCTCCCCTGCTCGCACCCGCAGCAACCGCGTGATCTGGACTCCGGCCAGGCCCTCCGTGTCCCCATGTTAACTGCCATCAGGATATGCCCGACGCGAAAGGAGTCCCATGGGATCAACGTCAGGGCCACCACAGTCGTCGCCCCCAAGGTGCGTGTTTCCGTACAACCATGGTGTGCTGGTTATTTGGTTCTCATGTGCTGTTAGCTAGCAGGGGATCCGCTCAGTTAATTGTAGAAAGCTATGGTGAATAAAGCAGGGGAGCCTAAAAAGCAGTTTTGTAATACTCTTTGGCCCACTCTTAGGATTTTAGTTGAGCCTCTAGTTCTAATCAGTATTTGCTAATTGGTGAGTATTCCTGTGGATCTGAAGTAATCTTCTTGTGGATCTGAAATAATATGGTTCAATTATCTTGTATGTTTTGTTTGATGTTTAGTGAATACCAACAAGTTCATACTAATGTTAATATATGTTCTGTACATCTGTTTATATTAACATGTAAATTAAGTGGGAATGAAAAATTATATTTCAGGTTACTATGTAGATCACCATTCAATTATGTTATAATAAAAAAATTCTCCCTTTATGCCTTTCTTCTCATATGATAGGTAGCTGTAGCTAAAGGTAGAAGCTTGGTGGTCTCGCTTCGATAGTGTCAAGGAGAAACCATGAATCGAGCGGTCGGTCGACCTTTATCTTATTTGTTCTCTTGGACAATCTTGTTATCAAGATGATGCGTATGGTCTAACGCACTTTTGGACTTTCATGTTAGACCTATACCTTCACATCTAGTCAAAATTAAATTTATTTGAGCTAATGATGCATTCATTTGTTGTGGGCGTGCCATTGCCATTGGTCTGGTCCGAGCCATCTAGACGAGGACTGCGAGGCGTCAGGCTCTGAGGTGTTGGTCTTCTTTGGCGGGCGATGGCGGAAGGATATAATCTCCACTTGGTCCACCACCATCGCTAGCGACACGCTAGAAAGGTCGTGCTTACCTCCTTCAGGCCTGTTATCGAGAGCCTGCCATCTTCCTCGACCCATAGAACAAGGAATCTTCGGTGAGTAATCATGTCCTGCCTCACTGAACTTTATCATGCTTGAAGAGTATGATTTTAGATATGACCACGAGGAAAAATTTGGGCAGTTTTGATGTAAGATGTTCATATTGAACTGGTAGTTTGGCCTTGTGCTATGCTGATTTTCGAAGAAACTTTTACCTTTTAGTTTTGAGATAATAAAACTACCTCTGTTATGTATATAATGGTACATCTTATATTTTGAATCGGTAGTGAATTATTTGACCTTGGTTAAACTCAACATTTGTGACAGTTCGGTGAAGGATGTTAGGAGTAGATTGAATCACGGATGTTAGGAGTATATTAATCAAAAGTGTAAGCAATGGTTCTTGACTAGAAACACCTATAGACCCAATCAAGTAGGAGTACATGCATTAGTTTTGTTTGTGTTGGTAATATAGAGTTATTGTGTATGCACTTTATGTTTTTGAAACCACCGAGCAGAACATATATATATATCCTAAGGATTATCCTTTCGGTACCTCGTACTAAGATATGGCATACTCGAATGCTACCATAGCTGCTCCGACATCCAACGAACAAAACGCCTCTTTCTTCCCTGACCACAACTCCACGCACCTCCTGCTCCTTCATGACCAGGCTGCGGGACTCTGGCTGCTCCGCCGTCGGTGGTTACAGCTAATCCGGTACAAGGGAGGAGTCCGATATCTTGATCTTGATATGCTCCGATGGCAATGGCGATGCACAGCCTGCTGCCGACCAAACCCCTAACTCCATGCTTGGTGAGCTCTAGGATGGTGCAACCTCCCTTTATCTCGTGTTTGATCCTAGTGTTTGCAAGAGTTTTGTCCAAAGAAGCTATATCCGATACATGTCTAGGAATGATTACTAGCTAACTTAGCCTAGCGATGCAAGTTTCTCTACATTTCTAGCTAGCTAGCTAAGTTTGTTTTATGTATTTCCAATACTGTTCTCGAACACTTAGTTCTATAAAATATCAATGAAATGTTGTATTCCCAATTAAATTGATCTTTGCTTAATCATAGTTCCTTCTCAAACTGTTCCATTCTATGCTAGCTCCGAAATCCTAGTACATGCTTATTTTATCCATTTACGATCTTCTAGTTTGGCATGTTTGCCATTTGTGTGCTCATTCTTCTCGAACACAGTTGTGTTCTTGTATGGTATAAACACGACTATTCTTCTGTTGAATCTCGTGGTGCGGAGTGCGGGTGCAACGGCGAGGAGGATCTCGTGGTGCTGCGGTGGCGTGGCGGAAGATGCCATGGAGGCGGTGTGCGCCTTCTTTGGTGGGCCTCGGCGAGGCGACGCCGGGAGGGGCTGCGGGAGACGAACAAGCGCGTCGCCAAGGACTTCGATGGCACCCGAGGTACTTAACCGCCAACCCACCTCATCCTCCGTCTCACAGAGCCCTAGAGGCTCTTCTCCTCTGGCGCCCTCCCTAGGAGGCTCCTTCATCCACCGCAGTCAGAGCAGGGTCCCCTCTTTACCCTCCCATTTTCTTCCTGTCTTGGGGTCCTCATAGTCACTTGCTGGTGCCTCTTTGTGTGCCCATTATTCCCACACTATGATGACCGGTCAATCGAGATAGCGCGCCTGCGTGGCGTGTTTGTGTTTATGCCTAGTAGTGTTTGCGTTTAGAACAAGAATAATGGTGAAACTGATGGACTTGCTATCGGTTTGTAATTGCTATTGGTAGGCTCTTGACCATGCCTATTTGAAGCTAGATCGATAAGCTTACTACTATGCTTATTTTGTTTATCTTTGTGTGTGTATTAGTAGGCAGTGGGTTGCAGAGGAGCTACATCCATGAGCTCACGATGGATACATGATAGCTGCCCAATACTGGACTAGCCAAGATGGAGTTTCGAGGGCTGACGTAGGTGAACCCCTTAAGCGATTTAATTTTCGTCTTTTTTCGTTTGTTTTGTTCATGATGATGATCTTTTCCATTGTACGAAACCAACAGTTCCGACTTAATAAAGAAACTATATTATCTGCTGCATACCACTCTTACATGCTTAATATGATGGACTTACTATGAGATGCTCGGTATATAGGCTGTAGTTATGGTTCTATTTTTCCATACATGAATTTAATTTTTCCTGTTTGCCATAAACATAAAAATAACAATCTGTTTTTAAAGCATGGACATACATTGGATGTTGTCTTCCTTAGTTGCAATTTTCATACGCTATTATTAACCGATTATCAAAGATCCCTAATTTTCTTTAGTATGGTCTGTTTCCTTCGTGATAGATCACGATGTCAAGTATAATTACATTAGTTGGTTATATATTTTATTAATGCAATGTCAAAGTCATGAATTTCTTGGATAAGTACATGTTTGGGTGCTCAAACTCATTCTGATGGTACTCGGACAATAGTTCAACAAAGATGTTAGGTTCCTTTGAGTTGACTTCTACATGACCATGTATGTTAGAATGACCGGCTTCCATGATTAGGGCTTGAGCAAGCTACCACTACATGCGCCATGTAGTGGTAGCTTTAAGTAGCTGAATCTGATGGAAGCTTCTGGTCATTCTAACATACATCATAAACTATAGCATACTTGCATTCTTCAGGTCATTCTAATCCTGATAGAAGCCTGAATCCTGATGAATCCTTTTGTGGTTGCTTTATTGAGCCAAAACCAAGATTACCTGTTCCTTCCTTTTGCATTCTTATATATCTGGAAGAGATCCATTTGCAATATGTTATTTATTCGACCACACAACCTTACATCCTGTTCGAACATGGTGAGTACATGCTAATCACACTATTACGTTACGATATATGGCGATGTGAAATGCATGGTAGTACTTCCTCTCCTTTTCTTTAGATAAAGTGGCATGGCTTGGATTCTTTTAATTATTTCTAGAAGTTTCGCTTTTTCCTTAGATAATGGAAGGTTAAAATCTCGGTTGCTACATCATAGAAAGATTCTTCAATTTAATGTTGGAGTATGGCACCTTGTATTGCAAAAAGATTATTAGTACATGCTTAATCATTCATGGATTCTTGTGCTTGCTCGCTGAAATTGAACTTGAACTTGCATTTTAAACCTGTTTCACGTAGTACAAACTTGTTTCATAGTAGGAGTAATACAAACTGTTTTAGTAAAGCGATTGTTTTATTTATGCTACTCGATGTTGTTTGCTTGTACAACAATTTCATTGTTTCTACTTGGTTAATCCGTCTTTTGCTGCTCTTTGTTTAGGTATGGGTCTACTCTTTCTGTGATATGCTGCTTCTCCTTATTTAGACATGAGGTTGTTCTTGTTGTATTGCTGGTCTTTGTTTAGGTATGGTCTTTGCTGCTCTGTGCAAGGAACACAGGCGTCGGCGCTAGTGAGGAAGAACACAGGAGCTACGTGAGGAAGAACCTAGGGCTGGTGGTCAAGAGCATGAGGCGGGAAGGGACAATGCAGGAGAGGAGAGTCTTCCGGGAGATGACCGGCGACGGTCTACTCCTGCTGGGTGAGGGCCAGCGGCCGGCGAGCTACTGGGTGGGGGCCGGTAGCGGCCATCAGCCGGAGATCGCTGGTGATCTGGTGCTAGGTGGTGCGACAAGGAAGACACGGGAGGCGGGGCATGGTGCAGCCTACGGTGGTGATGGTGATTGACAGGAGGGATTTTGGTAGGAAATAATCCTGGAGCTTGGACATGGTGTATTCCTTGGTTAACTTATTGTTGCCTAGCAGATCTTGCAATTGGTGCTATTTGCTAATAATTTAATGTAAATACTGAATTGTAATCTTGGATGTGCATTTGTGAGCCTGCAATTTGCCGATAAATTATCTGCATGTTGTGTATTTGCTGAAAATGGTGTATTTTCTTGATGTATTTGAAAACTCTCATGTATTTTCTCGATTTATGGCATGGCTGGAGCAATTCCAGAAATGAAAATTCTAGTTAAAAAATAGAAGAAATCTGGACTGGATGAAATATATTTGGGCTCTAAAAAGGCTGTGGCCCAAAATATATTGTAACAAATATGAAAATAAATAAGTGGACGGTAAGAAGGAAAGGCCCAAAAGAGACAAACCTAAACAGGCCAAGGCCTAGCAAATAAAAGGCTATAATTATTGGGCTAGCCCATTTAGATCACTAAAATGGATTGGGCTGATTTTGATTTAAGACGATTTCATTTCGTCACAATTTTGCCACGTAGGATTGGCCACGTAGGATCGGCTGGCACGGCTAAATGGTCCATGACGATATTGGATCGTCATAGGCGTTATGACGATTCAATATCGTCATAGGCGGTTATAACGATTTTACAAAAACGTCGTTATAGTTCATTTTGCGGCCTTGACTTTGACGATCTCAAAATCGTCATAGAATAAATCATAAGCGGACTATTATGGCGATTACGTGACGAAATTGAGGGTCATATATAGCGATTCCTTGTAGTGATTTTACTGGTACAACCACAATACCGAAAATTGGGTAGGGCTTGGTGGAAACTTATATACCTTAGTATTGGTTCCCTCACGCCAAGGTCAGTGAGGCTACCTTGTGAAGATTGTCCACATGCGGTACCCAAGATGACGATTGGTCATGGTTGGGAGGCCAAACTCACAGGAGAGGTGCTTATACTAGGCGTGTAATTGAAAGGTTAGGATTGATTATCCGCATCTGAGTATGGTGACTGGATTTGTTCACGGCGGATGTATCGAATGTTGTGGTGAAAGTGTACAATCTCTGCAGTGTCAAACTAAACTATGCGAATAAACGTGTCATGATTATGGACAGTTGGAGTGGCCATCTTGTTCCCCGTCGAGATGTTTTCAAAATGACTTGTGAAATAAATTGAGAATTTGATTTGACCTATGAGTTGTGATATGAGATACAAGTTCCCACTTAGGTGTTATAAACTTTCAACTATCTTTTCTTGCTTCTGAACTTAGTAGAGGTAAATCTGGCTTTTTGCAAAACAACCCTAGATCTTAGTGTTCTACTACAAAAACGCCCTTCACTTGTTAGTATTAGTTTGCGAGTACTTAAAGATTACTCATGGCTTTGTCCCTGGCTATTACCGTGGCCAGACTATGAAGAGGAGTACCAGGATGATGGACCCTAGGAAGGTTAGGACAACTAGGATCATCTCCCATCGCTAGCATTGCCTGTGACCCCGAAGATGGAGCTTCGCCTATGCTACCTTTATTATTACGTATTTCTGCTGCTTGAGTTGTATTAAGAACTGGATCATGATATCCTTATTTGTGTAAGACCTTATGTATGGTTTGTAATGGATGATGTACTGTGGTATCCAATTCTGTTATGTCTCGCAAAAATAGTAATCACAGGATTGCGATGTATGGCATAACATCTGGGATTAAAAATCCGGGTGTTGACACGTATCCACTACGAGGATGCGGTATGGGCATATCCTAAAGCAGATATAGATTTGACCGAAATAATGCTAAGTAAATAATTATATTCTAATAATACTAATAATTTCCTAAATATTAGCAATAATATCGTAAATACTAACAAATATTTATATACGAATCTCTAAATATCCTAAATACTAACAATTATTATATACAAATCTCTAAATATCTAACTACATTTATATAAATTTATACAATATACTAACAATATTATATCTAACTAAATTATCTAGACAATACTATATACTAACAATATTATGTCAAACTAAATTATCTAAAGAATACTATATACTAACAATTATATCTAACTAAATTATCTAAAGAATACTATATACTAACTATATACTAACAATTATATCTAGACAATACTATATACTAACAATATACATTTATGAAAAAAAGAAAAAAAAAGAGGAAATAAAACTTACGGCGGCGCGGCTCAACGGCGATGGGCGACGGGCGGCGGGCTCGACGGCCACGGGCGACGGGACGCACGGCTCGAAGGCGACAAGATTCACGGGACGCGGACGACGATGACGGGCGACGGGACACGGGCAGCAGCGACGGGCGACGGGCGGCAGCGGCGGCGGCGGCGGCGGCGACGGGGTGACTGCGGCGGGCGATGGCGGCGGCAATGGGCGGCTCGACGGCGACAAGCTTCCTGCGGCGAGCGACGGCGGCGGCTGGCGGCGATTTGGAGAAGGCGTGCGGTGCGTGGCTTAGCCGGGAGGAGGGCGATGGTATTTATACCCACCACCTCTAGTCCGGCTCCAGCCTCCAGCCGGACTGGAGGGCCTCTAGTCGGCCCAGCCAGCCACGGGCCGGAACTAAAGGTTTTTTCGGCGCGCCGTTTCGTTCTCACGCGCAAAAACCTCTAGTCCCGGCTCGTGACTGGGGCCAGGACTAGAGGTTGATTTTTGTTTATTTTATTATTTCTATATATTTTGTTCTGTAATGATGAAAAATATGTATTATATATCAAATTTAGCAGAAAAAAGATTTATAATGTAAATCTATTAGCATATCTCTATCTCTATCTCTACTACTTAAAAAGGACGAATTTACTCTGTTTCCTCCGGCTAGGCAGGAACAATTGATCTCGGCCTTCAAAACTATCAGATCTAACGCTCCAAGACTTCCCAATGACATTGCGCAATATCCTTGTTTTGCACGTCGACCAATTAATGTTGGCAATTACTAGCGTGATTACGAAAAATCTGAGGCCTTAATATCAGTATTCCGTTTCCTGGCAGCCTCTTGCAATACTACGTCGTCGTCCTTTGCCACGCCCCCTTGCCCCAGTTTTCCGGATCGCAGACTGTTTCCCCATTAATACACATGAGGAAAAATCGGGACACAATCCCCTTATCGACGTCTCTCGCAAACAAAAATTCAGGACGTGATTCCTCTCCATTATATCTAGAATTAAAGCCTTCGCCTATGCACGCCAACAAAAGTTGTACGTGCTGCTCTCCTACCCGACGGCGCGGCAGCGACCGGGAGCACGTGAAGTTGTTCATTTTCTTGGTTTATACAGTCGGCCACTCGGCGGGGACGGCAAGAGCCAAGCCCTGTTCTTTGAGGAGGTTGCGGTAGTAGAGCGGTGGGGATGGCGAGACACGGGCCATGCTCGTCGACAAGATCACTTCGTCGACTGCCTCAAGTGGGCGCTACTTCTAGACGAAACTTTGGCTCGAGTCCATCCACTGCCGCACCTGGGCCAACACCGGACTGACTGCATCACCCGTGCATTCTAGACATGCCCTTTCCATTGTATCTCGTACAATTTTCATCCCGCTCCAGGTTTGCTGCTGCTTTCTACTGTCCAACGTGGTTATTTAGATGTAGTACACCCTCTGATCTAAATTAGTTAACTCATATTTGTTTAGATTCGGATGTATCATGTCTAGATACATCCGAATTTAGGTAAATCTAAGTCAACTAATTTCAATCGAAAGGAGTACTACTATTCTTTGATTTCTTGATGCCCATAACGACTCAATGTTCGATTTGATCTCATTTATATGTCTATGTACTTCTATATATGTTCATCTAGGATGGTTGAGACTTGCGAGGTCGGACCTGGGAGCGTCTGAGTTTTTCAAGCTGCCGTAGCGCAGGATCTATACCTCGCCTTGGGGTAGCGCAGGATCTATACCTCGCCTTGGGGTCACCGGACATCTTCGCTGAGGTTAATTAGCATGTTGAAGGTGAGATTGCAGGGAATTGACGAGATGTCCTTGATGAGGCAATCCGAGATGCCTCATGCTCACAATTACAGCTGCTATTTACATGCTCGGCTCTACTAATCATAGTATAATAGTGAGTGCGGCAGAAGGAGCGTCTCCTACTTGTATATGGCCTTTACATGGGAGGCTAACCTGGGCAGGCGACAGTATCATAGCAGCTCGTAATTGTATTTTTTTGTCATCTTCTATATCAGATTACATTTTATTTTTTATGACTTCTCATTTGATAGCCTCTATATTATGCAATTCACTATAATTTTTCATGTCTCTGTTAATAAAGGATTTCTTCACAAAGCATTAGCATGCTAAGCTACTATATTTGACATGGTTATACCCTACGGGTACCTGATGTTAGCCTATCTGGTCTAGCCCGACGGAAGGCCCACTCGACGACCTGCCAGGGTCCAGGACGCCTATGACGTTTCGGCTGCACGAAGCACATATGGACACGGACTCCAAAGCGCACAAGACAAGGATACCTCAAAACTAGAGTTTGAATACAACTTGTAACCAACTCGTATTGGTACCTGAGACCTAGCCTCCCATATATAAAGACTAGGAGGGTCCAACGAGGAGGGCACGTACGCAATAGACAGATCTACAGATCTAGACTCGACTCATACTTTCACACACACCTCCACGCCAGATCGAATCTGCGCACCCTGTAACCTTCGGTTCCGCCGTAATCAAGAGCAGACAAGCAGGAGTAGGGTTTTCCCTCCGGGGGCCTGAACCTGGGTAAATCTTGTGTCCCCTGGTTGCTTGTCTGTTAACCGTGCCACGATCTCCAGCATCCCCATCTTCTCCAAAACCCAAGTCCATAACAATGGGCATTGACGAGATTAAACCTCGTCAATTGGCGCCGTTTGTGGGAAACTGGGGGCGCTGATTGTGCGGTCGCGACGGTCCCATCATCAGCAATCTTCGATTCGACGCAGATCCTCTTTGTTTTCCTCATCGTCAACGACGGCCGGATTTCATCTGATAGTTTCAATAGCGTCGACACGCTCAGGTTCTTCATCTCCGTTGGCGCATCTGGTTTTCACCGCGGGTGCATGGTTGGCTCGGCATCAGCACGTTCCGCAAACAGCAGCATATTCACAGATCGTCGGGAGAGCCAGAGGTACTTCACGGAAAGCAAAATCAATTCAGCAATCACTACCAGTGCTAGAAGGGATCGGGTCCCCATGCTCCATCACGTGCCCTTGTCTCAACAAGTAATGGAAAGAATTTATCACGACGTCAAGTTCTGCCAGAAAAAAAGACCGATCCGAGAGCTGCCATGGGTTAGGAAGAGAAATAAATCAGCCCAAGTAATCTTGCCATAGCAAAGGAATCGGATGTCAATTTCTAGGAAGACAAAAGCGATACGGAAAGAGGTTCTACTCCTATAAGGAAAGAAAAGGAAAAACAATCGCAAGGGCATGCTAATATGAATCATCGCTGATAGATCGGTTCTCGAGGTGTAGTAACAAAACAAGAAAAAAAAAGGCAATCACTCGGACGTGTTCCTTACGTACTGGCATGTAATCATGGCCAGAAGATCAGTTCCAAGAAGACAAAAAATAGGGTTTGTGCAGTATATCAGTTCACCTATTTGACCACGTCGCCCGACCGGACGGTCATACGGTAATTCGTCGTCATCACGCAACTACATGTCCGGTGCACAACTCTTCACCGCCACTGGTCTGGCTACGATCTTTGGCTCCAACGACTTGGGGGCTCGGGGGCTCCCTCCACTTCGGCGACCCGCTGCGATCTTTGGATGCGGCAACCTGCTATGGTCTTCAGCTGCGCTGACTACGTCCGGCGATCCGCTACGATCTTCGGCTCAAACGACTCGGGGGCTCGAGGGCTCCCTCCGCTTCATCGACCAGCCGCGGCCTTCGGCTCTAGCAGCCCGCTGTATTCTTCGAATGCGATGACCTAGTGTGGTCTTTGATTGCGACAAACTTCGGATGTGGAACTCGCTTCCGCCATCGACCCCAGGAACCCGTCGCTGCTATGACCATGGTCCGCCGCGTGGCCCACTACCGCGTCAACTTGTCCATGACAACCAACAAAGCTAAGTTTCCCTCTACTTAGAGCTAATTTCAATTTTAACTCGCACTCGAAACACTCGGGGGCTGCGCCCTCTTCGAGTAACCTAATGTGCCATCGGCTCCACGCACTCGAGCACCTCGAACGCGACAGCCCGAGTAGCTGATTCTGCCTGATCGTCGAATCCTTGAACTCCGAGTGCCTCGGCAAGGTACTGAGACTAAGGGTAATCAGGCTAACGAAAAGGCCTAGCATACAGTGCAAAAGGGTCGACTCGATCGGCACCAGAATCTTACTATACAAGCCGATAGACAAATATTCTTTACAAGATACAAGTACTTCACAATTCGTCATGTTTTTCTGCAGCTTACAAGGATGTCAAATGCGCCGAGCTATTCTATCGGGTCCTCCAACGAAGTCGACCAGCGCCAGTCACGTCAACATATGCCAAGACCCGAGTCAAAGCATTCCTCGGATGACCACATCAATCATCGACAAAAGCGGCGTTGGCCGTGCACCGACAGAAGCAACAATGCCGACTTCATCCGGACCGTCGACTCCGCTACGTCAACTCTCGGCTCCTTATGCATGAGACGCTGACTCGATGCACTTCCGGGTCAGTGGTTTTTCCTCGCATGAGTCTCCACTCGAGTCTGCGACTCGACTAGACACTCGGGGGCTACTCCTATCAGGAGCGCTGGTCGCGCGCCCGATGTACTTCCGGGTCAGCGGTACGCCCACGAGATTTTCGGCTACAACTACATGATACAAGACTCGAGTCTCTGCCCGAGTCTACGACTCTGCCAGACACTCGGGGGCTACTCCAAACTGGAGAGCTGGTCGCACACACACAAGATCTTCGAGTCCTACGCCGAGTCTACGACTCCACTACGGACTCGGGGGCTACTCCCATAGGGAGGATTGATTCAAGCATCCGAAAAAATTGTGTCCTACGGACCTGAAGCAAACAATGGCTGAATTAAAGTCTCTGCTCGAGTCTACGACTCGAACAGACACTCGGGGGCTACTCCCATAGGGAGCGCTGGTCGCGCACCCTATAGTCCATTGTGTTGACTACGTCCACGATGTCGATTCCTTTACAAACAGCCGAACAAATTCAGCTGACCAGATGAACTTCTGGGTGAAGTACTTCGCACTCGACACAAGTTTCGACTCTGACATCCAAATACAAGGTTCAAGACAACTGAGTCTCCACCCGAATCTACGTTTCGGATGGAGACTCGGGGGCTACTGACATGGTTATACCCTACGGGTACCTGATGTTAGCCTACCTGGTCTAGCCCGACGGAAGGCCCACTCGACGACCTGCCAGGGTCCAGGACGCCTATGACGTTTCGGCTGCACGAAGCACATATGGACATGGACTCCAAAGCGCACAAGACAAGGATACCTCAAGACTAGAGTTTGAATACAACTTGTAACCAACTCGTATCGGTACCTGAGACCTAGCCTCCCCATATATAAAGGCTAGGAGGGTCCAACGAGGAGGGCACGTACGCAATAGACAGATCTACAGATCTAGGCTCGACTCATACTTTCGCACACACATCCACGGCAGATCGAATCTGCGCACCTTGTAACCTTCGGTTCCGCCGTAATCAAGAGCAGACAAGCAGGAGTAGGGTTTTCCCTTCGGGGGCCTGAACCTGGGTAAATCTTGTGTCCCTTGGTTGCTTGTCTGTTAACCGTGTCACGATCTCCAGCATCCCCATCTTCTCCAAAACCCAAGTCCATAACAATGGGCACTGACGAGATTAAACCTCGTCAATATTGTTTTCTTTGTTTTTAGGTGGCATGCAGGTTCCTTTTTAGCATTGTCGATTTTCGAGGTTAGAGTGCGATTGGATACGATGCACTGACAAAGGTTTGTCCTCTTAAAATATGTATATATAACATTGGTTAAGCGGTTCAGCAATGTAAACTGCTTCCTACGAATACCAGAGTGCTTAACAAAAACTGTTAAATTAGCTTAGTGTATTGATAGGCTGATGTTTAGTTGGACAGAATTATTATAGTTGTATCAGTGGTCCTAGAAGATTGTTGCCTCCATGTTTTTACTTGAGAGTAAGATGTCAACATTATATGCATTCTCAACTTACCTAAACATTTTTGGAAGAAAATTACACGAAAACTGTGGTGGTGTTGCCTTGGACTCTTGTGAGGTATAATTTGTGACTCTTTGACCAATGTGTGTTGATTGTCGGTATGCTTATAGTTTCCTAGCAATGCATGGGTATTTCTCTAGCTCATTATCAAAAGTTTCTTATTGGAAATATCTCTTAGCAGTAGGAAGTCAACTTTTGAGGTGTATATTTTTGCAATATCTTGTCTATTAGCAATGTGCACTGATATTCCTTGGTATTTTTTTTAACTAAAAGAGTTTTTCTAACATCTTTCAGGGCCATATTCTACAAAATTTAACTCGGAGTTGGTGATGGTCGTTGTCGTGATAGTGGTCCGCCCTCCTTCATATTACCACTGTCAGACATGGATTCTTTTTACCGCCCTTCTGAATCATTAGATACATATATAGTGTGTAGTGTGTGTTAATCAAACTGAAACTACGAAGAAACCCTTTCAACCATTGTTGCTTTTATCTATTCATATTTTTGTGGATAGTATGTATTTCGTGATGCCAACTTGGAAGGAGCTAATGTGAGATGCACATAATTATTTTGTTTGCTCTAATCAGAAATATGTAAGTGCTTTCCGGAGGCAGATTCGACCAAGAAATGAAGCTAACATATGCTTTCTGGTTGCTATACTTTCTATTTGGCTTGGATAATTTGGGAGACGAAAGATACATAAAAGTAAAGAATTATATTAAAACATGTAAACCGAACATCCCAATAATGATACTAACCAATGTTGTATTTGTCTTATGTGATGCTACTATAATTTCACACACGTACAGTTGATTAGTAGTCTTTGTCGATGCAAGTTGTAGTTGTTCTCCGAATAGTTTCCAGCACGAAAGAATAAAAATGTTTGTATATCTTTGTACATATATGAATGTCATAGCTTTAATTTGGAGTCGTAGAAATAATATAGTATGTGATCTCTCTAGAAGGAAATTCTTTGTTTCTTAAAGAAAGTTCTCTGTGAACATTGTAGATAACTCGTAGTATTTATTGGCCAAATATATTATTCTCTGAATTCTAGAGGTCTCGCCTCTTTTGAAAAGGAAAAGCTTACGGTTGACATTTTCATATACATCTGTTGTTTAAACTTTCTAGCAATCTGATCGGTATGAGACATTGAATGTGCTCATTTATAATATCGACAACTCATAGTTTCTTCCACATTTTTTAAATGCAACACTTGCTAACCTTTTTTCTTATTATGTGGATACACGGAAGTCAAGCTACTCCAAATTTTCACAGGGTAGCAGTATCATGCAACAACACTTCAACAAGCGAGTTAACAACCATTTTTGTAGGCAAACCTTAAACTAAAATGTCATAGTTCTTAGTGCGTGATTAGGATTTTACTGTACAATTTGTCAAAAATACAAGAAGAGGTGAAACAAATAGATGACTTAGGTCTAGAGTTCATTGTATTCACTTAATGTAGGAAATATTTAGGTTTTTTAGTGAGGAGCATAAGTTTTGTGCAATTGGATGTATTTTTTAATTTTGGACAACTTTTTTATCTCAAGAGAAATGAAGTTCTCATTTAGAGTAGTTGAAGCCTAAATCTGAAAATTAAGAGGGATTGTATGAAGCATCACTTTTTCTTGAGCTATATCTAACTTTAGCATGGAACTGAGTACAAATTTGCATTCTCTTATCTTGTTTCTAAGATCACAACTTATTGCATGATAGTTTCTTAGTTTATAGATGCACAATGCAAATTTACTATATTAATAAGTGGTGAGTGACATTGTAATTAGGGTGAACCGTAAGAGTCTTTTCATTTTTCAGTTTTATGATCACACAATTTGGTTGTAGGTATTGTGGAGAGCATTTTGTTAAACTGGTTTTTGAAGGTGATATATGATGTCGATCATGAAGTAGGCATTTCTTGACGTGGACACTCCTTTTATGGTAGCATGACCCAATATTTTATTTATGGTAGTTACGCCCTCTCCAATAAGACAAGAACACTTCGGCTTGTCAAGGAAAACTGATTTCCAATAATTGGGATTTTCAATAAAAATTACATGTAGCATGATAGATTTAAAATATAGGCCGATTTTTTTATGATGAAGACAAAAATTGGGAGCATGCCTTTGCTCAAAAAGGATGTTACGAAATAATATTATGCCTTTACTTAAAACTTAACAACGAAGCTTATTATTATACATATTTAACAGAGCCTATATAAAAACATTAAATATTTATATCCCGTGGCAACGCACGGGTACTCAACTAGTTATGTTATAAAACTAATATTTTTTGAATTAAAAAATATCTTTTTTATACTAGAGTTTGAATTTATTAATATTATTATATCAATATCTTTTATTCTGTAATGATGAAAAATATGTATCATATATCAAAATTTGCAGGAAAAAAGATCTATAATATAAATATATTAGCATAGTAAATATGGACCGGGACTAAAGCTTGCGGCAGGCTAGGGCAGGCAGCACTAATGATAGGGGTGAGTGTTGACATTATGTCGTGCAGATTTTACCTTATCCCGGATGGTGTCGCCAACCGGGACTAACCTGAATCTTTAGTCCTAGTTGGAGACACCAACCGGGACAAAACATAAGTCAGCACTAATAATAGGGGTGAGTGTCGAGACTATGCTGAGCTACTTGTACTATAAATAGGCATCCTTGTGAGTCCAGTCCTCCATCCAGTTTAAGGCATCTCCAAGATGGTTTGCGAGAGTAGGGACACCACTACGGCCATCTTGAGGGAGATGCCTCCGGAGCCTAGTCCTCCGGCATCTCCAACAAGATGGCCATAGAGGCACTCCCTAGTATGTGAAACTAGTTAGGTCCCAAGCATATTGATCTAGTTAGAGAAGTTATAAGCTGCAAGATGGTCTTCGAGAGCATGGACACCACTACGGGCAGTTTCAGGGAGATGCCGCCGGAGCCCAGTCCTCTGGCATCTCCAAGAAACTGGTCATAGAGGCACTCCCTAATATATGAACACACGTATTTGGAGATCAGATCTTCATGGTAAGTACGAATCGGGACAATATCTTCATAGTTTAGGAAAGTCGTAGTACGAATCGGAACTAAAGGCCCCCCCTTTAGTCCCGGTCCAGCCACAAACCGGGACTAACACTCAATACATTTATTAATATTAAAAACCAGGACAAACCGGGACTAGCTAACACTCAGGACTAAAGCCGCCCCCTTTAGTCATAATCATGCCTAGTCCTATAGTACGCAGCTTCAGGGTCTTCTTCGTCATCTTCATCATCATCATCATCATCATCATCGTCATCGTGCCACTCCGAAGATCCTCAGCCCAGCCATGGCATATACCGGGGGCACCTGCCACTCCGGCCTCGGATTCACGGCGAGCGGGGGAGGGGTCTCCTGGAAGACGATGTCGCTACCACCGGGCGGGGGAGGGGCCTTCCTGTGGCTCTGTGGCGGGTGGCCTTGTGGGCACCGCAAGCGAGGATAGTCTCCCCGGCGATGTAGCGCATCGCGCTGATGATAGTCCGGTTCGCCCACCACAGGAGGCGGCCGGCTTCGTTGTGGTTCACCGGGGGAGGGCCATCACCCTCGTACCTGGAGATCTCTCTTTCTCGCCGGTTAGCAAAAAAGGCATTCCAGGTGTCATAGTTGTCGGGATCCCACTAGGGATCCATCCGCTGCTCCGGCGTGAGCTCGTGGTAGAAGTGGTTCGTGACGGCCGCCTGGCGTGCGGAACCTTGAGAGAGAGGAACCCCTCCAGCGCTCAGCATCCAACCGGCGGGCGGTCGGTAGCCCGGAGGGCAAGGGTAGCTAGAGGCGCACAACGCCTCGGTCTCCTTGAGGGTCAGAATGGCCCAGTAGGCGCTGTCCATTGTTGTGAGAGAGGAAGGTGTGGATGTGTGGATAGCGATGGCGCGGTTGGCCTAGATATAGAGGAAAAGGGGGGGGACATTGCAGGAAGCGGTAGGAAATGGCGGGAAATGTCTTTAGTCCCGGTTAGTGGCTACAACCTGGACTAAAAGCTTCGATCAGAGGAAAAGGGCGGGAAAACATGGCGGAAGCGGTGGGAAATGGCGGGAAATATCTTTAGTTCCGGTTAGTGGCTACAACCGGGACTAAAAGATTCGGTTAGAAGGAAAGTTAGTATAATTATTTTTATAAAACAGAAAAAATAAGAAACTTGGTAAAAGCTTCACAAAATGATATACATATGTACATATTGATTGCATCTAAAAAACAGCCAAAGGCAAAATTCAAAATACATCATATGACTTTCTCATGAACGTGTGGCCTTAACCATGGAGCATCTTCATCAAGTAACATGATGCTTTGGTCATCCTTCACAACAAACGGCGGAATGTCATGAAACTTGTCATAATCTTCTGACATCTCTGTCTTGTCCTCCACTCCTACGATGTTTCTTTTCCCTGAAAGAACTATGTGGCGCTTTGGCTCATTGTTTGATGATGTATTCGTTTGCTTATATTTTTTTTCTTGGTTTGGTAGACATGTCCTTCACATAGAAAACCTGAGACACATCATTGGCTAGGATGAATGGTTCGTTCATGTACGCAAGATTGTTGAGATCCACTATTGTCATTCCGTATTTTTTGTCTATCTCAACCCCGCCTCCTGTTAGCTTGACCCATTTGCACCGAAACAAAGGGACCTTCAAAGCAGGTCCATAGTCAAGTTCCCATATCTCCTCTATGTAACCATAATATGTGTTCTTTGACCCATTGTCGTTTGTTGCATAAAAGAGGACACCACTGTTTTGGTTGGTACTCTTTTTATCTTGGGCGATCGTGTAAAATGTATTCCCATTTATCTCGTACCCTTGGTAAGTCCATATAGTCGAAGATGGTGAGCTGGCTAACAAGTACAACTCATCACAAACAGTGTTGTTATTCATGAGATGTGTTTGCAACCAACCGCCAAAAGTCTTCATGTGTTCATCTCTAATCAAGGAGTCATGCTTTCCCGGGTTGTTTGAGCATACAATATTCTTGTGTTCCTTTATATACGGAGCTCCCAAGGTGGAATTATGCAGAACCGTGTAGTGTTCTTGAGTGAAAGAATGTCCTTCCCTACATATTATTGATTTCCACTCAGTCTCCCCTCATGCCGAGATTCAGGAACACCAATCGACTTAATGTCAGGAATAAAGTCAAAACAAAACTCAATGACCTCCTCTGTTCCATAGCCCTTCGAGATGCTTCCTTCTGGCCTAGCACAGTTATGGACATAGTTCTTCAAGACTCCCATGAACCTCTCAAAGGGTAACATATTGTGTAGAAATACAGGACCCAAAAATGGTAATCTCGTCAACTAGGTGTACCATCAGATGCGTCATAATATTGAATAAGGATGGTGGGAACACCAACTCAAGACTAACGAGACACTGGACCACATCATTTTGTAACCTCGGTAGAATTTCTGGATCGACTACCTTCCGATAAATAGCATTGAGGAATGCACATAGCTTCACAATGGGCAGTCGAACATTTTCCGGTAGAATCCCCCTCAATGCAACCAGAAGCAATTGTGTCATAAGAACGTGGCAGTCATGATACTTTAGGTTCTGGAATTTTTTCTCTGCCATATTTATTATTCCCTTTATATTCGATGAGAAGCCATAGGGGACCTTCATACTTCTTAGGACTTCAAAAAAAATTTCTTCTCTTCTTTGGTAAGAGCATAGCTAGCAGCACTTAGACGTCCTTTATCTGTCTTTATTGGATGCATGCCCTCTCGGTCTTTCATACCTTGCTGGTCCTGCCATGCTTCCGGCATATCTTTTGTATTTCCATACACGCCCATAAAATCTAGCAGGTTTACGCAAAGATTCTTCGTCACATGCATCACTTCAATTGCAAAGCGGACCTCTAGAACTTTCCAATAGGGTAGCTCACAAACTTTAGATTTCTTCTTCCACATGGGCACATGTCCGTCAGCGTCATTTGGAACAGATTGACCGCCAGGGCCCTTTCCAAAGATTACTTCTAGATCCTTAACCATACCAAATATATCATCACCAGTACGACGGATAGGCTTCTTCCTATTATCTGCCTCACCATTGAAATATTTTCCTTTCTTTCTTGCGGGATGCCTGGCCGAAATAAATTGACGATTCCCCGGGTACACATTATTCTTACCTTTATCCAAATATATACTTTCAGTATCATCTAAACAATGCGTGCATGCATTATCCCTTGTTTGACTGTCCTGAAAGGTTATTAAGAGCAAGCCAATCATTGATGGTTACGAACAACAACGCCCGTAGGTCAAATGGCTCCTGTTTGTGCTCATCCCACATACGAACACCTTCATCGTGCCAAAACTGTAGTAGTTCTTCAACTAATGGCCTTAGATAGAAATCAATGTCATTGCCGGGTTGCTTCGGGCCTTGGATGAGCACTGACATCATAATGAACTTCCGCTTCATGCACAACCAAGGAGGTAGGTTATATATACATAGATTTACAGGCCAGGTGCTATGACTACAGCTCTTCTCTACAAAAGGATTCATGCCATCTGTACTTAGACCAAACCTTAAGTTCCTTGCGTCATCTGCAAAGCTCGGGTACTCTCTATCAATTTTTCTCCATTGCGACCCATCAGCGGGGTGTCTCAACATCGAGTCTTTCCTACGCTCTTCTTTGTGCCATCGCAACAACTTGGCATGCTCTTTGTTTCTAAACAAACGTTTCAACTGTGGTATTATAGGAGCATACCACATAACCTTTGCAGGAAACCTCTTCCTGGGGCGCTGCTCGCCCTCAACATCACCAGGGTCATCTCGTCTGATCTTATAACGCAATGCGCCGCATACCGGGCATGCATCCAAATTCTCGTACTCCTCACCGCGATATAGTATGCAGTCATTAATGCATGCATGTATCTTCTGCACCTCTAGTCCTAGAGGGCAGACGGCCTTCTTTGCCTCATATGTACTGACAGGCAATTCAAATCCCTTGTCAGCTCTGCTTTCCATTGCAGTAATTCCAGTGTGGTACCAAGCTTTGTGTTGCCATCTTTGCAATTTGGGTATAACAATTTTTTGTGATCCTCTAACATGTGCTCCAACTTCTTCTTCTCGTTTTCATTTTCGCATTCGCTCCGTGCATCAAGAATGGCCTGACGAAGATCATCAGCAGTCTCATCTAATGCCCGTTCTTCACCTTCTTCTTGTTTATTGTCTTCTAGTGTAGTACCACCGTATTCAGGAAACATTTGATAGTTGTCATCGTTCTCTTCTTCTTCGTTGTCTTCCATCATAACCCTGCTTTCTCCATGCTTTGTCGAACAAATATAGCCGAACATGAAACCTGATTGAATCAGGTGGATGTGAATGGTTTTGGATGAAGAGTAATCCTTCTATTCCGACAGACACGACACGGACAACACATAAAACCATTCCGCTTGTTTGCCTCAGCCAAATCAAGGAAATAATGCACGCCTTTAATGAACGTGTTAGACATTCGGGGAGCGTCGTACATCCATTCTCGGCTCATTTGTAGTATAATTAAAATTTTCTATCATATAAGAAGTTTGGATCATTTTACTACAATTACTTTTACATGCACTAATTTTTGAATTAAGATTTTCTATCATATTAAAATTTTACATGCACTAATTTTTGAATTGGACAAAACTGTTAACATAAAAATGTTGACTATTTAATTATTGCTCTAGCAGTGAAAACCTTATTCAATTCTGAGATCCCAAACTCTTAAAATGCACATCTCAACTTTTAGTAGCTTTTTGTATAATCAAACTATTCTTAAAATTACACATCTAAAATTCCCTCTACACTTCTAAGCATGAAATCTCTCATTCTGGTTCTAGAGCATTGAGCTAAACTATAACAATAAGAGATGAATGATTGAAGTTGCTAACCATTTTAGAAGCTTGGATTGATAGATGATGCCACCAAATCTTGACAAAGCTTGGATTGAAAGTTTCCACAAAATTGGACAAAAAATAAGGATGAACTTGAGGTGTTCCTGGGAGGAAATGGCCATGCTTTTGTGTTGGGTCGAAGAGGCATATATAGTGGTAATAAATTGTCCCGGGTGGTAAAACGTACCCATACTAGAGGTTGATCTCTAGTCCCGGGTGGTAACAAGAACCCAGACTAAATATAGCCATGGGTCCCACAGGTGTTCTAGTCCTGGCTTGTGTTACCAACCAGGACTAGATGTTGCCCACGGACCGGGACTAGTCATGTGGCGCCATCTAGCCATTGCAAAATTCATAGACCGGGACTAGTGCTAACACTAGTCCCGGTTTCAGACAGGGCCGTGACTAGAGGATGGAGCAGCAAAAAACGAAAGGTCGTTTTTCTACTAGTGATGATTCACAAACTAGATTATAAAGCTTTTATTCAAATCTTCTAATCCTAATGATATACTTTGAGAGCAGGAGTGCTTTCGGACTTCAACCAGATTTCCTGCCATCATCACACCATCAGGTCCTCGTTCCATCCAGAGCTCATGCAGAGGGTTCAGATTTCAAATAAACCAGGGGTAAGTATCAAATACTTGCAACTGCATAAGTGTTTCATGGAAACATTTATAACTTGTATATCATTGATACGTCGGAAACGTATCTATAACTTTTGATATTCCATCCTTGTTTAGTATCTACTTTGCTTTGCTTTGTCTTTCTTTGAGGTGTATATATATATTTTCTGGAACTAACCTATTAACAAGTTTCCACAGTTCCAGTTGCGTGTTTTCTTCTGTTTTTGGTTCCAAAAAGGCAGAAAATCAATATTTTCGGAATTGGACGGGACAAATGTCAAAGTCAATAACTTTCCGTGGGGAACAAGAAGTCCGGAGGGGAGACGGAGAGGCGTGCCAGGGCGGCCACACCCCCTAGGCGCTGCCAGGGGTGGGCCCGTGCCTAGGCAGGGTGTGGGGCCCCTGGCCACCTCCCCGGCCTCCCCCTTCGCCTATAAGAACCCCTCGATGCCTAAACCCTAAGCACACGCTCAAATTTCCACGAAACTGTCAGTAGCCGCCGCCACCATCGTCCCTAGGTCGGGGGATCTGAAGTTCTTCCCGGCACCCTATCGGAGGGGAGATCATCCTAGAGGCCTTCTTCTCCGGTATGATGCGGGAGTAGTTCCAACTTGGACTATGAGTCCATGTAGTAGCTAGATGGTTGTATCTCCTCCTTTGTGCTTTCATGTATAGATCTTGTGAGATCCGTTCATGATCAAGATCTAATCTATTTGTAATCATGCATGTTGTGTTTATGGGGATCCGATGGATATTGAGATTATTATGTTGGATTGATTATTGGTTTTGTCTTTATGATTCTATGATGTCTGTGTTGTTTGTGATCTTGCATGCTCTCCGTTGTTAGTGGCTATCTTGGCCAAGTAGTTGCTAGTGACTCCAAGAGGGAGTATTTATGCTCGATAGTGCGTTCATGCCTCTAGTTTCCAAGGGAAGTGACCGAAATATCTTCGGTTGTAGATGTGTTGTTGCCACTAGGGAAAAACAACGGTCTCTTGTTCATGGAACATGTGGACTATTTACCTTACGCACTTTGCTTAAAGTAGTTGTCTGTTGCTTGCAACTTAATACTAGAGGGGGTTCGGATGATAACCTGAAGGTGTACTTCTAGTCATAGATGCAGTTGGATGGCGGTCTATGTATCTTGTTGTATTTCCCAATCGAATCTCATAGGATCTTTCTGACTAGTATTGCATTGTTATGCCTTGCTCAGTTCCTGTCAATTGCCCTGCTGTAATTTGTTTACCCTTCATGCCATGTTGTTTATCTAAGGAGAGAACCTCTAGTGAACTATGGACCCGGTCCAATCTTTACCATTGATACATCTTCCACTATTAATTGGTTACTTGCTGCAAACTAATACCATCCACACCATACGTTTAATCCTTTGTTTCAGTAAACCGGTGAGCTTGACAACCTCACCGATTCGTTCGGGCAACGCCTTGAGTTTGTGTTGTGCATGTCTCCACGTTGTTTGCAACACCTATGTTTCGATTCCTTCCTCCTACTGGTTTGATAACCTCGGTCTCAACTGAGGGAAAACTTGCTGCTGTGCTCTTCACACCCTGCGCTTGGGGTTACCAACACAGTGCCACGTCGAGCACCATCAATCATCATATACCTTCTCCGTTGACATCATTCCCATCCTTGGGTTCGACCTTGATAGTCCTTAGCTTGGCTATGACCTCGTGAAAGTTATTCGGAATCCCTGTCGCGATCTGGTCCTTGACGATGTCCTTGTAACTAGGGGAAAGTGAATTCATCACCCCCATCTATTTCATGGCATTCTGTAAACACGTCGCATATAGCATCCCTAAGATGTTCATGGAGCCTTTCCATTGTGTCCAGGTGTCTATCCAAGATTAAGTTCTCTTCCATCCTTATGGAGATAAACTCTTGTACATACTCATACTTCATGCGCCTTTCCTCGGTTGGGAACATACTCTTCAATCTACCGAGCATATCATATGTGTCGATTTCATGGAAGGGTACTCTCAAGGCAGGTTCCATTGCATGAATCATGGTGTACTTGACTATCATAAAATTCTCTTGGCGGTCGCGAAGAGTTGCATCCTTATTTCCATCAGAGTCTTGGGGAAATCTTCTAGAGGTTCATGAAGGACATATAAGAGATCGTTTTCTATGAGGACCCTTCTGAGGCATTGGTACTAGTCGGTTAAATTTGACCCATCTAGCTTAAGTTTCTCCCCGTCCATAAACGGACCAACGGAGTTGCGAACTAAGGGGATGTCCATTGTCTACAAGATATTTGCAAAAGGACTTAGACATAAGTTCATAATTGAAGGAGTCAATTTGTAATCATATTTATCAAAATATGCTCCCACTTAAATTGTCATCCCTAACAACAATTTAAGTGAACACAAGATCCCTTTACACCACATCATCCCCGATCGTCACAACCTTTGATGAAAACATCATCCCCGATTGCCAGGGTAGACATTCTCTAATGTGAATCACATCAACCATGTGACTCATGCTTGGTATTTTGATCTATGTTTTCCAAGGCCATGTCTACACATGATAGGCTTGCCAACTCTAACTAGTGTGTATTGCAGTGCAAACATTACACCCACTATATGATAACGTAGATATGTTTATCCCCCAATCATCATGCCGACTTCATAACGAAGAACTTTTCTTGGTGGTGCACACACTAGGGGAAAACTTTCATTCGAATTATTTTTAGGGATCATCCTATTTAGATGACACCGTTCTGTATCTCATGCTAGCACTCAAAACAGGATGCACACAAAGATTAAATCATATAATCATAATGTGACGTGATATGGTTGTCTTCTTGCTCCATGATATCAATCAGCTGCATTGGCATGATCTCCATATGGCCACCAGCTTCGCGCCAAGTCCACGACGCCATCGGTCTTGTCGTTCATCATTGTGATGGCTATTACTATACTACTTAGCAGTAGGAATAGTAAACTACCTTACCTTGTTCACGACTTTAAACCATATCACATCATAAATCCCTCCCTGCAACATAAAGTTTAGACGCCTCTACTTTATCTATTGCAGATTTTACGTGGTTGTTAAGGCTTTCACAATAGAACGCTTCTACCTACGAACTTCCAACCACAACATGGATACAATAGTTGTTTGTACTACACCCCTTGTGGGGGCCTTCCTTTGTAGATTCTATATCAAATACTATGAAAGAGACAGACACTCGCGATCCACTTATACGATATCAGCCGTATGTATTGTTTGTTGTATGGAAAACAAAAAAATTCTACTGCAAGAACGCATAAAACCAAGATCCAATATATGGATAAGCCAATATCTAATCTACGATATTGGTGCAATGATATTGTAGAGAACTAACCCTCGTAGATACAAAGCGTTTAACAAGATGAGATTCTCACGGTTGATGTAGTCGATCACTTGCCGATCTCAAGATTGTGTAGATGATCCTTCCGGCGCCGCGTTCCTATAGCGCTTCCGCAGTCAGTCACACGTATGGAGTCGATGAAGACCTTCCTCTCCCGGTTTCAGCAGGGCAGCGGAGGTAGTAGATCCCCTCAGAATCCCAACAACACGACATTGTGGCGGTGGTGGTGGAGGAGATATTTATGCAAGTCTTCGCCTAAGCCGAAGCAAGACGGTGGAGGAGAGAGGGGAGGCGACGGCTAGGATTTAGGCGCCAAGGACAAGGGGGAAAGGGGGTGCGCCCCCACCCCTCCTTATATAGATGGGGGCGATGGCCAAGGGTTCCCATCCCTAGCCGAGTCCCCCCCCCCAACTCGGCCAAGCGGAAGAGTTGGGGACTTGGCCCCCAAGTTTCCCTCATACCAAACTAGGGTTTGACTTTTAAAACTAGGATTTGACTATTCAAACTAGGGTTTGAACCCTCTTTCCTAGTGCTGGCCAGTTGGCCCCTTTGGGCTTGGTGCGGTTTTCCCCTAGGGCTCCCACGACATGCCACAACCCAAGTGACCCCCTCCCGAGGTGGTGGAACCACTCGTGGTTCCTCTAGAACATTCTAGAAGTATCTAGTCAAAACACCGAAACTTTGCCGAACCCCGGAAAACCACTTTCCTTATATGAATCTTATTCTCCGGACCATTCCGGGTCTCCTCGTGATGTCCTGGATCCAATCCGAGACTCCGAACAACATTCAATCTCCAACTCATATTCCATATCTACTTAAACAACATCAATTCCTTAAGGGTGTCTCCCTACGGTTCGTGAACTATGCAGACATGATCGAGACACCTCTCTGGTCAATAACTAATAGAGGGATATGGAAATCCATAATGGCTCCCACATATTTCAATGATGAATTCATGATCGAATGAAGCATTTACATACGATATCGATTCCCTTTGCCGCGCGATACTTTACTTATCCGAGGTTCGATCTACGATATATCCATACCTAGTTTAACCTTGTTACCGATAAGTACTCTTTACTCATACTATGATGTGACATCCCTTGTTACCTAGTCACATGCTTTCAAGAAAATTGGATGACATTCCACCGAGAGGGCCCAGAGTATATTTATCTATCATATGGATGGACAAATCCCACTTCTGATCTATGCGCTTCAACGCATACTTTCAGAATACCCAATTCCACCTTTATAACCACCCAATTATGGATGCGGCGTTTGATATCATCAAAGCACTCATCCGGTGATGGTGATTAACATGATATCATGGTCGAAGGATTAGGTTACTATGTATTTAAAATCTTGTAGCAAAACAAACTTAATGACTTGATCTTATGCTATGCTTACTATGTATGTGTATCCATCACATCATTCTCCTAATGATATGATCTTGTTATTAATAACATCCAATGTCCATGATCAGGAAACCATGATCATATACTAATCAACAAGCTAGTTTAACAAGAGGCTTAAGAGGGACTCTTATATTTACAAAACACACAAGTATTAATGTTTCTTGTTAAAACAATTATATCATGGGATGTAAACATTTATCATAAACATAAAGATATGATAACAACCATTTTATTATTTCCTCCTGGGCATATCTCCAACAGTCTCCAACTTGTACTAGAGTCAATAATCTAGTTTGAAAAACTTTGTGTTTTCAACACCTATGGATTTCTGGTGTTGTATATACACGATTGCTAGTGGTAAGCATAATCTTCGGATCTGTCACTTTCAGGTCCGTGTGTATTTGCATGTCTTTGCATCTCTACGCATCACTCATTCTCCAATGAGATGGCATTGTATAAATTTGTTGATTTGGTGAGATCTTTAGTTCCTTGGGGTTAAAACATGTTGATACAATTGGCATACAATATATCTTCATAGTACTAGCCCACTATGAACCACATCTAGTTTGATAACAAACTACTTGACACAAATGCCCACTTTAGCTGCTACAATAGCAATCATATACTTAGCCTTTTGTTGTAGTATTTGTCACAATGTCTTAACTTTATAACTCATCCAAATACGTTATGGAATATTCTTTCCATTACATTGTGCCACCTGTAATTTTAAATTGAGATAAACTGAATTTGTACTTTGTGGAAAAACTAGTATCAATATAATACTTTACAATGAACTATCTATTTATTTGTCACCTCTACATAAATAACTTATTCTTAGTTCTTCCAAAGATCATAAGAACATCCTTACTATCGTCCAATGATCATCTTATGAATCATTTTGGTATATGCTCATAACATTTAGAGTATAGGACATATCTAGATGTGTACATATCACGGTATGATCGATCAAAATATTCTTGTGATTTCACTCACCAAGTGTCAAAACACTTGAATATCATTTTACTTACCAAGTGTCAATACACATGAATTAATCTTGATTCAATCCTTTCTGTGTGGAAAGAATATTTCTTGTCATTTCCATATTGAACTCATTCAATATCTCATCTATGTACATTTGGCAAAACCATATTAGCATCTCAATCTATCCATATAAACATTGATGCCAAATATTCCGGTTTTTCCTAAGTCTTTCATCGAAATGAAATTCTTAATCTCGTGTCAATAAAATATACATCATATCCAATAAACAATATGTCTTTCATATAATGTATTAGAAATATGTCTCAGCAGTACCACTTAAATTCTTGCAAAAGCAAGTATCTTCATCGTCTCTAATGAAATTAAAATCTTTTAATAGTTTCATCACGGTGAAGATTCCAACTCCACGATGCTTACTTAAACCATTGAACTTTGCATGCTCTTTTAGCATCCTTTGAATTAACAAAACCCTTTGGATCATGTCATGTACATGTCCTAGGTAACTATTGTATTAGAAGAATTTTGTTTTGTTTGTATAACTACCATATAATAAAATTATATGTAGTGGTTGCTACATTAATCCATTCAGACTAAATATCTCTATGAAAGATCAAATCTTGTCATAGTAAAATTCTTGAATGTTGTCGTAAACTTTTTACCGACATGTCAAAAATTTCATAGATTTAAAACATACATGTCTATTTATAGATCCAAATATGACCGATAGGTTTTACACCTTTCCGGAGGGTCTTCCAAGTTCAAAAACTTGATTTCTCGTTTGTGGAAATATCACGGATTTTATGTCTTCAAGCCATTTGACACAGTTAGGGCCCATCATCGCTTCTTTGCATGTAGTCGGTTCATGATTGTCAAACAATAATAATTAACTCTCAAATCTTAGTATTTGATTATTTACCCAGCCTACTTGGTTCAATAGGAACTTAGACCTCCGTGACCACAAACTTTGAGGAACGTGAGCCATGAGCATTGTTGCTGCCTCCGTGACACTTTCCGGTGCTGCGCAACTCATCACATATAGCTAAGATTTAATAACCTTATCCAAGTTCTATTGTCCTCCCACTTAACTTTTCACGAAAAAATCCCTTCTCGAGAAACTTGACGTTCTAAGCGACAAACACTTTTGTCTTCGGTGTTATGGAGGAATACCCAACGGTTATTCGAAATAACCTACAAAGGCATGCTCATCCGACTTTGGTTGTAAACATTTTACTTATGCCTCACATACCAATGTTTAAGAAAGGACAACTTGGGTTTTACCACAAACCATAACTTATATGGTGTCATTTCAATGGATCATGATGGATCTCTTTTTATTGTAATAGCGGTGGTCTCTAAAGCATTAATATTTAAAATATATTGGCATTTTTATAAATGACACCTTTGATCTTACCATGTTAAACAAGGTTTTATTACATATCACGAACACTCCATACTCCTATGGTGTTTCGGTAAATACAAATCCATGGAACGATTTCTCAAATCTTAGGTGTTTTGCTAAACTTGTAACTCAAATATCTTCCTTTATGATCCAATCATAAACTCTTCTATTTTTTTGTTACAATGATTTTCCACTTCATCTTTAAAGTCTTTGAACATTTTCAAATGTTACATACTTCATCCTCATTAAGTAAATATGCGCATATATTCACTCAAATTTTGGGAGAAAGCATATGAAGTTGAAATCCATCGCTCACGACTACATATAATGGACTACATACATCAATATGTACAAATTCTAATAAGTTAGTCGTTCGTTCTTCTTTGGCCTTTGAACAAAATTTCAACTATCTTCAGAAAGGTCTCACAAGTGTCATTTGACCAAAATCAAAAGACTCCAAAATTCCATCAACATGGAGTTTCTAAATTTTACTTTCCAATATAATTTAAACGGCGATGTCACTTCTTAAGTGATATTTCAATCATTTGTCTTGTGAAATTTTTTAGCATTAATTTTTAGGGACGTGATTTCTCCAACTAGACTTGTAAATCATCCATCTTTTATGGAATACAGTAATAGTTTGAATAACCTTTGTTCTCATAATATCTAATCAAAATAATAATTATTAAAACAAATCTTTGAAGTCAAAGCTTTGATGTCAACGATAAACACAACAACACTTTTTTCTTTTCGATGAACATCATCACATATTCTCTTGCTAGTTACTTAGGCCATTGTAGTTCATGAATGTGTTGTTCTGTATGATAGTTCGTACCAAAAAGTTCGGTATCCAATACCCAAGAACCACATTGTTTAAAAAGCAAAGAATACAACCATTACATGTATTTCATATATATAATTATGATGGACAATTCCAGTATTTTTCTTTTCTACCAAATATTTCTGAGATTCTCTTTCAGCATTTCCTTTTCCTTTTTAAAAGAATTTATCAACATTAACAGTGGCGCAATACACAAGACACATAGTCCAGAACGTGTATAATCAAATACTAATACCTTTGGACTTACACTTTGAAGTATATCACCATCATCAAATGTTTGGCGTTCTTTCAAATTCTATTCTTTAGTAATCGTTTACTGTAGTAAACATTTTACCCGCATCTTTTATTCATCCTTATCATGACAATTTTCATGACCAAGCTATTATAGCTTATAATGGCGAACTGTGAGTATAATGTTGATCTCCAAAATGTTTTGGAGGATTTGAACATCTATCATGTCCATCCTTCGCAAATACTCATCAAATATGAGAACATATGTTTTTATAAATTATACTACATCATGTTATAACCAAAATATCGTTTCAGATATCGCAATATGTTCCACACATGATGGTTTTTGAAACAATTCTTTCAGATCCTAGATAACCTTGATATTAAAACAATCTTTTGAATATCAAGAATCATGTAGACAAAACATGATACTTAGATACTAACACTGTAATTGTTACTCTTGATTTAATACTAATTATTAAACTTCACAGAGTACGCGGAGTTTGCTGAAAGTTTGCAATAGGGCTATTAAACTTTAGATTGGCACCCAAAACAATACAATACTAGTTCGTAAAGTAACTATCCAGAATTCTATAGTTTTATTATTTTAATTATAACTAAGCGTAAGGTGGTGAACGGATGCCAATGACTACAATAATTATGCAAATTCACTTTGACTTAATTTATGATAAATTGTGTTCAACTTTAATCATATTACTTTTGAACTCCCACTCAAAATAACATCCCTCATGTTGCCTTAGTGATTACACGAACCAAATCCACTACACCAAGTCCGATCATCATGAGAGAGGATGTAGATTCAAAAGGGAGCAGTCAACATGTTCATCATATCATCCATATGACCCATGCTTTAACTTCTGGTATTCCGTGTTCCAAGACCATGTCTGTACATTCTAGGTTTGTCAAGGTTAACCTTAGTATCCGCATGTACAAATCTGGCTTGCACCCGTTGTATGCACACGTAGAAGCTATCACACTCGATCATCACGTGATGCCTCTAAACGAAGAGTCTTAGCAATGGTGCCTACTAAGAACACTTTATTACTTGATATTTAGTGAGAGGGATCATCTTATAATGCTATCGTTGCGATCTAAGCAATACAATATGCATAAAAGGATTAATATCACATGCAATTCATAATATGTGATATGGTATGGACTTCCTTCTTGTGCCTTTGATCTCCATCTCCAAAGCTCGAACATGATCTCCATCATCACCAGCATGTCATCAATGTCAATGGCACCTCTTCATGGTTGTCCATCACCAACAAAAATTATTACAACTACTTGGAACAAAGCTATTACATGATGAATAGACACATAGGTCTTAACGAATTTAAAGACAAGCATTAGGCTCCGGCCGGTTGCCATATTACAATAAGGATCATTGCATACATCAAATATAATCACAATCACATCATGGCCATATCACATCACATGCCCTTGCAAAACAAGCTAGATGCTTCTAATTTTCTTTGCATGTTTTACATGGATTGGGGCTTTCAAATAATAATCGTTCTTACCTACGAACATGAACCACAACGTTGATACAAGTGTTGTCAAATGCCTATTGTAAATTTAATCTTAACTATGGTGGGAGAGACAGACACCCATAAAGCCACATGTGCAATGAAAGTTGCACGTTGAGCGTGGAGCAAGTCTCATGTGCGATGACATGTAAGGTTAGCCCGCGCCGATTCATACCACCATACCGCAAGATGCAAAGTACACGAAAAGCAAGCGACAACAAAAGCATCAACGCCCACAAAACCATTGTGTTCTACTCGTGTAACAGATGTACGCATAGATTCGGCTCTTATACCACTATAGGGTTTGTTGCATGGAAAACAAAAAAATTCTACCGCAAGAACACATAAAACCAAGATCCAATCTATGGATAAGCCAAGATCTAATATACGATATCGGTGCAATGATATTATAGAGAACTAACCCTCGTAGATCCAAAGCATTTAACGAGATCGGATTCTCGTGGTTGATGTAGTCGATCACTTGCCGATCTCAAGATCGTGTAGACGATCCTTCCGGCGCCGCGTTCCGACAGCGCTTCCGTAGTCGATCACACATACGGAGTCGATGAAGACCTTCCTCTCCCAATTAGCAGGGCAGCGGAGGTAGTAGATCCCCTCGGAATACCAACAGCACGATGGTGTGATGGTGGTGGTGGAGGAGAGATTTCTCTAGGGCTTCGCCTAAGCCGGAGCAGGATGGTGGAGGAGAGAGGGGAAGCGACGGCTAGGGTTTAGGCACCAAGGACAAGGGGGAAAGGGGTATTCCCCCACCCCTCCTTATTGATAGCTGTGAGATTCGATACATTTTTATTGCTTTTATTGATGGTTTTCGTCTGGATTTGATGGTTTTCTAGATTTACCTAACGCTAATACTTAGGTAGCGAAGAAAACTTTGTTTTAAATGTGTTTTTCAGGTTCTTAACATCAATAGAAGGTTTTAACAATAGAAATACAATATTCAGGCGAAAACAAGCAAGTCTCGTTTTGGAAGAAAACGAGGAAGGCATCTAGTAGCTTTAACAAGCAAATATACGGCGGGAATATTTTCTCCGGCCGTATAGTTCCTGCCATATAGTTTCCACCTCCTTCCTCTTGTCAAAAGGGACAACTTTTGTGAAGAGGCTGAGCCGAAAAACAGAACACAGCAGCCGTCGTTCCATCTAGAAGGTAGGAAGAAGAGATCCAGAGAAGAAGGGGAAGACGTTCTTCATCTCGCTCCACGACCTTCGACCTCCTAGCCACCACACCCCCATAGACATTACTTGTACTTGAGAGAGAGAGATATCCACCTTGCAAGGTTAGGGATTGCGATTGTTTCTTCCTATCATGAATTGTGTTGGATTGCTTTTCTATTTCTATTGTAGATCTCCACGGTAATATCGAGAAGAACTCTCTTTATTTAATTATATCGATGATGCTTTCTTCTCTCATCTGTGAGTAAGTTCCCTTGGGAGTGGGAGATGCAAGCGATTGGTGAGATATGATGTGCCTATTTATTTTCCATTAGTTTGTGATTTATTTTAGTTACTATATTATGTGTGCTTGACTATCTATGGGATGCCTAATGCATATTGTCCAATTAAGGGCCCAGACAACATGATACTTTGTTCTACATAGATAAGATCTTGTTTGCTAGCAGACCGTCGACCCCCAGTGACACAGGGATATCAATGGAAAACTAGTTGAACTCGAGGATAACGAGGAGACACTATGCCTATTGCATTAGTCCGATCCAGGTAGCTTAATTGCTAAGAAACCTTAAGGATCTTAATCGTCTAGTGAATGACTATGTTTTTGGTAACAGACTAGTAGGGTTACTGAAGTTGGGATGAAATCTACCAAGAGGAGTTCCGGCTTATTATGGGTTGCTCGCCTACACATATACTTATAAGATTATAATTGTTACATTTATCACTTATCCACCTGGCACATTCACTATCACCATGAATTGTATCTCCACTCGCCTACTATTTCATCTGCAGGAAACAACAAACAATCAATCGTTCTTTACTTTTATGCTTTTTATTTCTAAAGTTTACATTTTAGTTTTATTTAAATACATTCATTTAATCCAAATTTTATTCTTATTTCAACACATACAGTCAATTCACTCGAAGACATGTGACAACTTTGAGTGCGACAGAGACTTCACCCATAAACTCTTACCTTTGCGCTCCATGTGGGATCGATATCTTAACTTTGAAAATAGCTACAAACGATCAATGCACTTGCAGACATCAAGATATTTTCTGACGCCGTTGCTAGGGAGCTAAGCGCTAAGTGTTTGTCTCTTGACATTTCAGGTGTTACTACTACAAAATGGTCTCCATAGGAGACAAAGGGTCTACACGCTCTGGTAGGACCTATCTACCAGATTATTTTAAGCGTGTGCCTGTTCAAAGACGCGAAGAATATTTGAAAAAAATTGAGATCAAATAGAGTTGAAGTTGAAAACCTGAGTGATTTCATAGAAATCATGTCCATTCACCGGACAACTCCCAAGAAACCTAAGAAAACTCTCAGAAAATATAGTGCTCCAAATTCTTATTTTCTTAAACAACCAATAGAATTTCCTAATCCTGGAGTTAGATATTATCGATTTGATGGTGAGATTATTAAAATTTTGCAGGAAAAAGCTTTTAGAAGAAGGGAAGATGAAGACCTAGGAAGACATCTTAGAGAGTTCGACGATATGATAACATCACTTGGACCAAAATGTTTGCCGAGAGATTTCTCTCGTCTAAAATTATTTCGTTGGTCTCTTAAAGGTAAGGCTCTAGACTGGTTATATTCTCTCCCTCGTCATAACATTAAATGTTGGGAAAACTATATTGTTAAATTCATGAACAGGTTTAATACTTATAAAAAGGTAACTTAAATCAGAAAAAATATAGGCAACTTCAGTTAGAACGTGGGAGAAAATTACCCACAAGCTTGGGATAAATTTTTTGGAATGATAAATAGTATTCCTAATCATGGCTATTCTGAATCAACTATTTTCCACTTATTTTACCATGGTCTTAATACTCAATGCAAATAATTACTTGACTTATCAGCAGGAGGATCGATAAAGATTTTAACTACTAAAGCTTGTTTGTAATTGATGTCCACTAGGGCTAAGAATGATTCTCTTTATAATCCTGATTTTGGTACTAAGTTGGAAAAAGGGATACTTCGTATAACTCCTGATCTTATGACTGAAGTACGCAAAAACAATGAAAGAAAAAGGTATACCTTCTGAAATTGTTAAGGAAAACAAAGTAGATCTGTTACAAGTTTTTATTGAAGAATATGAAACTAGAAAAGTTTTTCAAGAATTGAAACATCGACATGCTGAATATCATAATAACCTGCATAAGAAATTTCAAAGACATAAGAAAATTTTGGCAGAACTCACGAAAAATTATGATGAGATTGGCCAAGAAATAAAATTATTTCATAAGTAACTTAGTATGATTAAAACCCAATGTGAACAAATAGCATCGGGTTATCAGATTTTTCTTCAAGATGATATAATTATTCATATTTCTACTAATGTTGTTATAAGAAGTGTAGTTGTTACAGGACCATTAGGACCACCAGAGAATGAAGATGAAAAAGATCGAAGGGAAAAAGCCTTGCTCAAAGCAAGCTAAGAAAAGAAAAAGAGATAAGAAATGAAGATGAAGTTGTACAGAAAAGAAGAAAAGCGATAAGCAGCAACAAAAGAAAGTAACTCAAGAGCCTGATCCCCCACAAAAGGTAAAAGACAACAATAAGAAAGGTGAGAAAAAACTTCCATATCTAGATTACAAAAAGAAAGCACTAGAACAGGTAATCTACGACTCTTTCAAAAAAGCACTTGGTGATCTTCGTCTAGAAATTTCATTTGCGGATGCAATAAAAGTTCCTACATATTCTAAATTTCTTCGTGATATTATCAATAGAAAGAAAGAAATAACTGAAACCGTTGCCATGGTGAATAGTTATCCTGCTAATGGGAAGTTATTGTCTAAATCAGGGGATCCCAGAATACTAACTATTTCATGCTCAATTGGCAAAACTGATATTCACAATGCCTTGTGAGATTTAGGTGTAGGAGTTAGTGTAATGCCATATTCCCTCTATAAAAGGTTAGGATTACGGGAGTATTACCCTATTACAATCACTTTACAGATGACTGACAAATCCACTAAACAACCCATTGTATGATCGAGGATGTTCTACTTAGAATAGATGAACATGTTATTCACACTAACTTTATTATTCTTGAAATGCCAGAGGATGAAAAATTATCTATAATGCTTGGAAGACCTTTCCTTAGTACCGCAGGATCATCAGTTGATTATGCTGAGGGAAAATAATCTTCAATGTTCATGATTTTGAAATCATCCGGTATTTTCTAAAGAAGCTAGAAAGGAGAAAGGTATATTCCACCGGCAAAATGAGTTCACGTGGTAAGTGCCTTTGATAAGGAGCAACCCAAGGTAAGAATTGGAGAACAGAGAAGGGGTTGAAATATTCAACCATTCTTAATGGGAGTCAATCCATCACATTAATAAAATAAGTTAAAGAATAAAATGTTCATCGCATTCCTAAAAAAATTCACAAATATTCTTGCGAAAGCGCGCTTGAGAAGACACAGCTGTCAAAAGTAGTATAAATATCGACTGAACAAGCATAGATTTAGAGTAGAAAATAGAGTTTGAGTTTTATATGCAAAAACTAGCTTGATCATTTTGTCAAGATTCTCTGAAAATTTTGGCAAAAAGCATGGTCCAGAAGTTTTAACGACCAACTATACGGCGGGAATATTTATTCTAGCCGTATAGTTATCGATAAAATTCTCAAAAAAAGGTTCTCGGATATAGAAGGTTTAACGACCAACTACACGGCGGGACCATTTTGGTCCGGCTGTATAGTTGCGCCCGTATAGTTGTTATCTGGAGTGGAGAAACCTTAATTCTTGATGTTGCCGCAATTATACAGCGTGAGCTACTTATCCCGCTTGTATAGCTCCTGTCGTATAGTTCGGCGCGACCACTTAATCGCCCCGGGACAGCTAGGGTTCCTCCTCCTCCCTATTTTTTCTCTCATATTCTCTCTCCAAACCTCTCAAAACCCACCTAGAACTCTTGATTCTTCATGGATTTTGTTCATTTGAGTTGGGGAATCAACATATCGGTATGTTTCTCTCCCTATCCATGCTTTATTTTCAGAATTCCATGGTTGAAATCCTCACATTGATTTAGTGGATGAACTCAAGCTTGTTTGATTTTCCCTTTTGTTTTTTAACGTTAGGATTAAATTTCTCCATGTAGAATTATTCGTATATGATGTAGAAACTATATGCCTAAGGTTTTATGTTGAAATTATTCAGTGCATCTATATAAACAAGCTTGGTAGAATTTTTTGCAAGAGCAAGCGCCAACATGGTGAAGGCTCAGGGCTGAGCTCGATAGAAAGTACGACATGGTTTCATCGAGGAAGGTGATGCCCACACGTTGGGCCTATGATGGCTTTCTCACCGCGGAAGGGTTGAGGGCGGACTTCGAGCTCATGTGTTCAAATGCAGGGCTATCACTCCTCGCCTACACGAGCCACTACACATATATTGCGATCACCTTTGAGTTCCTCGCCTCCTGCTACGATGACTACAAGGAGAAAGGTAATGCATGCATGGTGAGCTTCACTATAAACCAGCATTTATATCAAATAACTTTCCAACAGTTTTGTGATGCTTTTGGATTCCCTCACATTAGGGAGTCAACTGTTAAAAATTTATATAGTGTCTCAAGTGGAGAAACTTGGGAGGTTATTTCTGTTAACGATGGCAGTGACTTCTACCAGAAGAAGATGTCCACCATCCAGAACCCAACAATTTGCTACTTCTCCTTGTTCCTCGCTAATACACTATTGGGAAGAGGAGATACGGGTTCCATGGCTAACACAGACATGGCCATGATCACCAAGGCACTCTTCCCCGATGCACCGCAAAGCCCCAATCCTGCGACTCTACTCCTCCAGCACCTTCGCCACCAGAGCAACAAAAATAAAGGTGACATTCGCATTGGTGGATTGGTAACCCACCTTGTCCAAGCATTGAACATACCAATACCTGTTATGCAACATGTAGATGGCTCCATACTTATGGATGCCAAATATATAACTGCTTGTGGCTTCCTCGGTGTTTACCGAGCTGACAAGAGGTTCCAAGCATATCAGTTTCGTTATATTGATGCCTCAAAGACTGAGTAGGTGTCGTTTCCTTGTCCACAAGCTTTCTCAATTCCGGAGAAGAACAACTGGATCCTCACCAAGTATCAAGTTATGGTGATCATGCCTGAACTCTAGCCTAACAAAGAAGAAGATGAAGAAATAGAGCAGCAGGATGAGCAGGAGTACAACCCTTCTTGGGAAGGAGAGCAGCTGCAACAGGAGAGACCCTGGGACCCATGTCGCAACCAGCAGCAACAGTAGTAGTGGTTCAACAACGTCCCCTATCAAGATTTTCTGTAGCTCAACCAGCGCATTGGGGATATCGACCAAACTTTGAAGGGAGTGAATGAGGATGTGAGTGCCTTAACTCACAAATTTATTCACCTCATGACCCACTTCCCCAACTACTACCAGCATTACCGTACCAGCCGCCGAATGATGGCAACAACTAAGCCTGGCAACAGCCTAAGCTTGGGGGAGGTTTGAAAACCTCTAAACTTTGCATTCATATTTTTATTTCTTCTTTTGATTTATTTTTATTCTTCAAAAATTTCATGTTTACTTTCAGTTTTGCATTCCTAAATCAAAAACACAAAAAAATAGTTGTAACCTCTATTGTAAATTTGTTTCTTTGTTTCTCTCGGAGATTGCTCAATTTTAGGTGACTTGGCAATAGGGAAATATAGCGGGGTTCAACTCAAGTACAAGAACGAAGCAAATAAGAGGAGTTATTATATTCCTTTCATCACCTCTTCTGCAATTCTAAATTGACCCTACAACTATTTGCTCACTTGCACTTGAGTCACTCCGCACTTAGCTTGTTATTCTACAAATTATATTCCCTCGCTAGTGTCTCCTTTTTAGCTTTGAAGTAATGAGCAATGAACTTGGTTAAAATATTTTCAACATTTTTACAACAAGAAAAAGCATCCACAAGATGACTTGATTCCATGTTTAACCCAAAGGATTTGATTTTGGAACCACTCAACCCCATTGCGCTTAATGTAAAATGACTTGATAGCACTCTTGAATGAAATTGTTTGATAAAATGGACGCTTTGAAGTAGTAGAGATTATGCCACTGATTTTTTAATAATTAAAGTAAGATATTGCTTTAAGCGTGTCATTACAACATTGTCGTGCTCATTGAGACACTATTAACTCCACTGGCCAACGAACGATCTAAATGTGGGAAACCACTTGATTTTGGCTATTGAGTTATGTAACCGTCTCTAGCTGCAATGCTATGACGAGTAAAAAATTTAGTCTCCTCATGATCTCACGTTCCAAGTGAAGTTGTAGTACTCCTCTGGCCCACAATTGCTCAACAGTTATCTATTGGCATGGTCACGAGTTCACAACATAGTCCCAATTAACATGTTAAAAATAATGGCATGATTTCTCTATGGAAGAGCTGAAATTTTTGAAAAGCAAGGAAAGGAAAAGGTGCTTTGAGAGTCTTGAAATTTTTACGTGGGAGTGCATGAGTTGTTCTTTAATTGAATGTTTTTGGTGCAAACTTGAGTACTATTAATTGATTAAATAAATAAGATCAAAAAGTTTTTGTCTCTCAACAAAGAGAGAAACCAAAAGAATTTGTTTCACTTCCTAGCTAAACTTTTGAAACTTGCCCGGGCATATAATTTATTTGCTAGCAATATATACGTGGTTAGGAAGTGGACTCAGTGCAATCTTGTGAATACTTGTATGATCATGTTTAAGATTGCAGGAATTGTGAAGAAAAGAATTTGACACCAATTCGATCTCGTATGTTCTTTTATTTTAGTTTCAAATCTCCGCTATTCTTCCTTATTTTCTTGTCAGTCGAGGGAGAGCAACAGCTAAGCTTAGGGGAGTTGATAGTTGTGAGATTCGATACATTTTTCTGGTTTTCGTCTGAATTTGATGGTTTTTCACTTTACCTAACGCTAATACTTCGATAGAGAAGAAAACTTGGTTTTCAATGTGTGTTTCACGTTCTGGACATCAACAAAAGGTTTTAACAATAGAAACACAATATTCAGGTGAAAACAAGCAAGTCTCCTTTTGGGAGCAAATGAGGAAGGCATCCAGTAGCTTTAACGAGCAACTATACAGCGGGAATTTATCTCCGTCCATATAGTTCCCGCCGTATAGTTGCCAATGCCTTTGTCTTGTCAAAAGGGAAAACTTTCGTGAAGAGGACGAGAAGAAAAACAGAACACATCAGCTGTCGTTCCATCCAGAAGGAACAAAGAAGAGATTCGGAGAAGAATGGGAAGACGTTCTTCATCTCGCTCCACGATCTTTGACCTCCTAGCCACCACACCCCCATAGCCATTACTTGTACTTGAGATAGAGAGAGATCTCCACCTTGCAAGATTAGGGTTTGAGATTGTTTCTTCATATCTTGAATTGTGTTGGATTGCATTTCTATTTCTATTGTGGATCTCCGCGGTAATATAGAGAAGAACTCCCTTTATTTAATTATATCGATGGTGCTTTCTTCTCTCATGTGTGATTAAGTACTCTTGGGCGTGGGAGATGTAAGGGAGTGGTGAGATGTGATATGCCTATATATTTTCCATTAGTTTTTGATTGATTTTAATTACTATAGTATGTATGATTGACTATCTGTGGGATGCCTAATGCCCGTTGTCCAATTAAGGTCCCAGACAACATGATACTCTGTTCTACATAGATAAGATCTTGTTTGTGTTGGAGATATGCTCCAAGAGGCAATAATAAAGTGGTTATTATCATATCTTTATGTTTATGATAAATGTATTAACCGGAAGCATTAAACTTGTGTGATTTGTAAACATGTAAGAGTCCCTAGTAAATCCTCTTATGAAACTAGATTGTTTATTAATAGATGATCATGGTTTCCTGATCATGAACATTAGATGTTATTTATAACAAGGTCATATCATTAGGAGAATGATGTGATGGACATACTCCTGTAGTTGAGCATAGCATTATATCAAGTTATTTAAATAGTTCACTTGTTATAAGCTTTCAAATACATAGTAACCTAAATCCTTCGACCATGAGATCATGTTAATCACCATCACCGGAGGAATGCTTTGATGACATAAAACACCACTTCCTAACTGGGTCGTTATAAAGGTGGCATTGAGTATTCAGAAAGTATGTGTTTAGGCACATGGATCAAGAGTGGGATTAGGCACATAAATATACTCTGGGCCCTCTCGGTGGAATGTCATCCAATTGGTTTGCAAGCATGTGACTGGTTCACAAGGGATCACATATCACAGGAATGAGTAAAGAGTACTTATCGGTAACGAGGTTGAACTAGGTACATAGAGATACCAATGATCAAACCTCCGATAAATAAAGTATTGCGAGACAAAGGGAAATTGGTATCGTATGTAAATGGATCATTCAATCATGAAGTAATCATAGAAATATGTGGGAGTCATATGAATTTCCAGATTCCTCTATTGGTTATTGATCGGACAAGAGTCTCGATCATATCTGCATAATTCATTAACCGTAGGGAGACACACTTAAGGGTTTGATGTTGTTTAGTAGATATGGAAAGTTAATAAGAGACCGAATGTTGTTTGGAGTCTCGGATTGGATCCAGGACATCAGGAGGAGATCCGGAATGGTCCAGATAATAAGATTCTTATAAGGAAAGTCGAATTCCGGAGTTCAGGAATGGTTTCGGTGTTTTCACCGAAATGTTCTAGAAGGGTCTAGAAGGTCCATCACTCCGTAGTGGGAAGGGTACATGGATGTTTCATACCAAAGTGGAATGGTTGCATCATGTCCTAGGTCACTTGGTTGGGCAGTGGGAAGAGAGAAATCAAACTCTAGTTTGAAAGTCACCAATTTGAAAAAGTCAAATCCCAACATGGTTGCCTAGTGGAGGGAGGAAAGGAATCCCACCTAGGGGAGGATTCCTTCCTCCCCTTGCCGCAAACCACAAGGAGGAGTTGGGGGAGGACTCCCCTCCCCACAAGCCGCCTCTCCCTCTCATAAATAGAGGGGAGGGGCACCCACTTGCTCTCCCACGAGAAACCTTAGATTGGCCGCAACCCTATCAAGTTGCCGTCGATTTAGAGCCCTCTAAAGTAGCCTCCGCCTAGACCTATACTAGCCGTCGGCCACCACCTCTAATCCTCGGCCCTCTAAACCCTAGATCACCGAGGCCCTCTTCTACTCTACCATACCTAGTCCGGCTTAGGCGAATCCCTGCGGGATTTCCCCTCTACTTCCACCACCACGCCATCGTGTTGATGGAAAAAAATCGCGAGGAGAGATCTACAACATCCTCTGTCTGCTAGAACAAGGGAGAGGAAGTTCTTCATCGAGTACCAAACGTGTGACCGACTAAGGGAGCGCTGCCAGAACACGGCACCGGAAGGATAGTCTACACGATCTTGAGATCAGCAAGTGAACAACTACATCACCCACGAGAATATGATCTTGTTAAACGCTTTGGATCTTCGAGGGTTAGTACTCTATCAACTTTTTGCACCGATCTAGTAGATTAGATCTTGGCTTATGTGTGCTCATGTGATAGAAAGATTTGTTTTCCATGCTACGAACCCCTACAGTTTGCTAGCAGACCGGCGACCCCTGAGTGACACGGGGATATCAATGGAAAACTAGTTGAACTCGAGGGCATGAGGAGCCACTGTGCCTATTGCATTATCCCGATCCAAGGAGCATAATTGCTAAGCAACCTGAAGGATATTAATCGTTTTGTGACTAACCATGGTTTTGGTAAAAGACTAGTAGGATTACTGAAGTTGGGATGAAATATACCAACAGGAGTTCCGACTAATTATGGGTTGATCTCCTACACATATACTTATAAGATTATAATTGTTACACTTATCACTCATCCACGTGGCCCATTCACTATCACCATGAATTGTATCTCCCCACGCCTACTTTGTCATCTGCAGGAAACAACAAACAATCAATCATTCTTTACTTTTATGTTTTTATTTCTGAAGTTTACATTTTAATTTTATTTAAATACATTCATTTAATACAAATTTTATTCTTATTTCAACACTTGCAGTCAATTCACTCGAAGACTTGTGACAACTTTGAGTGCGACAAAGACTTCACCCATAAACACTTACCTTGGGCTCCCTATGGGATCGATATCTTAACTTCGAAACAAGATGCAAACGATATGTGCACTTGAAGACATCACTTATATAGATGGGGGCGGCGACCAAGGGTTCCCAGCCCTAGCCAAGTCCCCCCAACTTGTCCAAGGGGAAGAGTTGGGGACTTGGTCCCCCAAGTCTCCCTCTTACCAAACTAGGGTTTGACTTTTCAAACTAGGATTTGACTATTTAAACTAGGGTTTGAACCCAATTTCCTAGTGCTGGAGGTTGGCCCCTTTGGGCTTGGTGCGGCTGGCCCCTAGGGACCCCACGACATGCCACAACCCAAGTGACCCCCTCCCGGGATTCCTCTAGAAAATTCTAGAAGTATCTACTCAAAACACCGAACATTTTCCGAACCCCGGAAAACCACTTTCCTTATATGAATCTTATTCCGGACCATTCTAGATCTCCTCGTGATGTCCTGGATCCAATCCAAGACTCCGAACAACATTCAGTCTCCAACTCATATTCCATATATACTTAAAAACATTTATTCCTTAAGCATGTCTCCCTACTGTTCGCAAACTATGCAGACATGATCGAGACACCTCTCTGGTCAATAACCAATAGAGGGATTTGGAAATCCATAATGGATCACACATATTTCAACGATGAATTCCTGATCGAATGAACCATTTACGTATGATACTGATTCCCTTTGTTGTGAGATACTTTACTTATCCGAGGTTTGATCGTTGGTACCTCTATACCTAGTTTAACCTCGTTTCCGATAAGTACTCTTAACTCATACTATGATGTGACATCCCTTGTGACCTAGTCACATGCTTGCAAGCCAATTGGATGATACTCCACCGAGAGAGCCCAGAGTATATCTATCCATCATATGGATGGAAAATCCCACTTTGGATCCATGCGCTTCAACGCATAGTTTCAGAATACACAATGCCACCTTTATAACCACCTAGTTATGGAAGTGGCGTTTGATATCATCAAAGCACTCATCCGGTGATGGTGATTAACATGATCTCATTGTCGAAGGATTAATTTATTATGTATTTAAAAGCTTGTAGAAAAACGAACTTAATGACTTGATCTTATGATATGCTTACTGTGGGTGTGTGTCCATCACATCATTCTCCTAATGATATGATCTTGTTATTAATAACATCCAATTTCCATGAACAGGAAACCATGATCATCTATTAATCAATAAGCTAGTTTAACAAGAGGCTTACGAGGGACTCTTTTATGTTTACAAAACACACAAGTATTAATATTTCCTGTTAATATAATTATAGCATGGGATGTAAATATTGATCATAAACATAAAGATATGATAACAACCATTTTATTATTTCCTCTTGGGCATATCTCCAACATCGTATGTTGAGCGTGGAATCAGTCTCACGTAAGATTACGCGTAAAGTCGGTCCAGGCCGCTTCATCTCACAGTACCACGATATAAACAAAACATGTGGGAAGGTATCAACTAGAGTATCAATGCACATACTTCTACATGTGTATACTCTATACTAGCATACTACGCATAGATCTGGCTCTGATACCACTATTAGGTTTTGGTGCGGAAAATCAAAAAATTTATGCTAAGCAGAAGAAACTCAGAAAGCCCAAGATCTATCTACAAGTAATGCAGTAACGGAGAGAGACAGCGGAAACGTACCCTTGAAGACTGAGAGAGCGTTACGCTAATGGAGAAGTGTGGATGATGTAGTTACCACATGCATACAATGCAAGACGGCGACTCCCGGCCTCCGATCCCTGCCGAGGTTGCGGAAGTAGACCTCCTAGCTGGAATCACGGTAGTGCAACGGTCTGCCGCAGAAGAGAACACTTTGCCTACATAGTCCAGACTTGGGATCCCGCAATAGCAAAGGAAACAAGAGAGAGAGAGAGAGAGAGAGAGAGAGAGAGAGAGAGAGAGGATTATTCCAACTAAAGGGAATAACTAAGATTATTGTGTATTTAATCCCACCTATAGACACCTCCTTATATAGTATAATGGAGGGGTTCCTTCCCTCTTAGGTTCCCCATGTGGGACTAAAGGTTAAAGGAAAATACCAGGAATTTCGTCCATAGCCGGATGGAGTAAATTCCATCCCAATAGGCAAAAATAGAAAAACCAAATAAAAATGCCGCAACAAAGGGGCAGCCGGCCGGGTGGGCCTTGGCGTGGCCCACCGCGTGCCCTGGGCATCCCACGCCCCAGCCTCGGGTGGGCTGGCCACCCCGGCGACATGCTAGCATCGCGGCCCAGGTTTACTAGCAGCCAGGCACGGCCCAGCCGCAGTAAGGCGCCATCACTACTCCGCCCGGGTGGGCCGGGAGTGGTCGTGGCCTGCCCGCCAGGCTGGCTCCCTGCGCTCCCGCGTGGGCTGGGTTGAGCTGGCCGGCCTGGTCGGCGTTTTAGCCTCAATCTGTCCCGTGCGGCGGCTATTAACTTCCGCCCATGTGGGCTTTTACTATTTTTTCCCTTTTCTGTTTTCTGCAGTAATTCTTTTAGATCGTTTTGCTCCAGGAATTTGACCTAACAAGAAACTTTCTTTGACAAATATTAATTTAAATATTATTTAGAATATACTAATTCACAATTAACATATAATAAACATATATATTTAAATTCCCATTTATCTGAAACTCCTTTTAGTCCTTTTCTTTTCTTATTCCTTTCTCCGAACCACTTCGGATCTCCCAGAACACTTCTAGTTTCTATATCTTCTTATCTCTTTCAGGATTCCCTCTTACAGGAAGATCTCAACAATCGTAAGCCCATAATCGTGTGTCCATACGGTTTGGGAATGTCATAGACATGATCTTTATCAATGATCCTCAGCGGGACCGGGATGCCCATGATGACCCCTATGCACTCACGATTCTCCATCTTTTTTAACCTGAAACATTATGTGTTATGTTCCTTTTGTCTCTGTGATACTTACATTGTCCTAGATTTGATCATTGACATCTATATGTCGAGTTCGATCTCGTTATTGACAATGCTACTTTATACTCATACCGCTAAGTGATATCCCGTGATCCAATCACATGTTGGGAAACATATTTGATATAACTTATCCGAGTGGGCCTAGAGTATCTTCCATCACACGAATGTACGAATCCTGCTTTTGACTTAGTATCCTCTACATGTTTCCTCCAGATACCCAACAACACCTTGATTACCACCATATTACTGAGTGGTGTTTAATGTTATCAAAGTAACCTCGGGAAACAGTAATTTGATATGGTCTCATAGTTTAAGGAACAAGTTACTATGTTTCTGACAATTGCAACTGTGAACTTCGTGATATGATCGTGCTGTAACAATCATCTGCGGAACAGTGTCAACTATTCCATTCTCCAATGAGATAGCTCCATTGTGAATTAGGTGCCGAGGAACCTTCATGGTCAGGAAACATTTAACCATCCATTGACCAATGGGAGCATGTTGTGTGATATGGAATGGTTCTCCACGTTTCTCCTTCTCCTCTCTCTACCGCTACGGTGGTTAGCTCCGGTGATCGTCGGGAGTTGATCGGAAGCTGGAGGGCCATATTCCGTGAGGCGGTTGCTGATTCGATTAGCCCTTGCCGACGGGGCCAGATCTCGAGGGCGAGCTCGGGACAGGTGTCGCTGTGGGATGCAGCAGGCGATTCGTTACAAGTTGGTGCTCGGTGGCGAATTTTTTTTTCAGACGGTCACGTTTGGTTCACGGCGATGGCACGCTCGTGGGTCCGCCGATGGTGGTCGAGCGGGTTCGCGGTGTCGCGATCGTCGCCCTATGCGTCGTGCGGGTGATCTGACGGCGGTTGTGGGAGTACAGGCGTGCGGTGGTGGGGTTGCTCGGCGGACCACCGCCAGGGACTACGGAGTACTAATACGGGCGTGCGCAGTCGTTTCGCCTTACTTGTGCCTTTCCTAACCCTAAATCGAGCAGTTTCCTTTCGCCATTTCTAGATCTCGCGTGTGTGTGGTGTGGTTTCGTTCGAGCCGCCTCTGTTCATCCATCGTCGCCATGGTTGTTGTTCCGTGAAGTGGAGCGGTGTTGCATCGTGACTCTAGATCGCTTGCTCGGTGGTTGCTGCAGATTTGGATATGGATCGGAGGTTTCGTGGTGGGCGTGGTTCTCCTTCGACCCCAGTCCGTTCTGGTCCCTATGCGGCGCAGATTCGGTCTGGTATGGTCGGTCGTTTTCCGTGGATCGCAGAGGTTTTGAGGGGATTCTAGGAGAGTGGGTGGATCCGCGAGCGAGAGCGGCGCCGTGAGGAGCAGACGCCGGGCGCCGTGAGTTGCGACATCGTGATGAGTTGAGGCGGTGAAATCGAAGCCCGTTTGGAGGATCAGCGTAGGAGACTTTGGCACGGAGCGGGCGTTGTCGGAGGCTCGCCGTCGTGAGGCGATCAGGCTCGTGTCGGGGCCGTGGAGTCATCGCCGGAGATGCGGCAAGGGTCTGGATCGATGCGACGCCCTTCCTCCGCGATCAGGTAATTCGATTCCAATCCTAGAAGAGGGAGCCGGTTTTAACCGCTGAGCAAATCCATGTTCCTAGTGCTGTGTTGAATGCGTCTGTTCCTACCTTTCGACCGCTTCGCTAAACACTTGCTTCTACCTCTGTTAATGTGCCCGTGGAGGAATCGTCACGTAAGTTTGTCTCCGATTTTATCGTTTCCCAATCGATCTTTGTGGCTACTACGGTGGGTCCTCTGCCACCACCCGGTGAGTAGGCCGAGAGATGATGGTGTGGTTGGTGCGTGGAGATTTGCGTTACTTGATGTGATTGAGGAGGAGGTTGTTTGTGATAATTGTGGTAAAGATCATAGCATTTTGTCATCAAGAGAGGAAACCATGGGAATATGTTCCTCTGTTCTTTGGCAAGATCTGATTTTGAGCAGGTTTTCACTCTATTCCTGTAGTTGAGTCTAATGTTCACCCATGGAGCAGCTGCATTATGCTCATATAAGTGTGGTGAGGGTGATGTCCGCAAGGATCCGGAGAAGGAGTTTCAGATTTGGGCGATGCTTTGGGGTCCGGGAGATTCAATGCTAGATCTATTAATGATGTAGAATTTCTTATGAGGTTTCCATCTGCAGTCCATTGATGATTTCCATTTTGGGAAGGTCTTTATGAAAACAATTCTGATCTGTGATTCAGTTGTCTAAGTGGAATGGAGATTTGCAACTGTTGAATGGTGGAAGAAGCTTGGTTTCGCATTGTGGGTATTCCTATGAAGTACAGGGAGAAATCAACTGTCTTCTATGTTGCTTCTTTAGTTGGCAAACCCGTGGCCCTGGACAGGAATAGCTTGAGGAATTTGGCTTATGTGAGAGTGAAAATCTCTTGTTTAGATGTATCTTTGGTCCCTAATACCAGAAGAGGGGAGATGCAGGGTGGAATCTATGAATTTAAATATACCAGGGAGATCTTTGCTCCAGATGCTGTCTCTAATTTGCCTTCTGCTGTGGGGATTGAAGGACAAGAGGATGATGTTGGGGTGAATAAGGAAGGTGAAGGTGCTGATGTGCTTGGGAGGCCTGCTGATGATAATGGGCACAGAATTGTTCCTGGTGCAAGTACTACTGGAGATGCTGGGGGTCGTCAACATGGTGGAACTGGTACTGGTGAAGCTGGTGTGGATAAAGGTAAACAGGTTATGGTGGAACAAGAAGACTCTGGGGGTGTTTCCTTTGGGACTCGTATGGCCAACATATGGGCTAATGAGGGAGGTGGTGGTCGTTCGAGGGGCTTAGTGATTAGAGAAAATCTAGCAGGTGGTACTGGTGATGAGGGAGGATCAGGTTTCCAAAAGAAATCAGGTGCTGGAGGAATGCAAGTTGATACTCAGGAAAATGTGGTTGGGGGGGCTGAGCTGGGTGATGATCCCATGGTGGTGGAGCAAGATCTTCCTTCTGGGGGGAGTAAAGGGGTTTCTACTGAGGTTATTGCTGGCCCTCAGAGGTTTGATGATTTTATCAAAGGGTTGTTGAAAGATAGGAAGAGTGACAAGCATTATGAGCTCATGAAGCAATATGGGCATCTGCTGGAAGAGGATAATGAACAAGAGGAGGGTGCTCAGGGGAGGAGTGATAGTACTTCTAATGATGCTTCATTTGGGTCCTCTGGGGACAGTGAGAAGAAAGATGTTACTGAGGGTTCTGGTTTGAGGACTGATCAGGTCATGGATGCTGTCAATCAAGATCAGGACACTGTGGTTATTGGTTTGTCTCAGCCTGATGGTTCTACTCAGGAAAGTGTGGATTCACAGTCTGATCCGGTGGTTGTTGAGGAAGCAGGATATTAGAAGAAGCTCGAGGTGATTGATCAGGGTGGTGCTAGAAACTTGGCTGAAGGACAGTTGGCTCAGCAGAATCCTAGAGACCTTTCAGGTACAAATTTAAACTTTCATAATTCTTTTGCTGTTTTGGATGATGAGGATATTATGCATAGAGCGTTGGAAATGGGGATAGATGCTTCTTCTATTTCTTTGGAACATATTAACTCTTTAAAAGAATTAGAGATTGCTAGGCATAGTTTGCAGGATAGGGTGCAGGTAGTGGATGAATGTGTTCCTGATTTGAATGAGAAGGTTTTGTTTGGATTGGAAAGATGCTAGTAATGATGATGAGGATTTTACTCTGTGGTTTCTAGGAGACAAAAGAAAAGTTGAAGGCTGGTTCGTAGGAGGAGAGAAAGTTGAAAGCTCTGCTGTGAAGGTTCACAATTATCACCCTATGAGTGGTATTGTAATCGAACAAGGAGAGAAAATCTGTTTTATGATAGGTGCTATTCTGAATATTAGGGGTGGGGAAGAAAGGGGCGGTGCTTATTTGAATAATTTGTTGAGACAGAGAGGGTGGATTTTATTGGTTTGGGAAACTATTAAGAAGGACTATTCGAGGCTTTTTTGGAGAATTGATCCTATGAATCAATTTTCCGGAGTTGGTTGCCTTCATTGGGAGATCCGGGGCATTTTGGGGGCCTACGTTCCTCTAAATTGACTCATTGGAGTGTCTGTGGGTAAATTTCATGTTAAGTTGAAGGTGTTTGACGTTTGAAACAGATTCATTGGCATCCGTGATTGTTTATGGGGCCCAAGAAGAGAATAAAGAAGATTTTTTGATAGAATTGGGAGGTGTGTCAGATCAAACTATTCCTTTGTTGGTAGGGGTGATTTTAATGTGATAAGATGTGTTTCCGAAAGAACAAAGGTCATGCTTTGAACAAGTGGGGGCATATGTTTAATTCAATTATCAATGCGTATGGTCTAAGGGAGATTTGTATGTCTGGTGGGCAATTTACATGGTCTAACAATCAGAAGAATCCAACTTTGGAGAAATTGGATAGAATCTTAGTTTGTAGAGAATGGGAGAAGTTGTTTCCTCTTACTACTGTACATAAGTTGTCTAGGGAGGTTTCTGATCATAGTCCTTTGATCCTGGATACTATGGAAGTGCAAGAACCTGGGTGTAAGGAATTCAGGTTTGAGAAAAGTTGGTTACATTGTGATGATTTTTTGGCCAGGGTAGAGAGAGTTTGGAAAAAACATGTGAATGGCAAGAACAGCTTGGATAGTCTGCAAAAAAAGATCAAAAATGTCAGAAATGATTTGAAAGGTTGGGGGGCTCACTTAAGAGGAGAGGAAAAGCAAAGGAAGAAGAGATTGGTTGATGAACTGATGGAACTTGAAAGTATTGAGGAACTGATTTTACTTTCGGCTGAGCAACTTCAAAGAAAAGCAGTTATTCAGAAAGAAGCTGGAGGTGTATGAAAATGAGGAGAGATTTTGGCAGAAAGGTCGAGGGATAATTGGTTGCTTAGGGGGACAATAATCTGAGTACTTTCATAGGATAGCTAATGGGGTGAGGAGAAAGAAGATGATTTTTCAATGAAAGATGGTGATAATGAAATTAGGGGACCTATGATCTCTGAAGCATGCAACTAGTTTTTATAAATCTTTATTTGGGCGGTGGTGGGTTTTCTATTAGGCTTGCGATGATAATTGGCAAGATGGGGAAAAGCTTAATGATGATGATAGGAGAAGATGGGAGTCCTTTTCGAAAAAGAGGTTAAGGAGGTGATTGATCGGATGGAGAAAATAAGGCTGGTCTGATGGGATCCTATTGAATTCTATCAACACTTCTGGGAAGTTATTAAATCGATGTTATGGCTGTTTGCTGATTTTTTGCTCATAAGATTGATCTAAGCAGATTAACTATGGGGTGATCACTTTGCTGCCAAAAGGTGATGATCTTGTGAGATTCGAATATAGGCCTATTTGCCTGCTCCAGGTGCTGTTCAAAATTTTTACCAAGACCCTGACAGTTAGAACTGAGCCTGTGATGGGGAAGTTAATTGCTGCTTGCCAAACTGCTTTTATTAAAGGGAGGTTTATTGCAGATGGTGTGACTTTATTGCATGAGATTTTGAAAGAGTCGAAAAGTCAGAAGCAGCAGGGAGTGGTTTTAAAAATTGACTTTGAGAAAGCTTATGACAAAGTTAATTGGGACTTTTTGTTCTATTGTTGTAAGCAGAAAGGTTTTAGTGATGACTGGATGATTTGGTTAAAGAGTGCTGTGACTCAGGGTACTCTCAGTGTTAAAGTCAATGGGGAAACCGTCCTTACTTTGGCGTTTTAAGGGGTGAGGCAGGGGATCCCTTCTCTCCTTTCTTGTTCAATTTGGGTGGAATGTTTGGCTAAGATGGTATCTAATGCTCGGTGTGGTGCTTTCTTGGTTTGGTTGGAAACTTGTTTGATAAAGGTGTTGCCATTTTGCAGTATGCTGATGATACCATTTTGTTTATTAAGGAAGATCCTGAGGGGGCTAGAAATTTAAAATTGCTGCTGTATTTGTTTGAATCCATGTCTGGTCTCAAGATTAATTTTGAGAAGAGTGAGGTGCTGATGGTTTTGGAGGATGAGGAGAAATTGTCCAGTTATGCTGAGATGTTTAACTGTCAGAAGGGTACTTGGCCTATTAAATACTTGGGTTTGCCTGTTGCTAGCAGAAGATGCTCAGTAGCTGAAATGGGTTTTGTTGGTGAGAGGTTGAAGAAGAAATTGGATGGTTGGATGGGGGGAGCTTTGTCTTTAGGAGGGAGACATGTTAAAATCACTGCTTGTGTTTCTAGTGTGGCTGTTTATCCTATGACTATGTTCCTCTTACATAGGTCCAATGTGGAAGAAATTGAGAAAGACTAGAGCCTTCTTCCGTATGGAAAAGTGGGTAAGAAAAATATCATCTGGGTAAATGGAAATATGTGTGGAGGCCCAGGAAGAAAGGTGGTCTGGGGATTAAGAACATCAGGCTTTTTAATATTTGTTTGCTGTGTAAATGGTGGTGGCGTCTTGAATCTGAGGAAGGTCCTTGGCAAGATTTTGTGAGGAGAAAATATTTGAAAAAAGGTGGGATTAGTAGTGTGAAACAGGCAAAATGACTCTCCATGTTGGCATGATTTGATTAAGCTTAGGGGGTTCTATTTGGCTGGGAGGAGAATGAAGGTTGGTAATGGGGAATTGACTGATTTTTGGCATGATGCTTGGTGTCTGGACGTGCCTTTGAAAGATAAGTTCCCTGATTTATTTGATGTATGTCGTAATCGTAAAGTCACCGTGGCGCATATGGCGAAAAAAGTTGGGGTTTATCTTTTAGGAGATGGTTGGATAGTGAAGGGTTAAATCATCGAGAACAGTATGTATTTTGTTATCCTGGGTGTGTCGACTCAGAAAAGGACGGACCGGTGTGGATGTAAATCTGCAAGTTTTCATCAAGTCCATGTATAATCATCTCGAATGTGGGGATTGATAGAAGTTTTAAGCATTTGTGAAGGCGAAATTCCTTTAAAAATTAAGATTTGGTTGTGGCTTATTTGGCATAATGCAATCCTCACCAAAGACAATATGAGGAGAAAGAAGTGGGTTGGAGATTTTTGCTGTCGTTTTTGCAGAAGGATGAGAGCATTGGACATTTGTTTTTTCATGTGTGGCTGCTAGATATGTTTGGGGTGGTTGCAGGCGGTTGGTGTTGCTCATAGACCTGGTTCTTTCTCTCAAGATTTTTGGTGGGCTTCTCGATGCGTGGGGTTAGTAGGAATGTGCAGATTACGGTGGTGGCGGCTATTTGCTGGGCTATGTGGAAACTTAGGAATAGAGCTTGTTTTGATAAAAGCTCATTAACTCACCGTTGATCTGATTTTATATGCTTGTGTTTTCATTCGTTATTGGGCAGGTTTGCATGGGGAGGATGATCGTGTGGTGCTACATGTTTGGGCGTACACCCTCAGTGAATCGTTGGCTGATCTGCAGCTATGGATGTGGCTCATGTTCCTTTCTTGGGGCTACCTGCAGTTCGGAGATCGTGGTCGTGAGGCTCGGGCTGGAAAGAGGAAGGGAGAAAAGAAGGAGAACTGGGAGATAAACAAAAAGGGTTTGAGGGCTTGGCAAAAAGAGTTAAGTTGTCTGGCGCTGGTGTGGTCCTCAGTACTTGTGCTCTTTTGGGGCTGTAATATTTTGGAATAGTTTCTCACTAGCCTGCGGGCGGTGTTCTTGCGTCTCCACCTTCCCCTTATTCTCTTTTAGTCTGGTTGGTTTGTAAGGTGATTTTTTTCTGCCAGTTTGACCCCCTAGGTGGGTCAGTATTGTGAATCTTGTTTGTGGTTGTTGTTCCGTTATCTGATGATAGTGGAACCCGATCCCTCTTTCTGGGGGATTGTATGGAAAAAAAAAAAAAATCCATTGACCAATGAAATAGTTTAATAGAGGCTACTAGGGACTTGGGTTTGTTTATATATCACACATATATCAAAGTTTCCTTATTGATATAGATGTAGCATGACATAAACTACTATGAACTAATAAAATGTGTATAATAAAAAAATAGTATTTGCCTCTAGGACACATTTCCTTCACCAGGTACAACCCATATGGTATAGTACACCAAATCGATTGTCTCCGATGGCCACATACGTGATTGGCTCTTGCCTTATGTAAACTCTTTTCTTGTTCGTGCCACATATGTGGCTTTTTCATCTATACTACTTAACACGAGCTATATACGCTTTTAGTCCCACATCTTGCAGCGTCAGAGCGTTTTAGTCCCACATCTTGCAAAGTAAGCACTACTAGTCCCACAACTTGCATCCCTAAAACATTTTAGTCCAATTTAATTAGACTTCATCGAGTTTGACTGATTTTGACCAAATTCGTCAACCCTATAGCAACACAGTTTTTTCAAATGATCCTTGTATATTTTTACAAAAAAAAAAGAAGGAAATTGAACTCATGACCTCTGCATTGCTAATCATCTCCTCTAACCATTAGGTTGAACGATGCTGACTATTACACAAAAGGACGTAACACTTTTATACAATATAAGCGCGCACACACTTAAAAATGCTCACATTAAAAGGACGGAACTAGCGATCTTTATTGATTGAGTGTGTATATCTGGGCTACATCTAAGTATTTATTTTGGATATTCAAAAAAACATATTCTTACGTTGAAAAATTTATAAAGAAATTATAAATTTTCAATCTGAAATAATTTGTGCTCTGGGCTCCGTAGAAAAGACAAAATTAGAGATCCGGGTTTGCAAGCGGTGCACCTTCAAATCTTGTTAGAATTTTCTTTTTTTGTGGCTCCTAATACAAATCAATTAGGGCTAAAATTTTGCACACTAAAATCTTATATCATTGTCCACATGTACGTAATTTTTAAGCTGATTTTGATACTTAGAATTGCATTTTTCAAATGTTCAAATAAAGGCCACCACGTAGCCCGAGTTTTAAAATAAAAGGCCTTCATAGATGAGATTATGCTAACAGCGAATGTGGGCATTTTTAGATGTGGGAGCTTATATTGGATAAAAAGGTTCCACCCTTTTTAGAACAAGATATCATTGCTTAATGTAGCGGCCTAAGGTGGTGAATAGGAACTCAAAGATCATGAGTTCGATTCACTCCCTTGCCACATTTTTATCTATTTTGTACGTCCGCTAAAAAAAATGTGATGCCACAAGTTGACGAATTTGGTCAAAATCAGTCAAACTCGATGAAGTCTAATTAAATTGGACTAAAATATTTTATGTATGCAAGTTGTGGGACTAGTAGTGCTCACTCCCTTGCCACATTTTTATCTATTTTGTACGTCCGCTAAAAAAAATGTGATGCCACAAGTTGACGAATTTGGTCAAAATCAGTCAAACTCGATGAAGTCTAATTGAATTGGACTAAAATATTTTATGTATGCAAGTTGTGGGACTAGTAGTACTCACTTTGCAAGATGTGGGACTAAAACGCTCCGACACCGCAAGATGTGGGACTAAAAGTGTATATAGCTCTACTTAACACACAACCGATGCTTCCAATGGGGTATGATCGTTTCCTCCAAACGCTCACATAATAAACTTCCCACGGACCATCGTGATGTGCATGTAGGCGTTCGTGTTGCTCGGTAGGCTTTGATGTGGATCATGCTGCCGTGACGGTCAAGGCTTCGGCAAGGATTCTCCAGGCATCAAGTGTAGCTGAAGATACATGCTAGCCGGGGCTTAGGGTGTCCTCGTATGGCGGGGAGGGGTGACAACTTAGGGTTACGATTTTAGGTAGAACTCGGGGAGCAAGAAGTGAAGAAATGGGGAGGGTAGGGTTCCTGCGGCGGAGCAGGGGGTTAGACGATAGAGGTTGGTGCCAAGCATCGTGGCGGTAGCATGCTTTGCTGTGCAGGCGAGCGACGGAGGTAGTGACAAAAAGTTGCTTTTGTTGCTACAGGAAGACGACAGAGCGAGGGAGGAGGCCGAAGCTATACGGGTCGTAGATGGGCCAACCTGTTGGGATGCGCATGAGATGAAAAGGAGAGGGAGAAGAGAACCTGGGCTTTAGAGGAGGATTTTTTGAAACATTTTCTTCTTCCAAATTTTTGTTTTGTTTTGTATTTCTTTCTTGACTTCCTATTTTCAAACAAATATCTTGTTTTGAATTATTTGAAAATTTAGTGGGAAACAAAAAAAATTAAACACCTAGGGCCCTTCTATATATTAGAGGCTCCAATTATTTTGATTTAGATGTTTTGAAACCATTTTCAATGGAATTTAACAGAGTGGGAGAGGAAAGGAAAATTAGGGTCTCCAACTTTTCAAGGATGCATTCTCCTTAGCAAATTAAACACGATACTCATGATGCACACTAAACCCTAATTATCAAAAATTGCACAAATTAATGACGGATGGCTGAATCAAATGAAAAACTTGGTTCATAATACATTTCGAGGAAGTAAATACATGCTTCTGAATCACCACTAGTAGAAAAAGGACCTTTGGTCCAGAGCATTAGTCCTGGTTCTGGTACAAACCGGGACGAATGCCCCGGTCCCAACAGCTAGAAACGGCTGTAGTGCCCAGAAGACATTAGTCTCGGTTTGTAGGGGACCTTTAGTCCCGGTTCGTTTAACAACCGGGACTAAAGGGTTTGGCACTGGAAAGGGGCGGATGTATGGGCCTTTAGTCCCGATATGTTAAACAAACCAGGACTAAAGGGCCCGACTATATCTTCTTCCTCTTCCTACCTGAGCCATTTCAAGCTCACACAAGCAACTTCCTCAAATTTCTTCCCTCAAGCTCGAGTTCTTGCCAGTTTTTCTCAGGATTTGTGAAGATTTTTGGCTCCACAACTATCTAAGGGTCCTAAGAGTTAGCAACTTCATCCTTTCATATTTCATTGCTAGTTTTAGCTCATTTCATGCTCTAGAAATGGAGGGATTTGTGTGGATTCTATCTCTATATATCTGGTTAATTTGGCACATATAGTCCTCAAAATTCATTTGATTCATCGAAGAACATAGATACATGAGTTCATCCTATCTATATATCTTGGTTTGGCACATAGTCTTGAAATTCAGACGATTCACAGATGCATCATGCCACTGTCGAGCAACAAAATATCCTTCTTCTTCTACCTGCCGTCACAAAATCCATTGCAACAAAAATAAGAACAAAAACTATGAAGGCATACATATATATAGTGGCGCCCTAGCATTTTAAACATCGACCATTTAAGCAAGTAAGAACCAAAAATATGAACACACCAGGGAGCACCAAATTAAATTAGGGAGTGCGTCTATGGCGAGCTCCTCGAATATGTCTGAGGACGGGATCCTAAGACATCTTGGAGAAGCTCTGCCGTAGTGGTGTCCCTGCTCTCGCACACCATATTCCAGTTTATATCTTCTCTAGCTAGATCAGTATGCTGGTGCAGCTAACTAATTTGACATATTAGGGAGTGCCTCTACGGTGAGCTCTCGAAGATATCTGAGGACGAGGTCCTAAGACATCGTCGAGAAGCTCCGCTGTAGTGGTGTCCCTTGTTTCGCACACGATCTTCCTTGCAGTTGATATTTCATAAGGAAGCCTATTTATAGATTAAGCAGCACAACCTAGTGTCGACACTCACAACATAATGTTGACACTCACCCCTGTTACAGTTTCTCACCCACTGAAATAGTGTCTCCACTCACTGGCATAGCGTCTCCACTCACAACATATAGTGTCGTCACACACTTCTAGTCCCGGTTGGAGTCTCCTTTAGTCCCGTTTGGAGACACCATCCGGGACTAGACGGGTTCACGTCGGCCCCAGCCTGCCGCCACCCCTTTAGTCCTGGTTAGTGTGTCCAACCGGGACTAAAGATGGAGTAGAAAGTTTTTAAATCAGTTTACATTTGCTTGATGTATACACTATGTGCTTTTATTTTTAGACTAGTACTAATCTTAGCATTGTGATTTTGTTTGATGTACTTATATAATGCAGATGAGACGGCAATGGATGTACGCTAACCGAATCTCTGGCTAGTTCATTAAAGGCGTGTGTTCTTTTCTTGTTGTGGCAGAGGCAAACAAGCGGAATGGTTTTATGTGTTGTCCATGTGGTGAGTGTCGGAATCATAAGGAATACTCTTCCTCAAGATTCCTTCACGGCCATCTATTTCTGTTTGGTTTCATGGATGGCTATAATTGTTGGACCAAGAACGGAGAAACAGGGGTTATGATGGAAGACAGCGAAGATGAAGAGAATGATGACAACTATCCTATGTCCCGTGAATACGGTGGTACTACAATGGAAGAAAATGATGAAGAAGAAGCAGAAGAACATGCATCATATGAGCCAGATGATGATCTTGGTCAGGCCATTGCTGATGTAAAGGGAGAATGTGATAGAAAAAGGGAGAGGTTGAAATTTGAGCAGATGTTACAGGATCACAACAAATTTTTGTACCCTAATTGCTAAGATGGCCACAAAAGCTAGGTAGCACACTAGAACTGCTACAATGGAAAGCAAAGGTCGGTATTCCTAACAAGGGATTTGAAAAGTTGTTGAAGATAATGAAGAAGCTGCTTCCAATGGATAACGAACTGCCCGCCAGTACTTACGAAGCAAAGAAGGTTGTCTGCCCTCTAGGATTAGAGGTACAGAAGATACATGCATGCATTAATGATTGCATCCTATACCGTGGTGAGCAGTACGAGAATTTGGATGCATGCCCGGTATGCACTGCATTGCGGTATAAGATCCGACGAGATGACCATGGTGATGTTGAGGGGGGCACCCCAGGAAGAGGGTTCCCGCCAAGGTGATGTGGTATGCTCCTATAATACCAAAGTTGAAATGTTTGTTTAGAAACGAAGAGCATGCCAAGTTGTTGCGATGGCAGAAATAAGATCGTAAGAAAGACGAGATGTTGAGACACCCCGCTGATGGGTCACGTTGGAGAAAATTTGAGAGAAACTACTATGACTTTGAAGGTTGGTTTGGTCTAAGTACAGATGGCATGAATCCTTTTGGGGAGCAGAGCTACAGTCATAGCACATGGCCTGTGACTCTATGTATCTATAACCTTCCTCCTTGGTTGTGCATGAAGCGTGAGGTCATTATGATGTCGGTGCTCATCCAAGGCCTGAAGCAACCCGGCAACGACATTGATGTGTACCTAAGGCCATTAGTTGAAGAACTTTTACAGCTGTGGCACAGACAAGGTGTACGTGTGTGGGATGAGAACAAACATGAGGAATTTAACCTACGAGCATTATTGTTCGTAACTATCAATGATTGTCCTTCTCTTAGTAACATTTTAGGACAAACAACCAAGGGATACAATGCATGCACACACTGTTTAGATGACACTGAACGTATTTATTTGGATAAGTGTAAGAAGAATGTGTACCTAGGGAATCGTCATTTTATTCTGCCCACACATTCCCTAAGAAAGAAAGGCAAGCATTTCAATGTTGAAGCAGATCACCAGAGTAAGCCTATCCGTCGTACTGGTGATGATGTATTTGATATGGTGAAGGATTTAAAAATAATTTTTGGAAAGGGTCCCGGCGGATAGTCCGTTACGAAGGACGCTGGCGGACATGCACCCATGTGGAAGAAGAAATCTATATTTTGGGAGCTAACCTATTGGAAAGTCTTAGAGGTCCGCTATGAAATTGACGTGATGCACCTTACGAAGAATCTTTGCATGATACTACTAGGCTTCTTGGGTGTGTATGGAAAGAATAAAGATACAACAGAAGCACGGCAGGAACAACAACGTATGAAAGAACGAGACGGCAGGCATCCAGAGTTGTTTCAAGGTACTGCCAGCTACGCTCTTACCAAAGAAGAGAAGGAAATATTTTTTGAATGCCTAAGTAGTATAAAGGTCCCCTCTATCTTCTCTTCCAATATAAAGGGAATAATAAATATGGCAGAGAAAAAATTATAGAACCTGAAGTCTCATGACTGCCACATGCTTATGACGCAGTTGCTTCCGGTTGCTTTGAAGGGGCTTCTGCCGGAAAATGTTAGAGTACCCATTGTGAAGCTATGTGTGTTCCTCAATGCAATTTCTCAGAAGGTAATCGATCCAGAAAGTCTACCAGGGTTACAGAAAGATGTGGTCCAGTGTCTTGTTAGCTTTGAGTTGGTGTTCCCACCATCCTTCTTCAACATAATGACGCACCTCCTAATTCACCTAGTCGAAGAGATTACCATTCTCGGCCCTGTATTTCTACACAATATGTTCCCCTTTGAGAGATTCATGGGAGTCTTAAAGAAATATGTACATAACCGTGCTAGGCAAAAAGGAAGCATCTCCAAGGGCTTTGGAACAGAGGAGGTCATTGAGTTTTGTGTTGACTTTATTCCGGATCTTAAGCCGATCGGTGTACCTGAATCACGGCATGAGGGGAGACTTAGTGGAAAAGTCACACTAGGAAATAAAGCAAAGATATGTATGAACGGACTTTATTTCACTAAAGCACACTATACAATTCTTCAAAGTTCCACCTTGATGGCTCCATATATCGAGGTACACAAGAATATTGTACGCTCGAACTACCCGGGGTAGTCTGACAGGTGGATTAGAGATGAACACATGAAGTCTTTTGGCGGTTGGTTGCGGGCACATCTCATGAATGACACCACTATTGGAGATCAGTTGTACTTGTTGGCCAGGTCTCCATCTTCAACTATATTGACTTTCCAAGGGTACGAGATAAATGGGAATATATTTTACACGCATGCCCAAGATAAAAAGAGCACCAACCATAACAGTGGTGTCCGATTTGATGCAACAGACGACAATGGGAAAAAGGACACATATTATAGTTACATAGAGGACATATGGGAACTTTACTATGGTCCTAATTTTAAGGTCCCATTGTTTCGATGCAAATGGGTCAAGATGACAGGAGGCAGGGTAATGGTAGACCAGCAGTACAGAATGACAACAGTCGATCTCAATAATCTTTCATACGGAGACGAACCATTCGTCCTTGCCAATGATGTGGCTCAAGTTTTCTATGTGGAGGAAATGACTACTAGACTGAGAAAAAGGAAAGATAAGCAAAAGAATATAATAGCATACGATGAGAAAAAGCGCCACATAGAACTTTCAGGGAAAAGAAACATGGTGGGAGTTGAGGACATGACAGACATGTCAGAAGATTATAACAAATTTCATGAAATTCTGCCATTCAAAGTGAAAACTGACCCAAGCATACTGCTAAATAAGGAAGATGCTCCATGGCTACGGACTAGAAGAGAACCAAAACACTAGATGTGGATGTTGGTGATGTAATAATGTATTAAACCTTTTGTGAATTAACCCTATTTCTTTTACAATTTCTGAGATTTTTGAAGGCATGTAGAAAAAAAGAGCATTTGATCACTTGAGCGAACTCACAAGAGTACAACAACATCTTCATATTTAGTCCCAGTCTAGCCAAACCAGGACTAGCTAATACTCAAGACAGTTAATAATATTAAAAAAATAGGACTACGGAATTAGGACTAAAGCCGCGAAAAGGCTAGAAAAAGGGCGCGCTCGTAGGAGGTCGCGTGTGCGTCGCTTCTGCTGGCTGCACGTGGCGGGCGTGGAGTGTCTCATATACTGTCCCGGCCTTCTTCCATGTGCGACACGTGGTGGATGCGGAGAGGGTCGCATGTACTTTTCCCTTCTTATTTTTGTAGATTTGAACACGAAAAATGCAATATCTTTCAAACGAAGAGTCGAAATCGATATCCGTTTTCATGGCCTTGCTAGTCTCGTCCTGATCTTCGAAACTAGATCCATTGTTGATATGTTTCGACAAATTTTTTCTCGTACTGCCTTTGATGCTTAGGTTACACTGCCTTTTGTCCATTGCACGGTGCCTTTGGTTGCAATGCATGTCACATTGTCCTGGCAGTGCACCGCCCGTGTACTGCTCTGTTGTACTGTGGTGCAATGCCTAAGGCCGCAGTGCACCGCGCGATGTCCTGGTAGTGCACTACCCGTGCAGGTTGTGTACTGCCCCGTTGTACTTCTTTGCACTTCCTTAGTTCGTAGTGCACTGCGCGATGTCCTTGCAGTGCACTGTCCATGCGACGTGTATCGCCCGTTGTCTTGCTTTACCGCCTTAGTTCGCAGCATCATGCGGTGTCGTGGCGATTACTGCCCGTCTTGACGTTATACTGCCTTGTTGTACTGTGTTGTACTGCCTTAGTTCGCGGTGCACTACGCGGTGTCCTGGCAGTGCACTGCTTGTGCAGACGGTGTACTACCTCGTTGTACTGTGTTGCACTGCCTTAGTTCGCAGTGCACTGCGTGGTGTCCTGGCAGTGCATTGCACGTGCAGACGGTGTATTGCCTCGTTGTACTGTGTTGCACTGTCTTAGTTCGCAGTGCACTACGCGGTGTCCTGGCAGTGCACTACCCGTGCAAACGGTGTACTTCCTCATTGTACTGTGTTGCACTGCCTTAGTTCGCAGTGCACTGTGCGGTGTCCTGGCAGTGTACTACCCGTGCACTGCCTTGTTGTACAGCGTTGCACTACCTCGAGGTAAACTGTTTTTTAGGTGTACTTTCCTCTTTTTGGCATTGTATTTTTTTCTCTTTTTTCCGCTAGTCGCGCTCAAAAAATAAAAGAAAAGAACACGCGAGCGAGCAATTAGCTAGCGCGGGTCGGGTTGTTGTGCGGGCTGAAATACATGCGCTGTCGAGCGGCCAGAAATGTGCGTGTGTCGAACTTCCACACGCCACGTGTTGGAATGTTGTGCGGCCGGTAATACAAGTGATGTCGAGCGGCCGGAAACACAAGCGCTGCGGCCGAAACACGCGCTTCCTGAAGAGCACGCTCGAGCTAGTCGTTCTCCGGAAGTCGCCCCTTTAGTAATAATCATGCCTAGTCCTATAGTACGCAGCTCTAGGGTCTTCTCCGTCATCGTCATCGTCGTCGTGGCTAGGCACACGCGACTAGATCCTCAGCCCAACCATGGCATATACCAGGGGAACCTGCCACTCCGGCCTCGGATTCACGACGGGCGGGGGAGGTTTTCTTGGATGACGATGCCGCTACCGCCATCCTTCTTGTGTATCTGCGGAGATATAGGTGGGCACCGCAGGCGAGGATGGTCTCCCCCGGTGATGTAGGGCATCACACCAATGATAGTATGGTTCCCCCACCATAGACGACGGCCGGCTTCGTTGTGGTTCACCGGGGGTGGTCCATCACCCTCGTACCTGGCGAGCTCCCTTTCCTGTCAGTTAGCAAAGTACGCATTTCCAGGTGTCGTAGTTGTCGGGATCCCACTAGGGATCCATCCGTTGCTCTGGCATGAGCTCGAGGTAGAAGTGGTTCGTGATGGCCGCCTGTCGGGCGGAACCTTGAGGCACAGGAGGGATAGGAACCCCTCCAGCGCTTAGCATCAAGTAGGCGGGCGACCGGTAGCCCGGCGGGCACGGGTAGCTGGAGGCGCACAGCGCCTCGGCCTCCTCGAGGGTCAGAATGGTCCAGTAGGCGTTATCCATTGTTGTGAGAGCGGAAGGTTTGGATGTGTGGATTGCCATGGCGCGGTCAGCCTATATATAGATGGAAAGGGCGGGAAAACATCCCACGAAACGGTGGGAAAGAGCGGGAAATATCTTTAGTCCCGGTTAGTGGCTACAACCGGGACTAAAAGGTTCGTTTAGAGGGAAAGAGCGGGAAAACTTGGCGGGAAGTGGTGGGAAATAGCTGGAAATATCTTTAGTCCCAGTTAGTGGCTACAACCGGGACTAAAATGTCCGTTAAGAGGGAAAGGGCGGGAAAACTTGGCGGGATGCGGTGGGAAATGGCGGGAAATATCTAAACCCTAAACCCCTAACCCTAACTCTAAACCCCCCTAAACCCTTAACCCTAAACCATAAACAATAAACAATAAACCCTAAACCATAAACAATAAACAATAAACCCTAAACCCTAAACCATAAACCATAAACAATAATGAATAGACCCTAAACAATAAATTATTTTAATAGAATATTTCCTAAACAATAAATTATTTTATTTACATCTGTATAACATAGTAGGACAATTAATTTAAATTATAGATCTTTTATTTCTGCAAATTTTGATATATAATAATGAATTTTCCTTTAGTTAACACCGTAGGATAATTAACAGAGTAGGATATATAAAGAATAAATTATATCTTTCAAAGTTTATTGATAAATACACATTTAGTCCCGGTTTGTGTTACAAACCGGGACTAAAGGGGTGCGGCCCTACGTGTGAAACGCGGCGCATCGAAAACCCTTTAGCCCTAGTTTGTAACACAAACCAAGACTAAAGGGCACAAACCGGGACTAAAGGGTGCCCTTTAGTCCCGGTTTGTGTTACAAACCGGGGCTAAAGGGGGGTGGGTATAAATACCACCCTCGTCTGCCCCGGTTCGAGCACCGAACCGGAGCACCTTCATCTTCCCCAAACTCGACGCCGCCTCCGCTCGTGCCCCAACGCCATCCACCGCCCGTGCCCATGCGTCGCCCGCTCCTACACCGCCCACGCCGCCCACACCGCCTCGGCGACCCGCCGCCCATGCCCGTACGTGCCGCCCGCACCGCCCCGGTGACCACGCCGCGCCGCCCGCACCGCCGCCCGCATCTCCAAGCCCAGCAAGTGAGCTCTCCGGTGGCTCAATATTTATTTTTTTGTTATAATTTTGTGTTAATTGGTGTAAATTAGTTAGTTAGTTAGTAATTTTATGGTTATTTTAGGATTTAGGGTTAATTAGGTAGTTCAAAGTTTAGGGTTAATTTAGTTAGTTAGTAATAATTTAGTTGATGAATTTTAGTAAGTTAGTTTATTAGAGATTTTAGTTAGAAAATTTTGTTAGTGTAATTTTGTTTAGAGACTTTGTTAGTGTAATTTTGTTTAGAGATTTTAGGTAGTTAGTGTTTAATATAGTTTATTTTAGTTGATAATATTTACTATCGTCATGTTTAAAGTGTATAGGTTTAATTTAGTGTTTAGGATTATGCCGCATCCTCATCCTCGTTCACTCGGCGAGAACAACGGAGGACTACTAGGCTCTATTGCCGGGCATCCACGGGACTGGGCTCCGTCGGGCTGGCACTGGGAGGTGCTACCAGCCAGGAGGCGTACTTTGGTGAGGAATCCGGGTGTCGTCATCGAACCGGATCTTCTGTGGTGGTGGCCGAGTGGTATAGGCGCGATGCAGAGGGAGCCGGCCCACGACGAGGTGGTATAGCGTCATGTCAGGGAGTAGGGCGAGCACGTCCGACGTTACATGTACATTTTGGAAGTCAGGGTCTCCGATACCTGGCAGGTTCTTCAGGCACCTTACCCGAGATATTCTCCGGTGATGGTTCCTAATCGTTGGGTGCACACCTCCCGCGGCTCAGTAGTGGAGGGTCGACATCTTGGTTGAGCTAGATGTGTAATAGGGATATACTATCTTTTATTATTGTTGTACTAGCTGGATTATTCGAGATGTATTATTGTTTAATTAGTACTTTATATTTCTTCATCACATTGTTTAATTGGTACTTTAATGTGTAATATGGTATATTAAGCTGAATTACTTTATCTTCCTTTATTTATCACATTAAGCAAAAAAAATATCTTTCTTCTTTATTAGTTAAGTTATGGACGGTAGAGACGATGAAGAGTGCATGCACAAGATGATAGATGAGGGTATATGAGGTTACCATTACGATGGTGCAGACGATGATGGAGATGATGATGCCTCCCAATACCTCAACTTGGATGAAGCCGATAGTAGAGACAACTATGATGAATTCTTTGGTGGAGACGATGATGGAGATGACGGTGGAGACACCATAGCAAAGTCCTGCGAGGTATATAAAGCCTTTGCTGATCACGAGCTAGTAGATGCATTAGTTGATTCATATATATACTAACGACTGTTTCTTATCTTAGACTTCCGCATTGGGCCAATCTTCTGAAAGGAAACGAGGCCCGACCAAAAAGTTGGCCGATGGTGCGCGTTTTCACTATTGATGTAGTATCTGAGCTGGGCAAACCTTTGGAGCCGACAGAGATCACAAGTGTATTTATATATCAATGCGGAGTGATAGTCAGGGACACCATCCCGATCACCACTTAGAAGTGTAATAAGCCAGGAAAGAAAAGCGATCAAGTTGGAGCAACTTTTGTCAATGACAGAGCCAAAGAGTGTCTTTGGAATTCGCTCATGACACACTTCTCTCTACCTGAATTGGACACTCCTGAACTCAATGAGGCATTGAGGTTGATAGTTAGAAGGACTGGAAGAAATTATTATACAACAAATTTTTCAAGAAGGGGCTGACTCCGCCATTCACCGGCCTACTGGAGAAGCAGCGGGATAACTGGGCCGCATTTGTGACATACAAGGACTCAGAAGAAGCTAAGGCCAAGTCAGAAAAGAATCAGATAAATGCGGCCAAAAATAAATATCACCATACTATGGGAACAGGTGGTTACAAGACAGCCATGCCTAAGTGGGAAAAAACTGAGAAAGCCATGCGTGATAAAGGGGTCATTCCAGCTACAAATCAGTGGCCCGTGAGGTCAAAAAATTGTTTACTTGGGTTATACGTCGAAAACGTATCTATAATTTTTGATGTTCCATGCTTGTTTAGTATCTACTTTTCTTTGCTTTGTCTTTACTTTGAGGTATTTTTATATGTTTTCTGGACTAACCTATGAACAAAATGCCACGGTGCTAGTTCCCTGTTTTCTTCTGTTTTTTGGTTCTAGAAAAGCAGAAAATCAATATTCTCGGAATTGGACGGGACAAAAGCCAAAGTCAATATTTTACCGTGGGGAACACGGAGCTAGAATATGAGACAGAGGGGAGCCACCAGGGGGCCACACCCCCTGGACACGCGGCCAGGCCTGGCATGCGCCTGGGGGCGACCACCCTGGGTGCCCCCTGCCTCGCCTCTTCGCCTATAAAGACCCCCCTATACCAAAACCCTAAGGACCCGATCAATCTTCCACGAATCAGTCTGTAGCCGCCGCCACCATCGTCCATAGATCGGGGGGATCTGAAGCTCTTCCCGGCACCCTGCAAGAGGGGAGAGATCATCCCGGAGGCCTTCTTCATCACCATGCCATCCTCCGATATGAAGCGTGAGTAATTCCACCTTGGACTACGGGTCCATGTAGTAGAAAGATGATTGTTTCTCCTCCTTTGTGCTACCATGTTTAGATCTTGTGAGCTCCCTTCATGATCAAGATCATCTATTTGTAATCATGCATGTTGTGTTTGTGGGGATTCGATGGATATTGAGATTACTATGTTATACTGATTAATGGTTTTGTCTTATTGATTCTAGCATGTATGTGTTGTTTGAGATCTTGCATGCTCTCCGTTTCCAGTAGCTATCTTGGCCAAGTAGATGCTAGTGACTCCAAGAGGGAGTATTTATGCTCGATAGTGGATTCATGCCTCTATTTAATCTGGGGAAATGACAGAAATCTCTAAGGTTGTATATGTGGTGTTGCTACTAGGGAGAAAACAAGATTCTCTTGTTCATGGAACAAGTGGATTGTTTACCTTACACACTTTTCTTAAAGCAGCTATTCGTTGCTTGCAACTTAATACTGGAGGGGGTTCGGATGATAACCTGAAGGTGGATTACTAGTCATAGATCCAGTTGGATGGAGGTCTATTATCTTGTTGTATTGCCCAATTGAATCTCATACGATCATGAATGTCTAGTATTGCATTGTTATGCCTTGCTCAGTCATGTCAATTGCCCTACTGTAATTTGTTTACCTAGCATTTTTTGTTATCTATCTTAAGGAGAACACCTCTAGTGAACTATGGACCCCGGTCCAATCTTTACCATTGATACATCTTCCAGTGTTACTGTTTACTTTCTGCAAACCACCATTTCCTTCCACACCATACAGTTAATTCTTTGTTTTCAGCAAACCGGTGAGATTGACAACCTCACTGTTCGTTGGGGAAAAGTTTTGAGTTTGTGTTGTGTAGGTTTCCAAGTTGCTAGCAACACCTTTGAGTTGTTTCCTTCCTCCTACTGGTTCAATAACCTTGTTTTCTTACTAAGGGAAATCTTGTTGATGTGATCAACATACCTTCCTCTCGGGGTCTCCCAACGAAGCTCTATAGTGATCTAAGCTACACATCTCATATGACACTGAAACCGGGGAGATTATTGCTACAAATAAGGCCATTATTAAACCCAAAGATGAACTTGTTAAAGTGATAAAAGAGAGACAAGATGGAAAGTTCATTCCCGACAGAGAGAACGATGAGCTGACATATGCCCTCGGAAATCCTGAAAAAGTCAGACAAACACGAGGCTTTGGACCATATGTTCCATGGAAGACTGGGTTTCCCCAGGACATTGACACTTATAGAAGCTGATCCAGAAAAACGAACCGGCAGAAGGCGGAGGAGGCAGCGCGGTTGGAGGCGGTTGACAAAGGAACAAGGAATTTCAAGCCATGTTCAAGCTGCAGCACGAGAAAATTAATAAACTTAGAGTACTGGCCCGACAGCAAGATCCTGCATTCGACAGTCCGGTGGGCCCATCTCAGCAGAGAAGCAGCATGGCTTGCACGGAGGTACCAGCTAATAATGTACTGCTGATGGAGAATAATGCACCGGTGATAGATGATACAGCCGGTGCAACGATGGTTTGCTACCACTGGTGGAGAACGTGCCATGTGTCCTGGTTGGTAAGGGGCTTTAGTCCCGGTTGCCCAACCGAGACGGGGCAATCGGGACTGAAGCCCCCACCCTTTAGTCCCGGTTGTCCCACAAAACGGGAAAAAACCTTGTACAGGTGGTCGCTGCTCCGCACGAGGGGGAAGGAGCAACCGTCCCGGTTCGTAACACGAACCGGCACAAATGACCCTCTATCGTGGCAGAGATTTGGCACATTTCTCTGCCGCGACAGAGAATTCATTTTGGCAACCTTTTTTTTGTCACGGCAGCATTTTGGCCACTTTTTATGCTGCGGCAGAGAATTCATTTATGTTGTTTTATTTTTTATTTTGTGTTTTGCACTCATCAATGAAGGAACCATTATATTACACAAGATCATCATGACAATATAGATCCAAGTGTTGAACATATTACATTCGATACACGGGTTTTATGCACATATATACATACAAAATAAGCTCTTTGTACAATCCCTATTGCATATACACCCGCATAGTATTCTCCTTTTGGGTTTAGGACTTCTACATCCAAGAATTCCGCCAATTCCTCCTGAATTGCTCGTACGTGATCCTTTGGCAGAAGACCGTCCTGTAGACGTTCAAGCTGATTTAAAAAAGGAGTTAACCTATATGAATGAAACTAAAAACAATTTGATGGCGCTAAAAAACTATAGAAATTTTGTTTACGTACGTTAAGTTGCTCTAAATTTCTGTCCTTCTCACAGCACGTCTGACGGATGAACTCATAAACATAGTATCCACATAAATTGTTCCCTAGTCCCTGCGTCAGGCACTTTACAAGAATAGAGTTCAATCAAAATAGTAATCAAGCATGATAATAACGGTATCAAAACTAGAATAAAAGAGATGCACGGAAATAGCTAGTGGTTCTTACATCTAGTGTTTTAAATGTAAGATCCTCTTTCCAAACACGCCTAGTCTTCTTAGTGAACTGTTTCCAAGCGCTGCCCAACGAATAAAATGAATAAAAGAAGTTATTAATTACTTAATATCATAAAATTCATGAACGTTGCCGATATAGTGTCATAATGATTAGAATTACCACTAGAGAATCATCTGCATGTCCTTCCACGTCTCAAGGGGTTTATGTTCCGAGTCCATGACTAGTACCCGCCCTTTCTCAGGTTGAATGATTAACAGAATATAGTGGAAGTTGTGTATGCATAACTCATCAATTATACACTTAACGTCGAGTAAGCGAAATATAAAGTGTATACAAGAAAATAACACTTACTCGAAGTTGTAAGGAAATAGTATTTCCCTTCTGGTTTCTTGAAACCTTAACGCGTGTACAATATTATCCTCCGTATCCTGGGGTTTTGTTTTGAGATTATCTTGATGAACCCAATATGGGTCAACGAACCCAATGTCATAGATTTGTCCTCTACTGCATTCGAGAATCTTCATTCTTCATATTATAGTATGATTATATACATGCAATAAACGAGGTGAGCTAGATAGAGACTAAATTAATTATAGAATTAGTACTTACAGACAATAGGCACTAATGATCGATTTGTCCAAGGCGTCTTGATTGAATAATTGAAATAGTTCAATAAATTCAATGGTTATCATCTCATCTAGTTCTTTCCCATAATGTTTTTTTGTAAACCTCAGCATTATCTAGTTAGCCCCGGCCTTTGTGGCATGCATGTACCAGTTATGCAATCTTCGCATTTTTGTTGGAAGATTCTTTACCTCCTCAGGTTTGACGAGATGTTTGCCGTACTGGTATTTGTATGCTACTTCACCCACGGGGAAGTACTGTAACTGGGATAAGTAGTGGGCAATATTCATACCTTGAGCAGCGGCCGCTTCTCCGTATAATGCAACTACCTCTGGATCATACTGCTCTTCGGCCGCATATTTGCTCGACCCCACATTGGTATGGGAAATCACCTTGAGAGGGGCGCAAGATTGTTTTATTTGTTCTCCGAGCTAGGCAACAGATTTCCCGCTTGCACCAGTACTGCTCTTCGACAGTTGTTGTGCCGCATGTGACCTGAGAATAGAGCGCTCATAGTCTGATGACAGCTTTGGCTCGGGTTGGTGAATGCCCTTTAGCATTTTGAACACTCAGGCTTTATCTTCTTTGGTACTGGGGAACTCTGGATCTTTCGGCCGCCTCAGCTTAGCAAAAAATGTTGTTGTTTCCGCCTCAACGATCGCCGTATTCTCCTCTTCAGTACAGTCATAAGCTCTATTGAGAGGAAACTTTGGTACTTTTGGAAGAGGATCATGTTTACGTGTCGGCGATCGCTTACCACTCCGCAGAATAGCGGTGGTACACTTACGCTTTTTTTCCTGAGGCACCGGCAATGGCTGCCGCGGCGGCGACGGCTGCGCTGGAGACTGGTGAGGCGACGAAGACGGCTGTCGCGGCGGCGACGACCGCGCTGGATACGGGTGAGGCGGCGGCGAATATGGCCTTGGCGTCTGATTTGGAAGCACGATATAGTCCTTTGGCCATAGAATGGTGATGTTTATTGCTTCTCCTAGTTCAGTCACATCCCCTTCACCTTCAGGGTAGTCAAGCTTCAAAACTTGAAAGGTGGGCATGATTTCATCCACCCCGGCGTAGCCCTGTTGAACTGGACGCCAATGGTAAGTTGGTGTAGGTCCTATTGGTAAGGCATAGTCGACCGCCACCTTCATTGATATGTTCACAACTTTGACATGTAGATCGCAGTGTGTCATCTGTGTGATATCATCCACTGGGTAGCCAACACGAGTAATTGTCGATGCACCATCGTCATCATCATTGTCATCACCCGGGACCTCGGTGGAAGCCACACTGCTTTTTCGATTATTCGATACACCGGTAGCATCGAATGCAAGTTCTACCACCATGTGCTGCTGAGATGGGCCGGTAGTACCTTGATGGCTAAGTGCGTTAATTTGATCTTGTTGTTGATGTATTCGTTCTTCAATTTTACGCATCCGCTCTGCCTGAATATTTGCTTCAACTTTCGCCTTGTTCTTTCTCCTCTTACGGCTTCTAACAGGATATTTCTTCCTCTCTTTGGGAAACCCAGTGCTCCATGGTTTGGAGCCTATTGTGCCTCGTGTTCGTCCATCGTGTTTCTTATTCCCAAGGGCGAGTGTGAGCTCGTCATTCTCTTATCGGGAATGAAGTCCCCATCTTTAACATCCTTTAATGCTTTTCTAATCTTCTTGATTGGCAAGGGGTCTTCTTTATGTCGTATGTTATATATACACTTCCCTTCCGAGTCCAACGTGCCCCCATGCCCGTAAAACCAATTCCTTGCACGTTTGATCCAATCGTCTGTCTCTAGGATGATCTCTTTAGCACGCGGTTCATCCTCAAGTTTCTTCCACTTAGGAATGCCAGACCTGTAGCCACCTTGCCCCATAGTATGGTGATACTTCTTGTTAGCAGCATTTAGCTTATTCGTTGCAGACATTTTCTTAGCTTTTTCTGATGTCTTGTAATTCACAAACTCATCCCAGAATAGTTTTAACTTCTGATATTGAATCTTCTCAAAATTCGGAGTCTTCTCTTTCACGACATAGTCAAGGTGCAATCTTTTCTTCCAGTTGGTGAAACACTGGGCCATATTCTTCAAAGCCCACTCCCTGACCTCCATCTGCATGGCTTTGGCATGTTGCTTGGCGTCCTCAACTGGATCCTCCGCATTTGGATCTAGCTCTACCTTCGGTAGGGTAAAATTAAGCATTAGCCTCTTCCATAGTAAATCTTGGCCATGTTAGGGACATATAAACATGTTCCCTCTTCTTTCGCACCAACAGGCCTATTCCAATTTTGTATGGTGATCGGGACGAAGTCCCTAACGATTACTCTGCATTGCGCTACAAATTTGTTTGCAACAACAACGGGAGCCGTCGGTTTGCCGTCGTCACCAATTTCTTCGATACTGAACCTCTCATGGTTTTCCAACTTTTTGGTTGGGCCTCGTCTGCTCTTTTCAGTGGATTTGTTCGATCCGGAGGGCTAAATGAAGAAAGACCGTCGTTAATATTTCTATATAGACAGCAGATGATTAATTAATGAATTAATTATATTACATGCACCTCGCTGGAGCGGTCATCTTCTCGATCATATAAGGCATCGCCTTCTCCCTCGCGGAAGGCATCACCTTCAACCTCAACGAAGTCGTCTCTTCCAGAAAAAAGAGGATCACCCTCCACGGAGTTGTTGAGAAACGTCGATACATCTATATTTTCTTCCCCGCGGATCACACCTTGGATCACCTCTTCCTTTTCTTCGTCTCTGCTGTGTGGTTCCATATTTTCTGCTTAGGTGGAAAAGCAAATAAGTCAAAACGACTAAGGGAGGAGGTTAGGTAGGTGAGATTTGAGGGGCTAGGGCCAGGTGCCGAAAGATATAAACCCTAATATATACATACACAATAATAAAAATGAATTTACAATATTTACAATAATAAAAATCAACTAAAATCAATATTCTGGAGTTCCGAGGTGTGTAAACCCTAGTTCGGAGAAACCTTAGATGCATATGAGAGGGGTCACTTTGTTCTCTAATTAAACTTGTCATGTAAATTGTTTAACAATGCATCACTATATCTTTAAAATATAGATCTCATTTTTCTGAACATTTTGATATATTATACATATTTTTCTGACTTATAATGAATTACTTATAAATTTTACAAGAAATAAATCATTCTAAAATTATTAAACCAATTTAGAAATAAACCATTCTGAAATAAACCCTGGTTATTTTTCACCAGGTCTGATCTACCCACTCGGGCCGGTGGGCAGGGCAAGGTTGACTGTGGGCGAGGCAAGGCGACTGTGGGCGAGACATATGGCCACCTCGGTGCCCGCTCGCCTCGCTAGTGAGCACTGTCGGGCGGTGGCTGACGACGTCGCTAGAGGGCTCGGGAGGGGGCGTGCGCGGGTTTGTTTGAAAGAGGGCGCGGATGGAGGAGATCAGCAGCAACGGTGATGGCAACGGCGGAGCTCGTCGGTGACGGGGAAGACGCAGTTGATTCTAGTCACGCGGCTTTGATTCCTTCGGCGAGGAGGATAAGCACAGGGAGGCGACGCTTGGATGCCAACAGCGAGGCGATGGTTGGGCAGCCTGACGGCGTCCGAGCGCTTGTCCTCGCGGCGGCGGCGATCTCTGTTGCGGGTGAGTGAGAAAGAGGAACGGGTAAGAAGGAGAAACGGCGTGGTTAACTAGTAGGCATCTTTTGTCCCGGTTGGAGCCACCAACCGGGACGTATGCTCCACTTTGTTTGGGATGAGCCCAAGCGGCGCGCGCAGGGGGCCTTTAATCCCGGTTGGAGCCACCAACCGGACTGTTTTAAAAAAATCACAAATTATCTCTCTGTTCCCGCCTTATTTTTTATTTTGGGGTTTAAATTTTAATGTTTTTTAAATGATAATTAATTTGGAATTTAGAAAAACTTTAAACATAAAGAGTGTTTGGATTTGAATAACAAATTCAAAACCATTTTATGTTTTTAAAAATAATTAATGTAACCATTTAAACTATGAACCATTTAAAATTAAAAATGAATTAAATTATATTTTTTACATATTAATTTGGAATTTAAAAAAACTTTAAACATAAAAAGTGTTTGGATTTAAATAACTAATTCAAAACCATTTTCTGTTTAAAAAAATAATTAATGTAACCATTTAAACTATGAACCATTTAAAACTAAAAATGAATTAACTTATATTTTTTGTATATTAATTTGTAATTTAGAAAAACTTTAACATAAAAAGTGTTTGGATTTGAATAAATAATTCAAAACCATTTTATGTTTTTAAAAATAATTAATGTAACCATTTAAACTATGAACCACTTAAAATTAAAAATAAATTAACTAATATTTTTTGAATATTAATTTGGAATTTAGAAAAACTTTAAACATAAAAAGTGTTTGGATTTGGATAACTAATTCAAAACCATTTTATGTTTTTAAAAATAATTAATGTAACCATTTAAACTATGAACCATTTAAAATTAAAAATGAATTAACTTATATTTTTTATATATTAATTTGGAATGTAGAAAAACTTTAAACATAAAAAGTGTTTGAATTTGAATAACTAATTCAAAACCTTTTTCTTTTTTAAAAATAATTAATGTAACCATTCGAACTATAAACCATTTAAAAAGTGTTTGAATTTGAATAAGTATGAACCATTTAAAATTCTCCGAGCTGGGCAGAATGCGCGGGAGGAAAAGGGCGAGAAATAATGGGCGGGCAGAAAATTTTATTACCATAGAACTGGAATTAAAGTACATAACGCAACTAACACTAAGTGACATAAAGCATGACTGAAAATTTAAGATACATAGAAGAACTGAAAATTAAGATACATGGCCAGATTAAGTCATAATCGGTCGAACTTGTTTTGCAATGTTGGAGTGATTCAGTCATGCTCCTGCCTACACCTGTAATACTCGCCATCAGTGACCATCGCCGTACATCGCCATCGTTCGGGGTCACCGTAGTTGAACCTTGAAGGCTGAGTACAAGTGGGCTGGACTTGAAGGTAGCGCAGGCGCGGGTTAGAGTCGGCGGCCGTGTCGTAGGCCATGACGCTCTAGAGAGTCCGGCCGCGCCACCACATCTGACGGCCGGCTACGTTGAAGTTCGGAGGAGGTGGGTCGTCCTCCTCGTGCCTAGCAAGCGCCCTCTCACGCCGATACCCAAAGAAGGCTTCCCAAGTCAGGAAATAGTCGGGATGCTAGTTGGGATTCCTCCGCTGCTCTGGCGTGAGCTCGAAGTAGTAGTGGTTCGTGATGGCCATCCAGTGCACCACACCTAGAGGGACAGGAGGAACTGGCACGCCTCGGGCGCTCAGCATCCAGATGACGGGGATGCAGTAGCCCGGCGGGCAGGGGTAGGTCGAGGCGCAAAGGACCTCCGCCTCCCTGGGGGTTAGTCGTACGGTGGAAGCCATGGGAAAGAGTGATGAAGTTGCAGATATGAGTCTAGAGATGTACAATAACAATGGAGGCCAATCCTACATATAATGGCGGGAAGAAAAATGGCGAGAAGAAATGGCGGGAAGACGGACGAGCGAATTTTTTACCAACCGGGACTAAAGGGGCTTGTTTTTTTACCAAGTCGGGTATTTTTACTTGCAACTATGTCACATAATATGACACCACGCGAAGGATTTACATTGTTCGGACTTTTTTTGAATTTCTTATGCCCGTTTTGAATTTTTCTATTTTCGAACTATGGTCTAACCAGCGTGCATGAAGATAGGGGACGAGCATCGCTAGAACTTGCATTGGATCTCTAAAGAAACCACATATTGCGAGTCTAAAAATGATTTTTTCAAAAAATCACGGGCGTTAGATCATGTACCTGTAGTACAAACCGGACCCACTTCCTACCGATTCGGCGGACATTTGTCCTTTTTACCCGGGATGGATGGAAAGGTTTGAGATATCCCGGTTGGGAGATAGTCCAGGTAAGGTGGTCTAGTATTTTAGAAAAATGGGACGTTAGCATTCTGAAACAACATTTTGGTGGTTTCTTCACAAAACGAACCGTTTTTTGCGCTCGGAAAATGGAAAATGGCTTTTCCGTGTGACGAAAAGGAAAACTTCCTCCTGCAACATTGTTCTCCATCTCAATGTCCACATGCATGCATAATATGGGCACAATATCACAAACTATGCCGCGATTCAGCACATAACATCGGTCATTTGGACCAAAAGCCATGAAACCTCGAACATGATAGGTCATTTTGTGAATTTTTTTCGAGACTTGATCAATATACCAAGTCTGGTATTTTTCCTTGCAACTATGTCACATAATATGACACCACGCGAAGGATTTACATTGTTCGGACTTTTTTTGAATTTCTTATGCCCGTTTTGAATTTTTTTCATTTTTGAACTATGGTCGAACCGGCATGCATGAAGAAAGGGGACGAGCATCGTCAGAACTTTCATTGGATCTCTGAAGAAATCACATACTGTGAGTCTAAAAATGATTTTTTCAAAAAATCACGGGCGTTAAATCATGTACCTGTAGTACAAACCGGACCCACTTCCTACCGATTCGGCAGACATTTGTCCTTTTTACCCAGGATGGATGGAAAGGTTTGAGATATACCGGTTGGGAGAGAGTCCATGTAAGGTGGTCTAGTATTTTAGAAAAATGGGACGGTAGCATTCTGAAACAGCATTTTGGTGGTTGCTTCACAAAACGAACCTTTTTGCGCTCAGAAAATGGAAAATGGCTTTTCCGTGTAACGAAAAGGAAAACTTCCTCCTGCAACATTGTTCTCCATCCCAATGTCCACATGCATGCATAATATGGGCACAGTATCACAAACTATGTCGCGATTCAGCACATAACATCGGTCATTTGGACCGAAAGCCATGAAACCTTGAACATGATAGGTCAGGCTGAGGTGGGCAACCTATAAATAGAGGGAAAGACCTATAAATATGTTGAAGTGTCGACATTATGTTGTGCGGCTTGTACCTTGTCCCGGATGGTGTCACCAACCGTGACTAAATATGAACCTTTAGTCCTGGTTGGATACACCAACCAGGACAAAACATGAGTCATCACTAATAATAGGGGTGAGTGTCGACACTATGCCGAGATGCTTGTACTATAAATAGGCATCCTTGTGAGTCCAGTCCTCCATCCAGATTGAGGCATCTCCAAGATGGTTTTCGAGAGCAGGGACACCACTACGGCCATCTTGAGGGAGATGCCGCCGGAGCCCAGTCCTTCGGCATCTCCAACAAGCTGGCCATAGAGGCACTCCCTAATATGTGAAACTAGCTAGTTAGCTCCCAGGCGTATTGATCTAGTTAGAGAAGTTACAAGCTGCAAGATGGTGTGCAAGATCAGGAACACCACTACGGCCAGTTTCAAGGAGATGCCATCGGAGCCCAGTCCTATGGAATCTCCAAGAAAATGGTCATAGAGGCATTCCCTAATATGTGACCACGCGCGTTTGGAGGTCAGATCTTAATGGTAAGTACGAATCGGGACAACTTCTTTATAGTTCGGGAAAGTCGTTCTACGAATCGGGACTAAAGGCTCCCTTTAGTCCTGGTCCAGCCACAAAACGGGACTAACACTCAAGACATTTATTAATATTTAAAACCGAGACTATAGAATCGGGACTAAAGGCCCCCCTATATATAGTCCCGGTCAAGCCACAAACCGGGACTAACACTCAATACATTTATTAAACTTGGAAAATTTCAAACATCATAAAATATCCTTCACAAAATGAGCTATCATGTCTCATGGCATTTAGGTTCATAATATGCAGCCGAACGGCCAGACATGAACTAGAGGTACACAATATGAGCATGAACTTCTTGGCGTATGTCCTTCCTTATGATCACTTCAGACGTAACTATGGAGCATCTTCTTTACTTAACGGAATGCTTGGGTCAGTTTTCACTGTGAAATATAGTAGAAGATGGTGATGCGGCCAACAAGTATAGCTGATCTCCAACAGTGGTATCATTCAAGGTATGTGTCTGTATCCAATCGCCGAAAGACTTCATGTGTTCATCTGTAATCCATGAGTTAGGCTTCCCCGGGTTTTTGGAGCGTACAATATTCGTGTGTTCCTCGATATACGGAGCTGCCAAGTTGGAATTATGTAGAACTGTGTAGTGTGCTTTAGTGAAAGAATCCCCGTCCCTACATATCATTGCTTTCTTTCCCAGCGTGCGTTTTCCACTTAGTCTTCCCTCATGCCGCGAGTCAGGAACACCAATCGTCTTAAGGTCAGGAATAAAGTCAACAAAAAACTCAATGACCTCCTCTGTTCCATATCCCTTGGAGATGCTTCCTTCTGGTCTAGCACGGTTATGAACATATTTCTTTAAGACTCCCATGAACCTCTCAAAGGGTAACATATTGTATAGAAATACAAGACCGAGAATGGCAATATCTTCCACTAGGTGAACCAGGAGATGCGTCATAATATTGAAGAAGGATGATGGGAACACCAACTCAAAACTAACAAGACATTGTACCACATCCTTCTATAACCTTGGCAGAATATCTGGATTGATTACCTTCTAAGATATTTCATTGAGAAATGTACACAGCTTTACAATGGGTACTCGAACATTTTTCGGTAGAAGCCCCCTCAATGCAATCGGAAGCAACTGCGTCATAATCATGTGACAATCATGAGACTTTAGGCATTGGAACTTTTTCTCTGCTATACTTATTATCCCCTTTATATTAGATGAGAATCCATACGGCACCTTGATACTGTAAAGGACTTCAAAAAAGATTTCCTTCTCTGCTTTGGTAAGAGCATAGCTGGCACGACTTAAGTGACGCCCTTTATCCGTCTTGTTATCTGTATGCATGTTCTTTGGGTCTTTCATAATTTTTTGGTCCTCCCGTGCTTCAGGTGTATCTTTTGTCTTCCCATACACGCCTAGGAATCCTAGCAGGTTCACGCAGAGATTCTTCGTCACGTGCATCACGTCGATTGAAGAGCGGACACGTAGGAATTTTGAATATGGCAGCTCCCAAAATATAGATTTCTTCTTCCACGTGGGTGCGTGTCCGATAGCGACGTCGTTCGGAACTGATTGACCGCCAGGACCCTTTCCAAAGATTACTTCTATATCCTTGACCATACCAAATACATCATCACCAGTAGGGAGTTCAGGCTTCTTCCGGTGATCTGCCTCACCTTTGAAATGCTTGCATTTCTTTCTTACGGGATGATTGGTCGGGAGAAATCGTCGATTCGCCAGCTACACAACCTTCTTGCATTTATGAAAGTACGTACCTTCAGCGTGCATACCTTATATCCCTTGCTTATTTGTCCTGAAAGGTTACTAAGAGCAGGTCAATCATTGATGGTTACGAAAAGCAACCCTCATAGGTCAAATGGCTCCTGTTTGTTCTCATCCCACGCATGTACACCTGGTTTGCCCCACAGCTGTAAGAGTTCTTCAACTAATGGTCTTAGGTACACATCAATGTCGTTACCCGGTTGCTTCGGGACTTGGATGAGCACTGGCATCATAATGAACTTACGCTTCATGCACAACCAAGGAGAAAGGTTGTAGATACATAGAGTCACTGGCCAGGTGTTGTGACTGCAGTTCTGATCCCCAAAAGGATTCATGCCATCCGTACTTAGACCAAACCATAAGATCCTTGCGTCACCTGCAAAGTCCGGGAAATCTCTCTCGATTTTTCTCCACGGCGATCCATCAGCAGGGTGTCTCAACTTCCCGTCTTTCTTACGGTCTTCTTTGTGCCATCGCAACAACCTGACATGCTCTTTGTTTATGAACATGCGTTTCAACCTTGATATTATAGGAGCATACCACATAACCTTAGCAGGAACCCTCTTCCGGAGGGTCTCTCCCTCAACATCACTAGGGTTATCTCGTCTGAACTTATACTACAATGCATTGCAGACCGGCCATTTATTTAAATTTTCATACTCTGTACCATGGTTGAGGATGCAGTCATTAATAAATGCATGTATCTTCTGCACATCTAATCCTAGAGGGCAGAGAGTCTTCTTTTCTTTGTACGTACTCTCGGGAAGTTCGTTATGCTTTGGAAACTTCCTCTTTATTGTCTTCCATTGTAGTATCACTGTATTCAGGAAACATATGATGATAGTTTTTATCATCATCTTCTTCTTCATTGTCTTCCATCATAACCCCTCTTTCCCCGTGCTTGGTCCAGCAATTATAGCTGGGCATGAAACCTTTCATAACCAGGTGGCCGCAAATGATTTTTGAGGAAGAGTACTCCTTGTTGTTCTGACATTGAACACATGGACAACGGATAAAACCATTCTCTTTGTTTGCCATAGCCACATCGATAAATTTATCCATGCCTTTAATGTACCCGGGTTCACTCTGTTCACCGTACATCCATTCCCAATCGTTCATCTGCATCATATAATTAAGTTTATCAAAAACGGAACACCATAAATAGTGAAATGACCAATTCACATCGACACATGCATTGTATAAATGACATTGAAAAGATAAGATTGCTAACCTCGATCGAGCGAAATAAAGAGGAGAAAGCTCAAGTGCGTCTCGGGAACCTCCTATATTTTTGTTCTGTGAGAAATTGAACGAGATCATTCACTCAAACATTTCATCAAACACCTCGCATGCATGCATAGGAAAAAATAAACTAGCACACCTTCCACCAAGAAAAAACTGAGAGGAGACAAAGGGCTGGGGCGTCGTATTTATAGAGGTCTGGCTCATACGTCCCGGTTTGTAACACAAACCGGGACTAAAAGTGTTTGGGAGGCCATGTGTCTGGCGTCCACACTTTAGTCCCGGTTTGTGTTACAAACCGGGACGCATGCCCCCCAACCAACTGAGACGCGTGCCTCTGGCCCCCGTGCCCGCTCAAACCGGGACGCATGCCAGCATTACTCCCGGTTCGTGGCACAACCGGGACTAATGTTGTTGGGGGACGCGAACAGATAGCCTGTTTTCTACTAGTGTACCCAGTGGATCAAGTCGAGGCAAGGACAGCTTGTGATCTACATGTGACAGCGAAGAACATTTCTATGAAGGTGGCGCTCGTCTTTGCTTTACCTTGTCCACCGGAAGCGACCTACCATGGAAGTCGGATTCCAGCTAGCTAGGCTCGTGTCGGTGTGGATGAAGTTGAACTGACATGTCGATCACTGGATCTTGACATCCCTTCAGGTGAAGGTGAGAAAACATTGGGAGAATAGGAGGGTGGGATCATTCTTTGGAAAAAGCAGCACATCGTGTTTCCAGGCTGGGCGCCAAGGCAATCTTCTCCACCGAGAAGCAATCCATCACCTTCGAGCCCACCATCACCTCCGATTCCACCGTCTCCACCGAGAAACAATAGCCCACCCCTCCCTGAGAGGGACCTCAGCGCGAGTGCATATCCATTTCCGGCGCCTCCGCCCACTGAATCAAAGGTAAGAAAGCGGAAGAATAGCATCGCTACCTCGAGGGATAACCAACACCAAAAACAACAAGAGCCCCTCCCAAGAGTACCGCTGTCTCCTCCCAAGTTAGCTTATCACCGGATTGATGAGTAAATCATGATGATCTCCCAAGACAAAGTGAAGGCCCATTTTGCACCAAAACAACCCGAGCCACAGGTGCAAGTTGATCCAAAAGTCAAGAAGCACTTCAAGGCATTCCTTGCACAACCACCCCAACATGTCTTAAATAGGAAAGATGACTATAGACGATGTCTTATGAAGACACTAAAAGAGAAGTCATCAAGCAGTAATGCAAGCGGAAGAAGATCAAAAGAAGTTGCCCATCTCGGGAAACAAGCAAAACAATCGATCGCCCCGCTCAAGGTGTTACCCCAGCCCGCTCAAGGTGCGGTAGATATGGAAGAAGCTATTAAATTAGCCAAGGAGTGTAACGTGCATGTCGAACTAATTCTAGGCGACGGAGATGTCGCCAAGGCACCAATAACACGGAAATTTGTATACAGGGAGCCTCTAGTCAGCGATGAGGTATTCGATGATCTGCCAACACATATGAGACTTTTGCATGCCTGTTACTTGAAAATCACAAAGGAAGAGCGACAATTTATCCTATGTAAAGTTCGAGAGGAGTACTTCCGTCCAGACATGATATCTATTGAACTTTGTGAACTATTTCAGTTATTCAATCTAGACGCCCTCGACAAGTCCCTCATCAGCTGCTATTGTCTATAAGTAATTAAGTTTCTAACTCAGCTCGTTCAATTCAATGCATGTAGTTATCCTCACTATATCTCCTTTTGTATGCTATTATATATGCAGAATGAAGATTCAGGAACGTAGAATAAAGTCAATCTACGGCATTGGGTTCATTGACCCAAACAGAGTTAATGGACATACGCTAATAAATAACACCGGGGAAACGGAGGATAACTTGCTAATGTTTTTAATGGAGCAACATTACAAGATGCAAATACTATTTTCTTACAACTACGGGTGAGAGTCTTACTGTCTTGTACACATTCACTTTTTTGTTTACTCGATGTTAGGTGTATATAAACGTGCGCAACTTCCACTAGATTCTTCTAAATATTGACGTTGACCGTCCACAAGTTAAAATCTCGAACTCGTTAAAGAAGTCAATGGAAGACTACCGTGGCATACTTGATATGCTCCAAAAGTAATTTTAATCATTATCGCACTATATCTGTCTCTTTCATTCATTCTCTGAGATGTCAAGTAATTAATAACTCATTCATTTCTTTTTTGTCGGACAGGGTTTGGAAAAGATTCACGGAGGAGGTTCAGGGTGAATGGCGTAAGGAGCTGAATTTTCGTCTGATCCCGGTAAGTAGTACGAGAGGTAGGTCCTCGCATTTCTTCAATTCTAGTGTTCATACAATTATCATGCTTGATTATTATTTGATTGAATTATATTCTCGAACAGTATGCGACGCAGCCACATGTGACTAATTTATGTAGATATTACGTAGGTGAGTTCATTCGTGGGTGTATGGTGCAGGGCACAGACTTTTTTTCAAGTACGTAAACAATATATTCACAAATTATTGTATACCATAATTTTTGTTGACTTCCATTCATAATGATCAACTTCTTTATATATAGTTAGATGCGATGCGGGATAAGCTCCTATCACATAAACGCCTACTAGTAATTCAAAAGGAGTTGTCGGGATTTTTGCTTAGAAACATCATAAACACAAAAGGACAGCACAATATAGATAGACCTTAAAGTATACATGTAATGTAATGTAATGATCTTCGTGTAAATCCAATAGACGAGCTCTAGTCTCGGTTGGCACTTGTATACCAAGTTATGTATATATGTTTGTATGTAATCGTGAGAAAAATAATATTATATGTGCATCACCGTATACAGCATGTAGTAGTGTAGAATAATATGTATATAAAAACTTGTTTGAACTGAAAAATAATTGAACACAAAAAAAGAAAATAAGAAAACCACCCCATCTCCTGCCGCGGCAGCAGGTTGCCGCAAAACGCTGCCGCGGCATAAGAACTATAGTCTCGGGTCGTAACACGAACCGGGACTAAGGGTGACTTCTTTTCAGCTTCTCGACTGGCTTCTAAGCCGTGGGCAGCGGAAGCCTAAAAGAAGTGTTCGGCTTCAGCCCGGCTTATTTTCACCGAGAAGCCAATCTGTAGTGCAATTCGAGAAGAGTTAAAATGATAGATCGTCCCTATACTTGGTCCTATTTCGATTTTAGTCCCCGTATTTCAATTTGTTGATTTTTGTCATGACCAACTTTGAATGGTATCCAATTATTAAATTGATTTCTGCCGTGAAGGTGAATTTGAGGGATGATGTATAGAAATGGTTTCAAAACACCCCACAACACCCTCACAAAGAAAAAAAAAATTTCAAAAATAACCAAAAATATTAAAATATGATATTCATGTATGGGTTCTTCGACACTACTCTTAGTAGATATATATGCTTGTAGACTTGACTTGATTTAAACACATGTTTACTGTCGAATTTGAGCTCATGCGACACGGACGTGATACATAAACCAGACTGGCACAGTTAGCTGAAAATTTATCAAGATAGAGACTCTACTAAATCTAAAGTGAGTATTTTTAGACTTACTACCCTAGAGATTTTATTTTCGCTTCCGATATGTGTATATTTATGATATTTACATCTATAACATACTCCAGCATAATACATAAAGAAATCTTGTCATCTCTCTATGGAAAAAAATTTTAAGAGAGAGAAGGAGAAGAGAGGAAGAAAGAGAAATTAGCATGCTGGATATACTAGATTTACTTGATCAAGCTTTTTCATACATTTTTTTTGTAAAAAGAGAAACCAATGTGATGATGAATGTAGACAAAAAATATAGGGGATGGAGGTGGGAGAAATACTAGTCCAACGCCGCCCATCACGCTCACACTCATGAACGTGAGACCTGCAAGTGTAAGTGTTCATGTGTATGAGAGTCACACACACAGTTTTAGTTCATCACGTCTCAAATTCATGAATAATATGATACGAAAAACATACCACTTGGCGTCGGTAAGACTCCTGAAACTGGGACTATATCTCCGACTTGCATAGTATCTCGACTACATAGCCATCAGATTTTCGCCGCCTCCGGTTCTATGAAAAAAGATCTCCTCTCTATATTCAAAAATCGTCACACCGTCTCCCCTTCCATCTCGACTTTCCAATTTTAATCCTCTTAAATAGAACTTTAATTTCTCTTAGAATTGAAACAATAATTGAAGGAAAAATATTAAAGTTGGAGATCTAAAGGGAGTAAAATAATAGAGTAAGAAAATATACGTTCTAGACTGCGTGAATAATCTTCAAATTTCGTCTTCTAGGTCTTCTACACTCATTCGAGAAACTCCCTCACACTTGTTTCCCGAGCTTCTGGTTTACAGAACCGAAGCGGTAAACTGATATGCCCCTGTTTTCAGCTCTATTTACAGCAGAATGCCACTCCACCAAATTCCCACGGCTTCATACGGACGACGAGGACCAGCGGTGGGTCGGCTGCTAGAACGCGAGACGCATGGAAACGACACGCTGAGTGGTGTTGCTCTCCATGTCCCATTAGTGCTGCATGTACGCGATGGATCAGCCAACGCCTCTGGTGCTGCTCTGATTGTTCAGATGTTGTCGTGCTATGGTATAAGAGTAGTATCACTCTGCTATTAGCATTTAATGATTATTGTTTGTGTACAAACTTCTAGCTCGAGCCACATAGATAACATATGCTCTCTCTCGTTCCAAAATAAGTGAATTGATTTGTCTAGATTCGTATGTATCTATATAGTAAAACGCGTCTAGATTCACATGTATCTTTATAGTAAAACGCGTCTAGATACATGCAAATCTTGACAAATCGCTTATTTTAGAACGGAGAGAGTATTTTCTTCTCAAGTTTCTCAATGCTTCACAACATAGCAAATTTAGGGATACTACCGTCATTATACAATTCACATAACAAATAAGCCCAAATTTTAGAAGCTCAAAAGAAGGGAAAGAACAGCTTATAGGAGCTTCTCCTCACTGGAGTTTCTTCCCACCAAAATCCATAAGCAGGTTTTTCTATAAGCACAAGCCCAAAAGAAGTGCCCCTAAAGATCCTCCAGCCCAGTGCGCCAAGCAGGGTCACGTGGAAACAATCTAGTCCCAGTTTGTAACAGAACCGGGACTAAAGGCTTAACCTTTAGTCCTGATACTTTAATTTCGAATTGCAATCCAGGACTAAAATCCCTTACAAACCGGGACTAGAGGCATGTTTTGTACTAGTGCACTCACACGTAAATTAACATTGTTTAAGTCTTTGGCAAGCAGCACTATCATCACACTATGGGTGTTATGTGACCGTAGTAGACGCATCACAAAGGCACACAAAATGCTTCTTATTGCAAGCACATGCATCGCACACCACATCAAACCACCCACAGACGATAAGTAAACAGTAAAGCAGGCCTAAGTACACACACGCTCAAAGCATCAAAAACACATTTATTCTTCAAAAAACACATCCATAATCTTGGCAAGCATACATTGATCACTTGAAGTGTCACGGGCGGCAACCGCAGGAGTCGAAAGCAGCAAGACACACGTCGTCGCCATCGATTTTTGTTGCCACGAAGCCTAAAGAATACGGGGGAATATGTCACAACTGATTGCTGGAAGCAGACATGACCAAGGAAGACATGCATCAATGAGTAGATCAAGTAATTTTTTGGATGATGATCTTTCAATAAAAGGATGTGTGCATGGATTGATGCAGAGACCGGGGTTCTAATCCCCATTTCAAAAAAGGAAGAGACTAACTTAGTTGTTGTATGTGTACACATGTGTATGTATTGCATCTTCATTTCTTCTTATTATACTATACTACACATATATGCACATGATAAAAGACGAGAGAGCCCATGTGTGTATGTACCTGGACAAGGAGGTCAATTCATCGGAGCACCGAGAATCTAGGCAGGGGCTTCTTGTAATATGACGAGTGGCGCGGCTCGAAGAGGGAAGGGGCATGGCCAGCCTCTAGCCCGTCCCACTCCAGCCTCTCCCACCAACCCTTCTCGCAGTCCACGATGGTGCGGCTGTCTTGCACGACAGATGGGAGGCGTCTGAGACCCCAGCAGCCTCTGAGCCTGACACTCTCAAGTTTGGGAGCAAACATCTTGGCTTCACATATACTCTGCAGCTTGTATAGCTCATGCAGGTAGATGTGCTTCAGCTTTGGGAATCCCAATACACCTTTTCTGTGGTCGGTTGCTATTTTCATAAGAAAATCTGCTTCCACGGGGAATACCTTGTCGATATCACCACAGTGGACGATGTGGAGGGTCTCCAAACTGCTCAAGCTGAACCACGTTAGTGGGAGGACAAACGTGAGGCTTGGGCAGGAGTATAGGTGTATGCTCCGCAGTTTCGCAAAGGAATACTCGGGCATGCCAGCGACTATATTTCCTTTGCTCCAAATGCAACGAGCCATCAGGAGATCAGCAGCCCAAAACTGCTCTAACTCCTGAAAAACAAAGCTATCGTAACTAGTATTGAATACCGTGTGCATTTTAGGACATCTCACCACATGACATCGTTTCAGATTAAGCCAAACAAGTATATCCCCATCTATGGCCACCATGGGTCTCGGGATAACAGTGGTGATGGAAGAATTGTCATGAACATGCAACGACTCAACTTTGTTCATCACAAATATAATAGCCTTGATTCCTTCCACGCTGTCCACATTAGTGTTGCTAATTCCCTCACCAATCTCCACATGGCGGCCTAACAGCTCAAATCCTGACGCCCTGCTATTTTCATGGTCAGCATCAGTTATACTGTCAATAGCAACATCAGTATAGGTGTTGTAAGAAGTATCCGGGATTTTCGGCCCAATTATTTTCTCGCTGCTAATAGGGCCCTCGTTGTAGCTATGTCTACCATATGTGTTAGTGGTAGATATGCAGAGGTTCAGACTAAATCTATAGGTGTTCCAGCTACTTAGCACTAGTAGCTGAATGAATCTCATATCCATCATAGCAACATGTGCTTCACAGTGTCCCTTCTTTAACTCATAATTATCTGATGGTATTCTTCCAATCTCTTCTCCTCGAGTGTCAATGCATAGCAGACTTAATTGAGGCATCCCCTTCTCTGGCCAAAGTATAGCATGTAGTTTCTCACATCTCAATAACATGATTTTTTGGAGACATGGGACCTGCACCACCTGAGCTTTGAGATCAAGTTTTTTTACTGATGTGCTTGACAAATTGAGATCCTCGAGCTTTAGAAATGATCCACGTAGCGTGAAGTCAGATAGTCTTACAATACCAGCCAGGGAGATGCGGGTTATTTTGGATTTCTTGCAATGATCTTCTGTCGGACCTACATCTAAGCTGAATGATTCAAGTGATGGAGGGAGTTCATCAGGCCCAACATGCTCCAACCCAACACAGCCAACTAGAACAATTGTCTTGAGGCTTGTTGCCCCTGACAGACTTGGCAAAACTTGTATTGTACTATTCCCAGACAGGTCGAGGAACTCCAACTTCACCATACCTGTGAATTCATCCATTGCACCCGACTCCCAGGGGGAAGTAGGCTGAGTTACTCGAAGCTTGCGAAGGTTCTGCAGTTCTCGCCATGCAAAATTGTGGCGCCAAATCCTTCCCTTGCTTATGTGTACCTCTCTAATGTTTTCTGCCATTTTCTCTATTATTTCCGGTGATAAATCCAATTCCCAATCCGTGTGAGAAATGTCTAGTACCCATAGGCTTTGAAAAAATTCCATTACTGATCTATCTTGCTCCTCATCTTCTTCAACCGGCTGATCCTTGCAACCCTCTAGTCCAAGGAACCTTAAGTTACGACAGCAACGGAAAGGAGGCGAAGTAAACTGGAATATGCAGTGGCATAATTTGAGCACATGAAGTTTGTCGGCTTGAAGAAACATGTCATTATGTAACAACCTTAATGGAGGATCAGATCCGACTGTGACCCCTGCAAGAAAAAAGGACGTTGAATCTGGATGAACAGTCACTCTATTTATATGTGTCCTTCCTTGCACAACAGATTTGTCGTTGGCCAACATCCACCGCTTTGGAGGAGTCTTAAGTTCATTACCAAAATATGGCAGTGCATTAGATGAATAATCCTCTATACATATATGTTGATGCAGAGCAGCACCAACCTCCCATGCTTTGTCAGCCTGGCCTCCCGGTATAATCCCATCACATACCCAATAGTTAGAGGCATGTGTGGCCCAGTTGTAGTCCATGATGTTACCGCCCTGAGAATTTAATGATAACAAATAAGAGAAACACTCTTGAGCTATTTCTTCGGTAACACGAAGATTACATGTGCATTGAGCAATTTCCTTAGCTTCTTCCAGTAGATAAGAATCCCAGTCAGGAGGATAAACATCGCAATCATTTTCAAGGAAAAGATGTGAACTATCCAGCTTTTCTTTTATTGCCGGATTGAGTCGCAACCTCCCCCTAAAGGTCCACAATATTGTAGTACCAAACCATTCAGGTCGTGGAATACCAAAATCATTCAAGTCAATTGTGTCATTGCTGCCATTGTGGAATACAATTAAGCAGTTGTGTTTCTGCAGTTCTTGATGGATCTCCCGGCTAACATATCCAATCTCAGCTCTAGAACTTCCATCTATCCCATTAAAATCATCTGCATCATCTTGCCTATCAAAAATAGCCATTACCCATTGAGGAAGATTTAGTTCATGCGCAATTGCTCTCTGGAGAGTTCTTCTGCTCATCCACCTCGAGCAATCGACATGGATGATCTTATTGAATTTCTCCCGTAGAGATGGCTGAGGGTGTTGGGCTATGGCTCTAAGCACCACAGAAGCAGCCAAACCAAGCCATCCATCAAAATAGATGATATTATGTGCAGCACTACTGTTATCCTCCAGACAAAACATTACACTTCGCGCCACATTTTCAACGTCATGTGCATGAATGACCTGCATTAGTTGATGGCAATTAGTTGAGGTCACTTTAGTAGAACCATAAAACTCTCAAAATACATTTTGAGGCATGTTGATTGCTCGAGTAATCTTACTTCTAATACCGGTTAGTGTTTAAGACTAAATAGGTTTCCTAGTTTGGTTAGTTTGCATGTAAAAAATTGTGAACGTACGTGAGCTGTATAGTCTAGTACAAGTCTAGGACTCATGAGGTAGCCTATCTAAGAGGAAAAAAAGTCTTGTCATGGTGATCAGTTACTCGCAGTAGTAGCACACTAACCACCACCGAAGACAGCACCTGAGGTGCAAAAGAGGTCCTCCAAAGACGACGTCTCCAAGAAAAGAACAGAGCACTCAACGTATGATCAATGATCTTAGGTTTTCAACCTAGAAAAGTCCGGGTTCTGAAAACAATGTTTTCAACAAGGTTATTACCAGGTACAACATCTTCAACAAGGTTATTGTCAGGTACAACCATGGAGTAATCTTATCTCTAAACTCGGTACTTGAGAAGCACCACCAAGACTGAAGCCCTCCAGTATTGTCACCCCCGCTTGCCGAGGCCTCTACTTCAAGTCACTAAACACCAAGCTCAGTATTAATCGCATCCAAGACACCTTTCCAACATTTCTTATGATCCACCAATCGCAGCCGTCATAAAATTCTCTGTCGATCTCAGTACCATGGAAATTTAGAAGTAGACATATCCCATGGTATCGACAAAACGCAGAGCTTCACGCCACGCCCACTTAAAGCTGCACGGGGCTGATGTACGGATGCTAGAAGTTATTAGCGTTATAGCACTAGGACTTTTGGTGACTAGGATGTTGGCCCATAACCAATACAAATTTTAAAATTCTTTTTGGTCCATTCGTGCATAACAACACATGACTGTGTTAGTGGAGATAAAGTTTAGTCTTATATTGCAAGTTGAATGATAGTTGCAGCTCCTTATATATTGGTTGTTTTACCACTCATTAAGATGTGAGAAAAAATTATCTCTCGCGCTCCTCCTCCAACGCCGTCCATCTCACCACGCCTCGTTACGATGCGCGTGCTCGGGTTGCAGGAATGAGCCGAGTCGAGCTCATGTTTTGCATGATGTTTATATTTTGACATGGCTGTGTCCCATGACCTCTCCGACCTGCACTACATAAACACAGATACGTACCCTAGTTGAACGCGCTACATGCGACTACCTCTTCCAAAAGCTTGCACCACCGCCACCGTCTTCCCTATCCCGTTATGCGGCAATGCATCGTTGGCCGGGACAGTAGGCCTCTAGAACCCTACCTCTTGAAGACATGTACGGGTGAGGGGCGATTTTGTTTTTAGGGACCGCTCTAGCGTGATTACTAACAACACGACATCATCGGACGATGATTTTTTGAAAAAAATACTTCTTCCCGTATGTAGACAACCTCTTCGGCAACCTTAACATGAGCGACAATGTCAATGCCGATGTCAACGCGAACGCCACTGCTCAAGATGCATCGTACATGACTTTAACCTTCCTCTTTTAGATTTTGCTAGAGTTTCTCTAGCGTTTATAGTAGATGTGATAGTATTACCATGTTTAGATGCAATATGTTCATCTAGTTTGTTAGTATGCATGACTCAATTAATTGTTATTTCCATGGTCATGCTTTGTCGGATATATATTTGGATTAAATCATGTGAATATTTTCTTATATGTTAAGCAGTCCAAATAACAGATTATAGGTAACCCAATTCAAGTGGCATTGTCACGGTTACTAGTCCGTCTCTATTTGAAGGTATGCATTATAAGAGATGACACACAAGAGCAGTTCTTTGGTTTCCAAACCCGAACTACTATACCTCCAATCTTGGCAAACCTGGGGGAGATACTTCTATTGAACAAGAGGAAGCTTTTCAGAAAGTCAATACCTTGTTTAAGGAGGCTCTCTTCAGTGTTCTTGGGGACAATATTGTTGTCCCGTATATGTCATTTCATAATGGCAAGGACACGTGGGATGCACTTAAACACAAGTTTGGGGGTCTCGGACGCATGCATCGAGTTGTATGTCATGGAGCAATTCTATAACTACAAGATAGCTGATGAGCTCTCCATCGTTAAGCATGCTCATGAGATACAATCATTTGCCAAAGAACTTTAGTAGTTTGGTTGTGTATTATTGGAAAAGTTTGTTGTTGGAGGCATCATTTCCAAGTTCCTCCCTAGTGTAAAATTTTTGCTACCACTCAAAAACATAAGAGACAATGGTTTACCGTTATGGAAGAAAATGCGAGAGAAAAGGACACACATGCTCGAGGATTTGAGAAAGGTTCTACTGCCAACTTCGTACAAAAGATAAACTTACCATCCTAGAAGTTCAAGAATAAGAACAAATATAAAGGAAAACAGCCACACACTCAACCAACTTCAAGAAGAAGAATGATAAGAAGAAAGGCTCTTACCATGTTTGTGGTGACCCTAATAATTTGGCTCCTAGCTTTCCTAATCGCTTTGACAAGCGTCAGCATGAAAACAACTCCAAGACCACTAATGTTGTTATTGGTGATACTATGATGAACGAAGTTAGGTACAATATTTCCCTACTATCCTTTCAGTATATCATTCTTCTGAATTATGGATATACACGGGTGCCAATATACATCCATGTTCTGATATTTTCATGGTTTCTTCTTATTAGGTCATAGGGACTTCTTCCATGCTGATGGAAAATGGCTCACATGCTTCTGTTCATGTTGTTTGTATGGTAAATCCAAAATTTACTTCGGGGAAGATCGTACAGCTAAATAATGTGAAACATGTTTCCTTCATCAATAAGAATATCATTAGCGGCTCTCTTTTATGTGAGATATTTTTAAGTTGGCTTTCAAGTCCAATAAATTTTAATATATAAGTATGGACAATTTGTTGAAAAAATTTATGAGTGTGGAGGCTTGTTCCACCTATCTTTATCAGACTTATGTACTAAAGTTCTTAATCATGTTTGAAATGATAACGAGTCCATTGTTTGGCATTCATATTTTTGTCATTTTAGCTTTAGTTGCATGACGCGGCTATCAATACAAGTTTAATTCAAAAATTCACCACTGTTAAAGATTCTAAGTGCCAAGTTTGTGAGCAAAGCAACCCGCAAGTCTCATACAGTTGCGGAACCAACAAACTTAGCACCATTAGAACCTATATATTCGGATCTTTGTGAGATGAATGATGTTTGATAAAAGGTGGAAAAAGATATTTTGTGATGTTGATTGATAACTCTACTAAATATTATTATGTTTATCTTCCAAAATCTAAAGATGAAGCTTTGAACTACTTCAACATTTATAAAGCTGAAGTAGAAAACCAACTTGATCTTAAACCCAAGCGGCTAAGTTCGGATTGGGGCAGAGAGTAATTCTCAAATGAATTTTATTTATTCTTAGCGGGACATGGTATTATCCATGAGAGGATGCCTTCCTACTCACCTCAGCCAAGCGGGATGGACGAAAGAAAGAACCATACTCTAACTGATTTGGTTAACACCATGTTACATACATCGAGTTTTTCCAAGGAATGGTGACGGAGGCGCTTATGACTATGTGTCATGTCCTAAAAATGTGTTGCCATAAAGTATAAAACCATGACTCCGTTAGGAGAAGAAAAGTCTAAAACTCTCTTATTTACGAACTTGGGTCGTTTAGAAAAAGTCAATATTCTAATACCCAAGAAGCATAAGATTGGACTAAAAATGTGGATTATGTTTTTCTAGGTATGTATTTCATAGCATTGGCTACTAATTTTAATAGCAAAATTTGAGGTATTATGGATTCATATGGTGCGGCTATCTTTTTTTTGCATAAAACACTTTAACTTTATTAAGACATCACACTGCCATTACAACCAGCTCTAAGGCTGTTTCAAAGGAAAACTGGGCTGGCCTCAGTCCATTCCTATGACCGATTATACAGACACGCATATCGTGCGCATTCGTGTGCATAGTTATTGGAAGAGCGTCGAGCAAAATGAATAGAAAAAACTTGGAAATCTAAGCTTAACACACTAACTTCATCAAGAAGAGGGACGATTAAAGGACGGTTCCTCCTCCTTCCTTTCTAGTGTTGAACTAGCTCCGAGCAATCAGTCTCAATTTTGACCTGACTAAGATTGTGAGCCCGAGCAAACAGCATAGCATCATGGAGTGCCAGTGCTTCTGATGTAAGGGGATCCACGATGCCAGGGTAAGCATTACACCATGCTCCTAAGAAAGCACCTGCAGCATCCCTTGCGACGCCCCCACTTCCAGCAACAATGTCCTGAGCGTTGATAGTGTTGGAGATATGCCCAAGAGGCAATAATAAAGTGGTTATTATCATATCTTCACACTTATGATAAATGTTTACATACCATGCTATAATTGTATTAACCGGAAACATTAATACTTGTGTGATTTGTAAACTAAAATAAGAGTCCCTAGTAAAGCCTCTTGTTAAACTAGCTTGTTGGTTAATATATGATCATGGTTTCCTGATCATGAACATAGAGATGTTATTAACAACAAGGTCATATCATTAGGAGAATGATGTGATGGACATACTCCTATAGATAAGCGTAGCATAAAGATCAAGTCATTTTAAATAGTTCAATTGCTATATGCTTTCTGATACATAGTAACCTAATTCCTTCGACCATGAGATCATGCATATCACCTTTACCGGATGGATGCTTTGATGTCATCAAACACCACACCGTAACTGGGTGGCTATAAAGGTGGCATTGAGTGTTCGGAAAGTATTGGTTGAGACACATGGATCAAGAGTGGGATTTGTCCATCCATATGACGGATAGATATTACTCTGGGCCCTCTCGGTGGAATGTCATCCAATTAGCTTGCAAGCATGTGACTGGCTCACAAGGGATCATATACCACGGGAACGAGAAAAGAGTACTTATCGGTAACGAGGTTGAACTAGGTATGCAGAGATACCGACGATCAAAACCTCGGATAAGTAAACTATCGTGAGACAAAGGGAAATTGGTATCGTATGTAAGTGGTTCATTCGATCGCAAAGTAATCGTAGAAATATGTGGGAGCCATATGAATTTCCAGATTCCTCTATTGGTTATTGTTGGAGAAGTGTCTCGATCATGTCCGCATAATTCACGAACCGTAGAGACACACTTAAGGATTCGACGTTGTTTGAGTAGTTATGGTATTATGAGAAAGAGACCGAATGTTGTTGAGTCTCGGATGGGATCCGGATATCACGAGGTGATCCGGAATGGTCCGAGAATAAGATTCATATAAGGAAAGTCCCGTTTGAAGTTCGGAAATGTTTTCGGTGTTTTCATCGAATGTTCTAGAAGGTTCTAATGTCCCAAGACTCGGGGAAGGGTACATGAATGTGTCATTACATATTGGAATGATTGCATCATGTACTAAGTGTTCTCGCTGTTCCAAATAAAGGATTAAATTGAATCCTAAAACTGAAAAGTCAAATGGCTTTGAAAGTCAAACGGCTAAAAGCAGAAACTGTGGGAAACAAGCAAGAGGAGGTTGAAACTGACTTGGGGAGGAGTCCTCCTCTCCGGCAGCGCCTCCCAAGGCCGACTTGGGAGGGACTCCTCCCTTGGCCCCTCCCACTTATAAAAGGAGGCGGGGCCTCCTCCTCTGACACACAAGTTCCTATCCTCTAATCTCCGGTTTAGAGTCGTTTTGGTTTAGAGCTTCTAATTGCCCTAGCCTTTGGTTTAGAGCCTTCTAATTGGTGTGTCTAAACCCTAGACCACTAATAGTTCTCTCTCATACTCCACCATACTCGCTCCGGCTTAAGGCAAAGCCCTGCGAGATCTCCCCTCTACTTCCGGTACCACGCTGCTCACGGAATCGCGAGGAGAGTGCTACAACCTCCGCCTTTCCGGAACAAGGGAGAGGAAGGTCTTCGTCAGTAGAACGTGTGACCGATGGGAGCGCTGCCGAGCATGCCGGAAGGATCGTCTGCGATCTTGAGATCGGAAAAATCGACTACATCACCCACGAGAATCGCTCTCGTTAACCGCTTTGGAATCTTCGAGGGTAAGTTATTCCATCGACTCGTTGCTACAATCTAGTAGATAGATCTTGGCTTGTTTGTTTGTATGCGATAGAAAATTTTTGTTTTCCATGCTACGAATCCCTACAAAGGGTATCGAGCCGTGTCTATATGTAGATCTGTTGCCGAGTAGAACACAATGGTCATTGTGGGCGTTGATACTTTTATTGTCATCGCTTCTTGTGTACTTTGCATCTTGCGGTATGTTGGGATGAAGCGGCCGGGCTAACCTTATATGACATCGTTCATGAGACTTGCTCCACGCTTGACATGCAACTTGTATTGCATAAGTGGCTTTATGGTTCTGTTTCTCCTAGCATAGTTAAGATCCAATTTACAACGGTGATTAACAATACTAGTATCAATGTTGTGGTTCTTGTTCGTAGTTAGAACGACACTTATTGAAAGCCCCAAACCACGTAAAATATGCAAAGAAAGTAGAGGCGTCTAACTTTGTTTTGCAGGGTGTCAAGTGATGTGATATGGCCATGATTGTGATTATATTTGATGTATGCAATGTTCCTTATTGTAAGTTGGCAACCGCGGAGCCATATGGTTGTCTTTAATTTATGTTAAGACCCGCGTGTCTATTCAAAGTAGTTGTAATAGTTGAAGCCGGTGGACGACAACCATGGAGAGGCGTCATTGACCTTGATGCAATGCCGGTGATGATGGAGATCATGTTCGTGCTGGAAGATGGAGATCGGAAGCACAAAGAAGAAAGGCCATATCATATCACATATTATGAAGTGCATGTGATGTTAATCCTTTATGCATCTTGTATTGCTTAGTAGACGACGGTAGCATTATAAGATGATCCCTCAAGCACATGAATTTCAAGTCATAAAGTGTTCACCCTTAGTTAGCACCGTTGCTAAAGCTTGTTGTTTCGAAGCACCACGTGATGATCGGGTGTGTTAGATTCTGCAAGTGTATACAACGTAAGCAAGCTAGATTTGCTCATGCGGAAATCAAGGTTTGATCTTGACGAGCCTAGCATGTACAGACATTGTCTCGGAACACGGAATACCGAAAGGTAGAGCATGAGTCATATAGTAGATATGATGAACATGTTGATTGTTCGCCATTGAAGCTACATCAACTCTCGTGATGATCGGTTTTGATATGGTGGATTTGGTTCGTGTGATCACTAAAACAATGTGAGGGATATTGTTTTGAGTGGGAGTTCACCTAGATTAATTTAATTATTAATTAGAACTCAATTTATCATAAACTAAATCAAAGTGAATTTGCATAGTTGTTGTAGTCATTGGCATCCGTTTACCACCTTGCGCTTAGTTATAATTGAGATGATAGAACTATAGAATTCTGGTTAGTTACTTTCTGATGGTATCGTATTGTTTTGAAGTGTTAATCTAAAGTTTAAAAGTCCTATTGCAAACTTTCAAGAAGTTCCATTACTCCATGAAGTTTAATAATTAGTATTAAATCAAGAGTAACAATTCCAAGTGTTAGTATATAAGTATCATGTTTGTCTCCATGATTCTTAATATTCAAAGGATTCTCTTAATATCAAGGTTATCTAGGATCGAAAGAGTTGTTTGAAACCATGCTGTGTGGAAGATATTGTGATATCTGAAACGAAGTTTTGGTTGCAACATGATAGAGTATAATATGGCAAAAGTCATGTTCTCATATTTGATGAGAATTTGCAAAAGGTTGGAGACACTAGTTGTCCTAATCCTCCAAAAGGTTTTGGAGAGCAACATTATACTCGCAATTCACCGTTACAAGCTAAAAGTAGCTTGATCATGGATAAATCCATGATGAGGGTGAATATTTGATGTAGGTAAAATGTTTACTACACCAAGAGATTACTAAAGAAAGGAATTTGAAAGAACACCAAACATTTGATGATGGTGATCTACTTCAAAGTGCAAGTCCAAAGACATTGGTATTTAACTATACATGTTTTGGACTATGTGTCATATGTATGACTCCACTATTGATGTTGATAGATTCTTTCAAATGAAAAGGAAATCTTGAAAGAGAATCTCATAAATATATGGCGTAAAAGAAAAGACTAGAATTTTTCAGTTTAAGTATATAGATGATATACATGTTATGGCTATATTCTTTGCTTATTAAACAATGTGGTTATTAAGTATTTGATACTGAATTTGTTGGTGTGAATCGTCATACAAAACAACACAATTCATGAACTACAATGGCCTAAGTAACTAGCAAAAGAATATGTGATGATGTTCATCGAGAACAAATAAAGGGTTATTGTGTTGCTCGTTAAACATCAAAGCTTGCCTTCAAGATTTGTTTTATCAGGTATTATGAGAACAAAAGGGTTGTTCAAATAAATTGTCGTAATCCATAAAAGATGGATGATTCACAAATCTCGTTGGAGACATCACATCCATAAAACTAGTGCTAAAGATGTCGAAAGACAAATTGATTGAAAGATCACTTAGGAAGTGACATCGCCGTTTAAATTATAATGGAAAGAAAACATGAAGAAACTCCATGTGGATGGAATTTTGGAGTCTTCTGATTTTTGATCAAATGACGCTTGTGAAACTTTCCTAGAGATAATTAAAACTTCGTTCATAGGCCAAAAGGGAACGAATGACTAGCTTATTGGAACTTGTACATATTGTTGTACGAAATCCATTATGTGTAGTCAAAAGCGATGGATTTCAACTTCATATGCTTTCTCCGAAAATTTGAGTGAATATATGAATATTTACTTAATAAGGATAAAGTATGAAACACTTGAAAAGTTCAAAGACTTTCAAGATGAAGTGCAAAATCATTGTAACAAGAATTTGAATAGTTTATGATAAGATAATAAAGGAAGATATTTAAGTTACAAGTTTAGCATAATACCTAAGATTTAAGGAATCGTTCCGTGGATTTGCATTTCCGAAACACCATAAGAGTATGGAACGTTCGAGATATGTAATTAAACCTTGTTTGACATGGTTAGATCAAAGGTATAATTCATAAAACTGCCATTATATTTTAAAGATTAAAAGCTTTAGAGATTACCGTTTTTCCACTGAAAAGAGCTCCATCATAATCCGTTGAAATGACACCATATAAAGTTATGGTTTGGGATAAAACCCAAGTTGTCCTTTCTTAAACATTGGTATGCTATGCATAAGAAAGATGTTTGCAACCAAAGTCGGATGAACTGTCTTTGTATGTTATTTCAATAATCATAAGTAATCCTCCATAACATCGGAGACAAAAGTGTTTGTCACTTAAAACGTCAAGTTTCTTTGAGAAGGAATTTTTCGTGAAAAGTTAAGTGGGAGGACAATAGAACTTTGATAAGGTTAAAATAACCTTAGCTATATGTGCAAAGTTGCGTAGCGCCGAAAAGTGTTCCGGAGGCAGCAACAATGCTCATGGCTCACGTACCTCAAAGGTTGTGGTCACGGAGATCCAAGTTCCTATTGAAACAAGTTGGTCGGATGAACAATCAAATACCAAGATTTGAGGGTTGAATCATTATTTGAGAATAATGAACCGACTACATGCAAAGAAGCGATGATGGGCCCTGACTCCGTCAAATGGCTTGAAGCCATAAAATCCATGATAGTTCCATACATAAGAAATCAAGTTTTGAACTTGAAGGACCCTCGAGAAAGGTGTAAGACCTTACAGTTGTGTCGGATCTATAAAGAAATAGACATGGATGTTTCACATCTATAATCGACATATTGGGAAAGAGTTCACAACAATGTTCAAAGGTTGACTATGACAAGATTTGATCTTTCATAGTGATATTTAGTCTAGACGGATTAATGTAGCAACCACTACATATAATTTTGTTATATGGTAGTTGAATAAACAAAACAAGTTCTTCTAATAGAATCGTTACCTAGGACATGTGCATAACACGGTCCATAGGGTTTTGTTAATTCAAAGGATGCTAAAAGCATATGCAAACTTCAATGGTTAAAGTGAGCATCATGAGTTGGAATCTTCACTGTGATGAAACTGTTAAAGGAGTTTAAAAGTTCATTAGAGACGATGAAGATGCTTGCATTTGCAAGAAATTAAGTGGGAGCGCTAAGACATGTTTCTAATACATTATGTGGAAGACATATTGTTGATTGGAAATAATGTATCTTTTATTAACACATATTAAGAATTTCATCCCGATGAAAGACTTAGGCAAAACCCAAATATTTGGCATCAATAGACGCTAATATGGTTGTGCCAGAAATACATAGACGAGATATTGAATGAGTTCAATATAGAAACTACAAGAAAGGTTCTTGTCGTACAGAAAGGATTGAATGAGTTCAATATTAATGATATATTCAAGTGTATTGACATTTGGTAAAGTGAAACAAATAATCAAGTATAGATTGATACTTGATGTATGAAATCACAAAGAGTATTTATATCAATCATATTGTGATATGTACAAATCCAGATATGTCCTATGCTCTAAATGTTGTGAGCATATACCAGAATGATTTGTAAGATGATCATTGGACAATAGTAAGGATATTCTTATGATCTTTTGGAAGAACTAAGAGTATAATATTTGTAGAAGTGACAAATAGATGGTTAGTTCATTGTAAAAGTACTACATTGATACTAGTTTTGTCACAAAGTACAAATTAAGTTTATCTCAATCTAAACTAAGGGTGGCACAATATAATGGAAAGTGAGTTCCATAATGGATTTGGATGAGTTCCAAAGTTAAGACATTGTGACAGATACTACAACAAAAGGCTAAGTATATGACTGCTATTTTAGCGAAAAGAGGCATTGGTTTCAAGTAGTTTGTTATCAAACTAGGTGTAGTTCACAGAGGGATAATACTATGAAGATATATTGTGCGACAATATTATCAACATGTTTTAACCCCAAAGAACTAAAGGTCACACCGAAAGACCAAATTTATACAAAGCCATCTCATTAGAGAATGAGTGATGCATAGAGACGCAAAGACATGCAATTACACAGGACTGGAAGTGTCGATCCGAGATCACCGACCACTAGCAATCGTGTACATACATCACCGAAAGCCATAGGTGTTATATACCCAAAGGTTTGAAACTAGATTATTGACTGTAGTGCAAGTGGGAGACTGTTGGAGATATGCCCAAGAGGCAATAATAAAGTGGTTATTATCATATCTTCACACTTATGATAAATGTTTACATACCATGCTATAATTGTATTAACCGAAACATTAATACTTGTGTGATTTGTAAACTAAAATAAGAGTCCCTAGTAAAGCCTCTTGCTAAACTAGCTTGTTGGTTAATATATGATCATGGTTTCACGATCATGAACATAGAGATGTTATTAACAACAGGTCATATCATTAGGAGAATGATGTGATGGACATACTCCTATAGATAAGCGTAGCATAAAGATCAAGTCATTTTAAATAGTTCAATTGCTATATGCTTTCATACATAGTAACCTAATTCCTTCGACCATGAGATCATGCATATCACCTTACCGGATGGATGCTTTGATGTCATCAAACACCACACCGTAATCGGGTGGCTATAAAGGTGGCATTGAGTGTTCGGAAAGTATTGGTTGAGACACATGGATCAAGAGGGATTTGTCCATCCATATGACGGATAGATATACTCTGGGCCCTCTCGGAATGTCATCCAATTAGCTTGCAAGCATGTGACCGGCTCACAAGGGATCACATACCACGGGAACGATAAAAGAGTACTTATCGGTAACGAGGTTGAACTAGGTATGCAGAGATACCGACGATCAAAACCTCGGATAAGTAAACTATCGTGGGACAAAGGGAAATTGGTATCGTATGTAAGTGGTTCATTCGATCGCAAAGTAATCATAGAAATATGTGGGAGCCATATGAATTTCCAGATTCCTCTATTGGTTATTGTTCGGAGAAGTGTCTCGATCATGTCCGCATAATTCACGAACCATAGGGAGACACACTTAAGGATTCGACGTTGTTTGAGTAGTTATGGTATTATGAGAAAGAGACTGAATGTTGTTCGGAGTCTCGGATGGCATCCGGGATATCACGAGGTGATACGGAATGGTCCGGAGAATAAGATTCATATAAGGAAAGTCTCGTTTCGAAGTTCGGAAATGTTTCCGGTGTTTTCATCGGGAATGTTCTAGAAGGTTTCGGAATGTCCAAGACTCCGGGGAAGGTACATGAATGTGCCATTACATATTGGAATGATTGCATCCTGTACTAAGTGTTCTCGCTGTTCCAAATAAAGGATTAAATTGAATCCTAAAACTGAAAAGTCAAATGGCCAGTTTGAAAGTCAAACGCTAAAAAAAACTGGGAAACAAGCAAGAGGAGGTTGAACCGACTTGGGGAGGAGTCCTCCTCTCCAAGCTTGCCTCCCAAGGCCGACTTGGGAGGACTCCTCCCTTGGCCGCCTCCCACCTATAAAAGGAGGGGCAGGGCCCCCCCCTCTAGACACACAAGTTCCTATCCTCTAATCTCCGGTTTAGAGCCGCTTTGGTTTAGAGCTTCTAATTGCCCTAGCCTTCGGTTTAGAGCCTTCTAATTGGTGTGTCTAAACCCTAGACCACTAATAGTTCTCTCATACTCCACCATACTGCCCGGGATTAAGGCGAAGCGCGAGATCTCCCTCTACTTCCAGACCACGCCAGGCCGCGGAATCGAGGAGAGTGCTACAACCTCCATTTGCTGGAACAAGGGAGAGGAAGGTCTTCCGAGTACCGAACGTGTGACCGATCGGGAGCGCCGAAACGCATCGCCGAAGGATCGCTCACGCGATCTTGAGATCGGAAGAGTACGACTACATCACCCACGAGAATCTGCTCTCGTTAACCGCTTTGGAATCTTCGAGGGTAAGTTATTTCATCGACTCGTTGCTACAATCTAGTAGATAGATCTTGGCTTGTTTGTTTGTATGCGATAGAAAATTTTTGTTTTCCATGCTACGAACCCCTACAGATAGCACCATCAATATTTAGCTTAATCACCCCATTGCTCGGTCTCTGCCAGGTACACTTTTTCCCAATGTTATTGAGAGGTTCCGCATCCTTCGGTGGAAGGTCCAATTCCAATAGTGTATCATGCACTATCTTGATTGCCACACTAGGAGCAAAACCCTTCTCACCATGTCCCATCTATTTCTAGAGGACCAGACTGACCACATAACTGTAATCACATTAGCTCGCTCATCTTGTGACCATCATGATTCACACAAGACATCTGCAACCCAAGTATCCGGGTGCAGTCTTGGAAGTTTGATATTGAGGATGTCCCTCGCCTATGTCGAGAACAAGCTTGCATGAGGGCATTCAGCTAGAGCATGTAGAAGTGTTTCTGAAGCAGACTTGCATACCAAACATGTGTTGTTGTCTCTGACATGCCTCCGGGTGAGGGTTGAGTAGTCCGGCACAATGCCTCGCATAACCCTACACCAAAATACACGCACCTTTGGTACTACCTTCAGACAATCGTTTCCACAGATCACCCTGACCATGGGAAGAAGAGATACCCAACCTGCCATGATCCTCGTCACCCGAGACAAGCATACGATAGGCAGATCTAACTATGTAAAGACCGGGCTTTTCATGCGCCTAGGCTACCCAATCATCACTTGATCTGCTGCTTAGGGGAATCTGCAGTATACGATCAATATCCAGCTGGCAAAAATCATTTGCCACTAATTTATGCAGGTCCCACTGACTGTTAGTGATCATCTCGCTAACCTTTTCGGCTATAGCATCAGATGGTCGAAAAAGGGGTCGTCGAGTACCAGAGCTCGGTATCCAATTATCATCCCAAATGGAGATACTATCCCCCGTCCCGACCCTCTTGATAATCCCCCTTGCCAAAGCTTCTCTGCCGGCCAAAACAGCACGCCAAGTGCGTGATGCAGTCCTTGGGGGCGTTGCCTCCATGAAGGTTTTTTTGTGATAGTACCGCGTGCTTAGGACGCGCGCACACAAGGAGTCTGGAGATGTAATCAACCTCAATCCCTGTTTTTCCAAGGAGCGCTACATTGAACGCGGACATGTCCCTGAACCCCATGCCGCCTTTCCCCTTTGGAACAGCAATCTTGTCCCAAGACAGCCAATGCATCGATTTCTTATCTAGGTAACCACTCCACCAAAATTTTGCCATAACAGAGGTCATTTTGGTGCAGGTCCCTTTTGATAATTAGAAACAGCTCATGCAGTAGGTGGATTTTGCTTGGAGAACAGATTTGATCTTAACTTCCTTAGCCGCAAAGGACATAAGTTTGTTTGCCCACCCGTTAACACTGCCACGCATATTATCCGTGATAAACTCAAACACTTCACTCGTCAAGCTGTCGGCTGTAGTGGGAAGCCCGAAATATTTTTCGCTAAAAGCCTCAACATTAATGTTTACCTCAGCTTTGACTGACATTCGTAGCACATCCGGTGTGCATGGGCATAAGAATACCGAACTTTTAGCTCGATTGACTAACTGCCCCGAAGCATGATGCGACTATCTTTGAGGACATCTTTCCTATCAAAGCTATGTCTAGCTCATTAAATCAGGAGATGACTAGTTCATTTATTGAGGATTTTGTTATAATTTCTTGAATCCACTATGCTTATAGAACATTATGATGATCCTATGGAGGATGATAATGAAGCTCTCAAAAGGAGCAAGAGACAGAGGACTACAAAGTTCTTTGGTGATGACTTCGTTGTGTACCCCGTGGATGATATTTCTACTTCTATTTTAGAATCATATGCATCTAATGATACTGACTACTAGAAGAAATATTTCCATAGCGAGATGGACTCCATTTTAGCTAAAGAAACTTGGAGGTCAGTCTTCGTCCTTATGGTGCAAACCTGTAGGATATAAGTGGGTGTATAAGGACAATCTTAGACCCGATGATACTATTGAAAAGTTCAAGACACATTTTGTGGCCAACGATTATACCCAGAAAGAAGATGAAGACTTCTTTGATACCTACTCACTTGTAGCCGGATTGACCACTATTCAAGTACTATTATACTTAGGTTCTTCAGACAGTCTTCTCATTCATCAAATAGACATTAAGACAACTTTTAAAAATATAGAGCTAGATGAGGATATTTATATGGAGCAGCCTAATTAATTTGTAGTAGAAGGCTAGGAAGAAAAGGTGTGTAAGTTAGTGAAATCTTCGTATGGTCTTATGCAATCTCCTAAGCAGTTGAATAAGAAGTCTAAAAGAACTTAACCGATGACGACTTTATTATAAATGAATCTTATAAGTGTGTGCACTATCGCCATGGTGGGGGCGAGAGAGTTATCGTTTGTCTCTATGTCGATGATATATTGATATTTGGGACCAATCTTGTTGTTATTGATGAGGTAAAATATTTCTTGTCTCACTCTTTGAGATGAAGGACTTGGGAGCAGCAGATGTAATCTTAAACATCAAGCTACTGAAAGATGACCATGGTGGTATTACACTAATTCAGTCCCAATATATGGAGAAGATATTGAGTCATTTTGGGTATAGAGAGTACAAGCTTTCTCCAACGCCTTGTGATCCGAGTGTGCTACTTTGACAAAATCGAAGGAATGCCAGAGATCAATCGAGATATTCTCAAATCGTTGGCTCGCTTACATATTTAGCCAGCGCTACATGACATCTCATTTGTTGTAATAAAACTTAGTAGATTAATGTCAAATCCTAGAGATGATCATTGGCATGTTCTCGAGAGAGTTTTGCACTATTTAAAAGGTACTGCGAGTTATGATATCCACTATATTAGGTATCCACGGGTACTTAAGGGTTATAGTGATTCAAACTGGATATCTAATGTCGATTAGATTAATTCCATAAGTGGTTATTTATTATTTACACTTGGTGGTGAATTTTTTCGTAGAAGTCCTATCACTACACGATGGACCAAGCATGGAGACAAACAACTACCAAGAAAAATTGACTTACCAAGGCAATTTCTTGCCGGTACAAGTTTACATGCCAGGATAGAAGCATGGTTGCAGGTTAACTATCGCTAAAGGCTTTGGATCACCGGAAATTCACTGCCGGCAAGAGGTTAAACCTGCCCGGGCAGGTCAACTGCCGGCACAAATGCACCAGAGGGCACCTCAGCTTCCGGTACAGAAATTTGGCACGGTGGCCGAAATGTTAGCGCGCAGGAAGGAAAATATTGGCGCGGCGAGCGAAATCTTGGCGCGTGACGGAGGTATAGTGGCGCGGTGGAGCAAAATACAATCAGAAATCCTCCAGATCCCGAACCCAGAAATCCCCAAATCCCTAACTCAGGAAGCCCCCTAGCTCGCCCATCGCCCACCCTCGCGGCCGAACTCCCACCGTCGCCGCCGCGCCCACCCCCATCGACGGACTCCGCCGCCGTAGCTGGCATCCGCCGCCACCTCTTCCTCTAGTTGGTCCGCCTCCGACCACTCCAGTGCATCCGCGCACCCTCCCCGTCCCCTCCTTCCTCCTTCTTGGTTCAACCGCGACAGATATGTTGCCACCGCTTCCTCCCTATCCCCTCCTTCTCCATGTTCCCCTCGTTCTCCCGGTCCCCCTCCTTTCTCCGCGTCCTCTCACAGACTCAAGTTTTTTCCCGATTTGATGCAAGGTCTCATCCATCTGTTGACGTCCGAGGAGAGCAAGGGCACGACCATCTGTTGCCGTCCGAGGAGAGCTAATATGTATGCAGTTCCTCCCCGTCCCCTCCTTCCTCCCCGTTTCCTCTATTTCCTTATTTTGTCCTGATCTTTTCTTCTAATTCGGATGGCTGCATGTGGCCCTCGAGGAGCACAAGGACAGTCCAGTCCTCGTTCGTCCCTGACCATCTATTGTCGTCCAGCCCAATCTCGAGCTCCAGATATTTCAGGAAACTACTGAAATTTCGACCGTGTTCTAGTGTCATACAATGGTTGGTGCCTACTGTCTACGGCCAGGATGCCCTGTTCTGTTCGGTCACTGCGTCCTGTATACACTTGCTGTAGGTTATAGCTTCAGATGGAGTATAAATAAATCACTAGTTGTTGTTGGTTGGGTATAAAAAATAACGAAACACATCTACAAGAAATGAGTAGGAAACCATATAAGGATGGGATGCGCTCTTTCCCTGGAACATGTACCTCCTGGTTGAAATAATTAGGAATGAGTGTCGTTACCCGCAGTCTACAATGCTGCCAGCAGCAGTGTCACATCTCGTGCGTTTGTGGCTCTGATTCCCACCAATCTATATGTGATTTTTTGTGCCTAATTATGAAAATATCAGCTCAGCATGGTGATCATGATAATTGTTTGTATTTGTGTGGCCAAATCTGAACATAGCAGCTCTGCACGGTGATCATGATAATCTTAGAGAATATAAATCTATTAATCCACTTGTGAAGTAAACATTTGAGTCTAATAAAAGCACCCTTTATCGAAAAATAATCCACTTGTGAAATATTCATTGACACGTTCAAAAATAATTGTTGGAGATTTGTATAGACACTTATTTCTGAATGGAGGGAGTAGATGTTTGCTGAAAGATTTGCCTTCTTAATTAGAACCATTTTGTTTGGTTGTTATTAGAACCATATTTTTCTTCTTGCAGTTGATTTGTGCATGCATAATTAGTTCTTGTATCTGGCATTGTGCAGATGTTCTGCATGAAGATTTCTCTGAATCGTTGTGGAGCTACACGGGCATTAGTTCCTACATGCATCTTGTTTCATCAAGTTTTATTTGGGCCAGTTGCTTCAAATATGCATTTACCTTTGTTACAATATTATTATAGAAATGGTCGAATAAATCCTTAGACTAGATAAGCGATGCGTATTGGGAAAACATTCCTGACCTTTACCTGACTTGGGTCAAGTTATTATTTGTTATAAGATGTTCTGATTAACATTTTGCTTTCAGGGTCTTAATGTGGTCATGAAGATAGATGCACCTGTGCTTTTTAAAACCCCAGTGGATGATGTTACGTTGGAAATACATGTGAGTATCAATACCTATGTCAGCTGTCTTATGGGTAGTGTACATGTAATAGTACTAATTTTGTTGCAATGATTGCTGATAAATAAGCTTCTATAGGCTCTATGAATCTTATTGGCTAATTGTCCATATGGCTACATCTATTAGTCCGCAAAGTCATGAAGTAGGGACTGTGAATTATCTTGTTAACATGATCCATCCGTTTGAGATGACACTTAATCTTGTAAACAGAAAAATACAATTGGAGAATTGAATCATTGTATTTTATGGTATGTGACATGTTCTAGAATCATCAATGCGGTATCCCTCGCATTCTGTGATTAAGGTGAAGAAAAAACAAAAGATGCTCTTTTATTAGAAATAAAGGTAATTGTTGGAGTTCTCTTCTCTTGTGTTGAACAAACTTTATTGTGGTGGTTAAGTTGTTACTCATTTTTTTTGTATATTCTAGGGACCAAATACATGTTGTCAATCGTGGTTGTGCAATGCCTACGCCAGTTAGCTAACGTGTAGCTTACATGTGCTAGGAGTAATTCTGTTAAATTGATCCATTATTATTAAGCTTCTGTGGTCTCCATCTCATGTACCTGTTTTATTTGAACTGATTTTTGTGTTTACTCAAGTTCAGTCATCTATATTGGAATACAGTTTGTAGCTATGACAATTTGTGATCTGTATTTGCTCTAAGACCAATCAGGCTATAACATTGACTTGAGCTAACTTTATTCTGGAACGTGGGATGGGAGTATTCATGGAATGGTTCTATAATTGTTGTGTCCAGATAATGCTCCAGATGATTCTGACTTTTAGTTATGTACCTCTGGAATGGTAATCAGGAGATGCCTAATCTCTCATTTTCCATTGTCTTCAGGTTGACTGTTGACATCACAAGGTCGATGAACATATGACTTTTGTATATTCATGCACCTATTGGAAGTCTGGATGACATCTACATGTGTCTGGTTGGATTGACACATGGTAGTTCTCATTTTATGTTTCTAGATTCAACCGTTAGCTATTCAGGAAACATGATGAAACTTGTTCACTTGCGATATACTAGTAACTTGTTGACTTGTTGCACTTGACATGCAATTTCTGAAATACTTTGTGTGTGACCAGATTTTTATTAACATCAAAGAATGAGCAGACTTTTTTATGTGAATGTGTTGTTATATGCTGTATTATCATTATATATTTGAATTGTGAAACTGAAAGAATTATGAACTGATAAGCTACCGAAGAGTAGATTGGTGGGGGATTTTTTCCCTGGAAATTGATTTGTCGGGAAAACTATCATGGCAACACAACTGTCGGCATTGTCTTGTCGGCATTGTCTTTGCTGGCAGGCCATGCTTATGTGCCGGAAAAATATTGACCTGCCGGGGAAAGTGGAGGATCCAGGGTAGAGAACCTGCCAGTAAAGAAATATCTGCCGAGAAAGACATTTGTCGCCAGGGTTATAGCGGGCAGAAAAATCTGCCGGCAAAGAAGTTGTACCGGCTGGTTGATTGCCTCCATAAGCCATGTATGCCGGCAGTTTTTGTGCCTCCACAGTTGGTCCATCGTGTATTGTATAAGCAGATCATCTTAACGAGGTCAACAATGAAAACAGACGTCACAACCATAGACATGGCTATTCTTGAAGTACATTGGCTTCGTGAGCTCTTGATGGACTTACCTATGGTTGAAAATCCTATACCTACCATCCCGACGAACTGTGATAGTTAAAGTAAACAATTCTAAGAATAATATAAAGTCATCAAGACTTGTGAGGACGAGACTCTCAGAAAATTGAGGAACTCTAGTGTTATTATGTTGGATTATATCCAAAAATCTAAGGTAGATCCCTTCACAAAGGATCTATCACATAATGTTATAGATAATGCATCGAGAGAGATGGGTTTGAGACTCATCCTATGAGTTGCCCATAGTGGTAAACCACTATGTGATCGGAGATCCCGTGAATTAGAGTTGAGAGACAAGCTATTGGATAGCTAGGAGCATAATATCCCTATACTGAATTTACATCTATGCGAAGATGCAATGCTACCCTGTTCTGCATGGTTGGTTGATATTTATCTTAATGTGTTCTAAGTGGCTTATCTAAGCGAGATGTTTTCCTACAAAACATCTCTTAAAGAATACACATATATGAGTCTGATTGTCAAACATCATAGTCCATAAGAGTTGAGTGCTCTCTAATTAACTCATGAAATGCCCTGGAGTAGGACGCATAAGCTCCTAACCATGGGTAAGCCCTGCTACAGCCCAGTATCGGTCTAGAATTTTTGTAAAACTAGTTTGAAGAGAACTTGTAGTTCAACACATGGTCCATTATTCAAGTTTCTATCTAGTGTAGCATAAAGTTTAAAACAAAAGTTTAAATTAACAGTCTCCACTACGCACCGGTATATAAAACAATATCCTAGAACAAAAGTGATGTGATGTGCTAATGAGACTTTGTGAAAGATTGTTGGAATTTGGTGATTAGGCTGTTGGCGCATAATCAATACAAATTCTGAAAAAAAATTGGCCCATTTATTCATGGCAGCACTTGGTTATACTAGTGGAGCTAAAGTTTACTATCACATCATTAGTTGAGTGAGAGTTGCATCTTTTTATATACTAGACTATTTTACCATTCACTAAGGGGTGAGAAAAAGAGCAGCTTTCATGCAATCCTCCTCCTCCAACGCTGCCCGCCTCGCCACGCTTTGCCTCATCACGACATACGTGTGCCGCGGGTTGCGGAAATAAACAAGTGGAGCTCATGTTTTCCGTGATGTTTATATTTTGCCGACCGAGAAAATTATTTATTTATTAATTGTGAGTCATTAACAGACGCGTTAATCAATCAACAGTTTCTGGATTTTTTGAATCATGGAATGTTACTGACTCGAATGTGTACATGTGAGTTGTGCCCCACGACCTCCCCGACATTGCACTACATAAACACAGACACAGACCCTATTTGAATGCACTACATGTGGCTACCTACTTCTAATACCTTGCGTCATTTCCGCCGTCTTCCTCATCCCTTTCTGCGGCGTGCGCCGACGATCGAGATAGTAGGCATGCAGAACCTCGCCTCTCGAAGACTTGTATGAATGAGAGGGGATCAGGTTTTAGGGGATCACTCTAGCGCGACTACTGACAACAGGACGTCATCGGACGACGATTTTTTCCCAGACGTTGACAACCTTTTCGGCCACCTCAACATGGATAACAACATAAACACCAACGTCAACATGAAGCTACTGCCGCTGCTTAGGCTGCACCGTACGTGACTTTAACTTCCTCTTTCAGGATTTGCTGGAGTTTTTGGTTCTAGCGTTTGTAGATTTGTAGTAGATGCGCGAGGATTACCAAGTATAGATGCATGTTCATGTACTTTGTTATGCATGATTCATTTAATTGCTATTTCTATGATGATGCTTTATCAATTATTTAATGGTTATTTGCTTATATATTCAACAGGAGGTCACATGGTTAGCCTGTTTGGGAAAGTGATCGCTGTGTCGGGTTTGGAGTCTGTTTAGCTTAGAGTCTGGTCGTGTTTTTTTTTTGCGAAATTTCATGATCTAATAATCATCAACAGTAGTAAATAGAGTTTTAAAAATAATAAAAATTATAAAAAGATCATTGGATCATCTAGTGACAACTGCAAACACTAGCACGAGCCAAAGACACGTCACCGTCCTCACCTCTCCATCACTGTAGCCAAGGGCGTGTTTTGGTGTTGCTGTATATGTACACGATAAGGTTGTACCTTGCAACCAGAACTTGTACGTGCCTTTGGCAAAGTTTTTTTGTGTGCAAGTGTTCATCTAGTTTTATGTGATCCATCCAGGGGAAACCCACCATTGTCCATTGAATTTGTAGATCAAGGGCAGTGAAGACAAGGAGCTCCGGGAATATCCAGATTATTCTGGTAGCACCTACCTAGCTAACTAAAAGACCATATTTTTGTGCATAAACATGCGTTGTTAGTCCATTGATAATATACGCCTGCTATTTTGAAAAATATAGAAATAAGGTCCATGAGATGTGGCGGAAGAAAGATATTTATGGCATGTGAAGGAGGAATAATGATGAAAAGCTGGTTATTTGTTTGGGGTTGGAGCAAAGTAAAGAACAAATTAAGATGCAAGTGGCGCCAAAGCATCTGCTTGGTCTTTCTTTTCTTTTTCTCTGAAGAAAACATGGGCAATACCGAGAATTTGGATCGGATTCCATTGATTCCTCTTCAGTACAAATCATGTCATTTCGAAAAAAATACAAATCATGTGCGAGTTTTTAATGCTCCGGAGGAAGGGAGGATTTGTATATTTTGTGAAGACGGTTTTTTACTTTGATTCGGGCTGGAGCCAAAGAAGTAAAGATGAAAACGCTTTGCGCAAGCGCCTAGTTAGAAAATTACCCGTCGGTTCCTGATGGATAACATTTCAATTAAGGTCCGGCAAGGATGAGAAGCTCCAGAAATTCAACTAATCCATCGGCGTGCACCTCCAGAAGAGTTATTTTGCTAGTACGATCACCTAGTTGTCATAAGAGATCGGTAGGAATTAGTTATGTTCGTCCATGGACAAATATTATCAGTAGATTGGAAACGAACTAAACTACGATCGAGGAGTTAGAGCAGAAGTAAAATCATAGAGCAGCAGTACCTTACTTAACAGGCAGACACACAGGTCTTGTGCTGGTCTCTCTGTCAACAGCGCTTCGTTGCGGTAGGCAGATGATGTTTACATCAGCTGGTCATATGAGGTAGGAGCACCTCAACAAATGAATGGGGGGTGGATGTTGGAGAGAAGTTGTTTGCCAAATTAAGCATCCATCCGATCCATGGCTGGTTAATTCTTTGCTTAAAGCTGAAGCAAAGTAAGGAACACATTTTTTTAGAAATGAGTAAGGAACACATTAAGGTCCTCTTTGCTTAGTTCTAACTTTTTCCCCTTTTCCCTTTGAATAAAGCAAAGCGTCAGTGCAGGGCCTGGACAAATGGATGCCTTTGAATGAGTTTCGTGCGTACTACCTGTATATTCATGAGAAACTCCACTCTGGTGTGGGGCTGAATTTCTAGACTAGTAACACGTATATGTATCTATGTTAACTCTATACTGGGTAATATCATACATGTGACAAAACAGATAACATTGAAATCTTCATTTATTACTTTGTAGATTCACTTTTTACTAGGAAGTATTATGTTATGATAAGATACTATTATATTACTCCCACAGTTTCAATAAATAAGATGTGCACGTATTTAAAAATTGTCTCTGACCAGAAATTAATTAATGTGTATAAGACTATCTACAGTGGAAGTAACATCGGCGGTAACATGCAGTAACACGTAATGTCAACTAGAAATTTTGATGATATGATATTTCATTAAATGATAGAAAAGACGTTTGTGGTAACTAGTTATGTTATCGTATCAGAGCTTTTGATGATATGATATTTCATTAAATGATAGAAGAGACGTTCGTGGTAACTAGTTATGTTATCGTATCAGAGCATTTCCTCGAACAAAATGACTACATAATAAATTAAGTATTCTATGACACTATCCGTATGACACTATTATAAAGATATAACCACTAGTAGAAAAAGAGCCATTCGTCCATCCCAGTTCGGAGCATTACTCCCGGTTATGGTTGGACCCAGGACTAATGTGAGCATTAGTCCCGGTTCCAATGGCTAGAACGCCAGCAATCTTTAGTCCCGGGTCAAACGAAACCTTTAGTCCCGGTTCGTATCACCAACCGGGACTAAAAGGGGTGCCCCCGGTGCCAACCCCTTTAGTCCCGGTTCGTATCACCAACCGGAACTAAAGGTGTGACCTACCTTTAGTCCCGGTTTGTATTACTAACCCAGACTAAAGAAAGTGAGCAAAAACAATTCTCAAGTTCTGCCGTGGCAGTAAAACAGGCACAAATTCTTCTGGAGATCGTCTTTTCTAGATTCAAAATCATACCGAAAATTATAAAAAATTCTAAAAATAAAATCTTTCGAACTGTAGTTATATTAAGTGATTTAGTTGTTAGAAAATTACAAATATAAATTTTGACATAATTTACAAAAAGAATGTTATGAAAAATTCAAATGGCCATAACTTTTGCATACGATGTAAAAAAGTACAACCTATCAAAACATGCAGAAAAAATTAGCTCTTTATGATTTCAACATCCTTAGGCCGTTTTGGATTCTTAAAATTCGAAAAGAAAAAAATTATTTCAGAAATTAAATTATTTTAGTATTTTTTCATGTCATATTTGAATTCCTCGCATTTTTCTGATAATAATGGATGTATTATTTATCAAATTTCGATTTACAGATTTGAAGATATTATTTATGTCATATTAAATGAGTAAATGGGAAAAAATGAATAAAATATTAATTTAGTTACTTTTTACTTTCATTAGAATAAAATATTATTATTACTTATTTATTGTTGTTTACTAAAAATAGTTGTTCTTAATTTCAAAAAATAAAAACGTGTCACATATTGACATGAATTAATAGGATTGATATACTAGTCTTGACAACAAGGTATAAGGGTCCTTCGCGTGGGGTGGGAGAGATGGAATGGAGAAGTTAAGCATGCTGGGGGTGGAATAGTGCTAGGATGAGTGACCGACCCGGAAGTTTGACCGTAAGTATAATTTGAACTAAGATAAAGTAAATTAGTGTTAAAAATGAGTGGTGTGAGAGATTAACGAGTCAAACAGTTCAAAAGTTTAAGAAAAATTTGAAAAAAAAATTAAAAAAAATTAGAAAAAATCCTTTAGTCCGGGTTCGTATCACAAAACGGGACTAAAGGTCTCGCGCGCTCGACGCTGCCCCGTGAGCGCCTTTAGTCCCGGTTTTTGGCCGAACCGGGACTAAAGGGGTAGTCTTTTAGTCCCGATTTCATAGTCCCGATTGGGAAACCGGGACTAATGGCTTTTACAAACCGAGACAGAAGGCACGTTTTCCACTAGTGAACATAGACCAGTGACGTGCATGACACACATCAATGTTATATCACACTATGGCTAGCTAAGGAATTGCTACAAAATTAGTATCATTAGAGAGTATTTTACACTAGTGGAAACGAGGCTTTTCGTTGATCTTGGAAAAGGGCTTTAACACCGGTTCTTCTACGAACCGGTGTTAAAGGGGGGGCCGTACCAGCGTGGCCCGTGCGGCAATAAAGGAGCCCCCCTTTAACACCAGTTCGTTCCACGAACCGGTGTTAAAGGACCCTGCAATAGTGGCCCGCGCAGCCCCCCTTTAACACCGGTTCGTGGCATGAACCGGTGTTAAAGGGGGGGGGGCTATATAAGACACCGCAGCCCACACACCCCACTCTTCTATTTTTTTCACTATCTCATTTTGGAGCCTAGCAAGAGGGTGTGAAGAGTGCTAGTTTGTGTTTTTTTCATATGCACAAGAGGTGTTCGGTGAAATGCCCGAGAGCTCAAAATAAGTTTTCTCGTTGCTCTTTCCTTCTCGGTCGAGGTCGGCAACTATCCTTTCATGTGTCATTGATGTACTATATATATAAATGGTCATCTCCCTATTAATTTTTGATATATACTACATATTAATGCATATGAACCGGCAATGGATGTACGGTGACCGCCGCAATTCCGAGTACATTACGGGCCTCCAAAATTTCATCGTTGTGGCTAATGCAAACCGTGGTCACAATGGTTTTATGTGTTGTCCGTGTGTTCACTGTTAGAACAAGAAAGACTACTCAAATACCAGAACCATTCACGCCCACCCTTGATCCGGTTTCATGCCCAGCTATAATTGTTGGACCAAGCACGGAGAAAAAGGGTTGTGATGGAAGACAACGAAGAAGAAGAGGATGATGACAACTATCATAATATGTATCCTGAATATGATGATAATGCAACGGAGGTAGATAATGAAGATCAAGAGGAGCAGATGGGCCGATGACGATCTTGGTCGGGCCATTCGATGCAAAGGAAGAATGTGAAACTGAAAAGGAGAAGGAGAAGTGGAGCAGATGTTAAAGGATCACAAAATATTGTTGTATCCAACTTGCGAAGATGGCCACAAAAAGCTAGGTACCACTGGATTTGCTGCAATGGAAGGCGAGAACGGTGTGACTGACAAAGATTTTCAAAGTTGTTGGTAAAATGAAGAATCTTCTTTCAAGAAATAATGAGTTGCCCGACAAGACATACCAAGCAAAGAAGGTTGTACGCCCTCTAGGATTAGACATGCGTAAGATACATGCCTGCATTAATGATCGCATCCTCTACGCGGTGAGAAGTACGAGAATTTGGATGCATGCGGTATGCACCTTTGCTGCATGTATAAGATCGACGAGACGATCCTGGCAATGTTGAGGCGAGGACCCTAGGAAGAAGGTTCCGCCAAGGTTATGTGGTATGCTCCTATAATACCACGGTTAAAACGTCTCTTGAAATAAAGAGCATGCCAAGTTGTTGCGATGGCACATGGAAGACCGTAAGAAAGACGATGTTGAGACACCCGCCGATGGGTCACGGTGGAGAGAAGTCGAGAGAGTACCCGGACTTCGCGTGACGCAAGGAACTTAAGGTTTGGTCTAAGTACGCGACATGAATCCTTTTGGTGAGCAGAGCTGTCACATCACCGGCCTGACCCTATGTATCTATAACCTTCCTCCTTGGTTGTGTATGAAGAGGAAGTTCATTATGATGCAGTGCTCATCCAAGGCCCGAGGCAACCCGCAACGACATTGATGTGTACCTAAGGCCATTAGTTGAAGAACTTTTACAGCTGTGGGCCAAACCAGGTGTACGATGTGGGATGAGCACAAAGGGGAGCCATTTGACCTATGAGCATTGCTTTTCGTAACCATCAATGATTGGCTGCTCTTAGTAACATTTCAGGCGGACAAACAAGGGATACAATGCATGCACACAATGTTTAGATGATACGAAAGTGTATATTTGGATAAATGTAAGAAGGTTGTGTACCTAGGGTATCGCCGATTTCTTAGAACTCGCATCCAAGAAGAAAGAAAGGCAAGCATTTCAAACGTCTGGCGTAACCCCGGAGGAAGCCTCCTCCATCGGTGAGGAGGTATTTGGTATGGTCAAGGACCTAGAAGTAATCTTTGGAAAAGGTCCGCGATCTATCTTCGAATGACGATGCGGACACGCGCCCATGTGGAAGAAGCAATCTATATTTTGGGACCTACCCTATTGGAAAGTTTTAGAGGTCCGCTCTTCAATCGACGTGATGCACGTGGCGAAGAATGTTTGCGTGAACCTGCTAGGCTTTCTAGGAGTGTATGGGAAGACAAAATATACCGGAAGCACGACAGACCAGCAACGTCTGAAGGCCCTCAAGAGCCTATGCATCCCGAGAACGAAGGGTAAACGATGCCACTTAACTCCCGCCACTACGCTCTTACCAAAGCGAGAAGGAAATCTTTTTGAATGTCCGAAAGCGTATCAAGGTCCGTCGGCTTCTCGTCGAATATAAAGGGAATAATAAATATGGCGTAGAAAAAATTCCAAAACCTGAAGTCTCATGATCGCCACGTGATTATGACACAATTTCTTCCGATTGCATTGAGGGGCTTCTACGAAAATGTTCGAGTACCCATTGTGAAGCTATGTGCATTCCTCAATGCAATATCTCGAAGGTAATCGATCCGGAAAGCCTACCAGGTTACAACAGATGTGGCCCAATGTCTTGTCGACTTTGAGTTGGTGTTCCCATCCTTCTTCAATATTATGACGCATCTCCTGGTTCACCTAGTAGAAGAGATTGCCATTCTCGGTCCTGTATTTCTACACAATATGTTCCCCTTTGAGAGGTACATGGGAGTCTTAAAGAAATATGTTCATAACCGTGCTAGGCCAGAAGGAAGCATCTCCAAGGGCTATGTAATAGAGGAGGTCATTGAGTTCTGTGTTGATTTTATTCCTGACCTTAAGGCGATTGGTGTTCCAGAATCACGACATGAGGGGAGACTGCGTGGAAAAGGCACCCTAGGATGTAAAGCAATGATATGTAGGGACGGGCATTCTCTCAATCAAGCACACTACACGGTTTTACAAAGATCTATCTTGGTTGCCCCGTATATCAATGAACACAAGAATTTAATACGCCTCAAACACCCGGGGCAGTCTGATGAATGGATTATAAGTGAACACATGGCGAGTTTTGGCGGCTGGCTGCAAAGACTTCTCACGAATAACACCACTGTTGGGGATCAGATGTACTTGTTGGCCAGGACACCATCTTCGACTGTATGTACTTTCCAAGGGTACGAGATAAATGGGAATACATTTTACACGATAGGCCAAGATAAAAAGAGCACCAACCAAAATAGTGGTGTCCGCTTCGATGCAGCAGAAGACAATGGGCAGAGAAGACCACGTATTATGGGTTCATAGAGGAGATGTGGGAACTTGACTATGGACCTAATTTTAAGGTCCCCTTGTTTCGATGCAAATGGGTCAAGCTAACAGGAGGAGGGGTTGAGGTAGACAAGAAGTACGGAATGACAACTGTGGATCTCAACAATCTTATGAAGGTAGACAAGAACTTAGACGAACCATTCGTCCTAGCCAATGATGTGGCTCAGGTTTTCTATGTGAAGGACATGTCCTCCAGACCAAAAAAAAGAAAAAATATGCAAACGAATACATCATATGATGAGCCGAAGCGTCACATAGTTATTTCAGGGAAAAGAAACATCGTGGGAATCGAGGACAAGACAGACATGTCAGAAGATTATAATAAGTTTGATGAAATTCCGCCCTTCACGGTGAAAACCCCAAGCATTCCGTTAAGTAAAGAAGATGCTCCATGGTTACGTCTGAGCGATCATAAGGAAGGACATATGCCAAGAAGTTCATGCTCATATTATGTAACTCTAGTTCATGTTTTAATATTAATACATGTCTTGAGTGTTAGTCTTGTTTTGTGGATGGACCGGACTATGAGAAGAAGTTGTCCCGATTCGTATTACCATTAAGATCTGATCTCCAAACGCGGTCACATATTAGGGAGTGCCTCTATGACCAGTTTCTTGGAGATGCCGGAGGACTGGGCTCCGTCGGCATCTCCCTAAAACTGGCCGTAGTGGTGTCCCTGCTCTCGAAAACCATCTTGCAGCTTTTTAACTTCTCTAACTAGATCAATACACCTAGGAGCTAACTAATTTCACATATTAGGGAGTGCCTCTATGACCAGTTTCTTGGAGATGCCGGAGGACTGGGCTCCGTCGGCATCTCCCTGAAACTAGCCGTAGTGGTGTCCCTGCTCTCGAAAACCATCTTGGAGATGCCTCAAACTGGCTGGAGGACTGGACTCACAAGGATGCCTATTTATAGTACAAGCAGCTCGACATAGTGTCGACACTTACGAAATAATGTCGACACTCACCCCTATTATTAGTGCTGACTCGTGTTTTGTCCCGGTTGGTGTCTCCAACCGGGACTAAAGGTTCATCTTTAGTCCCGGTTGGTGACACCATCCGGGACAAGGTACACGCCGCACGACATAATGTCGACACTCACCCCTATTATTAGTGCTGACTCGTGTTTTGTCCGGGTTGGTGTCTCCAACCAGGACTAAAGGTTCATCTTTAGTCCCGGTTTGTGTCTCCAACCGGGACTAAAGGTTCATCTTTAGTCCCGTTGGTGACACCATCCGGGACAAGGTACACGCTGCACGACATAATGTCGACACTCACCCCTATCATTAGTGCTGACTGGCCCAGCCTGAAATCCCTCCAACCGTCCCATTTTTAGAACAATGTCCCGCCATTTTTTTCCGCCATTTTTCTTCCCGCCATTTTTTCCCGCCATTTTTCTTCCCGCCATTTCTCTTCCCGCCAGTTCTTCCCTCCAGTTCTTCCCGCCAGTTCACTATATATATATGTAGGGTTGGCCTCCATTGTCATTGCACATATCTAGACTCATATCTGCAACCTCATCACTCTTTTCCATGGCTTCCACCGTAGCACAAACCCCCAGGGAGGCGGAGGCGCTTTTCGCCTCGAACTACCCCTGCCCGCCGGGCTACTGTGTCCCCGTCGGCTGGATGCTGAGTGTCGGAGGCGTGCCGGTTCCTCCTGTCCCTCTAGGTGTGGCGCGTCGGATGTCCATCACGAACCACTACTACTTCGAGCTCACGCCGGAGCAGCGGAGGAATCCCAGATGGCATCCCGACTATTTCCCTACTTGGGAAGCCTTCTTCGTGGATCGGCGTGAGAGGATGCTCACCAGGCACGAGGAGGACGGCCCACCTCCTCCTAACTTCAACGAGGCCGGCCGTCGGCTATGGTGGCGCGATAGGACTCTCCAGAGCGTCATGACCTATGACACTGCCGCCGACTCTAACCCCCGTCTGCGCTACCCTCAAGTCCAGCCCACGCGTACTCAGCCTTCAAGGTTCAATTACGGCGACCCCGACGACGACAGCGATGACGGCGTGGTAGTACGACTCTGATGGCGAGTATTACAGGTGTAGGCAGGAGCATGACTGAATCACTCCAACATTCCAAAACAAGTTTGGCCGATTGTTACTTAATCTGGCCATGTATCTTAATTTTCAGTTCTTTGATGTATCTTAATTTTCAGTTCCAGTTCGGCTTTATGTAACTTACTATTAGTTGCATTCTGTATTTTAATTCCAGTTCTATCTCCTTCACAAAATGACCTATCTCATTCGGGGTTTCTTGGCTTTCGGGTCAAATGACCAATGTTATGGCTAGAATCAAGGAATAGTTTGTGATAATATGACCATATTGTGCATACATGTGCATCATGGCATGGCAAACAATGTTGCAAGAGGAAGTTTTCCTTTTTATCGCACCAAAAAGGTATTTTCCATTTTCCGAGCATAAAAAACAGACGGTTTTGTGAAGCAACCACCAAATGGCTAATTCAAAAAACCACCAACACATTTTACAAAAATACTAGACCACCTTATATGGACAATGTACCAACAGGGGGATCTGAAACCTTTCCGTCCACCTCTGGTGAAAAAGACAAATTCCTGCCGAATCGGTAGGAAGTGGGTCATATATGAACTACAGGTACATGATACGATGCTCATGATTTTTTACAAAAATCATTTTTAGGTTCACAATATGCTATTTTATCAAAAAAACAATGCAAGTTGAGCGAGTCTTGGCCCCGAGCTAAGAATCATCATGCCCGTTGTTCGACAAAGTTTGTCGATAGTTTAAAACGGGGATAAAAAAATAAAAAAAGATCGAAACAAGGTAAACCTTCAAGGTGGTGTTATATTATGTGACATAGTTAGAAGGAAAATCTCAAACTTGGTATATTGATTATGTCTCAAAAAACCTTTACAAAATGACCTATCTCATTCGAGGTTTCTTGGCTTTGGTCAAATGACCAATGTTATGGCTAGAATCAAGGCATAGTTTCGATAATATGGCCATATTGTGCATACATGTGCATCATGGCATGGCAAACAATGTTGCAAGAGGAAGTTTTCCTTTTATCGCACCAAAAGGCATTTTCCATTTTCCGAGCATAAAAAAGCGACGGTTTTGTTAAGCAACCACCAAATGGCTAATTCAAAAACCACCAACACATTTTACAAAAATACTAGACCACCTTATATGGACAATGTACCAACAAGGGATCAAACCTTTCCGCCCACCTCTGGTGAAAGATAAATTCTCGAATCGGCGAAGTGAATCGAATATGAACTACAGGTACATGATACGATGCTCATGATTTTTTACAAAAATCATTTTTAGGTTCACAATATGCTATTTTATAAAAAAAAACAATGCAAGTTGAGCGAGGCTTGGCCCCGAGCTAAGAATCATCATGCCCGTTGTTCGGCAAAGTTTGTCGATAGTTTAAAACGGGGATAAAAAATAAAAAAAGATCGAAACAGTGAGAAACCTTCGCGTGGTGTTATATTATGTGACATAGTTAGAAGGAAAAATCTCAAACTTGGTATATTGATTATGTCTGAAAAAACCCTTCACAAAATGACCTATCTCATTCGAGGTTTCTTGGCTTTCGGGTCAAATGACCAATGTTATGGCTAGAATCAAGTCATAGTTTCTGATAATATGGCCATATTGTGCATACATGTGCATCATGGCATGGCAAACAATGTTGCAAGAGGAAGTTTTCCTTTTTATCGCATCAAAAAGGCATTTTCCATTTTCCGAGCATAAAAAACGGACGGTTTTGTGAAGCAACCACCAAATGGCTAATTCAAAAAACCACCAACATATTTTACAAAAATACTAGACCACCTTCTATGGACAATGTACCAACAGGGAGATCTGAAACCTTTCCGTCCACCTCTGGTGAAAAAGACAAATTCCTGCCGAATCGGCACGAAGTGGGTCAGATATGAACTACAGGTACATGATACGATGCTCATGATTTTTTACAAAAATCATTTTTATGTTCACAATATGCTATTTTATAAAAAAACAATGCAAGTTGAGCGAGGCTTGGCCCCGAGCTAAGAATCATCATGCCCGTTGTTCGACAAAGTTTGTCGATAGTTTAAAACGGGGATAAAAAAAATAAAAAAAGATCGAAACAGTGCGAAACCTTCGCGTGGTGTTATATTATGTGACATAGTTAGAAGTAAAAATCTCAAACTTGGTATATTAATTATGTCTCAAAAAAACCTTCACAAAATGACCTATCTCATTCGAGGTTTCTTGGCTTTCGGGTCAAATGAACAATGTTATGGCTAGAATCAAGGCATTGTTTCTGATAATATGGCCATATTGTGCATACATGTGCATCATGGCATGGCAAACAATGTTGCAAGAGGAAGTTTTCCTTTTTATCGCACCAAAAAGGCATTTTCCATTTTCCAAGCATAAAAAACGGACGGTTTTGTGAAGCAACCACCAAATGGCTAATTCAAAAAACCACCAACACATTTTACAAAAATACTAGAACACCTTATATGGACAATGTACCAACAGGGGGATCTGAAACCTTTCCGTCCACCTCTGGTGAAAAAGACAAATTCCTGCCGAATCGTCAGGAAGTGGGTCAGATATGAACTACAGGTACATGATACGTTGCTCATGATTTTTTACAAAAATCATTTTTAGGTTCACAATATGCTATTTTATCAAAAAAACAATGCAAGTTGAGCGAGGCTTGGTCAGATTCAAGTGTATACAAAAGATGCGGCATTTAAATATCCAATCAATTCAAAAATGTTAATACAAAAGATGCGGCATTAAAATATGATTTGCTCTAATAAAATAGGGTTAGATTCCTTTGTATATGCTTAATATTTCTTATGTTCAAAGTTTTAGGATTTGACAATTTATTTTTGTTTGAATTGAATAATCAAAATTTATATGTAAGTGTTTTAATCATTTTGAAAATTTTCATGTAAAGTAAATATAAAATGTTTTTACATGAATGGATAGATATTATTTTTCTGAAAATTATGATATATTATTCATATTTTTTGAGTTGAAATGAAAAAGATATGAATTTTCTAAATTCATATCCTATTTTCTGAATTAAAAATGCCCCTTTAATGCAGGAAATAAATGCCCCCTTTAACACCGGTTCCAGACACGAACCGGTGTTAAGGGGGGGGGGGGGGCGCATTTATTTCGTTTCGCGCGCACCCCCCCTTTAACACCGGTTCGTGGCTGGAACCGGTGTTAAAGGGAGGTGGGTGTTAAATGCGCGTGCAAAATGAATTCCCCCCTTTAACATCGGTTCCAGCCCCGAACCGGTGTTAAAGGGGGGGGGGTATTAAATACGCCTTCCCCTTCCTTTCTTCCCCCCCAGATCCAGATCGAACCGCCACAGAGAGCAAAAAAGCAGTAGAGAGCAGCTGGCGCTGGCCCAGCCTCGCCGGAGCCGCCCTCGCCTCGCCATCGGAGCCGCCCTACGTCGGAGCCGCCGTCGCCAAGGCCAAGACCGCCACAAGCGTGCCACCGGGTTGACGACGGCATGCACGGCCGTGCTCGTGGTGAGCTCGCTTCCTCTGTTTCCTCCTTTGGCGGCGGGTGTGGAGCTCAGCCTGGTGGCGCCACCGCCGGCACTCTGGAGCTCAGCGGTGGCGCCCTCCGCCCACGCCTGCTGCTCGAGGAAGCGGTAATCGATCGTCGGCGGCGCCCGCTGACTGGGCGGGCGGGTCTCTCTGTTTTTTTGACAGTTTTTTGTTACTTATTTGTAGTGAAACTTTGTAGAAAGAAATGACATTAAAACAAGATGAATAGACTTTGAATCAATCTGATTAGAAATAGAGAAATAAACCATGCATGGGCATATATTTATCTCAAATACTACATTTGTACTCCATCCGTCCACAAATATTGACCATCATTTGGTGAACAATATGGGGAATATGTGTGATGTATAAAAGATATAGTCATGTATTCATATTTGAGTAAAGTTTCTGATGTTGTAACATCGATAATATTGTTTACTTAGTGTGAACTTGATGGTTAAAATCGGGAAACTCGAAACTAAGATGGCATGTAATTATGGAGGGAGTAGTAGTATAGATAGGGTGTCAAGCGGGGCGGGTTCGCGGGCAACATATTTTCACCGGCTAATATAAATTGTACTACATGCATAGATTAAAACATGTATACAAATTGGACTGCGTGTAGGTGTAGCTGTCTGAGACTAAATAATTGTCCGCAAACCCGCCCCACTTGTATACAAACTTGCATCCTGCCAACGTTACCCTCTTGGGGGTGTGGTTGTGGAGCTCTGACTCATCCTGATTAGGGTTTGGACCCCTCGGAACTCGTTTAAAATGATCAAGCATCCTTAGGGTTTTAATTTCATTTGTGTATTTATTTGTGTATATTTGTGTATGAATCCAAGTCCACTTGAATGTTTACACTCTTACTCTAGATAATATTATTGTTTTAGAAACTATGGATCCACTTAGTAGAAACCTTGAAGAAGAAGAAATAATGGAGAACATTATTGATGATGACACCTCACAATATCTGAACTTGGAGGGACATGATGACAGCTCAAGTAGTCATGGAGAAGATGAAGACTCCGGTGAACGCAATTTAGTGATTACAAAGTCCGGCGAGGTATATGCATTGATTAAGCCTCTGCTGACTTCCACCAACAATCTTCTTCTATATGTATTAATTAACGCTTCTTTCTTCTTTTAGCCCTCTGGATCGACCAGCCAGCAACCATCTTCTTATACGAAAAAGAGCAAGCGAGGCGCGAGCCATCGGTTGAAAGATCGTGCAAAGTTCACAATCGAAGCAGTCTGTGTTGATGGCAGGCCGATGGAGCCCAAGAAGGCCGCAAACAAATTTGTACGTCAGGATGGAGTTCTTGTTAGGGACCAAATCCCAATCATAATTGAAAATTGGAATAAACCAAAGAAGGGCGACGGTACCTTTGTCGATGAAAGATCCAAAGAAACGCTTTGGAATTCGTTGTTGGTAAATTTCACCCTTCCGCCAGAGGAGGATGAAAACAACCCGGTTATAAAGGAAAAGGTCAAAGAGTGGACTCTAAAGAAGATGGTGACGCTTTCCATCGAAGACAAAATTGAACAAATTTGTCAAAGCTGGCGAGACTCCAAATTTCGAAGACGCATATTTTGCGAAGATAAGACCTCACTGGCCTGAATTTGTGATATATAAAAAAGGTTCTATAGCTAAAAAGAGGTCAGAAACCAATACGCTTAATGCCCAGAAGAAGGAATATCACCAGAGGACGGGGTCAGGTGGCTACATATATCAGAGGCCTAAGTTGGAGGAAGTTGAGAAGGCCCTGCGCGCTAGAGGGATCACACCCCAGACAGATGGGTGGGACCTACGTGCAAAGACTTGGTTCTACGGAATCGGGGCAAGGTTGGACCCAAAAACAGGATGGTGTATCTTCCCAACCCTCCTTCCCAAACCCGTCACTGAACTCATCATGGCATACGAGGAAACATCCGCCAGGACCTTCCATCCCGATAGAGAGAATGACCAGCTCACACGCGCCATCGGTAAAAAAGAACACCCTGGACATGCACGAGGCACGGGGGGTATGACGTGGAAGGATGAGTTTGCCGAGTGGAGCGACTCTTACAGATGGCGCGACAGAAAAGAAAAAGAGCGTACAAAGCAGATGACACAGATAGAACAGGCACTTGTGGCGCTGCAGGCACAAGTGAATGCACAACAGAGCCATAAAGCTACCGGACCATCTCAGCGGCACGAAGAGCCTGCATTGGAAGCTGGCGGCGGCCCAGACTCTGCGCGGAAAAGCAGCGTGGCTTCCACGGAGAACGTGCATACCACGCTTGAAATGGCGGGTCCTCGATACCCCGTGGATGAGATCACGGAGAGCGAACACGCTGATCTGCATGTGAGATTAATGGGCTTATCCATTAAGGTGGCTGTCGGCTATGCCTTACCTCCTGTAGCTGGTGGAACTTACCACTGCCGACCGATTCCAGATGGCTATGCTATTGTCGGGGTGGATGAGGTTGTGAAGGAATATGAGGAAGCACAACTTGACCATGCTACAGGTGAAGGGGAAACTCAACTCAAATTTGTAGTGAAAACAACCATTCTTTGGAAGAAGGAACACATCGTGCTTCCAAATTGAGGCCAGCACCCTTGCCTCCATGGCTGTCTCCGCCCGAGCCACTTCAGCTATCTCTCTGCTGCAGCCATCTCCAGCGCTTGACCATCTCTCGCAGGTGCCATCTCCGGCGCGCCAGCCATCTCCGGCCCGTCAGCCATCTCCGGTGCTTCAGCCATCTCCGGTGCTTCAGCCATCTCCTCAGCGTAAGCGGAAGAGCACCGCCACGAAGAGCATCAGTAGCACTGCCACAAAGAAATCCGCAGGAAACTGTACGCCAAAGAGTTCAAAAAACTACGTCCCGCAGCCTTCCGCCAAGCCATTGCCGGTTTTACCGTGGAATCGCAGCGACGAGGAGACCAATAGGATCTCGGAAGAAGAGGTCAAGAAATTCTTTGCACCTAGACGGGCCGAGCCAAAGGAGAAAATAGATCCGGCGGTGGTGGAGAAGTTTTACAAAAATCTTTTGAAACTAGAAACCCCACTTGTGCCAGACTATGAGCGCCAGATTTTGAAGGCGAATGCAAGGCGCCGTAGGGAGACTGAAAGTAGCAGTCGTGAGGCACCCCAGAAAATAGTTCCCATGCTCGGAGAGCAGGAAAACCAATCATGCGCCCCGTTCCAAATGTTCGACACACGGGACGCTCCTCCTGTAAATGATTACGAGGCAGAGCTACAAAGAAAGGCCAATGAGATGGGGATGAGTTACATTGCATACTTGAACATCATGGGAGACAACTTGCCCAAATGCGATGCTAACCCCATACAGCCATGGAAGTATGGGAAGAATCTCGTCAAGAAAGAGGAGCTCAAGAATCTACCAACAAAGATGCGAAAATTGCACAAGTGGTACCTTGATTTCTACAAGACAAGAAAAGAAGAATGGATCACGACGCATATAAGAGATGAGATTTTCTTGTGCGGAGACGACGGGATCGACTTCAACATTCAAGACTTGCATTTTCTATTCAATCAGAAGGAACTCGACAAAGCTGCCATCAGCCTTTATTGTGTGTAAGTACTATTTCTGTAATTTATATCTCATCTCATTCACTTCATTAATTGCATGTATATATATATGCTCACCATATATGTATATACTATTATGCACGAAAAAGGTTATGGAATGCAGGAAAGGAGGCCCTTTTGACATTGGGTTCGTTGACCCAAATATAGTTCATGAAGAAGTGGTAAGAGACAAACCCGGGCAAACAGAAGATTACTTGCTAAAGTCTTTACTGAGACAACAAACCAAAAGGGAAATACTATTGCCTTACAACTTCTCTTGAGTACTGTTACCCTCTCTCTTGTACATTACATCGCTTACTCGATGTTAAGTGTAACTGATGATGAGTTATGCGTGCGTAGGTTCCACTTTATTCTGCTAGTCATTCAACCCGACTCAGGAAAAGTCCTTGTCATGGACTCGTGACGAAAATAAAAAGAGCTATGGGCAGACTTTAGAGAGATGCTCCAGAGGTAATTTCAATCATATTATCGCACTAGATCGGCAACTTTCGTGATAATAAGTAATTAATTACTCCTTTATCCATTTTCTTTGTCGGACAGGGTTTGGAAAATGTTCACGGGCAGGGCCGTGGGTGAATGGTCAGAAGAACTAAAATTTGTAGACCAAAATGTAAGTAATACTAGCTAGCTTCCAATTCCATTATATCATGCTTTATTGATTATTATTTTGATTGAACTCTCTATTCTCGTAAAGTGTGCGTATCAGGGACCCGACAATAACTTATGTGGGTACTATGTTTGCGAGTTCATTCGCAACACGATATGTGCGACGGTCCAAGCCGCACTAGAACAACTTAGAGTAAGTAAACAAAGTACACAACATTATTTTATTACCATCAATTGAGTTGAGTTTTATTCTTATATATAATGACCCCATTCTTCATATATATTCAGATCGAACGGATGCGGGACCAACTCCTACCATTTGACCGCATACGAGCCATTCAAGAGGAACTGGCGGGGTTCATACTTGATGAGGTCGTCACGCCTGGCGGAGAACTCTTTAGATATCCACCAAAATGAACGATGAAGATGTATGTGCCGATGACGATGTATGTGCCGATGACGATGTTTGTGTATAATAATAGTTGCTTAATTATTCATGTACTCGTATGTACCGATGACGATATATGTGTATACTGCTCCCGATCGATTCCCCCTTCCTCCCGCAAATACGCCCGGGCAGGCGGGCTGGCGGAAAGCGGCTAAATCTACCGCGCAGATTTAGGCCGCTTTCCCCTCAGAGAACCTTTAACACCGGTTCGTGTTACGAAATGGTGTTAAAGGGGGGGGGGGGGCTGAGCCCTGTGGCAGCCCCACGTGTGCCACCCTCCCCTCTAACACCGAACCCTCAACAGCGGTTGTAGAACCGCTGTTAGAGGGCCCTCCCAACCGGTGTTAGAGGGGGGAGGGGGGGCTCTGCACTAGTGTTACAATACGAATCACACAATATCAATTATGTACTTTATAATCAAGATGGTGTTGCTCAGTTTACTTGGCTAGATTTTAATCTCTGATACGTGTATACCTTATTCATAAGAACAAAGTTAGTACTTTAATTGTTTCTCTCCCGATTTATGGTTGCAGCCAAGGAAATCCACCTTTAGCCTGTTTGTGTGCAAATCCACCCATACATCTCTCCTATCATCCGCACCAGAAAAGGCACTGACCAATGTATACTGATATTTTACGAGTTTTAGCCCAAGAGAGATAGTAAACTTCAAATACCGAAGAATTCTCTTCACAACTCCAATGCAGAGTTGTTGGTGCATGCAATAATGACAAACTTTGTTAACAGAGAAGGAAATATCTGGCCTGGTTAGAGTGACATACTGAAATGCTCCAACAATGCTTCTATACAGAGTGGCATCCGTGTCACTAAGAGATTCCCCATCAGAGAGAGAAAATTTCGGAGGTAGAGGAAGGGGTGGTAACAACTTTACAACCCCTCATGCCAACACGCTTTAATACATCTGAAATATACTTAGCTTGAGATAAAGAAATAACATTGGATATCTTGTTAACTTTAATACCAATTTGTAGACCAAAATGTAAGTAATACTAGCTAGCTTCCAATTCCATTATATCATGCTTTATTGATTATTATTTTGATTGAACTCTCTATTCTCGTAAAGTGTGCGTATTAGGGACCCGGCAATAACTTATGTGGGTACTATGTTTGCGAGTTCATTCGCAACACGATATGTGCGACGAGCCAAGCTGCACTAGAGCAACTTAGAGTAAGTAAACAAAGTACACAACATTATTTTATTACCATCAATTGAGTTGAGTTTTATTCTTATATATAATGACCCCATTCTTCATATATATTCAGATCGAACGGATGCGGGACCAACTCCTACCATTTGACCGCATACGAGCCATTCAAGAGGAACTGGCGGGGTTCATACTTGATGAGGTCGTCACGCCTGGCGGAGAACTCTTTAGATATCCACCAAAATGAACGATGAAGATGTATGTGCCGATGACGATGTATGTGCTGATGACGATGTTTGTGTATAATAATAGTTGCTTAATTATTCATGTACTCGTATGTACCAATGACGATGTATGTGTATACTGCTCCCGATCGATTCCCCCTTCCCCCCTCCCGCAGAAATACGCCTGCAGGCGGCAGGCTGCCACGGCAGAAAGCCTAAATCTCGCGCGGAGATTTAGGGCTTCCTGCTCGTAGAGAACCTTAACACCGGTTCGTGTTACGAAATGGTGTTAAAGGGGGATGAGCCCTGTGCAGCCCGTCGCAGCACCCTCCCTCTAACATCAACCCTCAGCCGTTGTAGAACCGCTGTTAGAGGCCCTCCCAACCGTGTTAGAGGGGAGGGGGCTCGCACTAGTGTTACAATGAATCACACAATATCAATTATGTACTTTATAATCAAGATGGTGTTGCTCAGTTTACTTGGCTAAATTTTAATCTCTGATACGTGTATACCTTATTCATAAGAACAAAGTTAGTACTTTAATTGTTTCTCTCCCGATTTATGGTTGCAGCCAAGGAAATCCACCTTTAGCCTGTTTGTGTGCAAATCCACCCATACATCTCTCCTATCATCCGCACCAGAAAAGGCACTGACCAATGTATACTGATATTTTACGAAGTTTTAGCCCAAGAGAGATAGTAAACTTCAAATCAAGAATTCTCTTCACAACTGTCCAATGCAGAGTTGTTGGTGCATGCAATAACTGACAAACTTTGTTAACAGAGAAGGAAATATCTGGCCTGGTTAGAGTGACATACTGAAATGCTCCAACAATGCTTCTATACAGAGTGGCATCCGTGTCACTAAGAGATTCCCCATCAGAGAGAGAAAATTTCGGAGGTAGAGGAAGGGGTGGTAACAACTTTACAACCCCTCATGCCAACACGCTTTAATACATCTGAAATATACTTAGCTTGAGATAAAGAAATAACATTGGATATCTTGTTAACTTTAATACCAATTTGTAGACCAAAATGTAAGTAATACTAGCTACCTTCCAATTCCATTATATCATGCTTTATTGATTATTATTTTGATTGAACTCTCTATTCTCGTAAAGTGTGCGTATTAGGGACCCGGCAATAACTTATGTGGGTACTATGTTTGCGAGTTCATTCGCAACACGATATGTGCGACGAGCCAAGCTGCACTAGAGCAACTTAGAGTAAGTAAACAAAGTACACAACATTATTTTATTACCATCAATTGAGTTGAGTTTTATTCTTATATATAATGACCCCATTCTTCATATATATTCAGATCGAACGGATGCGGGACCAACTCCTACCATTTGACCGCATACGAGCCATTCAAGAGGAACTGGCGGGGTTCATACTTGATGAGGTCGTCACGCCTGGCGGAGAACTCTTTAGATATCCACCAAAATGAACGATGAAGATGTATGTGCCGATGACGATGTATGTGCCGATGACGATGTTTGTGTATAATAATAGTTGCTTAATTATTCATGTACTCGTATGTACCAATGACGATGTATGTGTATACTGCTCCCGATCGATTCCCCCTTCCCCCCTCCCGCAGAAATACGCCCAGAACGGGGCAGAGGCTGCCACGGCAGGAAAACGGCCTAAATCTCTGACGCGGCAGAGATTTAGGACGTTTTCCTGCCTCGGCAGAGAACCTTTAACACCGGTTCGTGTTACGAAATGGTGTTAAAGGGGGGGGGGATGAGCCCTGTGGCAGCCCCACGTGCGCCACCCTCCCCTCTAACACCGAACCCTCAACAGCGGTTGTAGAACCGCTGTTAGAGGGCCCTCCCAACCGGTGTTAGAGGGGGGAGGGGGGGCTCTGCACTAGTGTTACAATACGAATCACACAATATCAATTATGTACTTTATAATCAAGATGGTGTTGCTCAGTTTACTTGGCTAGATTTTAATCTCTGATACGTGTATACCTTATTCATAAGAACAAAGTTAGTACTTTAATTGTTTCTCTCCCGATTTATGGTTGCAGCCAAGGAAATCCACCTTTAGCCTGTTTGTGTGCAAATCCACCCATACATCTCTCCTATCATCCGCACCAGAAAAGGCACTGACCAATGTATACTCATATTTTACGAGTTTTAGCCCAAGAGAGATAGTAAACTTCAAATACCGAAGAATTCTCTTCACAACTGTCCAATGCAGAGTTGTTGGTGCATGCAATAACTGACAAACTTTGTTAACAGAGAAGGAAATATCTGGCCTGGTTAGAGTGACATACTGAAATGCTCCAACAATGCTTCTATACAGAGTGGCATCCGTGTCACTAAGAGATTCCCCATCAGAGAGAGAAAATTTCGGAGGTAGAGGAAGGGGTGGTAACAGCTTTACAACCCCTCATGCCAACACGCTTTAATACATCTGAAATATACTTAGCTTGAGATAAAGAAATAACATTGGATATCTTGTTAACTTTAATACCTAGAAAGTAATAAAGTCTTTGCGCGCAAAATCCATGTGCAAATCTGCTAAGACTGTCGTGATAGCCTCCTTGGAGGAACTAGTGATAATTATGTCATCAATGTAACACCATCGAATCATCCCTATGTAGATTTCAGCGATTCTCGTCAAACCCATATCAAAACGATTCGGTGATGCCGACCAAGCACTTGCGTGCAGATGGAAAACGAAGTAATACCATTACACAATAATTCATGATGGAACCCACAAAACATATATATATATATACAACAACGACTCAACGAGTCAAGAATACAGATATATAGTACATGATCCAAATCATCTTGAAAATGATACACATCCGAGTATGAATAAGATGCAAACTAGACTAAGAGTCCTGAACAATAACAAATGGCGTCCATAACATTGCCTAGGCCAGGCCGAAAGGGTAACCTTGCTAACATCGTCAAACTCAAACCTGTCAAAACAAAATAGGTGCCGGCAAAGGGCAAAGGAAAAAGGGAGCGGTCAGTACTAAGGCCAGTATACGACGAGTCTTAGAATTCAATGGCTCTGGCCTACATAGGTATAGTGGGCTAAAGCGGAAGTAAAGCATGCGTTAAACAACCTATAAAGACTCGATGCAACTGTCAGCTATTGATACGTCGGAAACATATCTATAATTTTTTATGTTCCATGCTTGTTTAGTATCTACTTTGCTTTGCTTTGTCTACACTTTGAGGTGTTTTTATATGTTTTCTAGAACTAACCTATTAAAAAGTTCTCATAGTGCCAGTTGCCTGTTTTCTTCTGTTTTTTGTTCCAGAAAGGCCGAAAATCAATATTCTTGGAATTGGACGGGACAAAAGCCAAAGTCAATATTTTACCGTGGGCAACACGAAGTCCGGAGGAGAGACGGAGGGGCGCCACAGGGAGGCCACACCCCCTCCCCTAGCCATGGCCCAGGGTGGGCCCGTGCCTGGGCAGGGTGTGGGCCCCTTGGACGCCTCCCAGCCTCACCTCTTCGCCTATAAGAAGCCTCCGATGCAGAAACCCTAGGCACCGATCAAAACTCCACGAAACCGTCTGTAGCCGCCACCACCATCGTCCATAGATCGGGGGAATCTGAAGTTCTTCCCGAAACCCTATAGGAGGGGAGATCATCCCGGAGGCCTTCTTCTCCGGTATGAAGAGTGAGTAGTTCCACCTTGGACTACGGGTCCATGTAGTAGCTAGATCGTTGTATCTCCTCCTTGTGCTTTCATGTATAGATCTTGTGAGCTCCGTTCATGATCAAGATCTAATCTATTTGTAATCATACATGTTGTGTTTGCGGGGATCCGATGGATATTGATATTACTATGTCAGATTGATTAATGGTTTTGTCTATTTGATTCTATCATGTCTGTGTTGTTTGTGATCTTGCATGCTCTCCGTTGTTAGTAGCTATCTTGGCCAAGTAGTTGCTAGTGACTCCAAGAGGGGGTATTTATGCTCGATAGTGGGTTCATGCCTCTAGTTTCCAAGGGAAGTGACAAAAATATCTTTGGTTTTAGATGAGTTGTTGCCACTAGGGAGAAAACAACTGTCTCTTGTTCATGGAACAAGTGGATTGTTTACCTTACACACTTTTCTTAAAGCAGTTGTCTGTTGCTTGCAACTTAATACTGGAGGGGGTTCAGATGATAACCTGAAGGTGGACTTCTAGTCATAGATGCAGTTGGATGACGGTCTATGTATCTTGTTCTATTGCCCAATCGAATCTCATAGGATCAGTTCCTGTCAATTGCCCTGCTGTAATTTGTTTACCCTTCATGCCATATTTTTTATCTAAGGAGAGCACCTCTAGTGAAATATGGACCCCGGTCCAATCTTTACCATTGATACATCTTCCACTGTTACTATTTACTTGCTGCAAACCATCATTACCTTCCACACCATACAGTTAATCCTTTGTTATAGAAAACCGGTGAGCTTGACAACCTCATTGTTCTTTGGGACAAAGTCTTGAGTTTGTGTTGTGCAGGTTTCCACGTTGCTTGCAACACCTTTGAGACGTTTCCTTCCTCCTTCTGGTTCGATAACCTCAGTCTCTACTGAGGGAAGACTTGCTGCTGTGCTCATCACACCTTGCTTTTGGGGTTTCCAACAAAGCGCTCCCAGATTGACACCGGGCGCCATCAAGTTTTTTGGCGCCGTTGCCGGGAGGCTAAGGACGTCTTCACAAGGGGAGTCCTCCACTTCCTTTCTCTTTACTTTGTTTTTAGTTTGCTTAATTTCTTTTTCTTGGTTTTATTTTCCTCTTTTTCTCAAAAACTCCAAAAAATTAGTTTAGTTTGGTTTGCTTTCTCTTATATAAAAAATTAGTTCCTGCTCTAGTTGTTGGTCTGTTATTGCCTTGCTTTGTCATGCTTTCTATCAATGGATGGTTTCTTTGAAACTAGTTCTTACTGGCAAGGTGAGTTCACGGAAGAAGGAAAGTATTATTATAAGGAACACTGTTTGCCACAAAAAAGAAAACACTTGTGGAAACAAATTGATAAGTTGAATACTATGGCTATAAATGTGTGCTCTACTTATAATGTTACTTATTGCTTTGATAAATCTTGTTGTTGTAGGAGGTATAAACACCTGCCTTTTCAATGTGAGTATAATGATAATGTTACCATATCTTCTTATGTTAAAGAAAATTATGACTTTTATGATGTGGAGCAAATTGAAGAATTTATTGCTTTCAAGGGTGCATTTGAACTTGCCAGTTTGCTTGAATATACTGATGATGCATCATATGAATATGAGGTTTATGAGATAATTAATTTTTTCTATGATAATTACAAGGAAGAAAATGGCTATATTCTTGAATATTTTAGTAGGTGCTTTCCATAAATGGAAGATACTAATGCCTTGCAGGAGCCTATGGAAGAAGATATTGCTAAAACTGAAAGCTCATTAGATGAAAAATAGGAGGAGAGTGATGGTCAAGAGAAGGAAGAATGGATCTACCCATGTCTACCTTCTAATGAGAGTAACTCTTTTCCTCTTACATTATTTGATTGCCCCACATGCTTACCAAAGGAGGATGAATGTCATGTTCCTATGGATTCTTTTGAAATATCTGCTATGGGTAAAACTTGTGATAATAGTTATGCTCCGGTTATCTATGATAATCCTATATTTGTGCCTAACTTTGAAATGCATGGTACTAAAGAGTTTTTCTTAGAAATTTTTTATGATAAAGCTCTAGATGATGGTCCTATGTTGAATGATCAGTTACCTTATTATAAAATTGCTAAAAGTGGGTTTGAAGGTTTTAATCCCACTATTTTTGAGCTTGATAAAAATTATGTGTTTGTAGATCATGAAAAGCATGATTTATGTGATAGTTATATGGTTGATTTTATTCATGATGCTACTGAAAGTTATTATGAGAGAGGGAAACATGGTCTTATGTATCTCAACAATATTAAGTTTCCCGTCTTTATGTTGAAAATTTTGAAGTTACTCTTGTTTCATCTTCCTATGCCTGTCACTTTGTTCTTTATGAATTTATTTGCATACAAGATTCATATGCATAGGAAATGGGTTAGAATTAAATGTGTTTTGAATTTGCTTCTTGATGCTCTCTTTTACTCCAATTCATATTTCTTATGTGAGCATCTTCTCAAGCTATCAAGCCTAACTTAAAGGCGTTAAAGAAAAGTACTTGTTGGGAGATAACCCAAGAGTTTACTTGAGTCTTGTAAGGTACTACTTCAGTAATGACCTCTCCTTATCCTTTTTGTTTGCTTTTTGTGCCAAGAATGATCTCTAATGAGAGGGAAATAAGATTTGGGGAGTTGCAGTCCCGAAACAGATTTCTGTCCTCCATAATAAAAATTCGTGAGGAGTCTCTATAACTCTTATTGAGCTGAAAATTTACGAATAAATCCCCCAGTATGTTAGATAACTTTTTCTAGTTCAACATTTTTTGATTTGAGCAACATAGGATTTTCGAAAAAAACGGTTTTTACCTTCTGGTCCGTTTTGACAGATTTCTGCCATTATTTGCATTTGTTTCTTATTGATTCCTTTTTGAGTTCTCTTTTAGGGAATTAAGCTTTTTGAAGGAGTTGATATAGTAGCTTGTGTTTTTAGTGAAAAGTTTTGCTGTTCCAAAGCCAAGCCCAAAGTTCTATTATCTTTTGAATACACTAATGTTGCTAATGAAGATTGTGTGAAGTTTAGTATGAAGGAAAAATTTCAGGTGTAGAGAGAGAATGATGTAATGATATGAAGAATGGAAAAACTATCAAGCTTGGGGATGACACCATGGTTTAAACCCAAGAAATATCCAAGAGGTAAAAGCGTCAAAGCTTGGGGATGCCCAAGGCATCCCCTTCTTCATCAATAAAAAGCTCATGCCTGTTTAGACACTTCGTTTTTATTGTTTCATGCACTATTGTGTTGTTCTTGGAGCGTCTTAGTTTTCGTTTGCTTTTCTTAGTTTGTTTAGTTTGCTTTAGTATAGTAGTTTGGACCCCCGTTCTCGCTGTGTTGTTTCAAATAAGTCAATTGGTGTTGGAAAGGAGTAGAAAGTTCTTGCTTGGAAGTGCAAGAGGAGCTTGCATTGACTGTGACTTAGACTTTATCATGTCATGCTAGGTGTTGTTTTGACCTTATGATTAGTGATTATTGCTGTAGAAATACTTGTTCCAAACAATTGGGATTGCTTAGTGTGCCTTGAAAAAAAATCATGCGTTATTTTAGCATGCAAAAGCATAGTATTTTGGTATTCTCCTTTGATGTTTTGTTTGGGTTGACTTGGCACATGCTCACACCATGTTATGACTATGAACAAGTACCCATAGCCTCTATGATCATTTAGTCCTTGACTTGTAGTACCACTGTATGCTTTAATTAGTAATGTTTTGTCGCTCTGCATGATTATGGCCATTATTGCTCTCTTAGTTGGTTGCTCCGAGTCTTTTGCTAGCCTTCACTCGTATGAGTAAGCTCTACTCATGCTTCCAACTCCCAAGAAACCAAGTTTTTCCAAAGTGTGCACTATAAATTCCTATGCATGGTGTGTTACGCCATTCCAAGTATATTTCTGTTTTCAGCTATCTTCCAATTAAAAAGTATTTTGTTATGTGAAAACTTAGTGATTAAAGCCCTCACGAACTTTGTGGCACACTTTATATTCCTTGCCCCTAATAAACTTGAACCATTGTATCGTCTATGTTGTATATGCTTGCACTTATATGTTGGAATTAGCAAAACCATGCTGTCATGGGGAACGTTTTCAACATTGCACTTGTACTTTGTACACAGTTGATATCATGCTCTTTTGTCTATGGATGTCACCAGTGTGAAATAAAAAGAGAGCGTGTAAGTCGATGGAGTTATGTATTTTGTGTTAGAGAAACGCCTAGGCCGCTAGCCTAAGCCATGCCTAATCATGGTGGAAACTTACAGCATCACCATAGTGAGCTATCTGTGAAGCATCCTCAATAAAAACTATGCACATAGTAAATAAAAAGATCGCTGAGATGCTTATTGTCTGCTTGCCTTGTCATTTAGGTTATGGGAAAGCTCATGTACCATGTGCAAGGTGTACCCCATTGGCGGTTCTCTATGATACTCATGTACTTACTATGACAAGAACTTACAGGTGACTGAAGTTGAGTAGCATGAGGTGTGGCCCTCATATTCAAGGGACATGAGATTGCCAACTTATACTTTGTCAAGCATATACTCCATAGTTTGTTCACTTTAACCTTAATCACTTCAAGATGCTTATGATAGGGGCAATGAGGGATGAAAGCTAACAAGTACCATAATTTTTGGAAGCTCTTTTTGAAACATGAATTCCCTGCTTCCCTTTATGAAGGGCCTTTCTTCCACTATTATGTTGAGTCTCCAACTTCTACCTTTAGGCACCATTAAGAGAGCATAGTTGCCATTCTTAGTTCTATGTGAAGTGTCCCAAAACTTATTGACTGATGCATATTGTTGATATTGCTTGTTCTTGTGCTATTTGTATCTAGTCACTCTTATGAACGTTGAAGGTGTCCTATGCATCTATTTGCTACTCCATGAGGGACAAGATGATTTCCACTATGCCATGTTTTATGTATGTGAAACAAACAAACGTTTTTCATTGCATGCTATTCATGATCTTTGTTTGTAGCCTTTCATGTTGCATGCATAGTTACTTTGTCTTACTGTTAGAACTCCATCTTTCATGCACATGTTTAGATTTCTTTGATTCCAGCTTTCAATGCTTGCAAATGGATTGATCTTTATTGTGAAGGTGCATGTCACCTCAAAAATTATTATTTTATCACTTACCTACTCGAGGACGAGCAGGAGTTAAGCTTGGGGATGCTTGATACGTCAGAAACGTATCTATAATTTTTGATGTTCCATACTTGTTTAGTATCTACTTTTCTTTGCTTTGTCAACACTTTGAGGTGTGATGTCCCAGAAGTGTAGGGGATCGCAACAGTCTTCGCGGGTAGTATTAACCAATTTATTGATTCGACACAAGGGGAGCCAAAGAATACTTGCAACCCTTAACAACTGAGTTGTCAATTCAGCTGCACCTGGAAATAGTTATTGCTCACAGAAGTTTATCAGTAGAAACAATTTGGTAGTAGTAACAACAAAGCAACAGGAGCAGTAACAACAGCAGTGAATAGTAGCAATAGTAACAGTAACGGTAATAGTGGGATTCGAGTGCAGTAGGCATAGGGATGGATGGACGGGCGTTGCATGGATGAGTCTAAACATGTAACTTCAAGATCTAGGGCATTGCAGATAAATGATAACAAGCATCCAAGTACTAAACAATCCTAGGCATGCGCTCCAAATATAGTAATACATGCTCGCAATGAGAACTTGCACATCATCTTCTGTCCAGCCAGCCTGTGGTAGCGGGGCCTCTAGGGAACTACTGACAATTAAGGTGCTCCTTTTAATAGAGCACCAGAGCAAAGAATTAACACTCCATGAACACATGTGATCCTCACACCACAGCCATCCCCTCCAGTTGTCCCAATTATTGTCACTTTGGGGACTTTGGATCCGGACAATGATATGTGTACACAACTTGCAGATAAGATCACAAACAATACTATCATAATGATTCAATAATAAGTTCAGATCTGAGATCATGGCACTCGGGCCCTAGTGACAAGCATTAAGGACAACAAGTTGCAACGAAGTCAAATAGCACAAGAGATACTAGGCACTATGCCCTAACAATCTTATTCGATTACATGATAGAACTCATCCAATCCCTACCATCCCCAAGCCTACAGCGGGGGATTACTCACTCATGGATGAGGGAAACATCGGAGGTTGACGGAGATGCGTTGGTGATGACGATGGCGATGATCCTCTACAAATTCCCCGTCCTGGTAGGGTCCTAGATTGGAATTTCTGGATCCGAAACTTGGTTTCTGGTGGCGGTGGCGGAGCGGAACTCTTTCTGGAAAACTATCAAACCCCCCTCGGTTTTTAGGTCGAAAGGCAACTTATAGGCGCAGAGGGAGGCCGAGGAGCTTCCTGGGGAGGCTGCACCCCCTCCAGGCGCGGCCAGTGGTGGGCCCGCGCTTGGGGTGGGTCTGGCCCCCCCAGGCCTCCCCTTTGTCTCTTCTTCTGGCTCCGTTCGAGAAAGTAGATACGTTTTGGACGTATCAACTCCCCAAGCTTAGCTTATTGCTTGTCCTCAAGAAATTCAGTTGAAAACTGAGTGCGATAAAAGAACTTTCACGAACACATTGCTTCATATGATGTAAATATTCTCACAACAGGAGTATATGCTTAGACAATTCATAATAAAGAGTATGCATCTAAGTCTATTCAACAGTCATTGCAAGCTATGAAGAGAAACCAACTCAATAATAATAAGTAGCATGAAACATAAACATAAGCAACATTGCAATGCGCGTAATAAGGTATGATTGAGTGGTATCTTGCTTGCCTTTGTTTGAAGAGCACAATATAAATGCCAAGGCACCTCTGAAGTTCACATGAAGACTAGAGATAAAGATATCAGAGATACAAGCATCAAAGTCATGACATAATTAACCAAGTTTTGGAACAAACACAAGAATGACAACTATGGTCTCAAGAAGGTGCTCATAGAATTAGTGGTGACTCAACAAGGTGGTGAAAACGGTTTTGGAAAGTTTGAAAGGCTTCCAAATGCTCAAAGGAAGGTACTCATTAAATTTGATCTCTCATTGCCCCTATCATAGGCATATTTATGTGGTTAAGGTGAAAGTGAGGTCCACTCTGAATTATATGCTTGACAGACCATAGGCTAGAAATCCCAAGTCCCTTGAGTGAGAGGGACACTCCGCATACTACTCAACTTTGGGTCCAGGCAAGTTCTCGTCATTGTAAGTATTTGGATATCATCGAGAACCACCAATGGGGTACCCCTTGCATATGGTACAGGAGCATTCCCATAACCAGCTTTGATCTCTCATTGCCCCTATCATAGGCATCTTTATGTGGTTAAGGTGAAAGTGAGGTCCACTCTGAATTATATGCTTGACAGACCATAGGCTAGAAATCCCAAGTCCCTTGAGTGCGAGGGCCACTCCGCATACTACTCAACTTTGGGTCCAGGAAAGTTCTTGTCATTGTAATTATTTGCATATCATCGAGAACCACCAATGGGGTACCCCTTGCATATGGTACATGAGCTTTCCCATAACCAAAATGACAAGGCAAGCAGACAATGAGCATCTCAGCAATCTTTTTATTTACTATATGCATAGTTTTTTATTGAGGATGCTTCATAGATGACTCACTATGGTGATGCTGCAAGTTTCCACCATGATTAGGCATGGCTTAGGCTAGCGGCCCAGGCGTTTCTCTAACACAGAATACAAACTCCATGGATGTTGGAGATATGCCCTAGAGGCAATAATAAATATAGTTATTATTATATCTTTGTGTTTATGATAAATGTTTAAATTCATGTTATAATAGTATTAACAAGGAAACATTGATAGTTGTGTGATTTGTAAACTAAAATAGAGTCCCTAGTAAAGCCTCTTTATAATACTAGCTTGTTGGTTAATAAATGATTGTGGTTTCCCTATCATGAACATTGAGATGTTATTAACAACAAGATCATATCGTTAGGAGAATGATATGGTGGACATACTCCTATAGATAAGCATAGCATAAAGATCAAGTCATTTTAATAGTTCAATTGCTATTTGCTTTCTGATACATAGTAACCTAATTCCTTCGACCATGAGATCATGCATATCACCTTTACCGGATGGATGCTTTGATGACATCAAACACCACATCATAACTGGGTGGCTATAAAGGTGGCATTGAGTGTTCGGAAAGTATTGGTTGAGACACATGGATCAAGAGTGGGATTTGTCCATCCATATGACGGATAGATATACTCTGGGCCCTCTCGGTGGAATGTCATCCAATTGGCTTGCAAGCATGTGGTGGCTCTGGCGATCACATATCACGGAACGAGAAAAGAGAACTTATCGAAGAACGAGGTTGAACTAGGTATGCGAGATACCGACGATCATAAGCTCGGATAAGTAAACTATCGTGAGACAAAGGAAATTGGTATCGTATGTAAGTGGTTCATTCGATCGCAAAGTAATCGTAGAAATATGTGGGAGCCATATGAATTTCCAGATTCCTCTATTGGTTATTGTTCGGAGAAGTGTCTCGATCATGTCCGCATAATTCACGAACCGTAGGGAGACACACTTAAGGATTCGACGTTGTTTGAGTAGTTATGGAATGATGAGTAAGAGACCGAATGTTGTTCGGAGTCTCGAATGGGATCCGGGATATCATGAGGAGATCCGGAATGGTCTGGAGAATAAGATTCATATAAGGAAAGTCCTATTTCAGGGTTGGAGAATGGTTCCGGTGTTTTCATCGGGAATGTTCTAGAAGGTTCCGAAATGTCCGGCACTCCGGAGGGGAAGGGTACATGAATGTGTCATATCAAGTTGGAATGATTGCATCATGTACTAGGTGTCATCTCTGAACAAAATAAAGGGTTTAATCAAATCCTAGTTTGAAAAGTCAAAACGCTAAATTAAAAAGTCAAACGGCTATTTTGGAAGGTGGAGGGGAAGTAGGAAACCTACTTGGGGAGGAGTTCCTCCCCTCCACCACCGGCCCACTTGGGAAACCGAGTTGGGGAGGGACTCCCCTCCCCTGGCATGCCCCCTCCACCTATATAAGGAGGGGCAGGGCTGACCCTCCTAGTACACAACACCTCCACCCGCAAACCCTAGCCCGGCGCCGCCACCTCCTGCTGCCGTCGCCGCCTAGGGAAAGCCGCCGCCATCGCCTAGCTAAACCCTAGCGGCCGGCCTTGCTCCTCCTTGGTGCGTCGAAACCCTAGATCGTCGAGGCTCTCTCTCATAGTCCACCATACTCGCTCTGGCTTAAGGCGAATCCCTGCGAGATCTCCCCTCTACTTCCGGTACCACGCCGTTGTGCTGCCGGAATCGTGAGGAGAGTGCTACAACCTCCGCTGTCTGCTAGAACAAGGGAGAGGAAGGTCTTCGTCAAATGCGAACTGTTACCGCTTCTTGGAACGCAGCGCCAGAAGGATCGTCTACACAATCTTGAGATCGGGAAGAGTACGACTACATCACCCACGAGAATCCGCTCTCGTTAAACATTTGGAATCTTCGAGGGTGAGTTATTCCATCGACTCGTTGCTTCAATCTAGTAGATAAATCTTGGCTTGTTTGTTTGTATGCGGTAGAAAATTATTGTTTTCCATGCTACGAAATCCTACAGTGGTATCAGAGCCGTGTCTATATGTAGATCTGTTGCACGAGTAGAACACAATGGTCATTGTGGGCGTTGATGCTTTTGTTGTAGATTGCTTCTTGTGTACTTTGCATCTTGCGGGATGATGGGATGAAGCGTCCCGGGCTAACCTTACATCACATCGTTCATGAGACTTGCTCCACGCTTGACATGCAACTTGTATTGCATAAGTGGCTTTGCGGGTGCCTGTTTCTCCCAACATAGTTAAGATTCAATTTACAACGGGTGATTGACAATACTAGTATCAATGTTGTGGTTCTTGTTCGTAAGTTAGAACGACACTTATTGAAAGCCCCAAACCACGTAAAACATGCAAAGAAAGTAGAGGCGTCTAACTTTGTTTTGCAGGGGTGTGTTGTGATGTGATATGGCCATGATTGTGATTATATTTGATGTATGCAATGTTCCTTATTGTAAGTTGGCAACCGGCAGGAGCCATATGGTTGTCTTTAATTTTGTTAAGACCCGCGTGTCTATTCAAAGTAGTTGTAATAGTTGAAGCGGTGGGCGACAACCATGGAGCAAATCATTGACCTTGATGCAATGCCGGTGATGATGGAGATCATGTTCGTGCTTGAAGATGGAGATCGGAAGCACAAAGAAGAAAGGCCATATCATATCACATATTATGAATTGCATGTGATATTAATCCTTTATGCATCTTGTATTGCTTAGTTAACGACGGTAGCATTATAAGATGATCCCTCATGCACATGAATTTCAAGTCCTAAAGTGTTCACCCTTAGTTAGAACCGTTGCTAAAGCTTGTTGTTTCGAAGCACCACGTGATGATCGGGTGTGTTAGATTCTGCAAGTATATACAACGTGAGCAAGCCAGATTTTCTCATGCGGAAGCTAAGGTTTGATCTTGACGAGCCTAGCATGTACATACATGGTCTCGGAACACGAATCACCGAAAGGTAAAGCATGAATCATATAATAGATATGATGAACATGTCGATTGTTCGCCATTGAAGCTACATCAACTCTCGTGATGATCGGTATTGATGTGGTGGATTTGGTTCGTGTGATCACTAAAACAATGTGAGGGATATTGTTTTGAGTGGGAGTTCACCTAGGTTAATTTAACTATTAATTAGAACTCAATTTGTCATAAACTTGGTCTAAACTATTGCAAATATGTTGTAGATCAATGGCGGCCCCTACCATCAATTTTAATGTGTTCCTAGAGAAAGAAAAGTTGCAAAACAATGGAAGCAACTTCGCGGATTGGTTCCGAAATTTGAGGATTATCCTCACAGCTGGTAATTTGACCTATGTGTTGGATGCACCGCTAGGTGACCCACCTGCAGCTACTGCTACCGATGAAGTAAAGAATGTTTACCTCGCTCGGAAGACTCAGTACTCCACAATTCAGTGTGCTATCTTGTATGGTTTAGAATCAGAGCTTCAGAAAAGGTTTGAGAATTCAGACCCACATGATATTGTCTGTGATCTCAAATTGATATTTGAGACTCACGCGGCAATTGAGAGCTATGAGGCTTCTGAAAATTTCTTTAACCGCAAGATGGAAGAGGGCAGCTCTGTCAGTGAGCATGTGCTTAACATGTCTGGGCACGCAAACAAACTTCAAAGCTTGGGTATAGTGATTCCTAATGCTTTGGGGATTTATCGTGTCCTCCAATCACTACCACCAAGTTACAAGAACTTTGTGATGAACTACAATATGAAAAACATGAACAAGAAGTTGCCATAACTGTTTGCTATGTTGAAGTCTGCAGAAGTGGAGATCAAGAAAGAGCACCAAGTGTTGATGGTCAATAAGACCACAAAATTCAAAAAAGGCAAGTCTAAGCAAAAGGGACACTTCAAGAAGGGTGGTAAGAAAGTTACCGCGCCAACGAAGAAGACCAAGGCTAGACCCAAGCGATCTCGAGTGCTTTTCTTGCAAGGGAGAAGGTCCTTTGGGCGGAATTGCCCAAAGTACTTGGCGGATTTGAAGAACGGAAACATCAAGAAGAAAGGTATATCCGATATACATGTTATTGATGTGTATCGACTAGTACTCATAGTAGTGCTCAGGTATTTGATACCGTGCGATTGCTCATATTTGTAACTCGAAACAGTCTTTGCGAATAAACGGAAGCTAGCGAAGAACGAGGTGACGATGCGCGTGGGAAACGGATCAAAGGTTGATGTGATCGCGGTCGACACGCTACCCCTTCATCTACCATAGGGATTAGTTTTATACTTAAATAATTGTTATTTGGTGCCTGCGTTAAGCATGAACATTATATCGGGATCTTGTTTATTGCGAGACGGTTACTTGTTTAAGTCCGAGAATAATGGTTGTTCGATTTATATGATTAATATGTTTTATGCACATGCACCTTTGATAGATGGTCTATTCTTATTGAATCTCGATAGTGGAAATACACATATTAATAACATTGAGGCTAAACGTTTGAAATCGAGCGATAACTCGACCTATATGTAATCGTCGTCTTGGTCACATTGGAGTGAAGCGTATGAAGAAACTCCATTCCGATGGACTTCTTGAATCACTTGATTTCGAATCACTTGAAAGATGCGAAGCATGTCTGATGGGTAAAATGACTAAGACTCCATTTTCTGGTATGATGGAGCGAGCTACGGACTTATTGGAAATCATACATACTGATGTGTGTGGTCCAATGAGTGTAGCATCGCGCGGTGTTTATCGTTATGTTCTTACCTTCACGGTTGACTTGAGTAGATATGGGTATATCTATTTCATGAAACATAAGTCCGAAACTTTCGAGAAGTTTAAGGAATTTCAAAATGAGGTAGAGAATCAACGTAACAAGAAGATTAAGTTTCTACGTTCTGATCGTGGAGGTGAATATCTAAGTTACGTGTTTGGCGAGCATTTGAAGAAATGCGGAATACTTTCACAATTGACACCGCCGGGAACACCACAGCGTAATGGTGTGTCCGAACGTCGTAATCGAACTCTCTTAGATATGGTTCGTTCTATGATGTCACTTACAGATTTACCGCTATCATTTTGGGGTTATGCATTAGAAATAGCCGCATTCACATTAAATAGGGCACCATCTAAATCCGTTGAAACGACACTGTATGAATTATGGTTTGAGAAGAAACCTAAATTGTCGTTCCTTAAAGTTTGGGGTTGCGAAGCCTATGTAAAGAAGTTACAGCCGGACAAGCTTGAACCCAAAGCGGAAAAATGCGTCTTCATAGGATACCCGAAGGAAACTATTGGGTATACCTTCTATCATAGATCCGAAGGCAAAATCTTCGTTGCCAAGAATGGATCCTTTCTAGAGAAGGAATTTCTCTCGAAAGAAGTGACTGGAAGGAAAGTAGAACTCGACGAGGTTGTCGAACCTTCTCTCGAACTTGCGAGTAGCGCAGCACCGAGAGAAGTTCATGTGGTGCCTGCACCAATAAGAGAGGAAGCTAATGATGATGATCATGAAACTTCGGTTGTAGTTGCTACAGAGCCCCGCAGGTCAACGAGAACTCGTACCACTCCATATTGGTATAATCCCGTTATGAGTGTCATGTTGGTGGACAAAACCGATGACCCTGCGACATATGAGGAAGCGATGATGAGCCCAGATTCCAATAAATGGCAAGAAGCCATGAAATCTGAGATTGGATCCATGTACGAAAACCAAGTATGGACTTTGGTGGACTTACCGGATGGCCGGAAGGCTGTCGAGAACAAATGGATTTTCAAGAAGAAAACATATCTTGTTGGCAATGTATTCTGTCTATAAAGCTCTACGGTCGCAAAAGGGTTTCACAAATTCAAGGAGTTGACTACGATGAGACTTTCTCCCTGTGAAGCGAAAGTCTGTGAGGATTATGTTAGCAATCGCTGCATATTATGATTATGAGATATGGCAGATGGATGTTAAAACAACATTCCTCAATGGAGACATTGATGAAGAGTTGTATATGATGCAACCCAAAGGTTTTGTCGATCCTAAAGATGCTAACAAGGTATGCAAACTTCAACGGTCCATCTATGGATTGAAGCAAGCATCCCGAAGTTGGAATCAACGTTTTGATAAGGTAATCAAAAGATTTGGTTTTATACAAACTTATGGAGAAGCTTGTATTTACAAAAAGGTGAGTGCGAGCTCTGTAGCATTCTTAATACTATATGTAGAAGACATATTGTTGATTGGGAATGATGTAGACCTTCTTAATAGTGTCAAGGAATATTTGAATAATATTTTTTCAATGAAGGATCTTGGCGAAGCAACTTACATATTAGGCATAAAGATTTATAGAGATAGATCGAGACGCCTAATATCATTGTCACAAAGTACATATTTGGACAAAGTTCTAAAGAGGTTTGGAATGGAAGATAGCAAGAAAGAGTTCTTGCCCATGTTGCCCAATACGACCTTGAGTAAAACTCAAAGTCCGACAACGGCAGAAGATAGAGAAAGGATGAGTAAAACTCCTTATGCCTCAGCCATAGGATCTCTAATGTATGCCATGCTATGTACTAGACCCGACATTGCATATGCTGTTAGTTTAACTAGCATATATCAAAGTGATCCAGGAGTGGATCATTGGACACCAGTCAAAAACATCCTTAAGTACCTGAGAAGAACTAAGGATATGGTTCTTTCTTATGGAGGTGATGAACAGCTCGTTGTTAATGGTTACACCGATGCTAGTTGGAACACCGATCCGGATAATTCTAAATCACAATCTGGATACGTATTTACTTTGAAAGGTGCAGCAGTTAGCTAGAGGAGTGCAAGGCAAAGCGTTGTGGCGAGATCTTCAACTGAATCGGAATACATGGCTGCTTCGGAGGCTTCACAAGAAGCGATATGGATGAAATAGTTCATTACAGAGCTCGGTGTGGTTCCTAGTGCGCTGGACCCAATGTCTATCTACTGTGATAACATGGGCGCCATAGCCAATGCGCAAGAACCAAGGTCACACAAGAAGCTGAAGCACATCAAGCTACGTTTTCACGCTATTCGAGAACATGTCCAAGATGGATACATAAAGATTTTCAAAGTACACATAGATCTGAATGTGGCGGATCCGTTGACTAAACCTCTCTCGAGGGAAAAACATGACCAGCACCAAACTGCCATGGGTGTTCGGTATATTACCATGTAATCTAGATTAGATGACTCTAGTGCAAGTGGGAGACTGTTGGAGATATGCCCTAGAGGCAATAATAAATATAGTTATTATTATATCTTTGTGTTTATGATAAATGTTTACATTCATGCTATAATAGTATTAACAAGGAAACATTGATACTTGTGTGATTTGTAAACTAAAATAGAGTCCCTAGTAAAGCCACTTTATAATACTAGCTTGTTGGTTAATAAATGATTGTGGTTTCCCTATCATGAACATTGAGATGTTATTAACAACAAGATCATATCGTTAGGAGAATGATATGGTGGACATACTCCTATAGATAAGCGTAGCATAAAGATCAAGTCATTTTAATAGTTCTATTGCTATATGCTTTCTGATACATAGTAACCTAATTCCTTCGACCATGAGATCATGCATATCACCTTTACCGGATGGATGCTTTGATGACATCAAACACCACACCGTAACTGGGTGGCTATAAAGGTGGCATTGAGTGTTCGGAGAGTATTGGTTGAGACACATGGATCAAGAGTGGGAATTGTCCATCCATATGACGGATAGATATACTTTAGGCCCTCTCGGTGGAATGTCATCCTATTGGCTTGCAAGCATGTGACTGGCTCACAAGGGATCACATATCACGGAAACGAGAAAAGAGAACTTATCAGTAACGAGGTTGAACTAGGTATGCAGAGATACTGACGATCGTAACCTCGGATAAGTAAAACTATTGTGAGACAAAGGGAAATTGGTATCATATGTAAGTGGTTCATTCGATTGCAAAGTAATCATAGAAATATGTGGGAGCCATATGAATTTCTAGATTCCTCTATTGGTTATTGTTCGGAGAAGTGTCTCGATCATGTCCGCATAATTCACGAACCGTAGGGAGACACACTTAAGGATTCGACATTGTTTGAGTAGTTATGGAATGATGAGTAAGAGACCGAATGTTGTTCGGAGTCTCGGATGGGATCCGGGATATCATGTGGAGATCCGGAATGGTCCGGAGAATAAGATTCATATAAGGGAAGTCCTATTTCGGGGTTGGAGAATGGTTCCGGTGTTTTCATCGGGAATGTTTCTAGAAGGTTCCGGAATGTCTGGCACTTCGGAGGGGAAGGGTACATGAATGTGTCATATCAGGTTGGAATGATTGCATCATGTACTAGGTGTCATCGCTGAACAAAATAAAGGGTTTAATCAAATCCTAGTTTGAAAAGTCAAACGCCAATTTGAAAAGTCAAACGGCTATTTTGGAAGGTGGAGGGGAAGTAGGAAACCTACTTGGGAGTTCCTCCTCCACCACCGCCCACTTGGGAAAAGCGAGTTGGGAGGGACTCCCCTCCCCTGGCGCGCCCCCTCCACCTATATAAGGAGGGGCAGGGCTGCCCCTCCTAGTACACAACACCTCCACCCGCAAACCCTAGCCCGGCGCCGCCACCTCCTGCTACCGCCTCCGCCTAGGGCCAAGCTTCCGCCTAGCTAAACCCCAGCTAGGCCTTGCTCCTCCTTGGTGCGTCTAAACCCTAGATCGCCGAGGCTCTCTCATAGTCCACCATACTCGCTTGGCTTAGCGAAGACTGCGAGATCTCCCTCTACTTCCGGTACCACCGTTGTCTTCGGAATCACGAGGAGAGTGCTACAACCTCCATTTTCTTTGGAACAAGGGAGAGGAATGTCTTCGTCAGTACCGAACGTGTGACCGATCAAGGAAGCGGCTTCGAACGTAGCGCCGGAAGGATCGTCTGCATGATCTTGATATCGGGAAGAGTACGACTACATCACCCACGAGAATCCGCTCTCGTTAAACACTTTGGAATCTTCGAGGGTGAGTTATTCCATCGACTAGTTCCTTCAATCTAGTAGATAAATCTTGGCTTGTTTGTTGGTGAGAGGAGGAGGGGTCGGGAGCGGGCGCGTGGGCAGCCCTAGTAGGATAGGGCTACGCCGACGGCCAGGCATACGCCGAGGGCAGCCGTCGGCGTAGCTAGGATTTTTTTTCCAGGGTAGGACGTTTTTTTTGAAAGAAGGGTTTTTTGTTTAATATCAAATTTTACAAGATACTTTATTTAGTGTCTACTATTATAGAAGAAACTATATATTATTAATATATAATTTTTTATTTTGTCTTGTGCTTGTTTTCCAAGCAAACCCTAGATGTGGGCTAAACGGGGAGATTCCCCCCTTATACGGGTACGGAACCTTCGCCTCTAGGTTAGAGCGCATGCATGCGAGGGGGGACACATGCAAGCACCTATACCAACCTCTCACCACACTCACACACATATGCTAGGGACACATGCAAGTACTCGTCTGATTCCGATGTTCTCGTGGTGTTCCTCCGTGAACCTCGATCTCTCGCACACTCGGATCGTCTACCCCTACGTTCCTCCGACAGGTAGCCCGCGTAGCTCTCTTGTTTTTGTTTGTTTAGGTCATAGGGTGATGTAAAACCATGTTGGTTCACAAGTTGGGGCACTATCCTACCGGTTTCACCTAAGCGGGAGATTCCCTTATACTGGTCTAACCTTCGCCTCTAGGTTAGAGCGCATGCATGCGAGGGGACACATGCAAGCACCTATACCAACCTCTCACCACACTCACACACATATGATAGGGACACATGCAAGTTCTCGTCGATTCCATGTTCTCGTGGTCTTCCTCCGTGAAACCCTGATCTCTGTGCACACTCGGATCGTCTACCCCATAGACGTTCCTCTGACAGGGGTAGCCCGGCGTAGCTCTCTATTGTTTTGTGTTTCTTTAGGTCATAGGGTGATGTAAAACCATGTTGGTTCATAAGTTGGGGCACTATCCTACCCGGTTTCACCTAAACGGGGAGATTCCCCCCTTATACGGGTACGAAACCTTCGCCTCTAGGTTAGAGCGCATGCATGCGAGGGGGGACACATGCAAGCACCTATACCAACCTCTCACCACACTCACACACATATGCTAGGTACACATGCAAGTTCTCGTCTGATTCCGATGTTCTCGTGGTCTTCCTCCGGCGAAACCCTGATCTCTATGCACACTCGGATCGTCTACCCCCATAGACGCCTCCGACAGGGTAGCCGGTAGCTCTCTCTTGTTTTGTGTTTGTTTAGGTCATAGGGTGATGTAAAACCATGTTGGCTCACAAGTTGGGGCACTATCCTACCGGTTTCACCTAAGCGGGAGATTCCCCCCTTATACAGGTACGGAACCTTCGCCTCTAGGTTAGAGCGCATGCATGCGAGGGGAGACACATGCAAGCACCTATACCAACCTCTCACCACACTCACACACATATGCTAGGGACACATGCAAGTTCTCGTCTGATTCATGTTCTCGTGGTCTTCCTCGATACCACGATCTCTGTGCACACTGGATCGTCTACCCCCTAGACGCCTCCCAGGTAGCCAGTAGCTCTCTTGTTTTGTGTTTTTTTAGGTTATAGGGTGATGTAAAACCATGTTGGTTCACAAGTTGGGGCACTATCCTACCCGGTTTCACCTAAACAGGGAGATTCCCCCCTTATACGGGTACGGAACCTTCGCCGCTAGGTTAGAGCGCATGCATGCGAGGGAGGACACATGCAAGCACCTATACCAACCTCTCACCACACTCACACACATATGCTAGGGAGACATGCAAGTTCTCGTCTGATTCCGATGTTCTCGCACTACTAGAGAAAAGGCTATAGGAGACATGCTTATGCGAGGCACATTTAGACATATGTGCCTCCTATAAAAATAGGCGAGGCGCACTTTGCGATATGCGCCTCTAGTATAAAAATAGGCGAGGCGCATATGATAAGAATGCGCCTCCTATAATCCCTGTACGGACGGAATCTAGCTGCCCCATATTATGCGAGGCGCATTCTAGTCATATGCGCCTCCTATATATCAGATAGGCGAGGCGCATATGGACAGAATGCGCCTCACATATTCTGTGTGGGCCCGCGTGTTGGTATGTGCACGAATATGCGAGGCGCATATGGTCATATGCGCCTCAAGTAACTCCTGCGGGCCCGGGCGAAGGTAGTTGGCCGCATATGCGAGGCGCATATTGCTATATGCGCCTCCTATAGTTTGAATTATAGGAGGCGCATATTGTGCAATATGCGCCTCGCATAACCTGGCACCACTTTTTTCCAGCTTTTTGCACATGAAGCCAACTACCACCCCACTCACTTGTGTCAACATTCTTAATTTTCATTTTGTGTATGTTATAATATTGCATTGAGAATATTATGTATCGACGAGACACATTCATTGAGAATACTCATTTTTGTTGTTTTAGCAAAACTTGAGTATTTAAAATATTTGCAGTATATTTTGTAGTTCATATTGTATTTGGACAATGTTCTTACATGAAAATAGCCTTTTAAAAAAATTCCAAAAAATTGTTGCCCCCAGGATTCGAACCTGGGTGGCCAGGGTTTGAAATAGGACAAGGAATATAACCAGCGGGCTGCTATGTGTTTCTTAATAGAAACCAGTGCACCACGCTATTTGACTAGACCTGCATATTATACGAGGCGTATTCTCAAATATACGCCTCGCGTAATCTGGAAGTACTCACACGCACAGCGCTAAAGCCGCGCCGGCAGCCGTCATCCCCTTTTCTCGCGCACAGATTTCACGCACAGATCGAAGCCGGCCGTCCGCGCCTGCAGCAGCGCCGCCTCTCGATCGATCGATCGATCCATCCCCCATCCCCGCCGCCATCTCCCGCCTCAAATCGGCCTAGCGCCCCCACCGCCCTCACAGACGTACGACACATCCCGCACGCGAACTCTCCGGCCGAGGGACCAGGGCCGGCGGAGCGCCACGCACCGGCCATGGGCGTCGCTGGTGGCCCGCGTACAGGGCCGCTCCTCCCGCTGGGCCTGGCCGTCCTTAACCGGTCATCCAAGTACCCCGGCACGGGCGCCGCCATGGAAGCCTGGCTTCTTCCGTTCAAGCCCTCTGCTGCAAGCCGCCGGAGAGGCCACCAGGACGCGACCCACGGAAGGGAGACGTCCTTCACGGCCGCCAAGTTCCACCTCCGCCACGAGCAGCATCCACTGACTGGGCTCCGACCTCTCCCACGCTAACGCCGGTGAGTACCTCTGATCCCTCGTCTTATTACTTCAGAGTGTTCTGTATCAGGTGTATGTAGAAAAAAGAACCCCATCTTTTACTGTTATTATGCGATTAGATGGGAACTCGGGCAAACTTGTGCGCGGAAATGCTCGAAGCCCTGGATGTCCTACGGAGTGATTTTTGCTAATGGATTCATGTACTTTTCCCAGCGGCCTGCCACTGTGCTGCTTTGGGTGCTGACGGCCGTTTCTTCACATGGGGTCGAAATGAGGTACTAGTATGAGTGGATGGCTAGTTTCGTTCAAGGTTTCTTACTTAACGCTATTGTTTCTAGCAGAAGGGGCAGCTAGGCCATGGGAACACTCTCCTGCGTAATCTTCCTACCGTTGTTTCTGAACTATCAAAGTAAGAAAATCATCTGCAATACTGCTGAGCATGTTTCTTGCATCTTAACTGTTCAAATTGGTGTGTATGGTGTTGCTGAATTCATGAATATGTACCATCCAATCTAGGAGTAGTTGAATTGACTGATCCAAGGTCGACTGTCCTTGACACGTTTCTAAATTCTAATTAGCAGTAGTCGATTCCGCGCAGATACAACATAATTACAGCAAGTGTTGGAAGAAATCATACAGTGGTCGTAACTGACGATGGGAAGTCCTTCGCATTTGGTGACAACAAACTTGGACAATTAGGGACGGGTTCACTAAGGGAAGGTTTGGTTTCCTTCCCTTTTCAATTTTTTTTATGATTGATATGACATAAGTACTATTGCACCACATACAATTGTTGTGTGGAAGTATCATTCTGGGCTTGGATAAATTGTGGCTACATCTGCTTGGAGCATTTTTTTTGACAATTTTAGTGTGTTATTTGCTTGATTAGCCAATTAGTACTATATAATCTACATCTTGTGTATGTATGCTGTTTACTTATTCTTAGAATCAATGTTAATATATAGCAGACATTTCAAATTGATCGATTTACATTTCTTTACCTATTTGGGTGATAACCAGTAAACATATTTATGCCATATATTTGAGCATACTGAACTTTTCATTGTTCCGGACGCTGGAATAGTTCTGACAATGTTATGGGAATATGGCCATGTGGTATTTTCCCATTTGGTTCTTACACTGATGTTATTTGTTGTCCCTGACTCCCTAATTTGCTGCAGGAACTGAGGTGTGGCCAGCCCCCTCTCTTGTTACTGAAGCAACTAATGCTGTTTGCGGTGCTGAATTTATTGTCTGGCTGTCATCAGTTGAGGGATCTTCAATACTGTATGACCTTGCTGAAACTATAAAACTTACAGATTAGCAACCTATTCTGTCTTTCAGAATAACAATGATCATCTTTTCATGATAACCTCATTTGATTAGTATATGCTTTAGCTGTAGTTGGTAGTTTTGTTCTCGTGTGTCGTTTTTTGAAGCAATATTTTATTCTTTGGTGCTATTCAGCATAGCAGGTCTTCCCCAGTACGTCCAACTTGGTAATGGAAGCGACAATGAGGTTGATTGCTCCTTTGTAATACAGCACACCTACTGAGTTTGCTATCATCAATGTTTGTGACTTGATTTATGTTATTACAGTATAATACCAAAGTTTCATCGGTAAAGCTATCATATGATCCTCAGCCTCGCCCCAAAGCAATAGCTACATTATCTGGGAAAACTGTTGTCAAAGTTGCATGTGGAACAAACCATACAGGTTCTTTTCCTTTCTTTCCTTTTCTTACATCTTGTTGCACCTAGGCTACGAGAGTAGAGAGGTGGCGGAAGAGAAGTGGAGGAACTTCCTCGTGATCACCACCTTGTTGCTCTTCATGGTAGGTTATGTGCTCTACTTCATCTAGCTAGAGCTTCATCGTCGGAGTTGTAATGTGGTTGTGAACTTGTAATCGGAGGTGTAATGTGATTGTGAACTTGTACTCGGAGGTGTGAACTTGTGGCACAAACACTTGATGTATGAACTTGTATGTCATGATTGATGTGTAATGTATTGTATTCATGTTGGTTCTATTATGCTTTGGCAAATTGCAAGTTTCTGAAAATTTCGGTGCTCTTTATACTGTATTCTGGACTATATTGTATATTTGAATATCTGTATATTATTATTTATAGTGGTCTGTAAAACTTGAATTTCGAAAATATTACCGGAGGCGCATATAGGATACTATAGGAGGCGCATATACTATAAATATCCGAGGCGCATTGTAAAAAATATGCGAGGCGCATATGATATGCGCCTCCTATACTTCACATATGCGAGGCGCATATCGATATGTGCCTCGCATATTATTATGGCGCATATCGATATGCGCCTCGCATATGTGAAGTATAGGTCATATGCGCCTCGCATAAGAAATACCCGAGGCTTGAAGCTAGAGGCGCATGTGATATGCGCCTCGGATAGGCTTTTAGGTGTGCCTCGCATAGGCTTTTCTCTAGTAGTGGATAACATGGGCGCCATAGCCAATGCGCAAGAACCAAGGTCACACAAGAAGCTGAAGCACATCAAGCTACATTTTCACGCTATTCGAGAACATGTCCAGGATGGAGACATAAAGATTTGCAAAGTACACACAGATCTGAATGTGGCGGATCCGTTGACTAAACCTCTCTCGAGGGCAAAACATGACCAGCACCAAACTGCCATGGGTGTTCGGTATATTACCATGTAATCTAGATTAGATGACTCTAGTGCAAGTGGGAGACTGTTGGAGATATGCCCTAGAGGCAATAATAAATATAGTTATTATTATATATTTGTGTTTATGATAAATGTTTACATTCATGCTATAATAGTATTAACAAGGAAACATTGATACTTGTGTGATTTGTAAACTAAAATAGAGTCCCTAGTAAAGCCACTTTATAATACTAGCTTGTTGGTTAATAAATGATTGTGGTTTCCCTATCATGAACATTGAGATGTTATTAACAACAAGATCATATCGTTAGGAGAATGATATGGTGGACATACTCCTATAGATAAGCGTAGCATAAAGATCAAGTCATTTTAATAGTTCAATTGCTATATGCTTTCTGATACATAGTAACCTAATTCCTTCGACCATGAGATCATGCATATCACCTTTACCGGATGGATGCTTTGATGACATCAAACACCACACCATAACTGGGTGGCTATAAAGATGGCATTGAGTGTTCGGAGAGTATTGGTTGAGACACATGGATCAAGAGTGGGATTTGTCCATCCATATGACATATAGATATACTTTAGGCCCTCTCGGTGGAATGTCATCCAATTGACTTGCAAGCATGTGACTGGCTCACAACGGATCACATATCACGGAAACGAGAAAATAGTACTTATCAGTAACGAGGTTGAACTAGGTATGCAGAGATACTGACGATCGTAACCTCGGATAAGTAAACTATTGTGAGACAAAGGGAAATTGGTATCGTATGTAAGTGGTTCATTCGATCGCAAACTAATCGTAGAAATATGTGGGAGCCATATGAATTTCCAGATTCCTCTATTGGTTATTGTACGGAGAAGTGTCTCGATCATGTCCGCATAATTCACGAACCGTAGGGAGACACACTTAAGGATTCGACATTGTTTGAGTAGTTATGGAATGATGAGTAAGAGACCGAATGTTGTTCGGAGTCTCGGATGGGATCCGGGATATCATGTGGAGATCCGGAATGGTCCGGAGAATAAGATTCATATAAGGAAAGTCCTATTTCGGGGTTGGAGAATGGTTCCGGTGTTTTCATCGGGAATGTTCTAGAAGGTTCCGGAATGTCCGGCACTTCGGAGGGGAAGGGTACATGAATGTGTCATATCAAGTTGGAATGATTGCATCATGTACTAGGTGTCATCGCTGAACAAAATAAAGGGTTTAATCAAATCCTAGTTTGAAAAGTCAAACGCCAATTTGAAAAGTCAAACGGCTATTTTGGAAGGTGGAGGGGAAGTAGGAAACCTACTTGGGGAGGAGTTCCTCCCCTCCACCACCGGCCCACTTGGGAAACCGAGTTGGGGAGGGACTCCCCTCCCCTGGCGCGCCCCCTCCACCTATATAAGGAGGGGCAGGGCTGCCCCTCCTAGTACACAACACCTCCACCCGCAAACCCTAGCCCGGCGCCGCCACCTCCTGCTGCCGCCTCCGCCTAGGGCAAGCCGCCGCCGCCTAGCTAAACCCTAGCCGCCGGCCTTGCTCCTCCTTGGTGCGTCTAAACCCTAGATCGCCGAGGCTCTCTCTCATAGTCCACCATACTCGCTTGACAAGGCGAGACTGCGAGATCTCCCTCTACTTCGGTACCACGCCGTTGTCTTTGCCGGAATCGCGAGGAGAGTGCTACAACCTCCGCTGCCTGCTGGAACAAGGGAGAGGAATGTCTTCGTCGAGTACCGAACGTGTGACCGACTGCGGAAGCGCTGCCGGAACGCAGCGCCGGAAGGATCGTCTGCATGATCTTGAGATCGGGAAGAGTACGACTACATCACCCACGAGAATCCGCTCTCGTTAAACACTTTGGAATCTTCGAGGGTGAGTTATTCCATCGACTCGTTGCTTCAATCTAGTAGATAAATCTTGGCTTGTTTGTTTATATGCAGTAGAAATTTTTCGTTTTCCATGCTACGAAACCCTACAATGGACTCACAAGTCCCCCTTTCATTTCGCATCGTTGACATCCGCAAACAAAAGAGCAAGGTACCAACTAGATATAAATATATCTAAAAGGTGTTGAAAGCTTTCCCCGTGACAGCATAGTTCTGCTGATTCCCAGCATATAATTTGCAAGCATATAGCTTTCATGGACTAGTCATAATGGTTCATAATTATTAAGTGCACAAAATAAAGTGTGCCATCAAGTTCGTGAGAGCTTTACTAACTAACTTTCTCAACGTAGACAAACATTTTATTTTGGAAGAAAACACGGCATATAGAATATGCACTGAAGTAGCAAATGATGAAAATAGGTAGGTATGGTGCACATAGCTAGCAATATTGGTTTTGGGGATTTGGAATCACAGGTAGAGCACATACTCAGTGCAAGTGAAGGCTAGCAGTAGAGAGGGAGCGAAAAACAAGAGAGCAATAGCTATCATAATCATGCTTGCAACAAAACAGGACTAATTATGGCATGAAAGTGATACAAGAACTCTGAGGCAAAATAAATCATTGAGGCTTACTGACTATTGATTAGTCATATGCATGCGTGAGCATGTGCCAAGTTGATTCACATGAACAGTCAGAGGAGGATACCACAATATCATACCAAAATATGAATACAACAATGCAACCAAACATTCATGTGACATGCTACAAACTATTAGCAAGCTGGAGCTAATCATAGATAAGAAAGAAATACTAAGCATCCATAATGACATACACCTTACACAAACATGCTAAGCATGCTCACAATGAAGAGTATATGTACAAAAATGAAACAAATAGAGTTTGTTACCAGCCTCTTACCACTCCTCGAGTTGTCTTAATCTTCATTATTGCCTTTCACTTGTGTGACTTGAATGATAAGATGAAACCAAACTCCACGGAGAACGGCTGAACACTGCAAATAACTCATAAAACCAGAGAAGAACAACAAATATTTTTGGTGTTTTCAATTTTTTGAAACAATCAAACAAAGAAAAGCAAACCAAACAAAGAAAAATCCTTTTGTATTTTTCTTTTAAGGCAAACCAAAGCAAAGAAACAAATAAAAAAACCAAGAGAAACAACAAAAATATTTTTGGTATTTTTGAGAAAGAAGCAACAAGAACCAAAAAGAAAGCTAAAACAATGGATATACAAAGAACCGACTGATGGGGATATGCCCACCGGGCTGACGCCCAGCCCGAGGCTGGCGAGTGGGCTGCAAGGCGATGGATCAAGGCGGTTGTGGATCCAAGTATTTGGAAGTCAAGGCCAGTAGTAGAGAGGCCCAGTTGGATTAGGTTAAACAAGTACCGAAGCCTTAACTGATTTGGTTGAGATATGTAAACCCTAGGGGAGGTGAGCCTATATAAACCTCCCTGCGGGGCGTGTGGAGATACGTTCCATCATACACCCAAGCGACTCGCCGCCTAGCCGCCGAGCTCGCCCATACCACCATCATAATACAATCTAGCAGGAGTAGGTCTTTACCCTCCGGGGGGCCGAATCTGGGTAAAACCTCGTATCCCCTCATCTCGCACCGCAGATGGATGGCCCTTGCCCTCGTTCTACTACTCGTTGCTGATTGCGGCATCTGCGTGACCATTCCCACGGCGTGGCGCCCACCGTGGGGCTGGCGGTCTGGCCGGTGTTCTGGCGAGATCCAATCTGCCCATCAACGAGGCGTGCGCCACCGGCCGCGCATGATAGCGATCGGCGAGATGCTCCAAATCTTGCCGAGCAGCTACGTCCCGCGGCGCGACCCGTCACACGGCATGATCCTGCGGTCGGCACGATCGACTCTTCGTCAGCCTCACCGACGTCATCGTCTCGGAGGACTCGGCTCGCATCCGCGAGTCGCCGCCACACGATTGGCTCTCCGAGAGCCAGATCCGCACGATCCATCGCCTCGCCTCCGAGTACAACTCGGCCCACAGTAATGTGGCCGAAAACTCAGCGGCCGCAGAAGACGCGGCCCTCAACGACGACGCCGACTCGGAGACCCTGGCATCACTCGCCGGATCCATCACCACGGCTTCAACCGCGGGCTCCATCACCCAGGTCTCCAACATGGGAGACTTCGAGGACCCCTCCATCCTCGGGATCTTCGACTTTGACTCCGGGTCAGAAAATTCCGCCGACCTCCGCGACGGAACCGGTCGCCATGCCGCGACCTACATGGGAACCGGCACCGAACCGCCGGAGGATCCCTTCTCCACCCCGATCCCTCCTAACGGCACGACAACGGAGGTCAAGGAACTCCGCTGGCTGGCGGAAGCGATGCATGAGCAAGCGGCGCGAAAAATTCGCCTCGAGCAGGTGGCGCGGAGCTATCGCGCTACCAGCAGCCAATCGGTCGCGCTGAACCCCACCGTCGGGCGCGTCGAACTTCGACGCCAGCGACCCGGCCAGCGTGGCGGCGCGATCTGCGAGAACGCGCCACCAGGAGGAAGCGCCCGGCCCCCGCCAGGGTCGACGGCGATGGGCGCCCCACCTCCACCCAACCGCACACCCCCAGGGACCAGCTGCGGATAGTAGTCTCCTCACGGGAGCGAGACGCAAACGGCCTCCCACTGTTCTCCACCCCAATGGACAACCTCGTGGCGGGCCGAGCAGCAGCCGACAACATCACGGCCACGGCGGCGCCCTCAGATCCGATGCGTGGGGCCACTGCAAAGGCCGTCGAGCAGCAAAACGCAGGCGCCGACTCACAGGGTCGAGTGTACTCGCGTTCTTCGGGAAGCAGAGCGGCCTCGAGCGGCCGCCCAATGGCGGCAAACACCCTCAACTGCCCGCCACCAGAGCCACTGCAGCTCCAACACCGACCCGCGAACGCGGCACTCTCCACCAACGACCCCAGGCCAGCAACCAATTTCGTCACCGTCAACGGTCAACCCATCGACGCCGCCACATCATCAACAACCAAAGCTGGCGCGCCGCCAGCCCGGCGACTGCGACACACCTAACCAATCGCGGCGTCGAGCCAATGGTCGCTAAGTTGACTCGCCCCGAGTGCCGGACCGATGATCCGGCGAGAAGTACCGCCAACTTCAAGGCGCGAAGGAGATGAAAAATCGACCCTCGTGACCCGCCCGTCTAGCTCGATACATACCTCATGGCGATGGGGATCGCAGGCCACACCTACCTGCGAGCCGCCCGTTACCTCCCCCTGATGATGGAGGGGACGTGCAGGCAGTGGATACACACCCTCCCCAGGATAGTATCGACTCACGGAGGAGATGCCGACGCTTCGTCGAGCACCGAGTGCTCCTACACCGCCACCACCATCGAGGACACAGGCGTCGTCCGGGGACCTCGCGAGTCGACTCGCAAGCTGGGTCCAGCGGTGGCAAGAACTACTGCACGCGGTCGGCATCCACCGACACCGCGATCCATTGCTTCAAGACCTCGTGCCGCTTCTGAGCCTTTGGTCGCCAAGCTCAGCGACATTCTCGCACACTCGATAACATACGGACCTCCTCGAGATCGCCAAACGGATGCGCGGAGGAAGATCCAAACCAGGAAACCGGCGACAGTCGGAGGCCAACGCCGCCGCGGTAACGACAACGGACGAGGTCCGACCTACGCTACAGCAACACTCGCCTCGGCAAGCGCCACGGTGGCGAGGCGACTTCGTAACGCCGCACGCAACGCGAGCCCAAAATCTTCGCCCGCGACGGAGGACAACGCCGTGGCGGCAACTACAAACCAAGCCAAGGTTCGACCCAGCGGCCCTCCTTAACCAACCTTGTGCGTTTCATAGCGAGGAAGGAAGCCCGCACACGCACCGACTGCCACACCCTAAGGGAGATCGAGAAGGCACGGCGAGCATGGGAGGACCCCGACAACGACCCGCCAAACGGCGGAAAATTCGGCAAAGTGGCTGGCTCGCTCCATACCTTCACAGGCTTCAACACGAAGCGCGAAAAGAAGGTCATCACCAGCGCCGTCGCCGTCAACGCAGTGGCTCAGGTGGACGTTCCCCAGTTCCTCAACTGGTCAGAGCAGCCCATCACCTGGAGCCGCCAGGACCACTCGCCACGCATCGAGTACCCAGGCCGATTCGCCCTGGTGGTCAAGCCTAAGGTCGGCAACTACTGGCTCCCCAAGACATTGATGGACGGCGGCAGCTCCATCAACATCTTGTACCTGGACACCTTCAGGCGACTGCGGCTCCCGCAGTCGATGATCGAGACAACCCACACCACGTTCCATGGCATCGTCCCCGGTTGGAAGGCGTACCCGATCGGCAAGGTCACGCTGCCAGTCACCTTCGGCACACCAGCAAACTTTCGCTCCGAGCGGATCGTCTTCAAGATGGTGCCCTTCGACAGCCCCTACCACTGCGTCCTGGGGCGCCAGGCGTTCGCCAAGTTCATGGCAGCGCCACACTACGTGTACAACGCGATGAAGCTCCCTGGGCTGTGCGGCGTCATCACCATCAACGGCGACCCATACATGGCCGCCGAGTGCGAAGCCAAAGGAGCAGAACTCGCCGATGTTGTCATCGCGGCAGAAGCCAACCACGCCGACGAGCTCTCCAAGTACGCGAGCGGGGTGAACAATGACGACCCGACCATACTCAAGAAGCCCAATTCGGAGGGCGCAAACACCTCAGCCTTCGAGGCAACGACGCACACCCGCACCGTCGAGATGGTCCCGGGCGACTCCAGCCAGACGGTGACGATCGGAACAGGGATGAGCCCAGCCTAGGAAGGCGCGCTCATCGAGTTCCTCCGTGAGAATAGGGACATCTTCGCATGGAAGCCCACTGACATGCCTGGTGTCCCTAGGGAGCTCGCTGAGCACAAACTAAACGCCGACCCCAAAGTGCGACCCGTCAAACAGTCGTTGCGGCCCTTCAATGAAGAGCTCCGCCGAGCCATCGCCGAGGAGGTGCAGCGTCTACTCGCTGCAGGTTTCATCCGGCCAATCAAGTACTCCAAGTGGCTGGCAAACCCAGTCCTGGTCGAGAAGAAGAATGGGACCTGGAGGATGTGTATCGACTACACAAACTTGAATAGCGCCTGCCCAAAGGAGCAGTTCGTCCTCCCGCGGATCGACCAAATAATCGACTCCACCGCGGGCTCGGAGTCGCTATGTTTCCTCGACTCCTACTCTGGATACAACCAGATCAAAATGGTTGTCGAGGACGAGGAGAAGACGGCATTCATCACGCCATTCGGAGCCCTTCTGCTACACCGCCATGACCTTCGGCCTCAAGAACGCCGGGGCGACCTACCAGCGGTGCATGCAAGAGTGCCTCGCGAGCCAAATTGGCCGCAACATCCACGTCTATATCGATGACGTGGTCGTAAAGTCCGCTCGCCAGGGTGATCTACTCGCCGACCTGGCGGAAACGTTCGCCAACTTGCGAAAATACAAGATAAAGCTTAACCCAGGCAAATGCACCTTCGGTGTACCAGTAGGACAACTACTGGGGTACGTCATCTCCAAGATAGGGATCGAGGCAAACCCCACTAAGATCGACACGATCACCCGACTCGGCAAACTCGATTGCCTGCGCGACGTCCAGAAGCTGGCCGGGCGAGTAGCGGCTCTCAGTCGCTTCATCCCCCGCCTGGGCAAAAAGGCGATGCCCCTATACCGTCTGATGCGCAAGAAACCCACCTTCCAGTGGGACAAGGAGGCGGACGACGCGATTCGTGACCTCAAGAAGGTGCTACTCGCCGCACCACTACTCGCCGCCCCCGCCGACAAAGCACCCATGCTGGTCTACGTCGCGGCCTCCGAGCGCGTCGTCAGCGCCGTCATAGTCGTCGAGCGGCCGGAGGAAGGAAAGGAGCGCCCAGTACAGCGACCGGTGTACTACATCAGCGAGGTCCTCACCGAGTCGCGCCAGCGATACCATGATACCGTAAACTGGTATCGCGGTCTTGAGCTGCTGGCGCTGCACTACTTCCGTGAGCACCCGATCACGGTCGTCTCCTCGAGACCGTTGCAGGACATCATCCACAACCGTGGCGGCGGGCGAAGTCGCTAAGTGGACCGTCGAAATCGGCGTCCATAATATCAAGTACGAGCCGCGAAAAGCGATCAAGTCGCAGGCTCTAGCGGACTTCATCGCTGACTGGGAAGAGGCACAGCAGCCAGAAAAGCTGCCATACCTCCAATACTGGAGCCTGCACTTCGACGGCTCCAAGAACGCGAACGGCGCAGGAGCAGGGATCGTGTTGACCTCACCGAAGGGCGACAAACTCCGCTACGTCCTCTGCCTCGACTTCACCCCCTGCACCAACAACATGGCCGAGTACGAGGCACTACTCCACGGCATGCGAGCTGCCAAGGAGATGAACATCAACCGCCTATGCTGCTACGGAGACTCCGACCTCGTTTCTGGGCAAGTCGCTGGCACCTGCGACGCCGTCTCCCCCACCATGGCGGCATACCGCCAAGCAGTGGACAAGCTGGGCGAAAACTTCGCAGGCTACTCCGTCGAATGGATTGACAGGCGGAAGAACGAGGAGGCCGACACACTCTCTCGCATTGGGTCGGCTCGACTCGCACCACCAGCCGGCGTCTTCCTCGACACGATCACCAAGCCATCGTCTCCCCAAGGAGATCGACATCGAGTTCCGCTGCAGCGAGGCAGCCTTGGTACTCGTCACGAGCGACGATCGACCAAGCCCTCGTCGCCTACACGGAGGTTGGCACCTTGCCGTGACGAGCAGACGCCCGGATGATCGCCGCCGATGCATATCCTTCACCATCGACGGCGAGATCCCACAAGCGTCATCGGCGTGTTCCAACGCTGCGTCCAACCGGCCAAAGGACGCAAGATCCTCCACGACATCCACTCCGGCGACTGTGGCCACCATGCCGGCGCCCGGTCTCTAGTCGCCAAGGCTATGCGGCACGGATTCTACTGGCCCACCGCACACGCCGATGCCGTCGACATTGTCCGGTGATGCGCCGGGTGCGGCCAACCAGACGCACGTGCCGAGCTCGGCGATGAAGACAATCCCCATCACCTGGACATTCGCCGTGTGGGGTATGGATATGGTAGGCCCCTTCAAAAAGGCCCCCTACGGCTACACCACCTCACAGTCGCGTCGACAAATTCACAAAGTGGGTGGAGGCCAAGCCGATCGAAATGCGGCGAAGACCGCCACTAAATTCCCTACGAGCTCATATATCGCTACGGGTTCCCAAACAACATCATCACGGACAACGGCACCAACCGCCAAAGGTTCCATGTCTGAATTCTGCGAAGAACACCACATCGGCTCGACCTCGCGTCGATCGCCCACCGAATCCAACGGCGGCGAACGGGCCAATCAAAGCATCCTCCACGGCTGAAGCGCGACTCCAAGTACCACTCGGCGCGCATCCGGTGCTGGGTCGAGGAGCTACCCTCCGTCATCTGGGGCATCCGCACCTCGGTAAACAGGTCAACAGGATTCACCCCCTTCTTCATGGTGTACGGCGCCGAGGCAGTCATGCCCACCGACCTTGAGCACGACTCGTCGAGGGTCGTCCACTACATGGAGGCTGCGAACGAACTCGCACGACAGGATGGAGTCGATCAACTCGACGAGGCACGCGACCTAGCTCGTTCGCGCACCACCGTCTACCAACAAGGACTCCGCCGCTACCACAGCCGGCGGGTGAAAACTCGCACCTTCCAAGAAGGCGACCTGGTGTTGCGCCTCATCCAGGACAAGAAGGGCATGCACAAGCTTTCCCCTCCGTGGGAGGACCATTCGCCATCGGTAGTACTAAACGACGCCTACTACCTCATCGACGTCCTCGGGGCGGCAAACTCGACGTCAGCGACCATGGAATGTAAACCTCCCACGGAGGTTCTACTCAGAGAACCCCACATATGTACCCTCCGATCGCTATGAAATAAAAAGAATTGGTTACCGCAAATTGCGCCTATTCTCCGTGTCTTGTGCCACTACTTTTCGTATTAAGCTGTCAAGCTAACCGAAGTCAACCTCTGGTACAGCGATCGGCACGACTAAGTAGTGAGGTGCAAAACCTGGTCACCTCGGTCTCGCATCGTCACTTAAAACGCCTACCGGAGCCCCATTGAGTCGCCCATCCCGGTTTCTACGAGCCAAGACAAGCGCCGCTTCTTACAGCGACCACGATCCTCCGCATCCTCGACATAGCGACTCGAACGGCCAAGTACCACGCCGGGGACGACCAGTTCAACGGCGGCGGGAAAACGCCAAGTATGAGAGCATGCCGGGACTCGCCATGCGTGACCCACCGGTCGCAGGAGTGATCGCTCGAACTAACGCGCCAAGTCCTCACCCACCCTCGAGTTGCGCCTAGAACAACCAAGTACGCTCGGGGACTCGGCCACCGACCTCGTTCGCGCAGAAAGCGGTGAAGTGAGCGCTCAAGGAGTCGCCTTGCGGTGGCTCTCGAGTCCGGGCGAGTCGACCGCAATAACAAAATATCCAAAAACCACAAACACATTACAAACGAGGTCAACCCCATAAAAAGGGCGGACGCGCCCGGGGACTCGTTCAACCCTCAATCACAAAACACATGACAAATCACAAAACAGATACGATATCTCATTCAATAGCATGTCGCATTGTCTCAAATTACATAGTATGCCGAATGGCAGAACTGCTACTAACGCCCCAGGGCAACCTAGCTTACTCTGCAGGCTTCGACGACGACTCGCCAGCACCCTTGCGATTGCGGATGAAGGGAGTGTACGGGTTCGACGGATACGTCGTCAGCTCACCCGCCATCGCCACACGAAAGGGCTGCTTGACCTTGAAGTCCCGGTGCTGTGGCTCGGGGTCGTTGGGTGCGACGACCGTTTCCTGGTAAGGAAGGAGGTCGCCCATCACCCAGAAGCGCTCGGAGTACACCGCGGCGCGATCCGTCAACTTGAGCACCTCGGAGATCTCCACCGCTCCAGTCGACGACGGGTAGCCACTCGTCACATCGTCGAGGTCGAAGTCCTCCGAGAAGTGAGCAAGCCCAAGGCTAAGCGCCGTCTCTGCTCCGCGCCGGAACGCCGATCGCGTCATGAACTCAACGACCGAGGGCGCCTTCTCCAAGTACTTCCACACCTCGACGAGGTCGCTGGGAATTACTTTCGTGGGTGATATCTCCTGGAGATAGGCTCGGATGCATGTCGCCGACAACGTCGCCGAGTCGACGAGCGTGGCCACACATTGCCACGCGTCGAACGAGCTCACCTCTTCCGCACTGTCAATGATGCGACCTGCGAATAGAATATAACAGTGAGTACGTCAGAGATCATAAAAAGGCACATGCAATAGGCAGGGGCAGACAAACTCACCAATCAAGGGACGGGAGAGTTCCGTGATGAAGCTCTGAAGAGAAGTGTAATCATCCTGAAGCCCGTCAACAAGGGCGTCAGAAACCTTACGTTCTTCCACGGCGGCCGTAACGGCGGCCTTGGCTCGACCATCCGCCGAACTCGCTTCTTCTCTCGCCTCCTTCAGCTCGCGCTCGAGGTCGGCGATCCGTTTCTCAGCCGAGCTCAATGCCGATTGAGCCGCTGCCAACTCACCCGCTGGGACAAGTCCCTGGCGAGCCTCCTCTGCCTTGGCAAGCGCACAAGCCCTTATTCGCCTCTTGGGCGGTGGCGATTCTTTCTCAGCGGTGTTTCGCTGCCAATCGGTCAGCTGACTCACGTTGCAGACCCTGCACACAATTCAAACAGTTAACCAAAGCGAAATCCTAAGTGCCCACCCGCTGAAATTCAGCGAGTGCGCACTCGGGGACTGGCAATCAAGAAATCCTAAGTGTCCGCCCGCTGAAATTCAGCGAGTGTGCACTCGGGGACTGGCAATCAAGAAATCCTAAGTGCCCACCCGCTGAAATTCAGCCAGTGCGCACTCTGGGACTGGCAATCAAAAAACCCTAAGTACCTACCCGCTAAAATTCAGCGAGTACGCACTCAGGGACTGGCGATCAACAAATCCTAAGTGCCCACCCGCTGAAATTCAGCGAGTGCGCACTCGGGGACTGGACACGAAAAATAAAAACAAGTCACTAAAGAATCGCACGCTGCGCACCGACTGATCCTCGGGGACTGGACATACCTGGATGGCTGCGCCAAGCATGCCGTGAAGTTGTATCGCATCCACGGATGCGAGGAGAGCCGGCGTGTGCCCACGACGCTGCTCGACCTCTGCGTCGGCGACCCCAGGTGCACGGCTCGAGGGCGAGGTCCCACTCGCTGCAGCCGCCCTGGTCATGAAGCGCGGGAACGTTGCGATAGAGGCACCGGCACCAAAGGAGGCCGGATCGGACGCCCCAGGCGAGGGAGCACCCTCCTTCGTAGGTACGGCCGCCTCCGTTGTGGGTTCATTCGGCGCGACCGCCATGTCGTCGGAGATCGTGACGACATCATCGCCTTTGGCCTTCTTGGCGCCATCCGTAGGGGCGACGACTTCGTCCTCCTTCCTCTTACGGGAAGGATCCTCCTCGCTGTCGATGGGTGGTACCTTAGCCACGGTCAGGTGGCCTAGTAAATCGATCGTGTGAGCAAGATAATTCAAGTTGCTATGAAAGACAAAAGTGGGTGAGCGAACTCACTTGGCGACTAGAATGAAGCGTAGCCCCGTGCGGATGCCGTCCGGTTTCTCCAGTTCGGGGCCCAGTCGGCGACTGAGGCCCATCTCCAGGACATCGCGTGCCCAAGACACGGATGGCTTCTTCGTCGTCGAGGCTGCAACGGGAGCTTCTGGGACATCTTCAGTAGGAGCTTCCCTGCGAGGTGAAGCCGCCGCGGCCGGAGCGGCCCCTAGCCCAGAGACTAGGGCGAATGGTAGAGGCATTGAGGCCAGTGGCACCTCGACGGTGGCCGTGTCCAGCGTGGCTGCCGTCGGCGGCGCCTCGTCATTGGCCGGGCTGGGGGCGTCGGAGCTGCTCGCCGAGTGCGGTGGCGAGGCCGGCTTCATCGGTTTCGTCTTCTTCTTCGGAGGAGACTTAGCCTCCTTCTCCTTCTTTTTCTTCTTCTTTGACGGAGTAGCCTGGCGGCGCGAGGTGGTCTCCGGAAGTTCGTCATCGTCATCATGACGCTCGAGGCTTTTACTTGCCTCAAGCTCACGCTGACGCTGCCCGCGGGTCTTGCGGACCAGCGGGGCGACCTCCTCCGCGGATTCGTCGTCGCAGTTGCTCTCGTCGCTCTCGGTGTCGCCCTTGGCGGGAGGCGACTCGCCCATGTCCTGGACGGACGAGATCGAGTTCTCGTCATCTCAAGGCGGGAGCCATCCTTCCACCACTTGGAATAGCTGCAATGAACACAAAATGAAATTAGAATGACCGCGACTTCAAAAACTGCGACTGCGAATGATGCGAGGTGATTTACCATTGGGGCTGGATGCTTTGCGGTGTAGGGGGCGACCCCAGCCTTTGCGTCCAGGTACACCGCCTGGGTGATCTTCTTCAGTGCTGGGGTGTAGTCCTCGAGCTTCCACTCGGCGAGGCAGGACTTCGTCGAGTCCTCCCGGCCCGTGTATTGATACATGTAGTGGTCGCGCCGAGCCAGAGGGACGAGCCGCCGCCCGAGCCAGCCGTTGTATAAGTTTATCGTCTGGAGGCCTTTCTTCTTCAGACTGCGGATGGTTTGGAGCATTTCGTCCACGACCATCCGCTGGTCGGTGGGGAGCTTGCCGACTTGGAGATGGCGCGGTTCGAACCGGTTGGTGGAGTATCGTGGGATCGCCGCCTCGCCCTCCGGGGTCGCCTCGGCAACGTATAACCAAGACTTCTTCCAGTCGCTCGCCGCCTTGGCGGGCAGCATCAAGTCAAAGAATGAAGCCTTGGACTTCAGCTGGAATGTCAGGCCGCCCGCGGCAAGCATTGGGCCGCCCGCTTCCTCGCGGCTGATCCGTCCGTGGAACAGATCTTGCCATAGACGGAAGTAGGGCCGGCAGCCTAGGTAGCACTCGCAGAACGCCACGAAGATGGCGAGTTGCTCGATGCTGTGTGGACCCAGGTCCGACGGTTGGATCCCGTAGTAGAAGTGCCGGAAGAACAGGGACGTGGGGAATCCTAGCCCCCGTTCTAGGTGGCTGGTGAAGCAGATGAATTCTCCCTCGCGCGGGTTCGGGGTCACTTCTCCGGCGAGGATGCGCCAACGGCCTTGAGGATCGGCCTCCTCGAAGGACGCCAGTTGCGCCCTCGTACACTTAGATCTACCCCAAGGCTCGGTGGAGAGGGCCATGGCGGAAGGATTTGTGGGGGGTCAGAGGATTTCGGGTCGGCTGGATCGCGATGCGAAGGAAGGGGAAAATGCGTGCAATCGGAGGAAATAGCGAGAAAATGGTTCTCTGATCGCCTGCCATTCCCCTTATATAGCGGTTGCTACCCGCCAAATCAGGGAGCCGTTACTACGCGGTGATTACGCCGAAAGTTACCGTTGGATTACCCAACGGCTAGTTTGACCACGTTTAACGGTCCAACTTCAGCCACTCGGCTCGCCGACCCGATCACTACGACTCGACTCGCCAAAGCTGCGATCAAGACGACTAGTGGCTTCCTTCATGAAGGAGCCCGCCGATGATTCGACTGGACGCTTGCTTTGAAGCCGAATACTCCGACTGCCAGCAACCACCTGCGCCCAATCAACGACGGCCTCGGGGACTACTGATGGGGATATGCCCACTGGGGTATACCCAATGGACGTTCCGGCCCGAGAACTGTGAGTGGGCTGCAAGGCATGGACTGGATCAAGGCCGGCGTGGATCCAAGCGGCGGAAGTCAAGGCCCGAGCGAGTAGATAGGCCCGTCGGATTAGGTTAAACAAGTACCAAGCCTTAACTGATTTGGTTGAGATATGTAAACCCTAGGGAGGCGAGCCTATATAAACCTCCTGCAGGCGTGTGGAGAATCGTTCCATCATACACCCAAGCGACTCGCCGCTAGCCGAGCTCGCCCATTGTACCACCATCATAATACAATCTAGCGAGTAGGTCTTTACCCTCGGACCGAACGGTAAAACCTGTCTCCGCCTCATCTACTTTCCGAATGGCTGGCCGCCCTTGCCCCTCGTTCTACTACTCGCTGCCGATTGCAGCATCTGCCGTGACCATTCCACGACACCGACCGAACATGATATATAGATGAGTGCAATGTTGGTATACCTCCCCCCAAGCTCAGGCTTTTGGCCTAAGTGGGGCTCAATAGCGCGGGTAGTAACCCCAAGCCGGTGGGTCATCATAGGAATGATCATAGTCAGGCACCTGGGATGAAGAAGATGACGCGCCCCAATCAAATGAGGGCTTCTGGTATGAAGACTCTCCCAAGTTGGAGGGATGAACCGAATTGTCTTCGGCATCCTCTTCAACATTCTCCTCTTGCTGGGAGAGCTCTGCCACATATGCGTCAACCTCCTCCTCCATGAGCGACCATCCTTGCCTGTTATCAAAATTAAACAAAGCAGGTGTAGGCAAATAAACTATTTTCTCAGTCCTACCCTTTCTCCGTCCTTGCTGGGCAAAAGACAATTCATACGGTAGACTTCTTATGTTAGCCCCCAAAGAAACAAAACCATGTTGAATCATGGATTCAATATCAAGCCTCTCTATGGGAAACCGATAATCTGAATAGTGAGGCTCTAAACCATGGAAAGCTAGCAACCTAGAAGCAATGAGACCTCCACAAATTCCACCCGTCTCACGGTTAGTGGTAAGATGGCCAGCTATCAGAGCACCCAGGCTATAAGATCCATTCCTACTCAAAGCAGTTGTGATAAAAGCTAGATCAAAAGAAGAAAACTTTCTAGCAATCTTTCTAGCAATAACACACTTGGTAATGAAATAGGCAAAGTATCTAATAGCTGGGAGCTGAATGTTCCGAATTTTACCACTTTCCTTTGAGAAGTCGAAACCTTGGCAAATCTCAGCATACAAATCAATAAGTGACTTGGGCCTTTCCTTGATTTTCTCACAAGATCCCCACTGAGGTACTCTAATTGCTGCACAGAAATCAGCGAAAGGCAGGTCGCCAGATATATTATATATTTTGTAATGGACCATGGGATTAGAAGTAGACCAAGTGAATCAGAAGTCCTGCACAAAAGCTATGGTTAGTTTAACATATTGGAATGGTTCACCTTCAATAAAGTGTTTTAACCCTGCATTTGTAAACATAGTTTGGAAATCTTGGAGGATCCCCGTAGATCTCATAAATTCATGGCATGGATATATAGAAGGAAACTGCCTCCTCACGATGAACCTTCATTGGCTCATGCACCATCAAGTCATATTGGTTCAGTGGATAAGCACTCATCTTCCTTGCTGAAATTTTTAGACAACCATCTAACCAAGTGATTTCTAAGTTGATAAATGATGAGCAACCACTATAGGAACTTGCTAGAGGACTACACATGCATCAAAATAAAGTTTCTAAGCATAGAATAAGCATGCAAGCTCAAACAACCTGACACCCTATAGCAGAAAAATAGTCAAGATACAATCTACAAATCACAAATCTAATTGGACAAGCGGAGGAGGCACATACCAAGGAGCAATCCCTCCAAAAATCAGCAGCAGAGATGGGCTGAACAAGGAGATCAAAAATCGTGAGCAAGAACAGCAAGAACTCGATCTTGAGAAAGTTTTCCGGTGTTTTTCAGGAGAGAGAAAGAAGGTGGCTTTGAGGAGGCAGCCTGGAGGGGCCCAGGTGGGCCAGACCCCCCCAGGCGCCACCTCCTGGTAGGCCGCGCCTACCATGGGTGTGGGGACCTAGGGTGGCCCCCTGGGTCACTTTAGGTACCTCTCTACCCCTTTTTTCGAGGAAAATTTTATATTGAATTTTCTGGGATTTTTCAGGAAACTTTATTTTTGGCCAATTTTCAGGGTATGAAAATTGATTTTCTCACGGAAACAGTTTTTTTTTCAGAAGAAGCAAAAGCACAAAAAACAAACTTCTAAGCTCTAAGAAACTCAAACAAAGAAATAACTAACAAAACTAAAACTAAAGCAAAGACTAGGAAGGAGAAAAGTAAAAGAAAGAAAGAATAACCACAGTGAAAACATTATTTTGTTCATTAAAATCCTTTTGTTAACAAGTTTGATCAAGTCTTGTTACCAAAACAATCTGAGATGAAGCAAAACTTTGTATTCGAGCAAGTGATTATGTTACCTCAAGCAATGGTCCCACTCATAATAGTTTCAAAATTTTCTTGTGGAATGGGACAATATATTTCTCCAACCTTGATGCTCTCAATATTTTTAATGGAATTCAAGCAATAGCTCTTAGCAACCTTCTTGGGGAAATAAATAGTGTGCTCTTTGTCATTAATATTGAATGCTACTTTTCCTTGATTACAGTTAATGACATCACCTACAGTGTTAAGAAAGTGTCTCCCAATAATAATAGACATATTATCATCTTCAGGTATTTCAAGCACAACAAAATCAGTTAAAACCATGCAATTATGAGCTACTTGAATAGGAACATCCTCACATATACCAACAGGAGTAGTAGTTGACTTATCAGCCATTTGCAAAGATATATCAGTTGGTATCAACTTTTCTAGTTGGAGTCTCTTATAGAGAGAAAAAGGCATAACACTAACTCCAGCTCCAAAATCACATAAAGCAGTTCTAATATAATTATTCTTAATAGATCAAGGAATAGTTGGTATACTTGGATCACCAAGTTTCTTTGGAACCTTACCATTGAAGGAGTAATTAGCAAGCAAAGTAGAAATCTCCTCATTTGGAATCTTCCTTTTATTAGAGACAATATCCTTCATATACTTTGAATAAGGAGGCAACTCAATAGCATCAGTCAAAGGAATTTTCAAAAATAAAGGTTTCATCCACTCACAAAACTTGTTGTAGTATTCTTCCTCCTTTGACTTGTGTTTCTTACCTAGAAAAGGCATAGGTTTCTGCACCCAAGGTTCTCTCTCTTTACCATGTTTATTAGAAATAAAATCTGCCTTTGTGTACCTAGTGTTCTTAGTGTGCTTCTCAGGTTCTTCCTCAACTTCCTCATTATTAGGAGCATCATTTTTATTATTACCACTCTCAGTTTCAGCATCAAAGACAGATATACTATTAGGATCTACAGCAGGTTCAAGTGGTTCCTCAACTATTCTATTTTTCTTTTTCTTCCTCTTACGAGGACTACCACTATCTACTTGTTGGGAATCCTTTTCAATTCTTTTAGGGTGTCCTTCAGGATATAAAGGATCTTGAGTATCCATACCACTCCTAGTTCTAATTCCATAAGCATGCTTATCTCCTGAGGCATTAACTATCATATCCTTTTGTACCTTAGCAAGTTGATCAAGTTGAGTTTGAACCATTTGAAAGTGTTTACAAATCATTTTAATATCATTATAAGTTCTTTCCACAATATCTTTCAACTCATTGATAGCTCTTGAGTTTTCCAATAAATGATTTTGAACTTGTTTATTAAAATTACCTTGTTTAACAATAAAAATGTCAAGTTCCTCTAAGCATTGATCAGGAGGCTTACTATAGGGAATATCACCTTCATCAAAGTGTTGGAGAGAGTGTACCTCAATAGTAGATGAGTGGATAATTGACTTACATAATTCTTCTATAGGAGGTATATTCTTCACATCTTTAGCTCTAATACCTTTCTCCTTTAGACACTTCTTAGCTTCCTTCATCACTTCATCATTTAATGCAATAATTCCTCTCTTATTTGGTGTTGGTGATGGAATTGGTTCAGGAACATCTGGTTCAGGAGTAAAAGGCTCAGGTATATTCATCTTAGTTGAAGTCCAATCATCATAATTCTTGCTTATTTTAGCCATTAGTTCTTCAGCATTTGTAGGAGTTATTTTCCTAAAAACACAATCAGCAAAGCTATCTAGGTAGGTCCTAGAATCATCAGTTAGTCTATTATAATAAATATCAAGTAACTCATTCTTAGGTAATGGACATCCAGGATATGCATGAATCAAGGCACAGAACCTTGTCCATGACTCAGGCAATTTCTCTTCTTCTCCCTTTTTAAAATAAAAAAGTCTCTGCAAAGCAACATGTCTAGCACTGGGAGGAAAATATTTCTGGAAGAAAGAAGCAATCAAATAATCAGGGCTATCAATGGAACCAGGAGGTAATCTATTAAACCAAGCCCTAGCTTCTCCTTTTAGTGAAAAAGGGAAGATCTTAGCAACAAAGTACTTGCGCATCTTAAAATCATCTGAGAATAAAGCACTCATAGTAGAAAGCTCATTCATATGAGCCACATCACTCTCATTTTCAGTCCCACAGAAAGGTTATTTCTCAACAATATCTAAATAAGACAAATCAAGAGAGAAATCATAATCTTTAACTTTAATATCTATGGGAGAAGTGACAAACTTAGGATCAGAGGACAACTTAGGCATAATAGTACGTCTAACAAGGAGACTCTTAATACCACACGTACCATGTGTTTTAAGGCACTCTAAAACAAAATCACCAGTGAGCTCAATGTAACCATCATTAATATCATAACTCTCACTAGGAGTTTTGGTATTTCCTAGACTAGCCATAGTAGCATCTAGAAAAGGACCTAATGAACCACTACCATCAAGCACAGTAGAAGTAACATCATGAGTATCAAAAACAGTTTCAGATTCAGCAGTAGTAGCAGTGTGTGTAGCATGAGCATGTGGTGGTGGTGTAACAAGCTTACTTATAACATACGTTGAATCAAGAGCAGCAAAGGTGTTTAGGACTGTACCTCTTCTTGTAGTGGATGGTAAAATAGGGAAGTTTCCATCATGAGACTTCTCCATGATGAAAGGAGTAGCAGTGAACAATAATAGATCCAAGTGAACTTACAAATAAAGCTATGCTCCCCGGCAACGGCGCCAGAAAATAGTCTTGATGACCCACAATTGTAGGGGATCGCAACAGTCTTCATGGATAGTATTACCCAATTTATTGATTTGACACAAGGGGAGCCAAAGAATACTTGCAAGCCTTAACAACTGAGTTGTCAATTCAGCTGCACCTGGAAATAGTTCTTGCTCACAGAAGTTTATCATTAGCACAAAAGCAATAGCGGAATAACAACAACGTGAGCAGTAGCAATAATGTGATAAAATGGGATTCGAGTGCGGTAGGCATAGGGATGGATGGACAGGCGTTGCATGGGCGAGTCTAAACATGTAACTTCAAGATCTAGGGCATTGCAGATAAATGATAACAAGCATCCAGGTACTAAACAATCCTAGGCATGTGCTCCAAATATAGTCATACCTGCTCGCAATGAAACTTGCACAACATCTTCTGTCCAGCCAGCCTGTGGTAGCGGGGCCTCTAGGGAACAACTGGAAATTAAGGTGCTCCTTTTAATAGAGCACCGGAACAAAGCATTAACACTCCATGAACACATGTGATCCTCACACCACAGCCATCCCCTCCGGTTGTCCCAATTATTGTCACTTTGGGGCCTTTGGATCCGGACAATGATATGTGTACACAACTTGCAGATAAGATCACAAACAATACTATCATAATGATTCAATAATAAGTTTAGATCTGAGATCATGGCACTCGGGCCCTAGTGACAAGCATTAAGCACAACAAGTTGCAACAAAGTCAAATAGCACAAGAGATACTAGGCACTATGCCCTAACAATCTTATTCGATTACATGATAGAACTCATCCGATCCCTACCATCCCCAAGCCTACAGCGGGGGATTACTCACTCATGGATGAGGGAAACATCGGAGGTTGATGGAGATGCGTTGGTGATGACGATGGCGATGATCCTCTCCAAATTCCCTATCCCGGCAGGGTGCCAGAACGGAGTTTCTTGATCCGAATCTTGGTTTCTGGTGGCGGCGGCAGAGCGGAACTCTTTCTGGAAAACTATCGAACCCCTCTCGGTTTTTAGGTCGAAAGGCAACTTATAGGCTTAGAGGGAGGCCGAGGAGCTACCTAGGGAGGCTGCATCCCCTCCAGGCGCGGCCAGTGGTGGGCCCGCGCCTGTGGTGGGTCTGGGCCCCCCAGGCCTCCCCTTCGTCTCTTCTTCTGGCTCTGTGGATCTTCTGGTGAAATATAATTTTTGGCATATTTTTCGGGATTTTTCCTGATAGTTTATTTTTTGCACAAAAACAAGACACCAAGGTAATTCTGCTAAAAACATCGGCAGTCTGTGTTAGTTGTATCCAAATCACACAAGTTTAGAGAAGAAACAATAGCAAAGTGTTCGAGAAAGTAGATACGTTTTGGACGTATCAAGGTGTTTTTATATGTTTTCTGGAACTAACCTATTAACAAGTTGCGACAGTGCCAGGTTCTTGTTTTCTTCTGTTTTTGGTTCCAGAAAGGTAGAAAATCGGTATTCTCGGAACTGGAGGGGACAAAAGCCAAAGTCAATATTTTACCGTGGGCAACCCAAAGTCCAGAGGAGAGATGGAGGGGCGCCACATGGCGTCCACACCCCCCAGGCGCGTCCCAGGGTGGGCCCGTGCCTGGGAAGGGTGTGGGCCCCCTGGACGCCTCCCAGCCTCGCCTCTTCGTCTATAAGAAGCCCTGATGCAGAAACCCTATGCACCCAATCAAAACTCCATGAAACCGTTTGTAGCCGCCGCCACCATCGTCCCTAGATCAGGGGGATCTGAAGTTCTTCCCGGCACCCTGCTGAAGGGGAGATCATCCCGGAGGCCTTCTTCTCCGGTATGAAGCGTGAGTAGTTCCACCTTGGACTACGGGTCTATGTAGTAGCTAGATGGTTGTATATCATCTTTGTGCTTTCATGTATAGAACTTGTGATCTCCGTTCATGATCAAGATCTAATATATTTGTAATCATGCATGTTGTGTTTGCGAGGATCCGATGGATATTGAGATTACTATGTCATATTGATTAACGGTTTTGTCTATTTGATTCTATCATGTATGTGTTGTTTGTGATCTTGCTTGCTCTCCGTTGTTACTAGCTATCTTGGCCAGGTAGTTGCTAGTGACTCCAAGAGGGGGTATTTATGCTCGATAGTGGGTTCATGCCTCTAGTTTCCAAGGGAAGTGACAGAAATCTCTTCGGTTGTAGATGTGTTGTTGCCACTAGGGAGAAAACAACGGTATCTTGTTCATGGAACAAGTGGATTGTTTACCTTACACACTTTGCTTAAAGAAGTTGTTTGTTGCTTGCAACTTAATACTGGAGGGGGTGATACGTCAGAAATGTATCTATAATTTTTGATGCTCCATGCTTGTTTAGTATCTACTTTGCTTTACTTGTCTACACTTTGAGGTGTTTTTACATGTTTTCTGGTACTAACCTATTAACAAGTTACAACAGTGCCAGATGCCTGTTTTCTGCTGTTTTTGGTTTCAGAAAAGTTAGTAAAGAAATATTCTCGGAATTGGACGGGACAAACGACAAAGTCAATTTCTTTCCGTGGGGAACAAGAAGTACAGAGGAGAGACGAGGAGGCATGACAGGGCGGCTAAACCCCCTAGGTGCGGGTGGGCCCTACGCCGCGCCTGGGTAGGGTTTGCCCCCTCTGTCCGCCGCCTCAGCCTCCCCCTTCGCCTATAAGAAGCCCCTGATGTAGAAAACCTGAGTACCCGATCAAATATCCATGAAACCGTCTGTATCCGCCGCCACCATCATCCATTGATCGGGGGGATCTGAAGTTCTTCCCGGCACCCTGTCGGAGGGGAGATCATCCCGGAGGCCTTCTCTCAGGTATGATGCGTCAGTAGTTCCACCTTGGACTATGGGTCCATGTAGTAGATAGATGGTTGTATCTCCTCCTTTGTGCTTTCATGTATAGGTCTTGTGAGCTCCGTTCATGATCACGATCTAATCTATTTGTAATCATGCATGTTGTGTTTGTCGGGATTAGATGGATATTGAGATTATTATGTTGGTTTGATTAATGGTTTTGTCTATTTGATTCTATCATGTCTGTGTTGTTTGTGATCTTGCATGATCTCCGTTGTTAGTACCTATCTTGGCCAAGTAGTTGCTAGTGACTCCAAGAGGGGGTATTTATGCTCGATAGTGGGTTCATGCCTCTAGTTTCCGAGGGAAGTGACAAAAAATCTCTTCGGTTGTAGATGTACTGTTGCCACTAGGGATAAAACAACGGTCTCTTGTTCATGGAACATTTGGACTGTTTACCTTACACACTTTGCTTAAAGAAGTTGTCTGTTGCTTGCAACTTAATACTGGAGGGGGTTCGGATGATAACCTGAAGGTGGAATTCTAGTCATAGATGCAGTTGGATGGTGATCTATGTATATTGTTGTATTGCCCAATCGAATCTCATAGGATCTTTCTGACTAGTAATTGCAATGTTATGCCTTGCCCAGTTCCTGTCAATTGCCCTGCTGTAATTTGTTTACCATTCATGCCATGTTGGTTATCTAAGGAGAGCGCCTCTAGTGAACTATGGACCCCGGTCCAATCTTTACCATCAATACATCTTCCACTGTTACTTGTTTACTTGCTGCAAACCATTACCTTCCACACCATACGTTTAATCCTTTGTTATAGCAAACCGGTGAGCTTGACAACCTCACTGATTCGTTGGGGCAAAGTTTTGAGTTTGTGTTGTGCAGGTCTCCGCGTTGCTTGCAACACCTGTGTGACATTTCCTTCCTACTACTGGTTCAATAACCTCGGTTTATTACTGATGGAAAACTTGTTGTTGTGCTGCTTCACACCTTGCTCTTGGGGTTCCCAACGAAGCACTCCTACATCAACTGAGCGCTGCATCAGGGGTTTCGGATGATAACCTGAAGGCGGACTTCTAGTCATAGATGCAGTTGGATGGAGGTCTATGTATCTTGTTTTATTGCCCAATCGAATCTCATGGGATCTTTTTGTCTAGTATTGCATTTTTATGCCTTGCTTAGTTCCTGTCAATTGCTCTGCTGTAATTTGTTTACCCTTCATGCCATGTTGTTTATATAAGGAGAGAACCTCTAGTGAACTATGGACCCCAGTCCAATCTTTACCATTGATACATCTTCCACTGTTACTATTTACTTGCTACAAACCATCATTACCTTCCACACCATACAGTTAATCCTTTGTTACAGCAAACCGGTGAGCTTGACAACCTCACTGTTTGTTGGGACAAAGTATTGAGTTTGTGTTGTGCAGGTTTCCACGTTGGTTGAAACACCTTTGAGACGTTTCCTTCCTCCTTCTGGTTCTATAACATCGGTCTCTACTGAGGGAATACTTGCTATTGTGCTCATCACACCTTGCTATTGGGGTTTCCAACGAAGCGCTCCCACGTTGACACCGGGCGCCATCAGCTATCATAGAGGGATAAGAAATACCTATTCGAAACCAACCTAATACTCACACCAAACATACTCGTCCTAGTATTTCCCCCTCGAGACCAAACGAGGAAGTCCTTTTGAGAAAACTCACACAGTTGGCAGTTTTATTCATTCATTCCATGGTGGTTGTCCACTTACTAGTCATTCAGATCCAATTCAAATTTATAACAGTAATTCTTTAGTGTAAGTTGTCTATGATCGAGAAATTATGCTCCAAGTCGTCCATAACCGTGGACATGTATTTTCGAAAATATTTAACCCTGCAAGGGTGCACCAAAGATTCCACATGCACTTCCACCTTGTTTGTGACATCAATTAACATACACCCATTGGTATATCGGCGGGACTTTGGACATGACATTATCCTAGACACAAAGGAAGTACATCGGGGCCACCCAAAATACCTAATCGTACGAGGTATAGCTAATCCTTGTATGGACCCTGAGGTTGAGTGCACTTGTCACACGAGAAGAGGCCATAGACAATATATTCCCGTGACAGAGTGCCGCACATATGCAACGGCAATAAATGCTAACGAGGGTTGATTTAATCAATGCCCATTGTTATGGACTTGACTTTTGGAAAAGATGGGGATGCTGGAAGTCGCGGGAAGGTTAACTGACAAGCAACACGGGACACGAGATTTACCCAGGTTCAGGCCCCCGGAGGGAAAACCCTACTCCTGCTTGTCTGCTCTTGATTATGGTGGAACCGAAAATTACAAGGGTGCGCAGATCTAATCTGGCGTGAGATGCGTATGTGGTGTTGGGAGAGATATTGTGGCGTAGACTATTGTATCGTAATCTGTCCTCCTCGTTGGACCCTCCTAGCCTTTATATATGGGGAGGCTAGGTCTCGGGTGTGCATTGCATTCATAGAAAATCCGAATAATTTTCGCACTTTTAAACAAAACTTTCCAAAGTGATTGAAGCTTCTCTCAACTTGATGGAATTGAAGTAGATCATCAAGTTGACTGCGATAAGTTTCAATATGACCTTTGCTAAAACCTTATTTTGGGTAAAGGATATTTGATCTAAGTGTAGATCAAATGTAATGAAAGTTAAACCCTAATACATTATTTAATGATTTATATTTGATCCTTAAGTAGTCATATTCCAGTATTCATTACACAACCCATGAATACCAAGTTATAAATATAACTTAAGTAATAAGAATGTAACAACTAAATCTTGATCTATCTTAATCTCATCTACTTATACCATGAGTATCATGGTAATACCTGACCTTAACCCATTAGTGAGATTAAGTAGGAAAGAAATCAAGTCAAGATCATTCACCATGTATCTTTCTATCCATATCAACCTTTACCATTACTATTGGAATCATATTCTAATATCTGTTGTTCATCAATGTTGAGTAATCAACTATTGATTCACCAATTCTTAACCTATCAATTCTTGACATAGCAACTCATGTCCTTATCATAACATTCACTTAAAGTCCTTTAGAGAAAGAGGTAAGAAGAGGTAAGTGGTAATGCTAATTTTAGATATCATCTATAGGATGTGAGTGTTGGAAGAGAGTAAGATCAATATGATAATTGATGGAGTTAACTCTCTCCTGAATGGATATAAGAGTTATCTGGAATATATATTTGAATGGTAACAAAGAAGATTACAAGGATGAATATTGAAGATAGTTAACAATGAGTAATCCTATTGGATTAAGTGGGTAAAGCAAATGAATAACATCTCTTAATCCAATAAGAGATACTAAGAAGATAATTTCAATACAACTATAATGTTGTATTGATGAAGCTTTGGTTAGCCAACTGGAAACTTAAACCATAAAGGATCAAGGGATTATAATGATCATGCTTTAGTCACCAAGATTGAATGCTTATATCATGTATAAGTGACATTGGTGGATAGAACATGATTAAACCCTAGTCTAGATATATTATCCTAGATTAGTCATTGCAAGTCACATTAATATAATGAGAGGTTGGAATATTAGATACTGGAGTTAAGTAGAGACAAGATAGTATGATTAAGATGATGCTAGAGCAACATTGGATTATAGAAGTAGTAGTTTCCTCTTGGAAAATACTAACACTTGAGGTGAAGTAAAGTTTGATATATACAGCTACTAGAGTAATATTAGTGGTGGATGATTAAGGAAGAGTATGAATGGAGTTAGAATTAACTACTTGTTGGATTGGAGGTTATCAACAGTAGAGTAGTTGATGTAATCAAGTATGGATATGAGAAGATTATGAAAGCTCTAGTGTCAAGCTCATTGGATTTATAAATGGATTTAGAAGAATAAAAGGTGGATAAGAATATTTATGTGAAGCAAAGCTCATCATGTTAGCACGTGATGATGGATATGAAGAAGTAGTATATCTAGGAAAGGAATTCCTTAATTAGAAGTCCAGTATTGTGATTTATGGAAGATAGGAATTCTTGGTAAACACTAAAACCTAAACCTTTAACCAAACATAATATCAATTTTATCTGATTGATCTATCATCTTATTCCCACAATGCTTTATAGGAATATTCTCCTATAACAAATCACTGAAGCATATCTTTGACACTTTCAAACATTCAAATCATATATCCCTAGAAACTATAGTTATCAATTCTTTCTCATAAGTCATTCTAAAGAATCACCCCACTATTTGTAAAGAGTGATATCATTAAAGATCAAAAACATAAAAACAATATGTTTAGCCATTACTCTTTATTCAGATCATCAAAAGAATATAAAGATATTAAGTACCCTAAACCCTATGGTAAACATTTATAATTCAAAACCCTAACTGCTATATTAGTTATAATAAAATATATACATTGCTATTTCCTAAATTCATGAGAATAATATTAATCCTATTAATTTCCTATGACTTTATGTATCATATAATAAGAAAAGGATCACCATATATATATTTCCCTCCAAACTATAGTTTCACTAGTATTAAGTTTTATCATTAAATAAGGAAATATCATATCATAAATCCATAGGTTATTTTATAAAGAAAATTAATAATAAAGGCCTTCACAAAATATTAAGAAGGAAGTATATATTTATAGAAAATGAAAAACATATAACGTTATACAATAAAAGCTTACAAAATGATACTAAGTACATCTTAGTATTGCTGCAATTATTTATCAGATAAATTCTATAGAAAATTTCAAACAAATAAGTAAAATACAAATCTGGAAATAAAACAGAAAACAGAAAAGATAAGAAAAAGATAGCAGTCAGCATTGGCCCAAGGCCCATCTCTCCTCTTGCTTAACTAACGCTCGCGTGTAATAGCAGCCGTCCTCTTCTCGCTTTGCTACGGCCCACTTGGCCCAAGTCCAGCCCATACCGTTTCGCGATTTCTTTTCCTTTCTTCTTCCTCTCGCCAGAAGGACAACGGCGAGCAAGCAGCTCGCTGACTCGAGCTCCGTAGTCCACCGTCATCACGATGACCGCTCCGCCAAGATTCGAGCCACCGCTGATCTTTGCCTATAAGAGGAACCCTGTCACACCGGCAAACCTTATCCTCCCCTCTTTCCCCATTTTTCGTCTTTGACCGAACCCTAGCTCCAACCAGGGATGTCCGTCGCCGACGTTTCCGGCCGTCCCGAGCCTCACCGTGATGCCTACAAGACTCGCCATGTTCTACTCTGTCGTTTGCCCTAGTCAGCGCGAGCCGAAGAAGCCCCGAGCGCTTCAATTGGTACCTCTGTTCCCAACTTCGGCCATTGTCCTCACTGTCGATTCAGGCTACCCCGAGCCTTCCTGAGCCCACCGACGACATCCTGGTGAGCTCACGGTGCTCATGAATCTCTCTGTTGCCTTCCTCTCTACTTCCTTATTGCCCGCGTCCTGCACCTCTGTCCTTCGTAGCAGATGATCGTCGGAGCTAGTGCTCCGGTGACCATTTCGGGGTGGCGCGACCGTAGATCAACTCGCCATCACAAGCTCGTTCTAACACACCAAGCCACAGCTCCGCGTGCACACTGGATCAATCGATTGATCCTCAAACCTATGAGGATCATCTCGTGTGATGTCAGCATGACATCATGCCGACGTAACCTCATCCCAATCAACACATTTGACTTGGTCTATGCCCATGTGGCATTTGAGGTGCACTCAACCCCACTGGTCAGTGACTAGGGCTAGATGGGTATGCGGTATAAAAAGTTCAGTGTCTGTTTAGTAAATAGATAAAACAATATTAATTCAAATATAAACATTCTAGAAAATGAAATAAAGTAATTAAATCTTGTAAATTCAGTATCTTTTGTTTTATAATTCAGAAAAATATGTTTAATATATGAAAAATTTCAGAAAAATTAAAATATATAACATTAAACTATTATCAAACATTTTTATGCCAACAATTTAAAGAAATATTACTTAATAAAGATTTTATAAGTTTTAATACTTTGAAAATTCATATTTTAATATTGGTGAATGTTAAAAATATAAATAAAATACCAAAAATCTTAGAAAAATAAGAATTATAATTTAAGACTATGATCATGTATTATTAATTCACTTAATTAAATACTTGTTATTTATTAAGTATTTATAAAATAATAAATCTTATAAAAATCATATCTTATTATTAATAAATCACAAAAATAAATGTAATATACCAAAATGATCACAAAAATAATACCTACATGTTAAAAATATAATATTCCACTTTTAATGTAAATAAAAATTTAAAACACTTTAATAACTTGAATTTAAACCTATTTCCTTAATTAATAGTTCATATAAGGGTAAATAAAATTTGCTAATATTTTGAAAATTAGTCAATTGAGTCTAATATATAGTATTAGTCCTAAATATTGATATTATAAAGTCAAAATGGTTTAACACATTTTAAATACAATTTTATTGAATTATCATTCAACTATATATGTAGTTTATTTTCTAAAAATATCTATATAAAGTATAAAATCTTCAAGAATAATTTGGAATTAAACAAAACCTTTTTACTTCCCTCAATAACAAGTTATAAACAAATCAAAACAATATAGTGAAACCATAAGTAGTTAAGTAATGTTATTACCCTGATTACAAATTATAACCATTCATTCACAAAAAGATAAATGATTCTATTCCATTATAAAATAAAGAAACCACTACACCAAATAAAAGTATAACCATTCTTAAGTAACTTTAAGGAAACATTATAAAGTACACAAGGTACAAATAACATTAGCAATATAGCTTAAGTCCATCCATGTCTTTAAAGTTAACTTTAGTCTACAATACATCAAATACTATGCTAAAGATATTGTTATGTGTTTTATAGTTAAAGCATCTCAAATCCAAACTATTCCAGCAAGTACAAACAACATCGACCACCTCTGATTAACCACAAGGATTGTTTAAACCTTAATAAAGAAATCTTTTCTTCAAAATTTATTCGTTTTGCCACTTTAGTAAACATATGTCAATTAATCGTAATCACTTTACTTTATACTTTACTTGTATACTTAGTTTTGATAACACTTAAGTTCTTTATAAGTGATTACTTGTAAAATAAAAATTTAAAGATAAACAATTATAGTATAAGCAATCTTGAGTAGCATTTCACATTTGTGTGTATCTCATTGTTTTATGATATTATAATTGCATGTTGGTTCACACACACTCACAAGCCTTAATAAGAAGCACAAGTGTGAAACTTATCTAAAAGGACAACACATTCTAAAGGAACCATTTCCAGTTTCCAAACCCTAGATCAACGTTATTCCCGGGATTCAAGTTTATCAAATTGCATTACATTACTTATGCATGAAAGCATTTTTCTTCTTTAAACATTAGTCCTTACCGGACCAATGATGCTGATTTCAGATATTGGATCTTATATTGTCTTGAAGACCATGAGTGCATAATCTTGCAATCACAAAAGGCAAGTTCACACTTGCTCATGTCCTTTGATTATTTTCTGTAAAGTATTTTGCATATCTAGTGTTGTCATCACCTGCATTTTAAAAATGTCAGAAAACACTATTTTCATAATAATATAGTTTATTTACCATGAGGTAATAACCTACTATGAAAGTTCCGGTGGTAAAGGAACATATTATCTAGGACTTAACAACCAATGTCGCCAGTGATTCTTGCGCCGTATATCACGCGTTAACCATGATATTTGGAATGGGACAGAGAAGTCAGTTGTATCTTCTTCCTCTCGCATGTAGCCGGATGTGCAGGTCGTGGTTGTTATCACTCGTAGCGTGCATATTAATTGGTAATTCATAGAGGATATGCAGCATATGGATGGGAACCCTCAACGTCCCACGATAGTTCTGGCATCTAACAGTTTGTACAAACCATTGCCGTAATTCAATATGTGGGCATGGTGTACACCAAGGAGGCATGCGGGGTCGCGAAGGGGGCAGTGATTGGCTTGGATTTTAGTATGGGCCCCACACCAAGGAAGTGTGGATGAGAATGCAACTCGGATGTGCAACAAAACTAAGATCTCTCATGGGTAAAGTAACGCACCTCTGTAGAGTGTAAGAACTGTAACTTGTTACTCCCTGTTCGGGAAGGAGCTGTGAACGCGGCGGGAAAGGAACTCCATGAAAATTCTGGTAAACCCGTGAAGGCTGACGGACGTAGCTTTTCAGAATAACAGCAACCTTTGAAGAAATGTTTACGAAAACCTGCATTGCCTACGACCTATGGTCTGTGGCTATTGATATAGTGCATAAATCACTCGTTTTCTATTGAACTTGCTGAGTACGCTCGTACTCAACGTATCTTCTGAACCGTTGCTAGATTCTGAAGCCATTAAGACGACATCTACATCAAGTTATGCTCCAGGAATCATCATCAGAAGCTGAAGTTCTTCAATGAAGTCAATAAAGTCAACATATACATCAACTCAAGTGAAGCCGAAGTTACTTATTAGATAGGAATATAATCTCTAGCCATAGAACCTACTTTTGTAGAGTATTGCAATAGCAGCAATGCCAGACCATTAGTTAAAATACTAGTCTTAATAGTATGATAGTTTTTGAGTTTATTTCTGATTCTTCTTTGTAAGAAGTTTCTTTCTCTCTTTAACCTAGACTGTTCTCTGGATCTTGTGTAAAGAGTTGAGTTATAACCTATAATCATGTCTTGGACCTGCTGTGTTTCTGTTGTACCACTCTAAGGGATGTAATACAAGTGAACGGCGTTTCATTGGTGTTATGTCAATAACTATAGTGTACTACATTATGCAGTGGTATGCTGGGTCACTACAAGGTGCCAATACGATTTGGTTACAAGTTGTATTCAAACTCTAGTCTTGAGCTTTCCTTGTCTTGTGCGCTTTGGTGTCCGTGTCCATATGTTCTTCGTACAACCGAACCATCATAAGCGTCATGGACCCTGGCTGGTCGTCGAGTGGGCCTTCTGTCGGGCCAAACCAGGTAGGCTAACATCGGATACCCGTAGGGCATATCAATGTCAGTAGCCCCCGTGTGTCCATCCGAAACGTAGATTCGGGTGGAGAGTCAGTTGTCTTGAGCATTGATTTTGGATGTCGGAGTAGAAAGTTGTGTTGAGTGCGAAGCACTTCACCCGAAAGTTCGTCGGGTTAGCTGAATTTATTCAGTTGTTGTAAACGAGTCAGCATTATGGGCGTAGTCAACACAATGGACTATAGGGTGCGCGACCAGTGCTCCCTATGGGAGTAGCCCCCGAGTGTTTGTTCGATTCGTAGACTCGGGCAGAGACTTATAGTCGTCAGTTGCGTGATACGGTGATCCGGAAGTTCTTCGGATGACCTTGCAGATGTCCTGAATGCCTTTATTTTTTCGAGTGCGCGGCCGGCGCTCCCTATGGGAGTAGCCCCCGAGTCCTCAGTCGAATCGTTGATTCGAGTGAGGAATCAAAGCGTGCCACTCGAAAATCTTCAGTGTGCGGGACCAGCGCTCTAGTTTGGAGTAGCCCCCGAGTGTCTGGCTGAGTCATAGACTCGGGCAGAGACTCGAGTCTTGTATCGTGCAGTTGTAGTCGATAATCTCATGGGCGTATCGCTGACCCGGAAGTACATCGGGTGCGCGACTAGCGCTGTTGATAGGAGTAGTCCCTGAGTGTCTAGTCGAGTCGCAGATTCGAGTGGAGACTCATGTGAGGAGAAACCACTGACCCGGAAGTGCATCGAGTCAGCGTCTCACGCACAAGGATCCAAGAGTCGACGTAGCGGTGTTGCGTGACGTTTAGCCAGAAGTATTCGACGTTTTGAATGAAGTCGACATTTTTGCTTCTGTCGGGTGCGTGACCTATGTCGCGTCTTTGTAGCATCAAGAGATGCAACCATCTGAGGAGTGACTCTACTAGAGTCTTGGGTGTATGGCGTAGCCAGCTGTTTTGTCGACTCCTGTTGGAGGACCCAATAAAATAGCTCGAAGCAGTCGACGTCCTTGTAAGCTGCAAAAAACATAAAAAATTGTGAAGTACTTGAATCTTGTAAAGAATATTTGCTTGTTGGCTTGTAAAATAAAATTATGGTGCCAATCGAGTCAAGACTTTTGCACTGTTTGCTAGGCCATTTCGTTAGCCTGATTACCCTTAGTCTCAGGACCTTGCCGAGGCATTCGGAGTTTAAGGATTCGACGGTCAGGCAGAATCAGCTACTCGGGATGTCGCGTATGAGGTGCTCGAGTACGTGGAGCCGATGGCACATTAGGTTACTCGAAGAGGGCGTAGCCCCCGAGTGTTTCGAGTGCGAGTTAAAAAACAACTCTAAGTAGAGGAGAACTTAGCTTTGTTGGTAGTCATGGAGAAGTTGACGCGGTAGCGGGTCATGCGGCGGACATAGTCGACGCAGCGGACCATGGTCATAGAAGCGACAAGTTCCTAGGGTCGATGGCGGCAACGAGCTCTGCATCCGAAGATTGTTGCAATCGAAGATCACACTGGGTCATCTCATCTGAACAATGCAGCGTCTCACGCACATCCAAAGAATACAGTGGGTCACCATAGCCGAAGGCCACACAGTTCGTCAGAGCCGAAGACCGTATCGGGTTGCTGTAGCCGAACGCCACGATTGGTTGCCGAAGCGAAGGGAGCCCACGAGCCCCCGAGTCGCTGGAACCGAATATCGTATCGGATCGTGGGAGTCGAAGACGCGGTTGAAGGAGCCGAAGACCGAAGCAGGTCACTGAAGGAGCCCCGGGGTCGTGGTCGCTGAAGCCAATGCGGCCGGTCGCCGCAATCGAAGATCACATCTGGTCGCCGCATCCGAAGGATGCAGCGGGTCAGCGCAGCAGAAGGCCGCAGCGGGTCGCTGGAGTCGAAGACCACAACAGGGTCGAAGGATCCCCGGGTCGTCGGATCCGAAGGCGGCAGCGGGTCACGCGCGGAGTCGATGGAGCCTCGAGTATAGAGTAGTTGTGGCCGATATAGTCGAGGCGGCGTTTGAGAACCGATGCGGCGGGCCAGAGTCGACGCGGCAGCGGGTCGCCGAAACCGATGGCAGCAATAGTTTGTCGCAACCGAAGATCGCAGGAGATCGACGTAGTCAAAGACCACAACGGGTCACGCGACGGAGTTGGCGCAGCGCATGTGTCGACGCAGCTCCCTGGTGTACTTGATGGGTCACGGGATCGACGGAGCGGCGCCTACCGACAGGAGTCAACGCAGCAGCGGGTTGGCCCAGCCCCCGAGCGTAGAGCTGACGATGATGGGATTGGAAAGACGTCGGATAGAGCCACCGAGCGGAATCACAGGACTTTTTGTCATCGAGAGCCTTTTTCTTTTGACTGATCTGAATCGGATGCATTTGTGAAGGACCAGGCTAGCTAGCTTTGATTGACTTTTTTTTTCTTTTTGCTTGAATTGCTGCACGATTTGGTCTGCATGTGGAAACCTTGGTTGATTTGATCTTGATACGAAGTTGGCGCACGCACCCGATAGATTGTAGCTTCCCTCTAACTTTTTTAATTTCCTTGCTTCACTTGCCGCACGCAATGAATCAGGGTCGTCGGTTGTCTTTTTCATGCTAAAAGGAACACGATGTCATGTGGAAACGCATGTACTTTTCTGATCTGATCGAACGTGACCTTGCTAAAATCTAGACGCACGCAACTCGACGTAATCGAATCTTCGCAGATACTATATGACAACAGCTCGTTGATCAATTTTTTCCAGACCAAAGCGTGTGTCTTCCTCTTTTTCTATGATTGCCTTGGAACTTGACACGGGACACATCCGATTTGAACTTAGCTAGATGTTGCGCTGACGTTGATTTGGTGATCTGGATAGCAATTGATGCTTCTGACCACGCGTATGGCCGTTTAGCAATTGACGTCTGACCAACTAGAACGAATCTGTGCGTTCGTGCCGGTGAAGGGAAAGTGGCAGCCGCCCATGTGTTGATGAAGAAATCCAGTGCGCCGATGAGTAGATTATCTGACCAAATGTGATGTGGACGTTGTTGATGATGAAGGATCATGTCCGGAAGATGAGTCGCAGATCACAGATGGCACCGTCACGATCGCACGATCAGCGTTTTCTACAGACGGCGCCAATTGACGAGGGTCCCTGTTTTCCACTGACTGCGCACCCTTGTAATGACGAGGGTCTTGAACTAGTTTGTGGCCCCTAGAACAGTACTTTAAAATCAGGTAATAAGCCGATAGGGGTTTTCGTACACCCCACATGTGGTTAACACGCTCAGTCTCGGAACAGGTGTCAAGAACTCGGATCCTAGGTAGACATAAGTGGGCGGGATAATAACCATATCTCAACTATTAGCCACATGTGCCTCTACATTAATTATATCTTCTTTCAACATTAATTATCAAACTTTAAGTAAAGCCATGATCATATCTATCATAAGCATGTGACAACCCCATCATCAGTGGAACGTCGACGACACAAAGAACCACCTGAGCAAGCAACTACAACTCGCAAGGCCAGCTAGCTACCCAAACAACAGGCAATAAAGTTTCCAAGGTGATATAGGATGTAGGGGATATAGCTGGTACGAAATATAAAGCATCACAACACAGATAGCAATAGATTAACTAGAGAAAGTAAAGACTATAAATGCAATATAGGTAGAAAGGGGAAGAATGCTCACCTGGGAAACATTGCCGAAGGTTCATCCGAAGATCGGGTCAAATCTCGCATCAACTCAATGGCCTAATCTGTGAAGAAGAAAAACACTAAAAAAAACACCAAATATGCTATTTAATACGATGGTAGAAGATCAAACATGATGCATGATATGGCAAATGTGCAATGCAATTAGACAATATTAAGCGGAATCGGGGTTCCGACATTTAATTAGGTGGTTTATGTTGTTTAGAGACCCCGCAATTTAAATGTTGTACTAACAAGGCAAAACTTGTCACCGGTTCGCTACACAAATTAATGGATCCAATATAAGACTAGAATAGACCATATATGGACTCCATATTTAATTATAAGATGAATCAACAACATAACCCCAAAGAAATAAACATGTATGCGAGCATGACAATTTATGTGCAACAGGTGTATTATATTCATCAATAGGGTTCTCGAAAAAAGGGGCCACACATTGGAGTTTGACGATCTTGGGTTTCGAGGGTTCAATTGGGTTCGGGTCTTCAGGGTTTGGTCTTCGGATCTTAGGATCCGGGGTCTTGGCGTCAGTGAAGGGGACCTCGGCGTTCCGCGGTCTTTGGTTCTGTGTGGTAGATCTCGGGCTTTCGGCGTCACCGGATCCATGAAGCGGAAATCGTGGTTGATGCTACGGAAGTAGTCTTGATGCTTGTGAAGGCGATGAAGACGAAGTCGTTGAAGTAACGCTGGACAGATGTTTGGAGATAAGTGTGGCGAAGGAGCCAAACTTAATAAAGTAGTAGCCTGCCCAAACACGTTGGCCACACCGGATAGAATAAACATGAACAAAGAATGTGTGGACATTTTACCGAACACTTTGTGAGAAGGCACGTACGGAGAGAGAAGATGTAGGACTTGTGCATTTGGGCATGCACAGACAGAAAACAAAAGGAGGCTTCAGCTTGTTGGCGACAACATTGAGGGGACACTACAGCAAGGTCCGAGGGAGAGAGGGCGACGGCCGACGATGGGCTTGGTGACGCAGGGGAGGGAGGTAGCCAGAGAGGGGCTCGGGGCACCGGGAAATTGACGCAGGACAGCGGCTGGGAAGCTCGCGAACGCGCGGGTGACTACGGTGGAGCGGTGGGGCCAGGGGAGCGCGGCAGCGAGGGAGAGGCGACACGTGTGGAGCGGCCAACGCGTTGAGTGGTGTGTCACACGTGAGTGCATGTCAAGGCCGAAAATGCTAGATTTACGGGAAAATCTCTACGGATTGGGCTTATGGATACTGCCGTTTTCCACATGTTCCCATTTGATCAATAATGCTAGACTTACGGGCTGCTGTTACGGAAGGACGTGGGATCACCTTGTTCGTTCACAGTTTTTACAATCCGTGATTTTAGGCCCACGACCCTCCTGTTTTTCCTCCACATAATCCCGTAGATTGATTCCGTAACTCTTAGTCCGTAGACCTAGCATTACTGCCATTTGATCAACCGATTCCTAAAAAATCTCTCGTGATTGCACATCGAACCTCCACGTCGTCAGTCCGTAGTAAAAATGCCCCTAGGTGTAGCATTGCTGGGTCAAGGCCGGGGGTTTGCGGGCGAGCGAGCGACGCGAGGTGTTCGGGCTCGCGGGGCTCTGGGGCGCAGTCGGTCACTGCTCGCGGGACGTGCGCGCGCTTGCATGTCCGCGTCGATTTGCGGTAGGTGGCGACGCGCGCTGCGTGGTGTGAGTCCGGTTGTGGGCGGCCGGGAAGCTTGGAGTAAAACTAATGGTAGGTATGAAGCTTGGAAGACAACCGAGAGTACGTACCATGCACGGTGAACTTGTTTCATACCATAAATAGCTTTGTCCAATTTGCAAACTAAATTAGGATTTTGAGAATTCTCATTCCCAAGAGGTTATTTCATGTATACCTCTTCATCCAGAACGCTATGGAGAAACGCATTCTTCATATCTAACTGTCGCATCTCCCAATCTTGAGAGGCACGTAAAGAAAAAATTAATCAAATAGTTGCATGTTTAACCAATGGAATAAAAGTGTCCTTATAATCAATTCTATACCGTTGCTTGAAACATTGGTGACTAATCGAGCCTTGTACCGATCAAATGTTCGGTCATATCTTTTCTTGATCTTATATACCCACTTACAGTCAATTATATTGCTGCCTTGTGGTCAGGAAACAAGATGCCAAGTATTGTTGGCAGAGCGAATATCTATTCATCCATAGCAACGTGCCATTTATCATGGCTGGGACTGGGAGCTTCCTCAAGATGTCCAGGTTCAACGAGTGCTGCAAATATTACACCAGCCTATACGATCATCATAATCTTTTTCAGACGAAAAACACCACTTTGATACCTGGTTTGTGCACGTGATGGATCAGGCACATGGGAGCAACAGTTGACTCTGGCACAGAGGATCTTGACCAAGATGGCTCGGGATCGAGTCCAGCAGGTGAGGCAGAATGGACAAAAATAACCTATTAAAATAATAATTTTACCGAATGAACTCTGGCCAAAAGAAAATCACGGAACTAATATTTTTTGCAACGCCATACGACGTGGCGCCACATCCTGAAGAGTGGCGCCTTTACGCCTGGCGCCGCGCACCTGCCAGCGTGGCGCCTCGTGGGCTCCGATCCCGCTAGTGCGGCGCCTTGTAGTGTGGCGCCGCACTGTGTAGTGCAGCGCCGTTGCGCTTGGCACCACACTTTAGGTCTTGTACCAACGCGGCGCCAGCCCTCCCCAGACCCATCTCATTCTTCCTCACCACACAGGAGCGCATGGCGGCTTGGGTTCGTCGGCTCTGCTGATTCCCCTCTCTAAAACCTCAAGATCTGCTAGATCTGTCCAAGGATCTTGCTCCCAATCCCTCCCCCAGGTATCTCCTCTCAATCCCATTCGAAAATTCCTTGCTATTTGTCCCCTTTTAGTCAAATTTCGGTGGAACACTAGTTTCAATTGGATTTGGAGGTTGATTTGAAGCATGTTAGCAATTGTATGTTAGTGGTCTCCTAGGTTGCAATTGAATGGTTAGTGGTTAGTCAAATCCGAACACTAGTCTCTTTTTAGTTAAATCCCTTGCGACATGTTACCAATTGTATGGTTAGTGGTCTCCTAGGTTGCAATTGGATAGTGGTCTCAATTGGATAGTGGTCTCCTAGGTTGCAATTTATCTTTATATTATGAAGCATTGCCAATATATATTACCAATTGTATGGTTACATCTAGGATGAAATGGAACTATAGTTAGAACTATTGCCAATATATATTACCAACTCTAGATACTAGAACTATAGGTAGAGTAGGATGAAATGCTAGAGTAAGTAGAACTATATGTGACAACTATAGTTGGAATAAGATGGACATTTTGTAATTGTTCTTATTCTCTCTATTGTTTTGAATATGTAGGATGTATCTAAACCCCCTTCTAAACAATGCTCACTATGATGTTCAACACCGTGCCTACAAGATGTCGGAGAAGAGATAGGTACTCAAAACTTCCATGCAAGTCGAACAAGATGCCATGTTTGTTTAGATGGAAATCTAACATTTGCCATTGTATGTTTGCAGGAGCTTCAACCCCTTTGACTTAGGTACCACGAGGTCTCGTCCGGCAAGATGCCTTATGATGCGCGGTACACTCTGTACATCCAACAACTAGGACTCATCCCCTTTATCCACATGGTCACTCGGTCCACACCGGCCTTCAACCCTGCTGCGATCACCGCGCTTGTGGACCGGTGGAGGCCGGAGACGCACACCTTTCACCTTAGGACCGGTGAGACTACGGTCACTTTGTAGGACATGAGCATGATCCTAGCACTCCCAATCGAGGGAAACCCTGTGTTCATAAGCTCGGATTCAGACGGGTGGCGTGAGCAGATGGTCGACCTTATAGGAAAGGATCCACCCGAGGCTATAAACTCGAAGGGGGGAAGACCGAGGGTCGCTGCCGGGGCTACTTTTACTTGGATCATCCAGAATTTCAAGATTTGCCCCGAGGATGCTGATGAGGAGACGATCAAGACATACACTCATGTGTATGTGTGGTACATTATCACGAGGACTTTGTTTCCTGACAGCAGTGGGGATCGTGCTCAGTGGCATTGGCTCAAGTTGCTCGTTTTTTTGACTCTACCTTTAGTTGGGTTTCTGCGACGTTGTCCTGGTTGTACCGTCAGGTAATGAGTTATTTATAAATGTTGTTGTATATTTCTGCATTATCTCAGAAAAATTTGTTCTTACCAAATGGTTGTTCACTTCGTCTGCAGCTGGATGATGCTTGCCTTAGGAGTGCCGCCGATTCATGGATTGTGGTTGTTTGCTCCTTCTTTCAGTGTGGAGCTGGGAACGCTTCCCCATTGGACGGCCGAGATTGTTGACATTCAATCCTTACATTAATAACAGCAACGACTACCTTCTCCCCATGTGGGCTTACAAGTGGGATGTGGTCTCTGAACCGCCAACGGACCGAGTGGAGGCGTACAAGAGGTACACCGACGAGTTTGACACGATCACCTTGGATCAGGTAATTTCCTCGGGTGCGGTAAATTATATGTCTTGAACTTGTAATCTTTGACCCTGACATGAGTGTGGTATGATGCAGGTGACGTGGGAGCCATATGGTCGAGGGGACCGCTTTGGTGTTCCGGAGGACTATCGCCTTAACTCTATTTGCCTCAGAGAATCTCGTTTGTCGCTAATGCGTTGCCCCATGGTGTGCATGTGGGATGTTGAGTATCACCAGCCTCACCGTGTCATGACCCAGTTTGGGTTATTTCAGATTGTCCCGCCTGAGTGGAAATACATGGACTTAGGGATCCATAGGTAAGCTATTAACTGTCTTACCATGTGATGTGCTTATCATTCGCCAAATAACGCTTCTTGACTTGTTGTTGTGTGCAGCTTGGACAGGAAGAAGCAGAGGAAGGAGAAGGATTGGCCCAAACTTCATAGGAAGAACCTTGAGAAATTCAGGAGGTGTGTGACCGAGGCTAAGAAAACAAAAGGAGCACAGGATAGGCCCTTCAATCGGGATGCTTTCAACAACTACATCGCATGGTTTGTTGACAATGCGTGGGTGGAGATATACCCACGGGCATTTCGGGATTCGATCTTGGAGGAGCCATTGGTGTTTGATGAGCTTTCAAACGAACAATACAACATCATGGTCAGATAAGGGCGACAAGCCGAGTTTGCTCCCTTGGTCAACTTTGTGGTAAAGTGTGCCGAATAATTTTTTCCGTCTAGGCGCTTCTCACACTTGCATGGATAACTTACTAGTTTCTTGTCTATGACATCACGCAGAGGTAAGGAAGTACGCCGATGCATGCGAGGACGCTTTGGACACATACCCTCGCGGAGAGAAGGGAGAGGGTCTGTTTCGTGAGTTCGTTAAGAAGCAGGGACAACGGTTAAGGCGGCTGTCGAACTTGCTAGGTTGTCGTGACCCCGAGGTGGCAACACTGTCCGCGTCACGGTCCAACACGCCCCAATGTGACAATTCTGGCGATCATCACTCCACATCCGAGGACGAGTCGAACACACTCGAAGTAGTACAACCATTGCATCCCCCACCCTCCCTTGCATTTCTCCTGAATTTGTCCTTACCAATCTTCTTTTGTTGACAGCCGCAAGATGAGGAAAGCGTCTCCGACGAGATGACATTGGGCAACTATACTCGCTACAAGGTCCACAAGCGGTCCGACTATGTGCTCAAGCCAAGGAAACCCAAGAAGCCTTACACACCCAACCCTTCCACGACCAAGACAAAGAAGCCCAAGAATCCATATCGCTTAGAGGTGGAGGATGAAGAGGAACCGAGGAGGAGGAGGAAGATGCCCGCGAGAAGGGGCCGAGGAGCGAAGACCACCCGTGGGAAGTAGAGTAGATGTTGCACTTGGTACTAATGGTTGTTGTCGTGAACTTGGTACTTTAGTGTTGTCGTAAACTTGGTACTAATGGTTGTTGTCGTGAACTTGGTACTTTGGTGTCGTTGTGAACTTGGTACTTTGTTTGAATGTGTAATGGTTGTCGTGATGAAACAAACATGCTCGAACAACATCTGTAATGGTTGTCTTGATAAAGCTTCTGTCTATTTTCGAGCGCATGTGCGGCGCCAGGATGGACGGCGCCGCACGGTGCAACGCGCAGCATGGTGGCGCCGCACAGTGCGGCGCCTTGCAGCCTCGTGCCACACATGTGCTCGAAAATAGACAGAAGCTTCTGTCTATTTTTGAGCGCATGTGCGGCGCCAGCTGACGACGCCAAGATGCAATCTGCGCTGGTGGCGCCCGCAAGGTCTGGCGCTTGCAGCTCGGCGCACATGTGCTCGAAAATAGACATAAGCTTCTGTCTATTTTCGAGCAGATGTGCGTCGCCTGGCAGGACAGCGCCGCACTCTGCAACGCCACCATGCTTGGCGCCTTTGTGAAGATGTCACAGCCCACTTTCAAGGGTAACCGAGGGAAAATGATCACACATCGAACAAAAAAGCTTTGAGGGGGGAAATTTTTCTTGACACATACGAAATAACACGAGTTTCTTGCCCTTGGTAGTAGCGCCTTCTTTTTATGGCCCAATCAATCTCTTGGATAGCCTTGTTGGATTGAGGTTGCTGGATATCTATCCAAGTGTAATACCTGCATACCGTAGGGGGAGACTACAAGAAAATAGTGCATGTTAGAGGCTATGATATGGAATAGTTGGGACACATGAAGAACTAAAAAGCTTTGTGCATACCGGTGGAGTGTCGTATGGGTTGCGGCTACGCACGGGAGAGCGATTGTAGTTGGCACACATGAAGAACTTCTTTCCCCAACTATCAGAATTGTAGTCTTCGGACTTCTTAACAGTGCAATCGGTTCCACACCAACAAATAGGAACCTCCTTTCCATGGGCCTCGTCAGTACGAAACGCCTTGCGTGGCCTTTCCTCTTGGTCGGCGCAAGGTGGCCTAGCATTGACCCTCCTCTTCCTTCTCCTTTTGCCTCTTCCTCTCTTCCTCTTCCTTCTTCTTCTTCCTCTATTCCTCTTCCTTCTTCTTCTTCTTCTTCTACCACTTGGTTGGCTTGGAGCTTGTTGGCTAGTCCTTGGTTGGCTTGGAGCATGTTGGCTAGTCCTTGGTTGGCTAGTCCTTGGTTGGATAGTCCTTGGTTGGCTTGGAGCTTGTTGGCTACCACTTGGTTGGCTTGGAGCTTGTTGGCTACTACTTGGTTGGCTACTACTTCCTTGATTTCCTTTTGTTCTTTTCCTTTGAGAACACTTTCTTGCATTGTGCCCTTCACCATTGCACGTTTCACACCGGGCTCTCTCACGAGGCTCTTGGAATTGGTCGTTGCTCGTTTCCCGACCACCACCACGTCCCCATCCGTCCATGTCGCTCCTAAAGCGCTTTGTCTTGCGTCTTCCACGTCCAACAACCTTCCATTTCGGATCGGGCCATATTTGAATTCCATGGTACTCCGTCCATTGTGATTGGTCCAAGTATTGATGAAATCTAGGAACCCATGTCTTCTTAGTAGTCTCAATAGAGAACTCAGCCTCTCTCACCGTGAGCGGATTATTGTAATCCAAATATCATCTACGAGATGCCACGAGCAAGTGCGAGCACGAAGATGAAGCAATGATGGCCTTCCACATGTGCACTCACAGGTCTTGAGCGAGACCTTGAAAGCTCGGCCTCCGTGTTGGACACCATCAGCCGTTGTACCTCCGGGATCCGTAACTTGGTAAATTAGCTCGTCATTGTCATATTCCGTGACAACTTGGGAATCCGCTTTCCTTGTCTAAATTGCATCCAATCGTCAACCTTCGGTGGTAACTTGTATTTGTACTTGTTCTTGTTGTCCCCCGCAATATGTCGGTTCGTTTCATGTGAGTATTTCAGAAAATACTCATTCATCATGTCGAATGTATATCGGACTATTTCCGTTTCAGGCAATGCATGGACACCTTTTAGCAACTTGTTAAATGCCTATGCCATGTTGCTTGTCATTTGGCTGTACCTCCGGCCACCATCATCAAAAGCGCGTGCCCACTTTCCCATATGTTCAATGTTCCTATTGAGAAACTCGTGACCACCGGCATGAGTTCTTTGTTGACTAGCAATTTGTTGTACAAGTTAGAGAAACGATGTTCCGTGAAAGCGAGGAAACAATATTGTAGATCATCGGACAAATCCTTGCTCTTGCATGCCCTATAGAAGTTTGCACAAAAGTGTCTCATGCACCAACGATTGTGCAATGGAGCATGGCCGGGAATATCAATCATCACCGCATTGAGAATTCCTTGATGACGGTCAGAGATGAAACATATCTCCCTTTGAGGGGTTAATATCTTGGTTCTCAAAAGATAGAAGAACCACTCCCAATTATCATTACTTTCCGCCTCCACCAAAGCAAACGCCAAAGGAATCAACCGGTTGTTCGCGTCATTGGCTATTGCAATCAAGATAGTGCCTTTGAATTGTCCGGTCATAAAGGTGCCATCAATAGAGATGACCGGTCTACAATGTTCAAAATCCCAGACACATTGCTCAAAACCCCAAAATGCACGGCCAAAAACTCGCACGGTTTTCCCGTTTACAACCCTTGTCCTGTTCCCATAAGGTTCAACCACATCAACCATGCCGAGGTTAACATTGTCCATCGCTAACAACAACCTTGGGATTCGGTTATAAGATTCCTCCCTATCACCGTACAACATCTTGAATGCGGCTTGCTTAGCCTTCCATGCCTTCCCGTACTTCACCTCGTAGTGAAAGAGGGCTTTCACAAGCTCCATGACCATCTTGATGGTCATTATTGGAAATGAAGCGATGTCATTGGATAGCCTATAAGCGAGGAACTCGGAGGTGAGTTGCCAGTGCTCGTTCTTTGCATCCTTCCCATCCACCACCGGGCCTCGGCACATGTGAGTTGATACGCAACTAGATATGTGCCAATCGGGACCTCCCTTGAATGGTCTTGCACGCACTATCCAAGGATATCCTTCCTCCTCGCACTTCACCGTGTAACGCTTCTTGATGTCCGAGTGCACGACCGTGTAAGGACGATGATGCTTCACCGAGAAGTCATTTATCCATTGCTTGAATTCCAACAAGGTCCTGAACCTTTATCCTTTGAAAAAGCCACTATTCACTTCATTGCCATCCGGTAAGAACTTGTCCTTGGTCCAAGCACTATGCCTTTGCGACCATCAACCGTGGCTTCATCCGCGAGACTAAGATCATCAAACAAAGGCACCCGATGGTCCCGTCCCAATACGTTATTGTGGATTTCGGCCTATCTAGCTGTGAACCCCTCCTCGTCAACTTCTTCTTCGGGGCCATCATCATCCGAGTCCGATGCATAGCCTCGAGAATACGGGAGGTCATGGTCCATGTCATCGTGTGTGATATATTTCTCCAAATCTTCAACATTGTTGTCGTGGATTTCAACATCATCATTGTCATCTTCATCTTCACCCCCACAATCATCATTGTCCTCTTCCATAACTTCATCTTGGTGTCTTGAAATCGGGCTCAATGTTTGGGTCAAGGGAGGTTCACGACTTAGCTCTTGGTCTACGGGTGGAGGACTCATAGTATGCAATGGGGATGCCATACGGTTCAAGTCCAAAGACAATGAACTACCAACTTTCTTGGTGGCAAATAGCTCAAGAGCCTTGTCTAGTGATTCGGCCACCACCTCCTTGTATGCAAGCCAACATGCCTCGGAGAAGATACACATGGTCTTCCAACGGACATGCATTCCCAAGCCAACATTATGTCTTCCCTCCAACTCAATATCATCCTTTGGGTCCATCCATTTCAATTCAATCCTCAATTGCTCCAAGACATCGGCATAGGTTGGAGTACGCTCAAACACCAAATCGAGCTCGTCCGGGTCCGGTTCTATGTAACCTCTCAAATAAGCATCCTTGTCTACATGGTGAACATGAACAATTCTTGTCATGCCTAACATAATCACAACAAAAATACCATGGTCAACACACTCAATAGATACACATGCTAACATTAACACAATACCCAACCCCTATGCCAATGCAACAACATTCTACCATGTATCTTACAAAACAGACTAGGGTTTGCAAGATATGGACCAAAACAAGAAATTAATGGGTGAAATCCAAGAAGAAGGGGAAGAATGCCTCAAGGCACTTGGGGGGATCGAACTCCACTGAGAGAGACTTCCGATTTGGGCACTAGGAGGGAGGATGTGGAGGGGGTAGAAGAGCCGCCGCCGCCGCTGCAGCTCCTGTGTGGGTGAGAAAGAATGGGATGGGGCTGGGGAGGGCTGGCACCGCGCTGGTACAAGACCTAAAGTGCGGCGCCAAGCGCAACGACGCTGCACTACACAGTGCGACGCCACATGGTGAGGCGCCGCACTAGCGGGACCGGGGCCCACGAGGCCACGGGAGAGCCACGCTGGCAGGTGTGCGGCGCCAAGCCGCATGGCGCTGCTCTTCAGAGTGCGGCGCCGTCGTATACGGCGTTGCAAAAAGGGATAGTGGAATAAATTACTTTTGGCCAGAGTTCATTTCGTGAATTTGTTATTTTTATGGGTTATTTTCGTCCAAATTGCCAGCAGGTGATGGGGACGTGGCTGATCACATGCATGATGATGTTCCTGGTGTGTTAGTGTGCGGCGCAGACAAATCTATGGACAATGTTTATCCACATAGCAGAGATGGCGGTGTCCGCCGGGATGACGACACGGATGATGGGGGACCATCTCCACGTGGTGCACTCGGAGACGGTTGAGGCGAGTCCGAGATGGTTGCGCTATCAGGAGGAGATCCCGGAGTAGATGCATCGGACGTAGCACCAAAAGGATTGACATCAGGATAGCCACCGCATGACCTCCAATGAATCCTCCCAAGGTTATCTTCATTAGAAAAATTAGAAACTATCATATGATCATGACGCATATAATTCTCCGATCAGGGTAGAAGGGCTCAAAAGAATTGAGGGTAAGTGAAGTTTAGCACGTAATTTTGCTCCAGCATTTGGATTAAGTGTGGAAAACGGAAAATGGATTCGTTAAAAACGACATCACGTGAAACGGTGATCCTACCCGTGGAAATATCCAAGAACTTGTAGCCTTTGTGCAGGCCACTATAGCCTAAGAAAACACATTGTTTAGAGTAGAACTGTAATTTGTGGTTGTAGGGGCGGCGATTAGGCCAAACTGCACATCCAAAGATACGAAGAAACAAATAATTATAAGATTATTCATCAGGTGACAAATTATGAGTGAGTTTGCTAGGAAGATGATTAATTAGATAACCCGCCATGAGGAAAGCTTCAACCCAATATTTCAGAGTCATAGAAGCATGTTTTAGCAAACAAAGGACAACTTCAACAATATGTCTATGTTTTTGTTCTGTGGAACCATTTTGTTGATAGGCATAAGGACATGATACCTGATGGGAAATGCCAACACGAGAAAAAAGGGGCTTAATTTTTGGTATTCGCCACCCTAGTTAGATTGGACAACAAGAATTGTTCTGTCAATCAAACGCTCAACATGTTGTTGAAAATCTTGATATTTCTAAAAAACATCAGATTTATTTTTGAGCAAGTAGAACCAAGTGAATTTGCTGAAATCATCAATAAAACTCACATAATACTTGTAACGACCAACAAAAATAGGGCAGCTGATGGCATCAAACGTGGCCACTTTTTATTGAAACTCCAAGTGCAAAGTGTTGTAGCAAGCTTCTTTTCTCCACAAGGGTGACTTGAGGGTTTATATCGAACTCTTAGGGAATTGGTTATGAAAGGGTATTTGTCTTCTCCTCTTCAAGCAACCTATAAAATAAAATAATTTGTCTTGTGTCCCCAACTCCACCAATTGGTTGTCAAGCACAAGGTTTCGTATTAGTAATATGAAATAAAATATAATAAAAACTAAATTAAAAATAGTAAATAAAGTAAAGTAATGCAAACTAGATGATATGGAAGATAGGAGAATTATTTTTGGGTTTTTGTTAGTGATTGCAAGTAGGGAAAGTATTTTTGTATTTTTGAAATATTAAATTGCAGAAAATATAAATGATAGTAGATGCAATAGAAAGGCGTTTGTTATGATAAAAATTGGACCGGGGTTCATGGGTTCACTTGTCTACTCTCTTTTTAAGTTGTAGTGATCACAAAACGATTCATCAATGATAAAGATTCTTGGAAATTTTATATGTGCTTGATAAAGAAATTAATATAGGCATCACATTCTAACATAGAGATGGAATACATCTCTCTTATACTCCTCAAGAAAGGGAAATTTCCATGCAATCTTGAATTAATAACAAATCAGAGTATAGCTTTAAACAATATACCATGATGTTTGAAATACAAATATGCTACCTTGATCTAACAAGGTCAGCACATTGTCACATGATAACTATAGCACATTATTTCACTTTATCCCTAGTGAGGCATCAAAAGAAAGGTAAAAACCAAAGTATATCTAGAATATTATTTGTCACAGTTCAATCTCCACCACCGTGCTACTCCATCTAATACACACTTCTCCTCATACAAGTTCTTGCATACAAGTTGGATCAAAACAAGCAATTAGGAACATGGTGCATGATATGCATCTATCAAAACATCTTACACAAAATAGATTCCAATCTTAAATATCAAATCATAGAGCAAAGATCCACCACATAGGAATTACAAATATGACCATAATCATGTAGGGCAGCTCATATGGTACTAGATCTATGAAGAAAAAGAGAGAAATAGATCAAGCTACTGCCATAAACCCATAGCCCAGAGGTGGACTACTCCCTCTTTATCATGGTGATAATGCTGGAGATGTTGGAGAGGGTGGAGATCTCCCAGGAGGTGGTACCGGCAGAGTTTACCCCTCCAATCTTTGCTAGATCTGACTTTGTTTTGGTGGTGTTTTCGTTTTTGGTGTGCTCTCTCTCGATGACACACCGTGGGTTCCTTATATAGGGATCTTTAGGTCAAGAGAACACCGTGGGCGAAAGAATCGAGGCGATCAGACGACCGATGATGGAGAGAGCATGGGTGGCGCACCCACCTGTGCTGGGCGCGCCACATAGGATTTCTTGGGACTCTTGGCCCTCCTGGTGGGATTCTTGTGATCCACATGCTTCTCGGTGATAAATAATGGCATTCCCAAAAGTGCAGGTCCATTTGACTTTGTATAGGTCCTAAAACATCAAAAAAATGAAAACAGGTTTTTTCTGCCTGCCGGTTATAGCCAAAATAAAGGGGATCATTGGTAAATCCCCAAAAATCAATATAAAACATGGATATAACATTACATATGATGCAAATATGTGGTAAAACATGTTAAAAAACTACAAAATTCATGTATGCATTTTACATGCATCAGCAGGCACCCAAACATTCCAGAAAATGAGCTCCAAAGGAGCACTCGACACACTTTTAGACATAGGATAATGCAATTGATGACTTTTGCATTTTTTTTTACAAGTATCACAAATTGACTCATCATGCTTATTTGACACAAGAAGATTATTTGTCCTAAGGACTTTCTCAACAATAGAAAAAGATGGGTGTCCAAGATGCCCATGCCACCGTGTTGAGGATGGTTGACTCGCACTTGCACTCACACTAAGAAGTTGTTTGAATGGATCGGTGGTGACACCGTGAAAGGGGTAGAGGCCATTCCAACTCTCTCCCTAGAGTATGATTCTTCATGTGTCCTAATCCTTTAGAGAAAAGAAAGTTGGATGAATTTCAACATAAGCATGATTATCGGAGACAAGTTTAGAGGCATAAACTAGACTTTTGTGAGCATTGGGAACATGAAGGATGTTTTTGAGATGAATAGGACGATCAGAAGTATTAATATATGCATGACCAGTATGTTCAATTTCCATACCTTGGCCACTTGTGGTGTGGATTTGTTCATTGTCATGTGATGTCTACGCACTTCTATTCTTGTAGACAGTTGTTGGGCCTCCAAGTGCAGACGTTTGTAGAACAGCAGCAAGTTTCCCTTAAGTGGATTATCCAAGGTTTATCGAACTCAGGGAGGAAATGGTCAAAGATATCCCTTTCAAGCAACCCTGTAATCAAGCTACAAGAAGTCTCTTGTGTCCCCAACACACCCAATATACTTGTTAGGTGTATAGGTGCACTAGATCGGCGAAGAGATAGTAAAATACAAGTAGTATGGATGATTATAATACAACTGTGCCAAAAAAGAGCTTTTGACGGGGAGGTAGAGATTGAAGCTGCCTAGGAATTCTGGGAGAGGACCCTTCCGCACAATACCATCCCGACTGCCATCGCCAACATGATGAAGAAAGGTATGTACATACCTTATCGTCTTCCAACTGCTACGCTGCAGCAATCTAGACATGGATCGATAATGAGAGTGAAGTACTGCTTTCTAATGTTAACGGTGGTTCTCACGCTTTTGTCTTTCAGGCACTCCAACGCGTGCCGACGATGAATCAACCAGTCCTTGAGCTGCTTGTTTTTCTACTCAACGAAGTGTAATGGATCCCCACCGAGCGCGTCTATTGCCATGATCGGTCTCTTCTTTAGAGAAAGGGACATGAAGGTTGGCAAAGTGATGACCGTAGCAATGCGGTCGCTAGTACCGGAAGGATTCAGCCAAAAGGCAATTTCTTTGCAAACTCTTCCACAAAGAATCCTTCCAGTACTAGCGACCCTACCGTCGACATCACTTTGCCCACCTTTATGTCCTACTCTAAAGAAGAGACCGGCCACCGCAGCCGGCGTGCTCGGTGGGCGATCCACTACACTTGGTTTAGTAGAAAACCCAGCAGTTCAAGGACTGGTTTGATTCATCGTCGGCACACCTTGGAGTGCCCTCAGAGACAAAAGTGTGAGAACCGCTAACATTAATTAGGAAGCAATAATTCACTCTCATTACCGATCCATGTCTAGTTTGCTGCAGCATAGCAGTTGGAAGACGATAAGGTATGGACATACCTTTCTTGATCATGTTGGCGATGGCAGTCAGGATGGTAATATTCGGAAGGGTCTTGTCCCAGTATATCTGGACAACTTCGTTGGGCAGATTGATTGGAGCGTGGCCGCACAAGCGGCCGTGGGGAGGAGAAACGCTACGGCGTGAACAGAAGACATGATGGGTTTGTTTGATTGATTGATTGCTTGGCTCTCGGATTGGTCGCACCAGTATATATAGGCATACAGCAGCTTCAGGACTTAAATTTATTGAGGTGTGCTTCGGTCCCCCACCCCTAAACTTATGGGCCTTGTTATTTTTTTGACCGGTCGAAACCCATATCGAGATCACGTATATCTCTGTATATGTGTACTCGGTCGAACTGGGTATAATCCACGTTCCGATCGGCCGATCTCACCTCCTATTATCGCGATCTACGTCTTTGTATGTCATATTTTTAATTTTTTTTTGTTATTCTTATATAACTTCTGATTTTTGTCTTCCGCACACACGAGCATACGTATATGGTGAGTATATGTCTAAGAGGACCATATAGAGTTCGGGTGGGTTTGTACGATCCTCTAAACAATCGGAATCGAGTTTTTGTTTGTCAAAATTTGAAAGAGGGGGAGGGGAGGCGGTGGGGGACCGAAGCAAAAGTGAAATTTATTTAGATGGTTTTTTTTCTTGCTCTGTCTCTCTCTCACAGACACACAAAACTTGTTGTCGTCTCTCTCTCTGTCTAACCCACAAAACTTGTTGCCGTTAGCTGTTCCAATCGTACACTCTTATTATTTCTCATGTGAATGTCGTTAGCTGTTGCGATTCGTCCACTACCACCTCTCGTTCTATTTCATGCATAACTTGTTGATGTTATCTATTAGAACGAAAATGCCTTCTCTTAAGCTCCAGTCAGATCAAATTTTAAAATCTTGGAGCCCTTGCTTCATTAGTTCTCTACAAATTCAGAAACAAATCATAATCTGGCTAGTTGTTCTCTCTATTTGAAATTCTGCAAAATGTTTCAAGACCTTGCAGCTATATATATGCTCCATCGTGCCTCAACTCTTAGCCGAGCACATACTGCCTACAGGACCAAAAAAATGTTTATTCGTTTTTTACTTTTCTGTCCTATGAACCATAATCGCTTTGAAAAGTAACCCCGTATTATTGCAGTGTACAATCTCGAACTGGAATCGATGCACATAATCGCTTTGAAAAGTAACCCCGTATTATTTGGTTAATTACGCAATGTTTAAATGTTAAGACAGATTCAACACACCACCATTTCTCTCACACGATCCTGTATCACATCTCTCTCATGCGAAACTCAGTTTACGCAAGACCCTTTCCTGTCCAATGAAAACGGTTTACGCAAACTAATGCTTTGTCGTAATCGCTTTGAAAAGCAAACCGGCAATCTTCGTACTATCTCAAACTGGAAGCGATGCACAAAATCGTCAGCGGATCACTAAGTCGCCACGGTATCACATCTCTTTCTCATGTGAAACTCTCGTAGCTGTTAGCTGTTGCCATCATTACAAGACCTTCTCTCTCTCTCTTTTTTTTTAAAAAATCCAACGATCTATTAATAATCATCAAGAACAGTATAAAAAGCTTAAAAATAATAAAAATTACAAATAGGTCCATGCATCACCTAGCGACTACTATAGACACTAACCCTGGGCTGAAGACGTGGCCGTCCTCGCCCGTCCATTACTGGAATCGGACAAAGCTTTTCCTAGTATAGTTTGTTATACTAGATAGACGGAAAATCGTCGTGCTAAGACTCCAAAATACCAGCGCACAACAACAACATTCATCGCAAATGATGACAATCATAGATCGAAAGAGAATAGCCTGGAACCACACCAATGGAAAACGTGTCTATAGTCCCGGGCGGTAACGGGTTCTAGTCCCGATTTTCAACCTCCAATCAACCTCCCCAATGAAGCTGCCCAGGAATTCTGGGAGAGGACCACTCTGCACGGTACCATCCTGACTGCCATCGCCAACATGATGAAGAAAGGGTATGTCCATACCTTATCGTCTTCCAACTGCTACGCTACAGCAAATTAGACATGGATCGATAAGGAGAATGAAGTGTTGCTTCCTAATGTTAACGGTGGTTCTCACGCTTTTGTCTCTCAGGACACTCCAACGCGTGCCAACGATGAATCAAACCAGTCCTTGAGCTGCTTGTTTTTCTACTCAACGAAGTGTAATGGATCCCCACCGAGCACGCCGTCAGCCATGGTCGGTCTCTTCTTTAGAGAAAGGGACATAAAGGTTGGCAAAGTGATCCTTCTGAAACTAGCGACCCTTACCATCCACATCACTGTGCCCACCTTTATGTCCTACTCTAAAGAAGAGACCGGCCACCGCAGCCGGCGTGCTCGGTGGGGGATCCACTACACTTGGTTGAGTAGAAAAACCAGCAGCTCAAGGACTGGTTTGATTCATCGTCGGCACGTGTTCGAGTGCCCGAGAGACAAAAGCGTGATAACCGTCAACATTAGGAAGCAATACTTCACTCTCATTATCGATCCATGTCTAGTTTGCTGCAGCGTAGCAGTTGAAAGATGATAAGGTATGGACATACCTTTCTTGATCATGTTGGCGATGGCAGTCGGGATGGTAATATTCGGAAGGGTCTTGTCCCAGTATACCTGGGCAGCTTCGTTGGGCATATTCATTGGAGCAGTGGCCACACAGGCGACCGTGGAGAGGAGAAACGCTACGGCGATGGGTTTGTGCGATTGATTGATTGCCTGGCTCTCGGATAGGGGTAGCACCAGTATATATAGGCATATAGCAGCTTCAGGACTTAAATTTATTTAGATGGGTTTTTTCCTAGCTCTCTCCCTCTCTCTGTGTTGCTCTCACCTTCATGAAGTTTGTTAACTGTTGCTCTCTCTCTCACACACACAGACACACAAAACTTGTTGTCGTCTATCTCTCTGTCTAACCCACAAAACTTGTTGCCGTTAGCTGTTCCAATCGTACATTCTTAGTATTTCTCACTTGAATGCTATTAGCTGTTGCGATACGTCCACTATTACCTCTAGCTCTATTTTATGCAGAACTTGTCGATGTTATCTATTAGAATGAAAATGCCTTCTCTCAAGCTCCAGTCAGATCAAATTTTAAAATCTTGGAGCCCTCGCTTCATTAGGTCTCTACAAATTCAGAAACAAATCATAATCTGGCTAGTTGTTCTGTCTATTTGAAATTCTGCAAAATGTTTCAAGACCCTGCAGCTATATATATGCTCCATTGTGCCTCAATTCTTAGCCGAATCGTTTCAGGACCCAAAAAAATGTTTATTCGTTTTTTACTTTTCTGTCCTATGAAAATGGTTTATGCAAACTAATGTTTGTCGTAATCGCTTTGAAAAGCAACCCCATATTATTGCAGTGTACAATCTCGATGGAATCGATGCACATAAAGGGTAACAAATTTAAAGTTATGACAGATACAACAAACCACCATTTCTCTCACGCGATCCTGTATCACATCTCTCTCATGCGAAACTCGTTGCTGTTAGCTGTTGCGATCATTGCAAGACCCTTTCCTGTCCAATGAAAACGGTTTATGCAAACTAATGCTTTGTCGTAATTGCTTTGAAAAGCAAACCGGCAATCTTCCTATAGTACTATCTTAAACTGGAAGCGATGCATAAAATCGTCAGCGGATCACTAAGCCATCACGGTATCACATCTCTTTCTCATGTGAAACTCTCGTAGCTGTTAGCTGTTGCCATCATTACAAGACCTTCTCTCTCTCTTCTTTTTTGGAAATTAATAATCATTAAAAACAGTATAAAAGGCCTAAAATAATAAAAATTATAAATAGATCCATATACCACCTAGCGGAAAATCGTTGTGCTAAGACCCCAAAATACCAGCGCACAACAACAACATTCATCGTAAATGATGACAACCGTAGATCGAAAGAGAATGGCCTGGAACTACACCAACAACAAAAAACGGACCAGATCCCAGGAGATCCACCGGATACACATTTCCACGAGCTCTCCGTTCACTAGATGCACCACCGGAGCAAGGATAGGACGGAAAGTATATTATTCTGACTTTAGGATGTAGGCGTCGTCTCAGCATCCCGAAAAAAATGGAAGAACAAACTAAACAAAGAAACAAAACCATCCTGCATATATTAGTTAATTATTTAAACATGTGGATTCTTGTGGGTTTTGGAATTCCTTGTGGCTGTTTAATTAATACATGTGAATTTCTACATGTATTATATTGATATATGTTGTGAGAAAATTTGGTGGCCATAGCAACGCACAGGAATCAACCTAGTCATCGTAACTTTCCTCTTTCTCTCATGAAAATGAAATTGAGACGGCCGACATCTGACCCTGGCGCATCAAATGGCTTGTGAAAACTTCATGGGAGATTGTTGGAGTTCCAACTATATGTGCAAAAAAGTGCACTGATCAGGTTCATCATTCTGTTGGATAAGAGAGCTGCAGAAACGTTTAGAAATACCCTCTAGGTATCTGTAACTGTAAGGCCTCCTCCATTAAGATATGCTCACTGAAAACAAAAGAGCTCTGGAAATTGTAGACTGGGGGCTCCTGCCGATCTCCGTGGTGTATGGAGAAGGGCAAGTAAGCAAGAGGCATGGTTTTGTACTTTCATGAGAGGAATTCGATGCGTAATGGTTTCAAATTTACAGATTTCATTCTAGAATTCATCTTTTCCTACCACTACTTCTATTTCCAAACTTGTTCTCGTTGAATCTTCACCTGAACTACTTGGCTTTGCCAGGTTCACATCATCTGTCGGCTGCCTACCAGTTAGATGAGCGGCTCGCGTACTCCTGGACCATCGCCCCAAAAACCGACGGCCTTCCCAACAGCTTGGAAGGAGCATCAAACTCTACCATCAACCCTGAAACAACCGGAAGACACACAAAATTCAAATAAAAGCGAGCTTTTCTTTGAGTCTGAAGGACACCAGAAAACACATAGGATTTCTGTAAGCCACATCATACCTGCATCTAGAACCAGAACCCTATCACTATCCATGACGGTCGGGACACGATGCGCAATGCTGATGACGGTGCACTCACGGAACTCGTCCCGGATGATCATCTGGATGGCCACGTCCTTCTGGGAGTCGACGGAGGCAGTCGCCTCGTCCATGAACAGGATCCGGCTCCGCTTCAGTATGACGCGGCCGAAGCAGAGGAGCTGCCTCTGTCCCACGCTCAAGTTCTCCCCCATGTCGGCAACTATAAACAAAGGAATGAGTATCTTTCTGTTGTCTACTAAAGAATAGGAAGTGAATGCATACATTGCAGTAAAGATCATCTTTAGTATTGTATTTCCTGCAAAAGAATTCATCCATCTGCTACGTACTTGTGTCTCGATGGTTGTGATTCTACTCTACATAGGGACCAAGAATACCATATTATAAAGCATACCTAGTGCATCAAGCTTTTCAGGTTTTGCAGCTACTGTATCTTTTAATTGGCAACGCTCAAGGGCCTACATGTGTAGGAACATATATTAAGATCAACAGGCACAATGAAACACTCTGCTTATCAACGAGGAAGTTAGTGTGTTGGAACACAAAGCGGCTACGAACCGTACCTGCCATATCTCGGCTTCAGAATACTGCCCAATTGGGTCAATGTTGCTTCTTACGGTTCCTTCAAGAGTGCAGGATCTTGAGGAATCACACGAATTGAGACCTCAGATCATGAAGGCCCAAAGTGCAAATATCTACTCCGTCGATGATGATCTGCCCTTTCGCAGGCTCCACAAGCCTGAACAATGCCTGTATTAAAGTTGACTTGCCACTGCCGGTCCTCCCCACAACGCTAATCTTTTCTCCACTGCTGATGCTCATTGTAATGCCTTTTAAGATTAGAGGTGTGTTTGACCGATACCTGACCTGAAAAAAAAACAATACTCTACGGCTCAGTTACCTATCAATCACCTAGAGAATAGCATGGTAAAAAAAAGGTTACCAAAGGAAGAATCAGCAAAAGAGGAGAAGAAATGCTCACCTCTAGATCCATTATGTTTATATCTCCTCTTTGGAGCCAATTTGGTGAGGGAAGACTGTTGAAGGGTAGAGGGAGAGAGAGATTGCGGAATATGATGGTTGTATTATTGAGCCTCTCGGGCGAGTATATATAGGCGTACAGGGACCAACTTGGAGTACAAGACAAGTAACCTACTTGGAGTACAAGACAAGTAACCTAGTCTATCCCTAACAGATACGTATACTCTAACATCCCCCCGCAGTCGTAGCGGTAGCATCGTGAACAACTGGAACGTCGCGAACGGTCAGACTGGAGAGCCGAAGTAGACCAGTGTGCTGACATCCCCCCGCAGTGGTAGCGGGAACGTCGTGGACGGTGTCACGTCGCAGAAGCTTGGACCGTAGAGGATGCTGGTGAGGAGCTCATGCGAGGTGGTAGCCCTTGTGCCGGTGTCGAGTGAGCCGAGAGCGGTGGGTGCTGCAACCTTGGTCGAGGTAGCCGCGCGAGGGGTCGCCGTGGTCGATGTCGTGGTCGGGGTTGCCGGTGTCGAGGTAGCCGCATATTAAGCCGCGTGCGCATAGTGCAGCCAGGAGAAGGACGGAGACGCGTCAGGGCAGTCGTCGGAGAGCGATGCGGCCGATGCAGTCCGAGCCGTCGAGGGCGAGTGCGCCATGGCTTTGCCAAAACCAGGCGCGTCGGGACGAAGGCATACTCTGGTTGTGCCAAAACCGAGTATGCGAAGACGAAGTCGGTATGACGCAGTCGAGGCAGACGTAGAGGAGGTAGTCGATGCCGATGAAGACCTTGTCAAAGCCAATGAAGACGAGGCGCTACAACCGGGCTTGCTAGACTCGGGAACGCGTCGGTGACGAAGGCACGCACCGGTGTTGCCAGTACCGGGCATGCGAAGAACGGAACCAGTAGAAACAACTTCACGCCATATCAGAGAGGAGACTAGCAGAGGAGGACTCTACGACGGTTGTGTTGCGCAGATCGGCGAGATGCCGATGCAGGCCGCGGTTGTCGGAGTAGACGAGTAGGTGTGGTCGAGGACGAGGCGAGGACGATGGCGACGAAGTCGTTCTGGACGAAGACGTAGAAGGCGGCGAACCAGCAACGACCAGGAGTGGTCAGACTGGATGCCTAGACGGAGGGGTAGTCGGCGGGACCTACGACAGCCAGGAGTGGCCATGCAGGCTACCTGTGGAGATGCGGCGGCGGTGCTCGAAGTAGGCGAGGAAGAACCCGGCGACGTGACGAAGACCATGCGCGGACGGCGGCGACCCGCGCCGAGGGAGGTGGCGCGGTGGAAGCCTGCGACGTCCTTGCGGTGTGACGGCGATGACCGCGTGCAGCGATACTCTTGCCGATGGGGCGTAGCTGCGAAGCGCGAGTCGGTGCAGCGGTGTGAGAACCACCAGCGACGGACACGCGCCTGAGAAGGCGTTGGTAGCCGTGGCGGGACCAAAAGCGGCAACGCGCTACGGCGAAGGCGACGCGCGCAGCCCGATGCTCGATCGGTGGTAGGCGCGTGCTCGGGGACGTACTCGGCGGAGACGAGCGCTAGATCGGTTGATCAGACCGACGGCGGCGTGCGTACGCGCCAAGTCCGTGACGACGACAGATCGGAATCTGCGGCGTCGTTGTCGGTGCAATCCCGGACGATGACGGCGAAGACAATCCGAGGGGGGGTCGGCCGCGACAGCCTCCCGAGGAAGCCGCAGCAGCCGGCCGCGGTGCGCGGCAGCCTGCCATGAGGCCGCGATGGCCTACCGAGGAAGGCACAGCGGCGCAGGTGACAGGCGCACGGGCGCGGTGTAGATCGTCGATGCCGATGGTCGGAGTAGAGGCGCGGCGATGACGACGGCGATGGGCGACGCAATCCGATCTAAGATCGGTAAACCAAAAAAGAAAACCGATCAAGAGATCGGAAAAAAAGACTTGCAGGGCAGCCGATCACGGATCGGCGGACGAACCCTGCGTACGGGTTGCGCGGCCCCCGGCGGAGATCATGGAGATCGACCTCCCCCGGGGGCGGCGGCTAGGTCAAGGACCGTGCCGCTCTGATACCATGTTGAAGGGTAAAGGGAGAGAAAGATTGCGGAATATGATGATTGTATTATTGAGCCTCTCGAACGAGTATATATAGACGTATAGGGACCAACTTAGAGTACAAGACAAGTAACCTACTTAGAGTACAAGACAAGTAACCTAGTCTATCCCTAACAGATAGATACTCGTATACTCTAACAAAGACAATCTGCCACTGTCCATGCTGCCTCAGAAGGAAGACTGCTATACTGATTCACCCTCTCCACAGAGACCATGTCATTCTCTATCATACAGCTTATGGAAATTGCATAGTACACCAAGGAATTGAGAGAAAGACCGTAGGACAGAGACATTCCGACAAATTCTACATCAAAAACAATAATATCAATGTCGGGGTGACCTACTGCGTTTGCAGGTTATAAAGAATTATGAAGAGCTGGAAAGACAAAAAAAAATGTGTGGTTCCTATGTTAACCAGTCCAAAAACCTTGCCACTGCACCATGCACACACTTCTTCACTTCTTTACAGTGAACTGCACATCTAGCACCGAACTTGTCTTGTTGGTTCAAGAATTTTTTTATGAGCAATTGGTTCAAGACTTCAAGTAGACGATAGAAGGTTTTGCCCTATCACTGATTGTGTGTAGCAATCATGAAGTATTAGGCTGGTTTTATATCTCAATTAGTAAGCCTTGCCAACTAGTCAATAAACAGAGGAACTGTACGGGCTAGTTTATTACAGTGCTACAATTGCAATGCCTGAATTAACATTTCATAAATCAAACTAACCTTTTTTTATATGCGATTAGTGAAGTTAGTTTTTGTGCTAAATAAGTTTACTTGTTCATAACATGAGAGTTACCAAATTGAGTTCGCTCAGTTCATGGTCCGTCACTTTATAAAAACCTAGTTGGACAGGAAGCCTCTGGTTTGCGAATCCGGCAACAAAGGTTCAAGAATCTAGTCATTCTGATTCAGTGACTTGACTTGCAATTGAATTTCTCTATTCGCGAACCTGATGGTTTGGGTTCCATAATTATGATTTAAGACCACAGCTGTCAATTTGTGACCTCATCTGGATTCAACATAAGAAAATGAACTCATCATCACTAGTGCCAAAAGGCCAAAGATAACACGAATTGACTAGTAGAACATAATGTATTAATCAACTTTTCAACTGCCAGCAACAAGCATACTACGTAGCTCACTACATCACATTAAGATAAACTATAGTTACCTAGCTAGAATATAGATTGAGACTTAGAGATTAAATTTGCCGCATTTGCTAAATGGAGCATTAGTGGACAAGGCCATGATCGTTGAGCAAGTGAAGGCACTATGCTACTACTTCCTATGTCGTGCCGGAGTTTATAATTTCAACTCACAGAAGGTGGAGCTAAAAATACAAATGTGCAGAAATTATTTATTTGGTCAGTTGATATCTTTTGCTGACAAAGAAGCCTTAGTTTCTTTTATCTCTTGCTTGACGTCAAACGCATGATGTCGTCGAGCATAATCATCATCGTGCACTCCTCAAGGTCAAGGTTCCTCCACTATAGCTGTTCAAGACAGAAGATCGGTTCTTCTATATTTGTACTTGATCAATATCCTACTTACAATAGGAAATCCCTTGTCCATTAACGGTAATTTTGGCAGAAATCCAAGACTTAACTTGATCAAAACTAATTACATCAACAGACTGCCAAGTGCACTCAGCATGAAGTTTACTTTGTCCGATGAAATGCAATTTATAAATACTGATTGATGGGGATTTAATAATACCTTTCTTGACAAAATTGTTAGGCAAACTGATCATGAGAAAAGCAGTTATAGACAACACAAGTGTGCCAATTAGCTCCAGGCGAAACCCAAACCACCGATTAGATGCATAGTTATGGAAAGACATGCGCAAATTCGAATTAATTCTGTCCAAGTTTGTTCGGTAAAATTCATCCTCTTTCCCAAAGCATCTAATAGTTGGAGAGCCCAAAAATGTCTCGGTGAGGTGATCAATAACCGGTGCTCTTGTTACTCCTTGGAGACGAGTTAGCTCTCGAGATATCGCAATATAACGATTCTGAAAGATGTAAAGAAATGTCAAAATTTCATCTTTGCAAGGATTCCCTTAGGATATGGTGACATGAAGAATGGTTTCAGTCCTAACATGTATTGTATATGTTAGCTGGATTATACCCGGTACCAAATGTTCAGAAGCAGTAGGGGAAGCACTGCTATAATGACAGACCATGCTACTTGGCAGGTAACTGCAATGCTGCAAACCACTGAAATGCATATGGATATGCCGGCACCCGTTTGGAATAAAAGGGCAGTGTCTATTTTAGTTTGATCGGACGATGCCTGAAGAAAGAATACACAAGGGTAATAGTACTTAAACAAATGATTGTATACATAACTGTTAGCATGACTTGTAACAACTAAATTTGTGGCTTCATAAGACATACCTGGCTTAGGATCCTTCCCGAAGGAGTGGTGTCAAAAAATGACACTGGGGCTCGTAGAATGTTGTTAAACATTTTACTGAAAAAGGCCTGGGCAGATTTAAGTCCCAAAAATTCTTGGAAAAGAACGGTGATAAATTGAAATAAAACCGAAGCAGCAACTATCAAAACATAGACACCAAGAAACATGGAAATATCAAATATGGTGCCTCCTGATGTTTCATATGACAGCCAGTAGTTACTAGCCATTCTGGAGCCCTCTGACAAAACAAATATAGCTAAAATGAGCATAACTCCCAACCCGCCCCAAGCTTAGAAGAACCTGCTTCATCGATCAGCTTAGAAGAACCTGCTTCTTTGCTCGATGAAGCATCATTTGTATCACTGTTTTCATTACTAGATTTGGAGCTAATTGAAGGGGTCTCTGGTAATACCGTGGTGGCCGGAGAATTCTCAGTATTCTGAACATGGTGGCCTTGCACCCGTGGTGCTTCCATGGAACTGTGGTGAGCAGCAACAAGAGCTAAAAAATCTGAACATGAATCTAGTAAGTCACCATAGTTCCCTGACTGAATTATCCCACCATTTTCCATTACCTGCATGTTCACATCCAAGTTTATCTCTATCAGCAACGTATCTTCCACATAGTATATGAAGTATGGCATATTCTGACATGTAAAGGAAAAATAGATTTGAACAAAATAGATAGAAAGTTTATAGGGACCATAGGTATGAACATTGCATCAATTCTTAACCTAATACCTGAAGAAAAATAAAACATTACTCTTGATGCTCGCAATATGTTTGAGTTATTAAACGCTTCTTTTCTAAAGGAAGAATATAAGTCTACTTTTCCTCCAAAAGTAATGCGCACAAATGAAAATGGAACTTACGAATACAGTATCCACATTTCGTAAGAAATCCACTTGGTGAGTAACAAGCAAAATAGTATTATTCTTGAGTATGCCCTTGAGGCACTCCTGCAGAACAAGGCTAAATGTTAGAGTGATGCCAAATAATTGACTAAAATACTTTGAACTTTGTGATATGATCGTGTTGCAACAATCATCTGCTGAACAGTGTCCACTATCTCATTCTCTAATGAGATAGCTCCATTGTTAATTGGGATTTCTATTTTCGTGCCCCTGGTTCGTTAGTTGTACTCACTTTTCTCTAGCCGCTTAGGTTTTTTCTCACTTTTTTCCAGCTCCTATTATGGAACTCTCGCATGGTCTGAAACTCGCTCTCCGCCAGCCTTTCCGTTAGATGCTGACAAGTGGGGCCGCATTCAGTCGGGTCCCGTAGTGGACCCTCGCCGTTACATGCTGACAAGGTCTATCAGGTCTCGTAGTGGACCCTTTTCGTTACATGCTGACAAGTGGGGCCGCGTTTAGTTGGTTCCCGTAGTGGACACCTCTCTCCACTTATCAGGATCAGCATGGGACCCATAGCTTATCCACGTGAGCGTCGGACCCATAGCTTATCCATGTGAGCCAGCCCCGTGCCCACGCCCATGCCATTGTCTCCACTTTATTCTTCTTCTCCAGCGACGGTGGCCCTTCTCTGGCAACGGCGACCCTTTGTCAAGCTTCACTTTAGCCTCCCGTTCGTCCTGGCCGCAGTATGGTGTCGTCCCGTTGACATGTACGAAGGATGACAATGGCAACCGTGCACAGAGAAGGTTAGATCTCGCACCAAAATGCACCAAAATGGCAACCGGGGCGCTTTCTGTGGAGAATGCGGCCGGCGAACTGTTCTGATGATTTAATTAGTTTATCGAGTTAATGTCTTGGTTGCAACCAAGTGAAAGAGTGTTTATAATTAAAAATTAGGGACGTGAGTGTATAATAAATAAGAAAATGACACAACTCTTGAACACTTTGAAATTTAAAAAATTATACAACTCTTAATGTATAAATGTGTTTATAAATGACACAACTCTTGAACACTTTAAAATTAAAAAAAAATTATACTTGACACACACTACAAGGAATGTGTTATTCTATGACCTTCTCATAGTGACCGTGGACAAAATCGTCATAGAGTTATGACGATTTTGCACCAGATGGTCGTAAGCCGTTCGGGAGGTTCAAAACCTTAAAAAAACATGACGATTTTGCACAGGAACGTCATATTTTCATTAGCTCAAATCGTCATAACCTGACGGATGTACCTTACAACATTATTTGTACCTTATTACGACGATTTCAAATCGTCATGATGTACAAATTAAGATAAGTTGAAACTTTTAGTCGGCCATGTCAGCAATTATGCCTATGTGTCATGTCTATGTGTCATTTTTTACTACGTGTCATATACTTAAATTTATAGACTCATAATTACTCAAACTGATAAGTGGACCAAACTCTAACAAACAGTACCCACAAAACCCGCCGTAGCTTATTTGCAAAAAAGTAGGAGTCCAGGGATTCGAACCCCAGACCTCCCAACCAAACCAGCAGCAGCTTACCACTACACCAACCAATCTTTTTTGTCATTCTACCATAACTACACCATATATCTATTCGTTACTATGTCTGGGCTGATTTACATTCCATGATGGGCCTCCACCACGCTAGATAGACATACAGAACACGGTCGAGAGGGACTGACCCCCAAACCCTAATCCCCTCGCTCCTCCCTGCAGACCCCGCCGCCACTTCTTCCTCTCTCCCTCTCTCGCTCGATAGGTGCTCCTCACCGCAACCCACGATCGTCCACCCCCTCCCCCCTATCCCCGTCTGCGCGCCGCCGATCTCCCCCCGCATAGTATGGAGGTGGATGTGGAGGAGATGTGGGGCGTCTTTGCTAGGGCTCGGGGCGGGGCGTGGCGCCTCGGGTGGGGGCACATGGCCAAGAGCGTGGCCGACGGAGAGCTCGTGGCCGAGGCCCGCCGTCTACTTCATAGGAAGGATCTCCTTCATGGGCCTCGCCATCGCCGACCGCCTCCCGCCATGGCTACACCGTCCACCTCGCCTCGACCACATCTTCAAGATCCGTCTCGCGAATGGCGCCCAGATCTGACAGCGCCACAAAGGAGAGGATCCCCAAGATCTGTCCCGCCTCTTTGACCATGAGCGCGATGAGGATCGGGCAGCGCTCGGTGGCCCAGCAAGGACCCGGACCAGGCGCTCACCTACCTCCACCGTGCGTGCTCCCTCGCGTCACCAAAATCTCCGAGGTACATACACTGTAGTCTGTACTGGCTTTGCTGCTAGTAGAAATTTTCATGAATGTCACCAAAATCTCCAAGGTTTAGATTGGATTTTTGTTGGCTTGGCGTCGCCAACCCACATGATGAATTCCAGAGAAAATGGTTTCATTTTGGTTGTGCATCTCATTCTGTCCTCTGTTTTTTGGTACAGGTGTATTCGGAAGCAAGAAGAGTTCTATTGGAAGATTTGGCACAAATTGATCTTGCTATTTGAGTAGGTAATGGCTGGTGAGCTTTACCCTTCCCTCTTTTTCTTGGTGTTTCTCTCTATTTAGGATATTCCTGCTCTTCATGTCAATCTTTTGATGGTCAGCACATACCAAGCAGCAAGTGGTGCTGGTGCTCTACTCGGCAAGAAAGGTCCAATTTCAAGCACAGCTCCACCCAGAGAAGAACATCCAGGCCCTGAACTATCAAAGAAACACTTTGTCTAATTATTTTCAAGTATATCATTCCCTATTGTTGTACTCCATGATGGAAAATATGGTGTAAAGAACTTTGGACTACTAGAGCAGGCGAAAAAATAATGAACAAAAAGAGAATTTACACTCTCATTCTCTCTTACATTTTTCCTTATACTTTTTTGGAATTTTCCTTCCCTATGGGACCGATTTTGGTCGATGTTTGTTTCTTATAGGGTTCTTGCTTTCGGGTTTTGTTCTCTAATGACCCTTCGTGCTTTGCGGTACACGTCTTCTTTGGAGATTGGAGCTTTGGATGACCGCCCTATTTTTGTCGTCTTGCTAATTGCTATTGGTCTCTGTTTGTGGTGAGTTCTGCTTTAATCCCACCCCCAGCCCCACCCGTCTTCTTGCTCAGTTGGCCTTTGATTATTATTTGTGTTGTTATTATAGTTATAATATAGGCTTTATAGTTTAGGAGATTATTTTAATCTATGGAATGCTGGTCGGTGGTTCATGCACTTGCAGGTTGCACAACTGTGTATATATTTGGATGTCCATGTCTACTAAGCCATTAGATTTTACTTACATGGTTTAGGCTGCCACTGAATTTTTATCGCTGTCTTATTTTATTACGGTTTCATGCGGCTGGATTTCTTTCAGCTTAATCTGCTATGTTAGTGTTATATTTTCTTGTGCCATGCTTCTGTGTACGGTTCTTGTCTTGCCTGTGTAGTTTAGTTCATATACCTGATATGTTGGCAGGCTTGATCTGCTACTTGCTAGATAGGGATCTTGGTAGATAGCTAGGGAGCTACGTTCTTGTCCTGTTTGTGCAATTGAGTTCATAGACCTGATTATGTTGGCAGAGGAAGTAGCAAGCAACTTTTTTTTAGAGAGGAAGCCGCGGTCAGCTATAACATTTGATAGTCATGGACTCACAGATTTATTCTAGACTTAATCCGTCCTGTCGTACTTAGGTCTTACTGTAGGTCTGGTGCACAGTACAATACTTACATGCGATGATTTATTAACTATTTATACTATAGTTATGAAATGTGTTTTGCAGACTGGGTATATAGCCTTGCAAACTTCTTTTGCTCTACATGTGAAATAGAATCCATCAAAGCTACTTTCTTGATGGCCAAGATCGATAAAATTTTGAAGGTTCATATTGCTTGCCACGGATGGTGCTCACTTGTTTGTCTATCAGCCATGGTGAACCCGATCTTCTCATCATTATGTGATGATGCTTTTGTTGTTCCTAGGACTATGATCTATAAGACTTGCTCTTTGTGTAAAGATATGTTTATACATAATCTTGCAATGTATCGACTAGAATGATGCGTGTAATGGTTGTTCATGTGTGTTATATGATGTTGACTTGTTATGTTAGCTTATGTGAAATATTTATCAGTGCAAATTTGTGCCATCGGTCCAAAAAATGTTTTCTTTGATAGTTTCGGTTATTGTGTCTTACAGACTTTTTGTGCCATTCGGTTATTGCATGTATGCTTACTACAATCTAGGGATATGAAATGTCTGGGCCTGCTTGAATACCACTATGTAGGGTATATTGACCTAACTATTTCTTGTTTGCTGAGCCAATTTAGTTACTCCCTATTGCCCTTTGTGGACCTGTTGGGAAGAGATGTGGTTTTGTCCAGTTTGAGAACAGTTCGATTATTTAGTTTACTATTTATCCCTTAAGTTTTCTCAAGTACTTTTTTCTAAGATACTCTTGTCAATGCATATTCAGGCCTTCTGCTAAGCAAGCTCTTCAAATACTGCAAGGGACCTTAATTGGTGGGAAGAATGTGAGGCTTTCATGGGGACGGAACCCTTCGAATAAATAGTCTCAGGTTAGTTATCTCATATACCGAACTTCTATCCTGTAAATGTTGTACTTTGTACCTAAAGTGGGTAACATTATGATCTTTGATAATTTCATCCTCAGCAGGAGTCCAACCAGTGGGGGGCTGGTACTGGTGCTGCTGGTTACTATGGTGGCTATGGACAAGTTTTTGAGGCTTATGTTGGTGGGTATGCACAATCTTAAGACCCAAACATGTATGGTTATGGAGCTTATGCAGGGCACCCCAATTACCAGCAACCTGCAGCGGCGCAGAAGCCGCGACAACAACAGGTGAAGTTCCTAATTGCTATTAATGCACATCTAGCTCTCAAGAATTGCAAATTCAACATTGGGTTCTATTTACGCACTATTATGACATGTCAATAGCAGTGGTGATAACCATGATGTTTACTGACCAATCTAAACTTTGTTGGCAAGTCTGTTGCACTTTGACCTATCTATCTACTGTAGGATGATATTAATATATGCTCTTTATTGAAAATATCTACTGTAGAATATTCGCTTAAAATAAATTAGACAAGCTTTATATTCCATTGTGCACCAAAATTAATCCAGTCAAGCTTGGTATCTCGCTTTGGGCACTCAAAGAGCATGCATGCTGTAGGAGATTGAAGCTGAGAAATGCAAACCGTAGTTTCAGAAGGAGAGGCAAGTTTCTATTCCATGCGGTGAATTCAAAGGCCGAGGAGAGGATGTTGAAGAAGACTCGGTCTTCCTAGTCATATTATAAGGTCTCATATTAGCAGGATTTTGTATGTATGGCGTTATCTGTTTTGGAAGGCCTCATATTAGTCATTATTGTAAGGTCTCATATTAGTAGCAGGATTCATTGTAAACTACGTACATTAGTCTGTTATTGTAAGGTCCCAAGCGCGACCATTATTGTAATGTATTCTGGATTATCTCTGATTGTAATATACCGAATATGATTTTGGATGTGCTTACTGAAATATTGATTATTTAATGCCGGTACTTTAGAAATTAACCAAATGTTAGTTGGTCTCTAAAAAGGCCATGGCCCAAAAATATTAATTTGGAGCAGCGAGCTATATTTCACCAAAATTATTGAAATAAAAGTGAACTTGGAGCTAAAAAGTCCCTGCCCACGTAAATAAAAAGGCCAAAACATTGGGCTTGGCCCAAGCAGCAAACGAGATTTGTCAAGAAGAAATTAATGGACTGAATTTTGGGCCTGGCCCATGTAAACTATTGAAATGGACCGGGCTGATTTTGTGCCACGTAGGCTCTACCACGTAGGATATGACCTGGCGAAGCCAGTTTGCCCGTGACGATATGGGATCGTCATAATGGTTATGACGATCCAATATCGTCATAGACGGTTATGACGATTTTTCAAAGAACGTCGTTATAGTTCATTTGCGACGCTCAGCTTTCGACGATCTCAAAATCGTCATAGAATCGTCATAAACAGACTATTGTGACGATTCTGTGACGAAAATGGAGGGTCATATATAGCCAGATTCCTTGTAGTGACAACTCTTGAACACTTTCAAATTTAAAAAAACTATACAACTGTTAATGTAAAACTTGATTTATATACATTTTTTATGTTGGCAGGTCACATAATAAGACTCCCTGGGTAGAGGCCACTATGTTTTCATCTTTTTAAATTTGTTGTGCATAAAATGACTCAAATAGCTAGCTAAAACCCATTCGTTGACTCTCTGTTGATCGATACGGAGGATAAAGTGAGTATATTGCACATGGCGGTGTTAGTCTTGGAGGGCCAAACCGAGTACAACCAAACTACCAGGTTACACTCGAGGATATAACGAGCACAACTAAGTGGCCAAGGTTAGACACAAGGGGGAAAACGTGACACACGGTACGTGTGTCGTGATGCACGGGGTGGTAGCGGACGTGTGTGGCCATGCACAGTGCAGTAGTGCACGCGGTTACGCGGTGGATGGTGGTGCAACGAAACGTCTCCTCTCTTCACCATTATAGAGGCCTCCTCATTATCACTCATCACTCACTCGCTCACTCACTCACGCAACCATCTCCACTGTACCATCACCTTCTGCAAACCTCCAAGAAAATCCCAGCCACGCCGGCGATGGAGAAGAACGGCGCGGTGGCCATCGTCGCCTCCAAGGCAGCCGACAAGGAGCCTGGCGCCGCACATGTGCTCGAAAATAGACAGAAGCTTCTGTCTATTTTCGAGCAGATGTGCGTCGCCTGGCAGGACAACGCCGCACTCTGCAACGCCACCATGCTTGGCGCCGCACTATGAAGATGCTGCTACAGCCAGCTTTCAAGGGTAGCTTCGAGGGAAAATGATCACACATCGAACAAAAAAGCTTTGAGGGGGGAAATGTTTCTTGACACATACGAAATAACACGAGTTTCTTGCCCTTGGTAGTAGCGCCTTCTTTTTATGGCCCAATCAATCTCTTGGATAGCCTTGTTGGATTGAGGTTGCTGGATATCTATCCAAGTGTAATACCTGCATACCGTAGGGGGAGACTACAAGAAAATAGTGCATGTTAGAGGCTATGATATGGAATAGTTGGGACACATGAAGAACTAAAAAGCTTTGTGCATACCGGTGGAGTGTCGTATGGGTTGCGGCTACGCACGGGAGAGCGATTGTAGTTGGCACACATGAAGAACTTCTTTCCCCAACTATCAGAATTGTAGTCTTCGGACTTCTTAACAGTGCAATCGGTTCCACACCAACAAATAGGAACCTCCTTTCCATGGGCCTCGTCAGTACGAAACGCCTTGCGTGGCCTTTCCTCTTGGTCGGCGCAAGGTGGCCTAGCATTGACCCTCCTCTTCCTTCTCCTTTTGCCTCTTCCTCTCTTCCTCTTCCTTCTTCTTCTTCCTCTATTCCTCTTCCTTCTTCTTCTTCTACCACTTGGTTGGCTTGGAGCTTGTTGGCTAGTCCTTGGTTGGCTTGGAGCATGTTGGCTAGTCCTTGGTTGGCTAGTCCTTGGTTGGATAGTCCTTGGTTGGCTTGGAGCTTGTTGGCTACCACTTGGTTGGCTTGGAGCTTGTTGGCTACTACTTGGTTGGCTACTACTTCCTTGATTTCCTTTTGTTCTTTTCCTTTGAGAACACTTTCTTGCATTGTGCCCTTCACCATTGCACGTTTCACACCGGGCTCTCTCACGAGGCTCTTGGAATTGGTCGTTGCTCGTTTCCCGACCACCACCACGTCCCCATCCGTCCATGTCGCTCCTAAAGCGCTTTGTCTTGCGTCTTCCACGTCCAACAACCTTCCATTTCGGATCGGGCCATATTTGAATTCCATGGTACTCCGTCCATTGTGATTGGTCCAAGTATTGATGAAATCTAGGAACCCATGTCTTCTTAGTAGTCTCAATAGAGAACTCAGCCTCTCTCACCGTGAGCGGATTATTGTAATCCAAATATCATCTACGAGACGCCACGAGCAAGTGCGAGCACGAAGATGAAGCAATGATGGCCTTCCACATGTGCACTCACAGGTCTTGAGCGAGACCTTGAAAGCTCGGCCTCCGTGTTGGACACCATCAGCCGTTGTACCTCCGGGATACGTAACTTGGTAAATTAGCTCGTCATTGTCATATTCCGTGACAACTTGGGAATCCGCTTTCCTTGTCTAAAATTGCATCCAATCGTCAACCTTCGGTGGTAACTTGTATTTGTACTTGTTCTTGTTGTCCCCCGCAATATGTTGGTTCGTTTCATGTGAGTATTTCAGAAAATACTCATTCATCATGTCGAATGTATATCGGACTATTGCCGTGACAGGCAATGCATGGACACCTTTTAGCAACTTGTTAAATGCCTCTGCCATGTTGCTTGTCATTTGGCCGTACCTCCGGCCACCATCATCAAAAGCGCGTGCCCACTTTCCCATATGTTCAATGTTCCTATTGAGAAACTCGTGACCACCGGCAGGAGTTCTTTGTTGACTAGCAATTTGTTGTACAAGTTAGAGAAACGATGTTCCGTGAAAGCGAGGCAACAATCTTGTAGATCATCGGACAAATCCTTGCTCTTGCATGCCCTATAGAAGTTTGCACAAAAGTGTCTCATGCACCAACGATTGTGCAATGGAGCATGGCCGGGAATATCAATCATCACCGCATTGAGAATTCCTTGATGACGGTCAGAGATGAAACATATCTCCCTTTGAGGGGTTAATATCTTGGTTCTCAAAAGATAGAAGAACCACTCCCAATTATCATTACTTTCCGCCTCCACCAAAGCAAACGCCAAAGGAATCAACCGGTTGTTCGCGTCATTGGCTATTGCAATCAAGATAGTGCCTTTGAATTGTCCGGTCATAAAGGTGCCATCAATAGAGATGACCGGTCTACAATGTTCAAAAGCCCAGACACATTGCTCAAAACCCCAAAATGCACGGCCAAAAACTCGCACGGTTTTCCCGTTTACAACCCTTGTCTTGTTCCCATAAGGTTCAACCACATCAACCATGCCGAGGTTAACATTGTCCATCGCTAACAACAACCTTGGGATTCGGTTATAAGATTCCTCCCAATCACCGTACAACATCTTGAATGCGGCTTGCTTAGCCTTCCATGCCTTCCCGTACTTCACCTCGTAGTGAAAGAGGGCTTTCACAAGCTCCATGACCATCTTGATGGTCATTATTGGAAATGAAGCGATGTCATTGGATAGCCTATAAGCGAGGAACTCGGAGGTGAGTTGCCAGTGCTCGTTCTTTGCATCCTTCCCATCCACCACCGGGCCTCGGCACATGTGAGTTGATACGCAACTAGATATGTGCCAATCGGGACCTCCGTTGAATGGTCTTGCACGCACTATCCAAGGATATCCTTCCTCGCACTTCACCGTGTCACGCTTCTTGATGTCCGAAAGTGCACGACCGTGTAAGGACGATGATGCTTCACCGAAGTCATTTATCCATTGCTTGAATTCCAACAAGGTCCTGAACCTTTATCCTTTGAAAAAGCCACTATTCACTTCATTGCCATCCGGTAAGAACTTGTCCTTGGTCCAAGAACTATGCCTTTGCGACCATCAACCGTGGCTTCATCCGCGAGACTAAGATCATCAAACAAAGGCACCCGATGGTCCCGTCCCAATACGTTATTGTGGATTTCGGCCTATCTAGCTGTGAACCCCTCCTCGTCAACTTCTTCTTCGGGGCCATCATCATCCGAGTCCGATGCATAGCCTCGAGAATACGGGAGGTCATGGTCCATGTCATCGTGTGTGATATATTTCTCCAAATCTTCAACATTGTTGTCGTGGATTTCAACATCATCATTGTCATCTTCATCTTCACCCCCACAATCATCATTGTCCTCTTCCATAACTTCATCTTGGTGTCTTGAAATCGGGCTCAATGTTTGGGTCAAGGGAGGTTCACGGCTTAGCTCTTGGTCTACGGGTGGAGGACTCATAGTATGCAATGGGGATGCCATACGGTTCAAGTCCAAAGACAATGAACTACCAACTTTCTTGGTGGCAAATAGCTCAAGAGCCTTGTCTAGTGATTCGGCCACCACCTCCTTGTATGCAAGCCAACAGTCCTCGGAGAAGATACGCATGGTCTTCCAACGGACATGCATTCCCAAGCCAACATTATGTCTTCCCTCCAACTCAATATCATCCTTTGGGTCCATCCATTTCAATTCAATCCTCAATTGCTCCAAGACATCGGCATAGGTTGGAGTACGCTCAAACACCAAATCGAGCTCGTCCGGGTCCGGTTCTATGTAACCTCTCAAATAAGCATCCTTGTCTACATGGTGAACATGAACAATTCTTGTCATGCCTAACATAATCACAACAAAAATACCATGGTCAACACACTCAATAGATACACATGCTAACATTAACACAATACCCAACCCCTATGCCAATGCAACAACATTCTACCATGTATCTTACAAAACAGACTAGGGTTTGCAAGATATGGACCAAAACAAGAAATTAATGGGTGAAATCAAAGAAGAAGGGGAAGAATGCCTCAAGGCACTTGGGGGGATCGAACTCCACGGAGAGAGACTTCCGATTTGGGCACTAGGAGGGAGGATGTGGAGGGGGTAGAAGAGCCGCCGCCGCCGCTGCAGCTCCTGTGTGGGTGAGAAAGAATGGGATGGGGCTGGGGAGGGCTGGCACCGCGCTGGTACAGGACCTAAAGTGCGGCGCCAAGCGCAACGACGCTGCACTACACAGTGCGACGCCACATGGTGAGGCGCCGCACTAGCGGGACCGGGGCCCACGAGGCCACAGGCGAGCCACGCTGGCAGGTGTGCGGCGCCAAGCCGCATGGCGCTGCTCTTCAGAGTGCGGCGCCGTCGTATACGGCGTTGCAAAAAGGGTTAGTGGAATAAATTACTTTTGGCCAGAGTTCATTTCGTGAATTTGTTATTTTTATGGGTTATTTTCGTCCAAATTGCCAGTAGGTGATGGGGACGTGGCTGATCACATGCATGATGATGTTCCTGGTGTGTTAGTGTGCGGCGCAGACAAATCTATGGACAATGTTTATCCACATAGCAGAGATGGCGGTGTCCGCCGGGATGACGACACGGATGATGGGGGACCATCTCCACGTGGTGCACTCGGAGACGGTTGAGGCGAGTCCGAGATGGTTGCGCTATCAGGAGGAGATCCCGGAGTAGATGCATCGGACGTAGCACCAAAAGGATTGACATCAGGATAGCCACCTGCATGACCTCCAACAGAATCCTCCTGAAGGTTATCTTCATTAGAAAAATTAGAAACTATCATATGATCATGACGCATATAATTCTCCTGATCAGGGGTAGAAGGGCTCAAAAGAATTGAGGGTAATAAGTGAAGTTTAGCACGTAATTTTGCTCCAGCATTTGGATTAAGTGTGGAAAACGGAAAATGGATTCGTTAAAAACGACATCACGTGAAACGGTGATCCTACCCGTGGAAATATCCAAGAACTTGTAGCCTTTGTGCAGGCCACTATAGCCTAAGAAAACACATTGTTTAGAGTAGAACTGTAATTTGTGGTTGTAGGGGCGGCGATTAGGCCAAACTGCACATCCAAAGATACGAAGAAACAAATAATTATAAGATTATTCATCAGGTGACAAATTATGAGTGAGTTTGCTAGGAAGATGATTAATTAGATAACCCGCCATGAGGAAAGCTTCAACCCAATATTTCAGAGTCATAGAAGCATGTTTTAGCAAACAAAGGACAACTTCAACAATATGTCTATGTTTTTGTTCTGTGGAACCATTTTGTTGATAGGCATAAGGACATGATACCTGATGGGAAATGCCAACACGAGAAAAAAGGGGCTTAATTTTTGGTATTCGCCACCCTAGTCAGATTGGACAACAAGAATTGTTCTGTCAATCAAACGCTCAACATGTTGTTGAAAATCTTGATATTTCTAAAAAACATCAGATTTATTTTTGAGCAAGTAGAACCAAGTGAATTTGCTGAAATCATCAATAAAACTCACATAATACTTGTAACGACCAACAAAAATAGGGCAGCTGATGGCATCAAACGTGGCCACTTTTTATTGAAACTCCAAGTGCAGAGTGTTGTAGCAAGCTTCTTTTCTCCACAAGGGTGACTCGAGGGTTTATATCGAACTCTTAGGGAATTGGTTATGAAAGGGTATTTGTCTTCTCCTCTTAAGCAACCTATAAAATAAAATAATTTGTCTTGTGTCCCCAACTCCACCAATTGGTTGTCAAGCACAAGGTTTCGTATTAGTAATATAAAATAAAATATAATAAAAACTAAATTAAAAATAGTAAATAAAGTAAAGTAATGCAAACTAGATGATATGGAAGATAGGAGAATTATTTTTGGGTTTTTGTTAGTGATTGCAAGTAGGGAAAGTATTTTTGTATTTTTGAAATATTAAATTGCAGAAAATATAAATGATAGTAGATGCAATAGAAAGGCGTTTGTTATGATAAAAATTGGACCGGGGTTCATGGGTTCACTTGTCTACTCTCTTTTTAAGTTGTAGTGATCACAAAACGATTCATTAATGATAAAGATTCTTGGAAATTTTATATGTGCTTGATAAAGAAATTAATATAGGCATCACATTCTAACATAGAGATGGAATACATCTCTCTTATACTCCTCAAGAAAGGGAAATTTCCATGCAATCTTGAATTAATAACAAATCAGAGTATAGCTTTAAACAATATACCATGATGTTTGAAATACAAATATGCTACCTTGATCTAACAAAATTGACACATTGTCACATGATAACTATAGCACATTATTTCACTTTATCCCTAGTGAGGCATCAAAAGAAAGGTAAAAACCAAAGTATATCTAGAATATTATTTGTCACAGTTCAATCTCCACCACCGTGCTACTCCATCTAATACACACTTCTCCTCGTACAAGTTCTTGCATACAAGTTGGATCAAAACAAGAAATTAGGAACATGGTGCATGATATGCATCTATCAAAACATCTTACACAAAATAGATTCCAATCTTAAATATCAAATCATAGAGCAAAGATCCACCACATAGGAATTACAAATATGACCATAATCATGTAGGGCAGCTCATATGGTACTAGATCTATGAAGAAAAAGAGAGAAATAGATCAAGCTACTGCCATAAACCCATAGCCCAGAGGTGGACTACTCCCTCTTTATCATGGTGATAATCTTTGGAGATGTTGGAGGGTGGAGATCTCCCGGAGGTGGTACCGTGAGTTTACCCGTCCAGTCTTTGCTAGATCTGACTTTGTTTTGGTGGTGTTTTCGTTTTTGGTGTGCTCTCTCTCGATGACACACCGTGGGTTCCTTATATAGGGATCTTTAGGTCAAGAGAACACCGTGGGCGAAAGAATCGAGGCGATCAGACGACCGATGATGGAGAGAGCATGGGTGGCGCACCCACCTGTGCTGGGCGCGCCACATAGGATTTCTTGGGACTCTTGGCCCTCCTGGTGGGATTCTTGTGATCCACATGCTTCTCGGTGATAAATAATGGCATTCCCAAAAGTGCAGGTCCATTTGACTTTGTATAGGTCCTAAAACATCAAAAAAATGAAAACAGGTTTTTTCTGCCTGCCGGTTATAGCCAAAATAAAGGGGATCATTGGTAAATCCCCAAAAATCAATATAAAACATGGATATAACATTACATATGATGCAAATATGTGGTAAAACATGTTAAAAAACTACAAAGTTCATGTATGCATTTTACATGCATCAGCAGGCACCCAAACATTCGAGAAAATGAGCTCCAAAGGAGCACTCGACACACTTTTAGACATAGGATAATGCAATTGATGACTTTTGCCTTTTTTTTACAAGTATCACAAATTGACTCATCATGCTTATTTGACACAGGAAGATTATTTGTCCTAAGGACTTTCTCAACAATAGAAAAAGATGGGTGTCCAAGATGCCCATGCCACCGTGTTGAGGATGGTTGACTCGCACTTGCACTCACACTAAGAAGTTGTTTGAATGGATCGGTGGTGACACCGTGAAAGGTGTAGAGGCCATTCCAACTCTCTCCCTAGAGTATGATTCTTCATGTGTCCTGATCCTTTAGAGAAAAGAAAGTTGGATGAATTTCAACATAAGCATGATTATCGGAGACAAGTTTAGAGGCATAAACTAGACTTTTGTGAGCATTGGGAACATGAAGGATGTTTTTGAGATGAATAGGATGATCAGAAGTATTAATATATGCATGACCAGTATGTTCAATTTCCATACCTTGGCCACTTGTGGTGTGGATTTGTTCATTGTCATGTGATGGCTAGGCACTTCTATTCTTGTAGACAGTTGTTGGGCCTCCAAGTGTAGACGTTTGTAGAACAGCAGCAAGTTTCCCTTAAGTGGATTATCCAAGGTTTATCGAACTCAGGGAGGAAATGGTCAAAGATATCCCTTTCAAGCAACCCTGTAATCAAGCTACAAGAAGTCTCTTGTGTCCCCAACACACCCAATATACTTGTTAGGTGTATAGGTGCACTAGATCGGCGAAGAGATAGTAAAATACAAGTAGTATGGATGATTATAATACAACTGTGCCAAAAAAGAGCTTTTGACGGGGAGGTAGAGATTGAAGCTGCCTAGGAATTCTGGGAGAGGACCCTTCCGCACAATACCATCCCGACTGCCATCGCCAACATGATGAAGAAAGGTATGTACATACCTTATCGTCTTCCAACTGCTACGCTGCAGCAATCTAGACATGGATCGATAATGAGAGTGAAGTACTGCTTTCTAATGTTAATGGTGGTTCTCACGCTTTTGTCTTTCAGGCACTCCAACGCGTGCCGACGATGAATCAACCAGTCCTTGAGCTGCTTGTTTTTCTACTCAACGAAGTGTAATGGATCCCCACCGAGCGCGTCTATTGCCATGATCGGTCTCTTCTTTAGAGAAAGGGACATGAAGGTTGGCAAAGTGATGACCGTAGCAATGCGGTCGCTAGTACCGGAAGGATTCAGCCAAAAGGCAATTTCTTTGCAAACTCTTCCACAAAGAATCCTTCCAGTACTAGCGACCCTACCGTCGACATCACTTTGCCCACCTTTATGTCCTACTCTAAAGAAGAGACCGGCCACCGCAGCCGGCGTGCTCGGTGGGCGATCCACTACACTTGGTTTAGTAGAAAACCCAGCAGTTCAAGGACTGGTTTGATTCATCGTCGGCACACCTTGGAGTGCCCTCAGAGACAAAAGTGTGAGAACCGCTAACATTAATTAGGAAGCAATAATTCACTCTCATTACCGATCCATGTCTAGTTTGCTGCAGCATAGCAGTTGGAAGACGATAAGGTATGGACATACCTTTCTTGATCATGTTGGCGATGTCAGTCAGGATGGTAATATTCGGAAGGGTCTTGTCCCAGTATATCTGGGCAACTTCGTTGGGCAGATTGATTGGAGCGTGGCCGCACAAGCGGCCGTGGAGAGGAGAAACGCTACGGCGTGAACAGAAAACATGATGGGTTTGTTTGATTGATTGATTGCTTGGCTCTCGGATTGGTCGCACCAGTATATATAGGCATACAGCAGCTTCAGGACTTAAATTCTTCGGTCCCCCACCCCTAAATTTATGGGCCTTGTTATTTTTTTGACCGGTCGAAACCCATATCGAGATCACGTATATCTCTGTATATGTGTACTCGGTCGAACTGGGTATAATCCACGTTCCGATCGGCCGATCTCACCTCCTATTATCGCGATCTACGTCTTTGTATGTCATATTTTTAATTTTTTTTTGTTATTCTTATATAACTTCTGATTTTTGCCTTCCGCACACACGAGCATACGTATATGGTGAGTATATGTCTAAGAGGACCATATAGAGTTCAGGTGGGTTTGTACGATCCTCTAAACAATCGGAATCGAGTTTTTGTTTGTCAAAATTTGAAAGAGGGGGAGGGGAGGCGGTGGGGGACCGAAGCAAAAGTGAAATTTATTTAGATGGTTTTTTTTCTTGCTCTGTCTCTCTCTCACAGACACACAAAACATGTTGTCGTCTCTCTCTCTGTCTAACCCACAAAACTTGTTGCCGTTAGCTGTTCCAATCGTACACTCTTATTATTTCTCATGTGAATGTTGTTAGCTGTTGCGATTCGTCCACTACCACCTCTCGTTCTATTTCATGCATAACTTGTTGATGTTATCTATTAGAACGAAAATGCCTTCTCTCAAGCTCCAGTCAGATCAAATTTTAAAATCTTGGAGCCCTTGCTTCATTAGTTCTCTACAAATTCAGAAACAAATCATAATCTGGCTAGTTGTTCTCTCTATTTGAAATTCTGCAAAATGTTTCAAGACCTTGCAGCTATATATATGCTCCATCGTGCCTCAACTCTTAGCCGAGCACATACTGCCTACAGGACCAAAAAAATGTTTATTCGTTTTTTACTTTTCTGTCCTATGAACCATAATCGCTTTGAAAAGTAACCCCGTATTATTGCAGTGTACAATCTCGAACTGGAATCGATGCACATAATCGCTTTGAAAAGTAACCCCGTATTATTTGGTTAATTATGCAATGTATAAATGTTAAGACAGATTCAACACACCACCATTTCTCTCACACGATCCTGTATCACATCTCTCTCATGCGAAACTCAGTTTACGCAAGACCCTTTCCTGTCCAATGAAAACGGTTTACGCAAACAAATGCTTTGTCGTAATCGCTTTGAAAAGCAAACCGGCAATCTTCGTACTATCTCAAACTGGAAGCGATGCACAAAATCGTCAGCGGATCACTAAGTCGCCACGGTATCACATCTCTTTCTCGTGTGAAACTCTCGTAGCTGTTAGCTGTTGCCATCATTACAAGACCTTCTCTCTCTCTTTTTTTTTAAAAAATCCAACTATCTATTAATAATCATCAAGAACAGTATAAAAAGCTTAAAAATAATAAAAATTACAAATAGGTCCATGCACCACCTAGCGACTACTATAGACACTAACCCTGGGCTGAAGACGTGGCCGTCCTCGCCCGTCCATTACTGGAATCGGACAAAGCTTTTCCTAGTATACCATCCACATCACTGTGCCAACCTTTATGTCCTACTCTAAAGAAGAGACCGGCCACCGCAGCCGGCGTGCTCGGTGGGGGATCCACTACACTTGGTTGAGTAGAAAAACCAGCAGCTCAAGGACTGGTTTGATTCATCGTCGGCACGTGTTCGAGTGCCCGAGAGACAAAAGCGTGATAACCGTCAACATTAGGAAGCAATACTTCACTCTCATTATCGATCCATGTCTAGTTTGCTGCAGCGTAGCAGTTGAAAGATGATAAGGTATGGACATACCTTTCTTGATCATGTTGGCGATGGCAGTCGGGATGGTAATATTCGGAAGGGTCTTGTCCCAGTATACCTGGGCAGCTTCGTTGGGCATATTCATTGGAGCAGTGGCCGCACAGGCGACCGTGGAGAGGAGAAACGCTACGGCGATGGGTTTGTGCGATTGATTGATTGCCTGGCTCTCGGATAGGGGTAGCACCAGTATATATAGGCATATAGCAGCTTCAGGACTTGAATTTATTTAGATGGGTTTTTTCCTAGCTCTCTCCCTCTCTCTGTGTTGCTCTCACCTTCATGAAGTTTGTTAACTGTTGCTCTCTCTCTCACACACACAGACACACAAAACTTGTTGTCGTCTATCTCTCTGTCTAACCCACAAAACTTGTTGCCGTTAGCTGTTCCAATCGTACATTCTTAGTATTTCTCACTTGAATGCTATTAGCTGTTGCGATACGTCCACTATTACCTCTAGCTCTATTTTATGCAGAACTTGTCGATGTTATCTATTAGAATGAAAATGCCTTCTCTCAAGCTCCAGTCAGATCAAATTTTAAAATCTTGGAGCCCTCGCTTCATTAGGTCTCTACAAATTCAGAAACAAATCATAATCTGGCTAGTTGTTCTGTCTATTTGAAATTCTGCAAAATGTTTCAAGACCCTGCAGCTATATATATGCTCCATTGTGCCTCAATTCTTAGCCGAATCGTTTCAGGACCCAAAAAAATGTTTATTCGTTTTTTACTTTTCTGTCCTATGAAAATGGTTTATACAAACTAATGTTTGTCGTAATCGCTTTGAAAAGCAACCCCATATTATTGCAGTGTACAATCTCGATGGAATCGATGCACATAAAGGGTAACAAATTTAAAGTTATGACAGATACAACAAACCACCATTTCTCTCACGCGATCCTGTATCACATCTCTCTCATGCGAAAATCGTTGCTGTTAGCTGTTGCGATCATTGCAAGATCCTTTCCTGTCCAATGAAAACGGTTTATGCAAACTAATGCTTTGTCGTAATTGCTTTGAAAAGCAAACCGGCAATCTTCCTATAGTACTATCTTAAACTGGAAGCGATGCATAAAATCGTCAGCGGATCACTAAGCCATCACGGTATCACATCTCTTTCTCATGTGAAACTCTCGTAGCTGTTAGCTGTTGCCATCATTACAAGACCTTCTCTCTCTCTTTTTTTTGGAAATTAATAATCATTAAAAACAGTATAAAAGGCCTAAAATAATAAAAATTATAAATAGATCCATATACCACCTAGCGGAAAATCGTTGTGCTAAGACCCCAAAATACCAGCGCACAACAACAACATTCATCGTAAATGATGACAACCGTAGATCGAAAGAGAATGGCCTGGAACTACACCAACAACAAAAAACGGACCAGATCCCAGGAGATCCACCAGATACACATTTCCACGAGCTCTCCGTTCACTAGATGCACCACCGGAGCAAGGATAGGACGGGAAGTATATTATTCTGATTTTAGGATGTAGGCGTCGTCTCAGCATCCCGAAAAAAATGGAAGAACAAACTAAACAAAGAAACAAAACCATCCTGCATATATTAGTTAATTATTCAAACATGTGGATTCTTGTGGGTTTTGGAATTCCTTGTGGCTGTTTAATTAATACATGTGAATTTCTACATGTATTATATTGATATATGTTGTGAGAAAATTTGGTGGCCATAGCAACGCACAGGAATCAACCTAGTCATCGTAACTTTCCTCTTTCTCTCATGAAAATGAAATTGAGACGGCCGACATCTGACCCTGGCGCATCAAATGGCTTGTGAAAACTTCATGGGAGATTGTTGGAGTTCCAACTATATGTGCAAAAAAGTGCACTGATCAGGTTCATCATTCTGTTGGATAAGAGAGCTGCAGAAACGTTCAGAAATACCCTCTAGGTATCTGTAACTGTAAGGCCTCCTCCATTAAGATATGCTCACTGAAAACAAAAGAGCTCTGGAAATTGTAGACTGGGGGCTCCTGCCGATCTCCGTGGTGTGGGAGAAGGGCAAGTAAGCAAGAGGCATGGTTTTGTACTTTCATGAGAGGAATTGATGCGTAATGGTTTCAAATTTACAGATTTCATTCTAGAATTCATCTTTTCCTACCACTACTTCTATTTCCAAACTTGTTCTCGTTGAATCTTCACCTGAACTACTTGGCTTTGCCAGGTTCACATCATCTGTCGGCTGCCTACCAGTTAGATGAGCGGCTCGCGTACTCCTGGACCATCGCCCCAAAAACCGACGGCCTTCCCAACAGCTTGGAAGGAGCATCAAACTCTACCATCAACCCTGAAACAACCGGAAGACACACAAAATTCAAATAAAAGCGAGCTTTTCTTTGAGTCTGAAGGACACCAGAAAACACATAGGATTTCTGTAAGCCACATCATACCTGCATCTAGAACCAGAACCCTATCACTATCCATGACGGTCGGGACACGATGCGCAATGCTGATGACGGTGCACTCACGGAACTCCTCCCGGATGATCATCTGGATGGCCACGTCCGTCTGGGAGTCGACGGAGGCAGTCGCCTCGTCCATGAACAGGATCCGGCTCCGCTTCAGTATGACGCGGCCGAAGCAGAGGAGCTGCCTCTGTCCCACGCTCAAGTTCTCCCCCATGTCGGCAACTATAAACAAAGGAATGAGTATCTTTCTGTTGTCTACTAAAGAATAGGAAGTGAATGCATACATTGCAGTAAAGATCATCTTTAGTATTGTATTTCCTGCAAAAGAATTCATCCATCTGCTACGTACTTGTGTCTCGATGGTTGTGATTCTACTCTACATAGGGACCAAGAATACCATATTATAAAGCATACCTAGTGCATCAAGCTTTTCAGGTTTTGCAGCTACTGTATCTTTTAATTGGCAACGCTCAAGGGCCTACATGTGTAGGAACATATATTAAGATCAACAGGCACAATGAAACACTCTGCTTATCAACGAGGAAGTTAGTGTGTTGGAACACAAAGCGGCTACGAACCGTACCTGCCATATCTCGGCTTCAGAATACTGCCCAATTGGGTCAATGTTGCTTCTTACGGTTCCTTCGAAGAGTGCAGGATCTTGAGGAATCACACCGAATTGAGACCTCAGATCATGAAGGCCCAAAGTGCAAATATCTACTCCGTCGATGATGATCTGCCCTTTCGCAGGCTCCACAAGCCTGAACAATGCCTGTATTAAAGTTGACTTGCCACTGCCGGTCCTCCCCACAACGCTAATCTTTTCTCCACTGCTGATGCTCATTGTAATGCCTTTTAAGATTAGAGGTGTGTTTGACCGATACCTGACCTGAAAAAAAAACAATACTCTACGGCTCAGTTACCTATCAATCACCTAGAGAATAGCATGGTAAAAAAAAGGTTACCAAAGGAAGAATCAGCAAAAGAGGAGAAGAAATGCTCACCTCTAGATCCGTTATGTTTATATCTCCTCTTTGGAGCCAATTTGGTGAGGGAAGACTGTTGAAGGGTAGAGGGAGAGAGAGATTGCGGAATATGATGGTTGTATTATTGAGCCTCTCGGGAGAGTATATATAGGCGTACAGGGACCGACTTGAAGTACAAGACAAGTAATCTACTTGTAGTACAAGACAAGTAACCTAGTCTATTCCTAACAAATACGTATACTCTAACATCCCCCCGCAGTCGTAGCGGTAGCATCCTGAACAACTGGAACGTCGCGAACGGTCAGACTGGAGAGCCGAAGTAGACCAGTATGCTGACATACCCCCGCAGTGGTAGCGGGAACGTTGTGGATAGTGTCACGTCGCAGAAACTTGGACCGTAGAGGATGCTCGTGAGGAGCTCAGGCGAGGTGGTAGCCCTTGTGCCGGTGTCGAGTGAGCCGAGAGCGGTGGGTGCTGCAACCTTGGTCGAGGTAGCCGCGCGAGGGGTCGCCGTGGTCGATGTCGTGGTCGGGGTTGCCGGTGTCGAGGTAGCCGCATATTAAGCCGCGTGCGCATAGTGCAGCCAGTAGAAGGACGGAGACGCGTCAGGGCAGTCGTCGGAGAGAGCGATGCCGAAGCCGATGCAGTCCGAGCCGTCGAGGACGAGGTGCGGCCATGGCTTTGCCAAAACCAGGCGCACGTCGGGGACGAAGGCATACTCTGGTTGTGCCAAAACCGAGTATGCGAAGACGAAGTCGGTATGACGCAGTCGAGGCAGACGTAGAGGAGGTAGTCGATGCCGATGAAGACCTTGTCAAAGCCAATGAAGACGAGGCGCTACAACCGGGCTTGCTAGACTCGGGAACGCGTCGGGGACGAAGGCACGCACCGGTGTTGCCAGTACCGGGCATGCGAAGAACGGGACCAGTAGAAACAACTTCACGCCATATCAGAGAGGAGACTAGCAGAGGAGGACTCTACGACGGTTGTGTTGCGCAGATCGGCGAGATGCCGATGCAGGCCGCGGTTGTCGGAGTAGACGAGTAGGTGTGGTCGAGGACGAGGCGAGGACGATGGCGACGAAGTCGTTCTGGACGAAGACGTAGAAGGCGGCGAACCAGCAACGACCAGGAGTGGTCAGACTGGATGCCTAGACGGAGGGGTAGTCGGCGGGACCTACGACAGCCAGGAGTGGCCATGCAGGCTACCTGTGGAGATGCGGCGGCGGTGCTCGAAGTAGGCGAGGAAGAACCCGGCGACGTGACGAAGACCATGCGCGGACGGCGGCGACCCGCGCCGAGGGAGGTGGCGCGGTGGAAGCCTGCGACGTCCTTGCGGGGTGACGGCGATGACCGCGTGCAGCGATGCTACTGCCCGATGGGGCGGCGTAGCTGCAGGGCGCGAGTCGGTGCAGCGGTGTGAGAACCACCAGCGACGGACACGCCTGAGAAGGCGCGTTGGTAGCCGGTGGCGGGGACCAAAGGCGGCAACGCTACGGCCCGAAGGGGCGACGCAGCGGCAGCCCGATGCTCGATCGGTGGTAGGCGCGTGCTCGGGGACGTACTCGGCGGAGACGAGCGCTAGATCGGTTGATCAGACCGACGGCGGCGTGCGTACGCGCCAAGTCCGTGACGACGACAGATCGGAATCTGCGGCGTCGTTGTCGGTGCAATCCCGGACGATGACGGCGAAGACAATCCGAGGGGGGGTCGGCCGCGACAGCCTCCCGAGGAAGCCGCAGCAGCCGGCCGCGGTGCGCGGCAGCCTGCCATGAGGCCGCGATGGCCTACCGAGGAAGGCACAGCGGCGCAGGTGACAGGCGCACGGGCGCGGTGTAGATCGCCGATGCCGATGGTCGGAGTAGAGGCGCGGCGATGACGACGGCGATGGGCGACGCAATCCGATCTAAGATCGGTAAACCAAAAAAGAAAACCGATCAAGAGATCGGAAAAAAAGACTTGCAGGGCAGCCGATCACGGATCGGCGGACGAACCCTGCGTACGGGTTGCGCGGCCCCCGGCGGAGATCATGGAGATCGACCTCCCCGGGGGCGGCGCAGTGCGGAAGCGGAGGCGGCGGCTAGGTCAAGGACCGTGCCGCTCTGATACCATGTTGAAGGGTAGAGGGAGAGAGAGATTGCGGAATATGATGGTTGTATTATTGAGCCTCTCGGGCGAGTATATATAGACGTACAGGGACCAACTTGGAGTACAAGACAAGTAACCTACTTGGAGTACAAGACAAGTAACCTAGTCTATCCCTAACAGATACGTATACTCTAACAAAGACAATCTGCCACTGTCCATGCTGCCTCAGAAGGAAGACTGCTATACTGATTCACCCTCTCCACAGAGACCATGTCATTCTCTATCATACAGCTTATGGAAATTGCATAGTACACCAAGGAATTGAGAGAAAGACCGTAGGACAGAGACATTCCGACAAATTCTACATCAAAAACAATAATATCAATGTCGGGGTGACCTACTGCGTTTGCAGGTTATAAAGAATTATGAAGAGCTGGAAAGACAAAAAAAAATGTGTGGTTCCTATGTTAACCAGTCCAAAAACCTTGCCACTGCACCATGCACACACTTCTTCACTTCTTTACAGTGAACTGCACATCTAGCACCGAACTTGTCTTGTTGGTTCAAGAATTTTTTTATGAGCAATTGGTTCAAGACTTCAAGTAGACGATAGAAGGTTTTGCCCTATCACTGATTGTGTGTAGCAATCATGAAGTATTAGGCTGGTTTTATATCTCAATTAGTAAGCCTTGCCAACTAGTCAATAAACAGAGGAACTGTACGGGCTAGTTTATTACAGTGCTACAATTGCAATGCCTGAATTAACATTTCATAAATCAAACTAACCTTTTTTTATATGCGATTAGTGAAGTTAGTTTTTGTGCTAAATAAGTTTACTTGTTCATAACATGAGAGTTACCAAATTCGGAGTTCGCTCAGTTCATGGTCCGTCACTTTATAAAAACCTAGTTGGACAGGAAGCCTCTGGTTTGCGAATCCGGCAACAAAGGTTCAAGAATCTAGTCATTCTGATTCAGTGACTTCGACTTGCGAATTGAATTTCTCTATTCGCGAACCTGATGGTTTGGGTTCCATAATTATGATTTAAGACCACAGCTGTCAATTTGTGACCTCATCTGGATTCAACATAAGAAAATGAACTCATCATCACTAGTGCCAAAAGGCCAAAGATAACACGAATTGACTAGTAGAACATAATGTATTAATCAACTTTTCAACTGCCAGCAACAAGCATACTACGTAGCTCACTACATCACATTAAGATAAACTATAGTTACCTAGCTAGAATATAGATTGAGACTTAGAGATTAAATTTGCCGCATTTGCTAAATGGAGCATTAGTGGACAAGGCCATGATCGTTGAGCAAGTGAAGGCACTATGCTACTACTTCCTATGTCGTGCCGGAGTTTATAATTTCAACTCACAGAAGGTGGAGCTAAAAATACAAATGTGCAGAAATTATTTATTTGGTCAGTTGATATCTTTTGCTGACAAAGAAGCCTTAGTTTCTTTTATCTCTTGCTTGACGTCAAACGCATGATGTCGTCGAGCATAATCATCATCGTGCACTCCTCAAGGTCAAGGTTCCTCCACTATAGCTGTTCAAGACAGAAGATCGGTTCTTCTATATTTGTACTTGATCAATATCCTACTTACAATAGGAACTCCCTTGTAAATTCCCGGTAATTTTGGCAGAAGTCCAAGACTTAAATTGATCAAAACTAATTACATCAACAGACTGCCAAGTGCACTCAGCATGAAGTTTACTTTGTCCGATGAAATGCAATTTATAAATACTGATTGATGGGGATTTAATAATACCTTTCTTGACAAAATTGTTAGGCAAACTGATCATGAGAAAAGCAGTTATAGACAACACAAGTGTGCCAATTAGCTCCAGGCGAAACCCAAACCACCGATTAGATGCATAGTTATGGAAAGACATGCGCAAATTCGAATTAATTCTGTCCAAGTTTGTTCGGTAAAATTCATCCTCTTTCCCAAAGCATCTAATAGTTGGAGAGCCCAAAAATGTCTCGGTGAGGTGATCAATAACCGGTGCTCTTGTTACTCCTTGGAGACGAGTTAGCTCTCGAGATATCGCAATATAACGATTCTGAAAGATATAAAGAAATGTCAAAATTTCATCTTTGCAAGGATTCCCTTAGGATATGGTGACATGAAGAATGGTTTCAGTCCTAACATGTATTGTATATGTTAGCTGGATTATACCCGGTACCAAATGTTCAGAAGCAGTAGGGGAAGCACTGCTATGACAGACGGCCATGCTACTTGGCAGGTAACTGCAATGCTGCAAACCACTGAAATGCATATGGATATGCCGGCACCCGTTTGGAATAAAAGGGCAGTGTCTATTTTAGTTTGATCGGACGATGCCTGAAGAAAGAATACACAAGGGTAATAGTACTTAAACAAATGATTGTATACATAACTGTTAGCATGACTTGTAACAACTAAATTTGTGGCTTCATAAGACATACCTGGCTTAGGATCCTTCCCGAAGGAGTGGTGTCAAAAAATGACACTGGGGCTCGTAGAATGCTGTTAAACATCTTACTGAAAAAGGCCTGGGCAGATTTAAGTCCCAAAAATGCTTGGAAAAGAACGGTGATAAATTCAAATACAACCGAAGCAGCAACTATCAAAACATAGACACCAAGAAACATGGAAATATCAAATATGGTGCCTCCTGATGTTTCATATGACAGCCAGTAGTTACTAGCCATTCTGGAGCCCTCTGACAAAACAGATATAGCTAAAATGAGCATAACTCCCAACCCGCCCCAAGCCTGCGTGATGTATAGCTTGTATACATTCCAACTTACTCGTCCACACTCCTTTTCCTCTTCATCGATCAGCTTAGAAGAACCTGCTTCTTTGCTCGATGAAGCATCATTTGTATCACTGTTTTCATTACTAGATTTGGAGCTAATTGAAGGGGTCTCTGGTAATACCGTGGTGGCCGGAGAATTCTCAGTATTCTGAACATGGTGGCCTTGCACCCGTGGTGCTTCCATGGAACTGTGGTGAGCAGCAACAAGAGCTAAAAAATCTGAACATGAATCTAGTAAGTCACCATAGTTCCCTGACTGAATTATCCCACCATTTTCCATTACCTGCATGTTCACATCCAAGTTTATCTCTATCAGCAACGTATCTTCCACATAGTATATGAAGTATGGCATATTCTGACATGTAAAGGAAAAATAGATTTGAACAAAATAGATAGAAAGTTTATAGGGACCATAGGTATGAACATTGCATCACTTCTTCCCCTAATACCTGAAGAAAAATAAAACATTGCTACTGATGCTCTGCAATATGTTTGAGTTATTCGCTTCTTATTTTCTAAAGGAAGAATATAAGTCTACTTTTCCTCCAAAAGTAATGCGCACAAATGAAAATGGAACTTACGAATACAGTATCCACATTTCGTAAGAAATCCACTTGGTGAGTAACAAGCAAAATAGTCTTATTCTTGAGTATGCCCTTGAGGCACTCCTGCAGAACAAGGCTAAATGTTAGAGTGATGCCAAATAATTGACTAAAATACTTTGAACTTTGTGATATGATCGTGTTGCAACAATCATCTGCTGAACAGTGTCCACTATCTCATTCTCTAATGAGATAGCTCCATTGTTAATTGGGATTTCTATTTTCGTGCCCCTGGTTCGTTAGTTGTACTCACTTTTCTCTAGCCGCTTAGGTTTTTTCTCACTTTTTTCCAGCTCCTATTATGGAACTCTCGCATGGTCTGAAACTCGCTCTCCGCCAGCCTTTCCGTTAGATGCTGACAAGTGGGGCCGCATTCAGTCGGGTCCCGTAGTGGACCCTCGCCGTTACATGCTGACAAGTGGGGCTGCGGTCTATCAGGTCTCGTAGTGGACCCTTTTCGTTACATGCTGACAAGTGGGGCCGCGTTTAGTTGGTTCCCGTAGTGGACACCTCTCTCCACTTATCAGGATCAGCATGGGACCCATAGCTTATCCACGTGAGCGTCGGACCCATAGCTTATCCATGTGAGCCAGCCCCGTGCCCACGCCCATGCCATTGTCTCCACTTTATTCTTCTTCTCCAGCGACGGTGGCCCTTCTCTGGCGACGGCGACCCTTTGTCGAGCTTCACTTCAGCCTCCCGTTCGTCCTGGCCGCAGTATGGTGTCGTCCCGTTGACATGTACGAAGGATGACAATGGCAACCGTGCACAGAGAAGGTTAGATCTCGCACCAAAATGCACCAAAATGGCAACCGGGGCGCTTTCTGTGGAGAATGCGGCCGGCGAACTGTTCTGATGATTTAATTAGTTTATCGAGTTAATGTCTTGGCTGCAACCAAGTGAAAGAGTGTTTATAATTAAAAATTAGGGACATGAGTGTATAATAAATAAGAAAATGACACAACTCTTGAACACTTTGAAATTTAAAAAATTATACAACTCTTAATGTATAAATGTGTTTATAAATGACACAACTCTTGAACACTTTAAAATTAAAAAAAATTATACTTGACACAACTCTTGAACACTTTCAAATTTAAAAAAACTATACAACTGTTAATGTAAAACTTGATTTATATACATTTCTTATGTTGGCAGGTCACATAATAAGACTCCCTGGGTAGAGGCCACTATGTTTTCATCTTTTTAAATTTGTTGTGCATAAAATGACTCAAATAGCTAGCTAAAACCCATTCGTTGACTCTCTGTTGACCAGCCACCGGAGGATAAAGTGAGTATATTGCACATGGCAGTGTTAGTACTGGAGGGCCAAACTGAGTACAACCAAACTACCAGTGTTACACTCGAGGGTATAACTGAGCACAACTAAGTGGCCAAGGTTAGACACAAGGGGGAAAACGTGACACACGGTACGTGTGTCGTGATGCACGGGGTGGTAGCGGACGTGTGTGGCCATGCACGGTGCAGTAGTGCACGCGGTTACGCGGTGGATGGTGGTGCAACGAAACGTCTCCTCTCTTCACCTTTATAGAGGCCTCCTCATTATCACTCATCACTCACTCGCTCACTCACTCACGCAACCATCTCCACTGTACCATCACCTTCTGCAAACCCCCAAGAAAATCCCAGCCACGCCGGCGATGGAGAAGAACGGCGCGGTGGCCATCGTCGCCTCCAAGGCAGCCGACAAGGAGGCTCCTGTCCCCGTACAGGACCCCGTTGAGGCATTGGAGGCAGCCTCCATCCCCGTCCAGACCCACGTCCCCGCTTCTGCCGTAGCCGCCGGCGAGGAGGCCCCCGTCCCCTTACAGGCCCCGCCGTTCTCCTACAAATCCCGCACGGCTGGGACCCCTAAAGGGACAACGATTATATCAGGCCGGAGAACCCCTTCGACACCAGCTTAGCCGACCCATGGTCGAAGGTAACTAGGGTTTTCTCCTCTTCCTTTGTTCTTCCCCTATTCCCATCGTTGGATGCTAGATCGTGTGTTATTAGGGCTTGGCGTTTCGTATTTTCAATCGTTGGATGTTAGGTATTTTTACAGTAGCCAATCCTCTTATGTTAGATCTCGTATTTCGATGAATGCCCCTAGGTGGGAGGAGTACTAGCACCGATCTGTAGTTGGGATCAATACTATCACCGATCTGTAGTTAGGATCAGTACTAGCACCGATCTGTAGTTAGGATCAGTATTCGATTTGGTTTGAGATTTGGGGATTGGGGAATAAAGAGGGGATCTCAATCGGTTATTTTATGCAAGTAATCAATCCCGATAATCACGACATCTCAATCATGTCCTTATTGCACGCTACTGTTTTTTGTAATAGGTGGATAGCAGCGACGTCTGCAGCGACGACGAGTCCACGGACACCAAGACTCGTCAGGTGCTGAGGAAGCTGAAGTCCGGCCAGTTCAACGGCTTCTTCGCCGGCGACGTCTACAGGTGCCCCTTCTGCACCAGGAGCCTCGCCACCGACTTCAACTCCCTCTTGATGCATGCCGAGGACGTGAAGACCTGCGGCCTGTCAAAGAACGCCAACGCCTTCAGAGCCCAGCACAAGGTGCTCGGTTTTCACCTCCGCAACCTCCAGAAGGTGGCCATCGAGGAGGGTCGCATGCCCCCGATCAAGCCCAAAGCGCCCAAGATCAAGGGACTGGGCAGCAAGAAGTGGAGGAAGCGCCAGAGGGAGGAGTCGGAGGCCCTCCTAGCGGAGGCTAGGAGGGTCCACTGATCTTGTGATGCTGCTATAAAGCAACTTCTTTTGTTTTGTTGTGTGTGTTGAACTTATAAGCTGCTGCAGCTGAGCAGCCTAATTGTCGAACCTGGTTTCAGTATTGTACTATATAATCCTTTATTAGCTGTTTTATCTACATCTGCTCTTTTATCTACATATTTATGGTGCCGGTTAGATTTGCTTTCAGATTGGGAAAATACGAGGGCCAAAAGGAACCATGAATGAAGAGAGAATCTTCTCTAGATTCGTTGCTTTTTTGGCAAAAATAACAACTGTTAGCGACATAAAGGAAAAAAAGCTCATAAAAAGGCCAATCATAAAAATAAAAAAAAAGAAATCTTCCAATTTAGGCGACAGGGCGCACGTAACTACCATACGCGGCCCATATGGTCCTACACCACATTCCCCAAAACGCGTTCCCAACAAGCCGGCCCCACGCTGTCCAACATGGGGGGTCCTACTACGGGACCCGACTAAACGTGGCCCCACTTGTTAGCACGTAACAGGGGGGCCTACTTGTCATCACGTAACGGCGAGGGTCCACTACGGGACCCACCTGAATGCGGCCCACTTGTCAGCACGTAACGACGAGGGTCCACTAACCGGACCCGGCGGAGAGCGAGTTTCAGACCGATGTGAGAGTTTTGGACAAGGAGCTGAAATGTGAGGAAAAACTAAGCGGCTGGGGAAAGTGAGTACAGCTTACGAACCAGGGGCTCGAAAATAGAAATCTCTTGTTAATTAGGTGCCGAGACACCAACATGGTCAGGAAATCTTTGACCATCCGTTGACCAATGAACTAGTTGAATAAAGGATACAAGAGACTTGAGTTTATTTATATATCACACCTATATAAATGTTTCCTTATTGATATAGTTGTTGCATGACATAAAACTATTATGAACTAATGGAATGTGTATACTAAACTCCTTCAATATATATGTATGCTCATAAGACAAATTATATTATATATGCATCAACATGTAATATATTCAAACAAGCCCGAAGAAAGAGGTCACTTCAATCTATATAATCATGACGAGGTTTTGTTTAATGGATTCCTTCATTGCACGTCACTTATACCAGACCTCTCCCTCCTCTACAGATCCTCTTACCACGGTAGAAATACACCCCAAAACTCCATCGCGGTAGAACCTGCTACCGCATCGCCATCGGCTACCGCGGCAAAGCTCTCCACCTCCACCACGTGGAGTGACTTTAGTCCCAATTCGTAACAGAACCAGGACTAAAGGGGGACCTATAGTCCTGATTCCACAATTCCGGCTGCAGAATCAGGACTAGAGCCCGTCTAGAACCAGGACTAGATGCATGTTCTCCACTAGTGTGTCATCGCGTGCATAATAAACTTGTACTACTAGGTATCATGTTTAGTCTAGCTCTTAGTGGCGTCTCACGTTGTGACTCCCCAAACACACCTCGCCGTTCCGCTTGACCGGTCGCAGTTGTTGTTTTCCCGCTGCACTTGGTACAGCGACCGACGACCGTGCATGGGTAGGAGATGCCTGTAAATTCATTTTCACTTGGTACAGCGACCGACGACCCAATGGTGTCATCACCATGCCAGGAAGCTTCACCAGGTCGGACAACTGCAAAAGAGATTTCAACATCTCCCAATCATTCGGCATGTAGGAGGAGCTCGCAAGGCTGAAGGAGGTCACAGACAACGGTCTTCCCCTAGTCACCAGGCAAAACGCACCTGATATGTCATTCGGCTCTGCAGTCAACACTAAAAAGGTGCAGGTCCATCCGATGGACCCCTCCAAGATGGCATTGATCGCCAATGACCTAAGTCCCGCATAGGAAAGCGTGCTTGTCGAATTCTCCCGTGAGCGCTGGGAAATCTTTGCTTGGTGTCCCGCGGACATGCCAGGAGTTTCTAGGGAATTCGCCGAGCATGCACTCAATGTGTTTCCGGATGCTAAACCGGTGAAGCAGCCGCTACGTCGACTGCCTGAGAAAAGGGCCGAATCCATCGGCATCAAGTTCAACCGACTCCTTGACGCCAACTTCATCAGGGATATAAAGGAAAGCTTCTGGCTAGCTAACCCCGTGCTAGTCCCTAAGAAGGACACAGACATCTTGCGGATGTGTGTGGACTTCACGTCGCTCAACAAGCACTATCCTAAGGACCACTTCCTTCTACCACGTATCGATCAAATCATCGAATCCACTGCAGGATGTGAGAGACTCTCCTTCCTCAACGCCTACTCGGGCTACAATCAAATTCGACTAAAGGTCGAAGATCAAGAGAAACGGCGTTCATCACGCCGTTCGTAGTGTTCTTCTACAACACAATGCCCTTTGGGCTGAAGAACATAAGCGCTACTTACCAGAGATGCAAGCAGGAATGCCTCAAGAACCAGATTGGTCGCAACGTTCAAGTCTATGTTGAAAACATAGTAATCAAGACCAAGGAGGCCAGAACACTTATCGATGATCTTCACGAGACATTCGACAACCTTGATCGCTACAAGATCAAGATGAACCCGGACAAGTGCGCCTTCGGTGTCCTGTACGGCCAGTTGCTTGGGTACTTCATCTCTCATCAAGACATCAAGGCCAACCCGAAGAAAATCCGGGCTATACTAGCCATGGAGAAGACTAAGAATGTTAAAGAAGTCCAGCAGCTAGTTGGGCCCATCGCGGTGCTCAGCAGATTCATCAACCGCATGGGTGAAAAGGCTCTTCCATTCTATCAGCTTATACGCAAGGCCGAAAAAATCGAGTGGACGGCCGAAGCCGACGAGGCATTCGAAGATCTCAAGCTGCTCTCCACATCTCGATCTTGGTCATGCCAAAGGAGAGGGAACCCATGCTACTAGACTTCGCAGCCATGCACCAGGTGGTAAGCACCGCCCTCGTGGTCGAGCGACCCGAAGATGGCAAGACCCATGGGGTACAACACCTAACTTAGAGAATAGGATATTACTAATGTCTTATGGTAGACCCAGACTTGGAGCATGTGTTGGGCTGGACTAGCTAACTCTCTTTGGGCTTAGGCATTTAACTTTATAATTTCTAGAAGATTACAAAGAGATTTACTTGGGTGTTTTTTTCTAGGCCCATTTTGAATCTGTGGTAGCCCTAGGCTAAATCTACACATGCTCGTACCAGTCACGTGATACTTAGAACAAACACACATTTGATGGATGCTAGGACAGAACCAGCACACCAGCACTAGAGCATCGCTCAGAACGTGTACATCTGACACACCGTATGCCTAGGATGCTTTATGTGTGGCGCTCAGAACATACAAAAATAAGATATGATGTAAATATCTTTTCTTATTATCTTCCAATTATAGCTTAAAAACACTTTTAACTTTAATAAATTCTAACTATAATATAAACATTTTCTTTGCACTAATAGCGAGGACAAACATATTGTTGCTACATACTGTATGCATGCACACCACACCAACCCATAAGATTGACCATGTATCTGATCCAACCATTAGAGAAACGTACACCACTAAAAGTAGTGCAGCATAAACGAACACTTTACAGTTGTTAGCAAAATAACTTACAAACAAGCATGGGAGTATCACATGTAACACAACCCTCTTAGTTCCTACTCTTCAAATTTTAGTAGTTTATATGTATAATTTAAAAATTTGTACATAAAAATTAAATAACTCTTGGATGAGAGTAGTTCACATATAGCACCCTCAATCACAGTACATGTACAATTGGGTCCAATTATTTGACATGTTTTATTTCCATTAGGCATGCATCTCAATTAATCGACTACATTAGACCCGTGCACATATATGTGATGCAATTATAGATGGAATATTAAGAAAATCCGGTGATCAAGTTAACTAATGCGACTAGGTGCAATATATACTTCATTAGCCGAAGATATAAATATTGGCCACATTCATAATATTGATTTTCTACCATAAATAAAACTAATTGCCACAATAACAATTGGTAGATGAGCTGCCATCCACCCATTGTTTATGGTAAAGTAGGAAGCTATTTTAATCATGTTTTGGTATCTAGCTATGGCGACACGTCAAGACAAATATACTTATATTCTCAGTGATCTTATACGTATATATATATATTTTTATATTTGTGGAAACATGAAAAATATATGGATCATTAATCACAAAAGATATGGCCAATATATCAATAGTAGTCATCCTTTTGTTTTGGTGTGAAGCGGCGGAGATATAGATCATGTGCGTATCGAGGGTAGTTTCGAATGGACGGTAGATATCGACTCTCCATGGACACACCCCATCTCTTGGTTCCCTATAAATACCTGAGCATAGAGGGTGTACAAGGCACACAACAACAAGCCTCATACATCAAGAGTAGGAAGAGATCTAAACCTTCTTCCTTTGGTTCTCCATAAGCTCTTGCTAGATTTAAGGTCCATATATGCATTCCTTTGTATCTCCCTTATTTATTATCATTGTGTAGTAGTTTTTGTGTCCATAATTTTCACACAAAATACTGATATAGGTGCTATACCTTTGTACGATGAAATAGTGCATTATATATATGCACTATGAAACACACAATTTATTTTTGTTGTTGTTGGTACTTGACAACCATGTATTGTTTCCACTTACATAGTTTCTTTGCTCTCATCGTGCAGGGGCGGAACTAGGTCCATGCCCCACCCTATTGTAAAATTTTCTGAAAACCCTTGATATTATGTGATATTCTATAGAAATGATCCCACTATAACCTATATTCCCCTCCAACTTGCGCATTCTAAAATGTCCCCATTGTAACATATTCCTAGATCAGCCGACCTCATGATACGGTTTTTGTCACACTTGCTACAGAAAAGAACATGGAAATTTATCCATGTGTAGGGCAACACTTCTTTGTTATTCTTGTTATCATGTTATACACAAATATAAGTTTTCTTCTTCTTATTCTCCTTATTAGTACTAAGAAAGTGTGCACAACTCTTGCAATAGGAAATTTGATGATTTCAAGTTATTGCTAGATCTAGCATTCTTTTTATGAACTAAGATAAATATGAAGCACATTCTTATCTCATAGATTATTTGTGACTAGTATTTATTATGATTTTGCAAGTATAAAATGTTGTTGGATACATAGAAAACGCTACAGTTTACTAATTGACTTTATGATGTTTTTGTTGATTATTTTTGAGAATAGTCGATTATAATCACCTTAAATGTATAAAAATGGATCGAAATAACCACTCTCTTTATTTTTTGCAGTTCGCTTAGCTGATCATGGCATCAGTTGTGAAGGCTCTGCTTGTTGAAGATGCCCGAGTTGATGCCCTAGTTCTCTCTGCGATGCTTCGTAGGTTCCACTGTGAAGTTACTATTGCTAAGAATGGGAAAGAAGCCGTGGATATGTTCCTTGAAGGGAAGAAGTTTGACATTGTTCTATGCGATAATGACATGCCCATAATGACTGGCCCTGAGGTACTTTTATTTTGGATATACCATTTCTGTATGAAAAATATACATATTTAATTTTGCTTGAATATTTATAGTTTTTTAAATTAACTGTTGTGTTACTTAACAGGCAGTTGAGAAGATCCGTGCAATGGGAGAAATTGATGTGAAGATTATTGGGCTATCATCTGATAAGAATGTGCGAGAGGTGTTCATGACTGTTGGTGTTGATGTGTTCTTTCCCAAACCATTGAAGATTGATGTTCTCGGGGCTATGATCAAGGAGGTCATCAACAAGAAGAGAAATTCCATGGTCTAAGCGTGACCCTACTTCCTCGAGCGATAAAGGGAATAAGATGTTGAGCTTATATATGTTTGGGCGAGTCTACATTGTCATGTTTGTTTAATTTTGTCGGATTGTTGTTTAATTTAAAGCTTCATGTTAAAGATCGTCATTAGCAATAAGGATCTGAGAGTTTACCAATAATTAGATGGGTTTCATGTAATATGTATCTCCTTCGATTTTAGTCCATTACTTTTCATCAATTCATGCTTCATGGTCTGAGATATTTAAATTATTCAAACTAGTGATCAACCAGTGTCATAAGTACATGCTAGATATTACAAGGAACACATCAATGCTAAAAAAAGTATGACTATTCATTGTGAGAAAGTATCTTCAGGGTTGGTATAAAAAAGTATGTTTTTGAGAGTCTACTGTAGAAAACATGTAATAGTTTGGCAATAATAGTCCCTATAGTATTGCTATGATTATTTAATTTTATTTATATATGACGTGAAGCTCTAATATGCAATAGAGAAGCAGAAACTTTGGCAACAATAAATAGTCTTGAAAAACGCGACGTAGTCTGAAATGGTAATTTAGTGATGCATGCATAACATGGTTATTAAATCTAGTAACTCAACAACATTGTCGAATTATAGAGTACATTTAATAGATTGGGAGATGGAAAAGGTACATAAATTTGTTAAAATATGATTGTGACTCATGAGCACGATATTAGTCTTGGTTTAAAACTTCTGATTGTTATGTTAAAACCAATTTAGTATTTATGAATCATTCGACAAACTAAGTCAAGGGGTTGAACTTCCAATGATACCCCCTTTTCGTACAATATTTATCTAAGGGCATTATTACCTTAGAAAATAGATGAGGCACAAACTTCATTAAGCAATAAAATAGCTATAACAACAATATACATGACATTGATCTTAGAAAAAACAACTACCTCAATAGTTAATAACATTTAAATGGACAGTATCAAACTCGCTATGAAAGAAACATCTATATATAATTAGACGGACTACGCCTCTGACCGGTAAGACCCTACCTATCTACGAGCTATGTGTGTAGCCGCCGATGCCTCTCTTTAGCTCATACGCACAAGAGATCTGCATCACCAATGTGATTACGTAGCACTATCTTCATCGCTGAGAAACACATCCCAACAGATGCGGTGGAAACACGCAGAACTAACACTAGCTTGAGAAGTTGAATCGCCAAAGGAAATGCCAAATGTTTATTTGTACAAACATTAAGCTTAGCAAATTCAGAAATAATTTTCATACCCGCAAATCTTTCATCTATTGCACATTATGAATGTAGAATGGAAGCTCACGGGAAAGATCCTTCAATTGCATGGAATCAACTTTAAAAGCATCAAAAGTATCCTTGGGACTAAATGCAGCCATTTGGGTAAGAAGAGTTGAGTTTACATCAGTAAAACGATCATTGAACTTTCCAAGCTGCAAGTCAATAACAGGTTTCAAGCAATCAAATTTGTAGTGCTCATAGTTAGTGTGGTTGGTATTTTTCTTTGGTTTATGTTTGTCTATGTACTGTTCTGCCATATCCAACATAGGAATGTCATACTCCACACAAAATGAGTAAGTTTTTTCTAATAAAGAGTCCCAACCATTATCTTTGATTTGTTGTAACTTCTTTTTTGTTATTTTCACCTCTTGCATAGCCTCCAAGATATCCTTATCTTTCCTCTATAAAGATAGAGATAAAGCATTTGTGTGTCCTAAGATAAGCAACATCAAGTGTAGATAAAACACAACCTTCTATATTCTGTTATCCACTTCCTATCGGTCGGGTCATAAGAAAGCTTATCTAAATTAACTGTTACCTCTCCTCGAGTTGGAGGGACCAGCAAAGGGCAATGACATGTATTATGGCTAGTGTTGGATGGAGGTTCGTGATCAGAATCTTTGGTTATGGATGGTGACGATATTTTTTCAAATTCAAGAAACGCTCCATTGATTTTTTTACTCCATGTAAAATTAGCAAGAGACGTTCGTACCAAATGCATATAAATTAATACACATGAAAACTTACTATAAAATGTTCTTATTGTTACGTACCTGACATTATTCTAGGCTAGGGCCGTGGGGCGATTTGAGGCCTAATCTGGATTTTTAGTCCAGGTGATTATTGTCTCATTGTTTATCCATTGGAACCTTTAACCATTTAAAAAAAATCAACATAGGGTAAATCCTAGACAATTGGAAAATTGGGAACCAAGGTTTGAGAATCTTTTAGATCAATTAGTTTACACGGATAGACCAAATTTAGGGGCAGTGTGGCACATACCGATCGTGCGGAAAGGAGAATCCTCACTGAGAAAGTGAGGATGGCGATGAGGAATGACCGGCCAGCGATTCAATCAAGAAATTATGGGCTACTACTGCTGGGTATATTGGGCCTGACATGAATGGAGGCTTATTATTATCTGGGGTCAAAATCTATTTTTACCAGGGTCAATTTTCTATACTAGGCCATATCTACAAGAGGTTGGGCCAAAGTCATCGGAGGTCAATTGGCTCTAGTTTTACACTGTAGCTCAGCCTTGTTCTTCTCGCTCGCCTTCAGTGGTGGCGGCCGACGTTTACAGTGTTCTCGACAAGGACCGGTGAACAAAAGCTCAGACTCCGACTCGGGAGGCCATGCAGCACCCCTACCACAAGCATCTCGTCCCGCCTAAGCACGATCTCCCATGCATCTATATTGAATTCATGCACTAGCCATCTGAACCAAAAGTCCGAACTGATGGAAGGATCTAGGCTATATATTTTAACACTCCCCCTCATGTCTAGGCTGGACAAATGGGAAGACACTAGACGTGGGTAATCGGGGGCTGCAACTATTTGGAGTAGTTTAAATAGTGCGTTAGCTGGGGTTTTGAACTTGAGACCTTTTGGCTCTGATACCATATTGAACCAAAAGTCCAAACTGATGGAAGGAGCTAGGCTGTATATTTTAACAATCTCGTCGAGAGTTTTCAGTTAAAAAATGGTAAAATAGGTTAAGCCTAGAGACTGGTGGGAAAACATAAGAGATGACCGATTCATCATCATGCACTTGCGATTCTATGTTTTTTTCATGTGTCATAAGGATAAGTGAACTATCCTAAAGAACACCGGCCCTAGCGCCTGAATCCTCGTCGGCTTCTAAGGCCTTTCACAATGGGTGTATCTTAGCTCTATATCACTATAGTTATGTGACACTATAGTTAATGAAGAAAGATAGTGATGTTATATCTTAGCGAAACTACACCTCCTGCACGCAACCATAGGCAAAAAACTTGGATAGTCCAATCACACACATGTATGAGGACAAATTCATTAAATACAACATCTCTAAGAAACCACATCTAAGATACACCCCATTGTGATGGTTGTTTCTTAAGTTTTAATATCTCCTATGAAAATGTGCTAAGATACACCCCACTGGAAAAGGCCTAAGCTGTCTTTTGCCTTGATTTGAGGGCTAATTTGGGGTGGAGGCTGGGGATCTGGGCCGAGACAGGAGGAGCAGCAGTAATGGAGAAAGATTGATGTATTACACTATGCATTCGTTGTTTTTTCAGGTATTCGTGTGTTTACTGAATTACACCACAACATATTTCCTCCAATTTATGAGCTGTCACACTCACATATCGATGTTCATTGAAGGGTTGGTTTGATTTCGAGGCCTAGCTAGCGCGCTCGAGCACTATTAATCACCGGTTTAGCTAGCGCGCTCGAGCACTATTATGACGGGAACAACACTTGATTCCATGCTGGTTTCACGTTAATATAGGAGTCTGAAGCCTCGGCCTAAGCCGTGTTGTACATGGAAAGATACAAGCATATCCATATACAAGAGTTATACGGTATACACAAATATAAAGACCTATTACAACTAACACTCTTCCTTAATCTGAACCTTTTGAAAGGTTTAGATTGCACTTGAATTTATCTAACTGTTTTACAGGAAGTGTCTTTGTAAAGCCATCTGCAACTTGATCTTTACTTGAAATAAATTTGATGTTTAGTAGGTTGCTGGAAACTCTCTCTCTGAGAAAGTAAAAATATATCTCAATATGTTTAGTACAAGCATGAAATACTGGATTTACAAACAAATAGGTAGCAACCAAATTATCACACCAAAGACATGGCTTTTCTTTTAACTTAACGCCAAGTTCACCAAAGAGAGCTTCAACCCAAATTAACTATGTTGTAGCATTTGCCAAGGCTTTATATTCAGCCTCAGTACTGGATCTAGACACAGTAGCTTGTTTTTTGGCACTCCAAGAAACCAAGTTTGATCCAACAAATATAGAAAATCCTTCAGTAGATCTCCTATCATCAATAAAGCCTGTCCAGTCTGCATCGGAAAAGGCACTAAGAAGTGTAGATGAAGATCGAACAAATGTAATTCCAACCTTTGAAGTATCTTGTATATATCTGAGAATATGCTTCACAGCTGACCAATGTTCTATGGTAGGAGCATGGAGAAACTGATAGACTTTATTCATAGAATAAGACAAGTCTGGACGTGTCAATGTCAAGTACTATAATCCTCCAACAATGTTGCGATACTGAGTACTGTCTTCAGGACCCAGAGGTGTGCCATGAGTAAGAGACAATTGTTCCGTAGAGGATAAGGGTGTAGGCGCAGCCTTACAACAACGCATGCCAACCTTTGCAATCAAGTCTGTAGCATACTTTTTCTGCGTAAGAATCATTCCATTTTTCACCTTTTTAACCTCAATACCAAGAAAATAATGCAGATCACCTAGATCTTTAATGGCAAAATTTGCATTGAGATCTTTAAGCAGAATATTAATTGCATCATCAGAAGAGCTTGTTACTATAATATCATCAACATATATCAACACATAAATAGTGATACCTACTATGTCATAAAGGAATAATGATGTATCGGCCTTGGAGGGAATAAAACCAAGGTCACTCAACTTACAACTCAGTCTAGAGTATCATGCTCGGGGTGCTTGTTTCAGTGCATAAAGATCCTTGTCAAGTTTGCAAATATAATGCGTAGCGTGAGGATTTTCAAAACCTAGAGATTGTTTCATTTATACCTCCTCTTACAGAACACCATGTAAAAACGTGTTCTTAACATCTAGCTGCGGTAAACTCCACCCACGAGAGACAGAAATAGACAAGACAATTCTGATAGTAGCAGTTTTTATTACAGGGCTGAAAGTATCCTCATAATCCATGCCATATCTTTGTTTGAACCCTTTTGCAACAATTCTTGCCTTATACTTGTCAATGGAGGCATCTGCTTTCTTCTTCACATGATATACCCATTTGCAGTCAATTAAATTTCTATTGCTGCTAGGAGGAACAAGATGCCATATCTTATTTTTAGTCAATGCCTCATACTCTTCTTGCATTGCTTGATGCCACTTAGAATCATTTAGAGCTTCCACAAGTGTACTCGGTTCACCTGTAGAAGAGAACATGCCATATCTAACAGTACCATTAGTATACTTCTTTGGATGTCGTATACCTTTCTGAAGACGTGTGCTGACTCCAATAGTCTGAACTACAGCAGGTTCAGTCTCTGGAGATGGTGGCGTCACTTAAATATCTACATCAGAATTTTCCTCATCATTTTCTGAAGCAATTGCCCCCTAGCAGCTCTGGCCACAGAATATCTAGAGGAGGCATCTGCGGTCGATAACATGCCAGACGAGGCAGGAGACAACAGCGGTGTCGGAGTGCATGGCGACACAGGCGCACTATCGCGATCTTCTTTAGCGCCAGGGTCGCGGTCCTCTTCGGCGCCAGGTGTCGACCGGAAAGTGGCCGGGGGCGTGTGTGTAGGGTTCGCAGCATAGAAAACAAAAAATTTCCTATGATGGGAACAACTATTTACCAAGATCTATCTACTAGATACAAAACAACGGGCAGATGTACATCTGTAGAGAACATACCCTTGAAGACCGACAAAGCTTAACGAGTCCAAACTCGTGGTTGATGTAGACGATCTCTTGTCAATCCGTACCAGCAGGTACGATGAAAAATCCCGACGGACGCGTTGGGTACACCAATTAAAATCACTGGAATTCCACTCCTATAAGTCCTCCGCGGCCTGAGTTGAATTACGCCAGCATATGTTCCAGGCCCGGGTTAAGGGACCCGAACCTGAAGAAGATCGTGTTGTTTCGTCCTAAGACAGTTAACTGACCCTGATCCGTCGGGTGAGTCAGGCACACGCATCAACAATCCCTACACACATATACTATTAACATATAGCTGCTCCCGAAGAATGGAAGAGTCCTCAGCCGAATCTACGATTCGACTGATCACTCGGGGGCTACTGACATGATTATACCCTACGGGTACGTAACTTCAGCATACCTAGTCCATCCCAAGGAAGGCCCACGGCAGATATACGCTGGCCCATGAATATTTTCGGGTGGCCAAGGCCCATGACGTCTTCGGATCCTTGGAGAGCAAGACTAGAGGAGATAGGAAATTCAAAGGGGTAAAACCCTAGAACTTGTAACCGACTAGGACTACGCCCGGGACCTGCCTAAGTCTATATAAAGGCCAGGAGGGCACGTCCTAGGGCAACTCGACTCATACTTTCGCACACGCATCCACGCCAGATCGAATCTGCGCACCCTGTAACCTTCGGTTCCGCCGTAATCAAAGAGCAGACAAGCAGGAGTAGGGTTTTCCCTCCGGGGGCCTGAACCTGGGTAAATCTCGTGTCCCCTGGTTGCTTGTCTGTTAACCGTGCCACGATCTCCAGCATCCCCATCTTCTCCAAAACCCAAGTCCATAACAATGGGCATTGACGAGATTAAACCTCGTCAATTGGCGCCGTCTGTGGGAATTGGGGCTGCTGATTGTGCGGTCGTGACGGTTCCGACCCGATCGATCTACAACTCCGCGGCGACGGAGAATCACCTCCTCTTCGGCGCTTTCGACTTCACCGCCCACTCACCGGATACCATGAAGGATTTCGAGCCCGTAGGCGACGGACTCGAAATCTTGTTCGGGAGCTTCTTCCGGGTGGGACAAGCCGCACCCTCCGCCTCCCGGCGGGTGCCCGTGCGTCAATCAGGCCCGCCGTGGGCTCACACCCGTGCTACGCCGTCACCATCAACAGATGAGTTCTACTGCAGCATCACGGTGCAACTCCGATCTGTGCGATCCACCTTCGGATGAAGGGACCTACGGTTCCGGATCCGAAAGCTGCGGCAGCAGCCAACCAATCTGCAGGCGCTATCTGTGCGCCGCAGTCATCCAAACCAACGAGGAAACGCCTAACCCGCCGCCCAATCGAAACGGCGAAAACAGCAAAAACAGAAGAAGCCAGTCCCCCCCACCCAATAGGGAAAGCAACGGCCACGTCATCCAACTTAGCAAAGAAGGATGGATCCAGGCTCGCCGTGCCGTCGCAGGTGACATCGTCTTACTGCGGGCGCCTCACGTGACCTCGATGGCATACCAGTACCTCCTCATCGAGCACAAGAAACAAGTCAAGATGCAGGAGACGCTGAACAAGCGCAAGCAAGCAGCCTCGAGTCCAGCGACGAGCTGCGCTCTCCGCCATCGCACCCGGCTCTAGCAATGGAAACCAGGGAAACAAGCACCGCTCACGGTTGGAAAACATGGATCCCAAGGAGCGGCGCGATGTGACCCGAACTCTCCACACATCGTTCATGGATATGGATGCTGACGGCAACATCATCCCGAAGACGCCACAAGCTGCGATCATGGCAGCCACTGCGTATCTCGCGGCTCACCCACCTCCGGAGGGGGACCCGAAAAGGGCCATGCATAGGTCCGCACTTACCGGACTAGGACTAATCGGAGCTGCGCTCCACGAAGACGCTCCTGCGGAGCCGAAGAAGAAAGCTCCGGCCAGGCGCGACCGGAGCCCCACCCCCTCATCCGAAGAGGAAGAGGAGCACGATCTCCCTCAAAGAAAGAAGAGCTCGCACCGCCATAAACGCGACTATGACGCCAGAGACAAGCTTACACAGCGCAAGATCGACAAAGCACGCGCTAAACGCGCATGCTCGTCCGAATCTGAGATGGGTGAAGACGAAGGAGAACTCTGCGGAGCTCGATGCTTCAGCAGATCTGTTCGGCGAACACAGATGCCACGCAACTTCAAACTTCCTTCGGATACTCCAAAGTTAAACGGCACGCAAGATCCAAAATCCTGGCTTAGTGACCATCTGTCATCCGTCAAGATTCACGGAGGCAACAAACAAACCGCCATGCAATGCCTTCAGATGCAGCTGATAGGCGCGGCGCGGGTCTGGCTTAGCAGCCTATCATCAGGATCCATCCGAAGCTGGGAGGAGCTCGCCTACAGCTTCATCCAAAATTTCAAAGGTACCAGCAAGAGGCCTCGATCGAAGAGTTCTTGCGCTGCACCCGAGCAGGTGAATCTATTCGCTCATACATACTACGCTGGTCTACAACCAAGAACTCCAGCACACATCTCGAAGAGCGGCCATCGACGCCTTGAGGACGTCAAACGCCCGCACTTCAAGGAGGAACTTGGGCGTGTAAAGCCCAAGACACTGGACCACCTCATGGAAATGGCCAGATTGGGCGGCGAAGATTGCATCCAATGGCGCAATTAGATGAAGAGGACGACTACGGCCGAAGACGCCGCAGCAGAAGAGGAGATCGCGTCTATGAGGACATGACGGACCCGACATGGTCGCGGCGGCTACGCCGACCGCCAGAACGACAACAGCCGCAGCGGAGGATACCGCAGCGGAAACTTCGCGACAGGACGACCAACGCGATCGTGCAACGCCGACAGAACGACCCTCGACATTCGACAAACTTTGGGTCCATGCACCATCCACTTCTACATCGACAAACAAGATGGTAAAAGAAAGCTAGCCACATGCTCAAGGACCGCGAGTTCGAAACTCAGCGAAGGCATGGTGCGAGATGAGGCAACAAGCTCCAATCCTGCGTTGGAAACACACTGCGCCCGGTGAAATAGCACACGGAGCTCCTCCACGCCGCCTATTGAGGCCCAAATCAACCAGTCGCACCGCAAAACAACGCCGGGTCGCATACCCCCCACCAAAAGGATCACTCAATATGATACAGAAGGGACGCCCCACAAATAGGGTGCAGAAGAAAATCACCCGACAAATCAACTTGGCGTGGCAACTCCGCCTGCAATCCCTGAGTACCTCAGCGGATCGGAGTCTTGCATCACATTCACTCGCGCGGATCACCCTTGCCAGATCCCTCGCCCAGGTCATGCTGCCCTGGTGCTGGAGGCGCGGTCGGAGGCTTGAGATGAGCCGCGTCTTCATGGACGGCGCGGCATCAACCTAATGTTCGCAAGCACTCTAGCAGCGCTATGGATCGCAATGCAGCACTGGAACAATCGTACACAAAGTTCCACAGCATTGTCGTGGAAGGGCATCTTCCCCAGGCAAAATAGGGCTCGGCGTCATCTTGAGCCGGACAACTTTGGCGAGCGCCTAGAATTGAAGTGGTGGACCGCGTCGCAATACCATGCCATCCTGGGCGTGTAGCATTCGCAAGGTTCTGGCCGTCCCACTCTCGCATACCTACTACTCAAGATGCCAGGACCAAGGCGTCATCACGATCACAGGAGCTTCACCCGATCGGACCAATGCGACAGGGATTTCAACAAAATCTCCCGATCCTTGGCATGCAAGACGAGCTCGTCGAGCTCCGGTGATGGACAATGGGCTACCCCGGTCACAAGGCGTAACGCACCCGACATGTCCTTCGACTCCACCGTCAACACCAAGAAAGTGCAGGTCCATCCGACAGGCGCCAAGACGGCGCTGATCGCCAACGACCTCGATCAAGCATAGGAAGGCGCCGAATTCCTCCGTGAGCTGGGAAATATTCGCTGGTGTCCTGCGGACATGCCAGAGTTCGTGAATTCGCCGAGCACGCACTCAATGTCTTCCGCACACCAAGCCGATCAAGCCTATCCAAGACCGCCGAGCCACGAGCGAAGCTATCGGCAAGGAGATCAACAGATTACTCGCAGCAGCCTTCATCCGGGAAATCAAGGCAAGCGAGTGGCAAATACGGTGATGGTCCGAAGAAGGACACGGACATCCTGGATGCGTGGACTTCACGTCACTAAATAAACACTGCCCAAAGGACCACTTCCCTCTACCTCGGATCGACCAGATCATCGATTCGACTGCAGGTTGTGAGAAGCTCTCCTTCCTCGACGCCTACTCAGGCTATAACCAGATTCGACTCAAGGTCGAAGATCAAGAGAAAACGGCGTTCATCACACCGTTCGGAGTATTCTGCTACAACACAATGCCCTTCGGGCTAAAGAACACGGGTGCCACGTACCAGCGATGCATGCAGGCCTGCCTCAAGGACCAGATCGGTCGCAACGTCCAAGTCTATGTCGACGACATAGTCATAAAAACCAAGGAGGCAAGAACACTTATCGACGATCTCCGCGAGACGTTCGACAACCTTGATCGCTACAGGATCAAGCTCAATCCAGAAAAGTGCGCCTTCGGCGTCCCCTCGGGTCAGCTGCTCGGGTACTTCATCTCACAACGAGGATCAAGCGAACCGAAGAAAATCAAAGGTATCATGACAATGGAGAAGCAAAACCTCAAGGGGCGTTTTCGTTCAGCCAAGGCGAGTAGCGGCACTAAGGTGTTCATCACCGCATGGGCGAGAAGGCCCTACCATTTTACCATTTCTGCGCAAGGCGCAAGTTCGAGTCGACACCAGAAGCCAACGACGCATTCGAAAGCCTCAAGCGGCTCCTCTCCACCTCGCCCGTTTTGGTCACGCCAAAAGAGCGCGAGCCCCTGTTGCTGTACATAGCAGCCACACACCAGGTGGTCAGCACAGTACTCGTGGTCGAACGACCCGAAGAAGGCAAGACCCACGGGGTACAACGCCCAATTTACTACCTCAGCGAGGTTCTCACTCCAACAAAACAGCGGTACCCGCACTACCAGAAGCTGGCCTACGGCGTGTTCATGACGGCTCGACGACTGAGCCACTACTTCCAGGAGCATCAGGTGATGGTCGTCAACGAGGCATCCTGAATAACCCAGAGGCCATAGGACGCGTGGCCCTGTGGGGCATTGAACTATCACCCCTGGACATCGTCAACGAGAAGCGACACGCAATCAAATCTCAAGTCCTTCCAGACTTCCTGGTACACCGGATGGAGCTGCAGCTGCCTGACACCCCAGATATGTCACAGTCCTGGACAATGCATTTCCACGGCTCCAAGCGCGAAGGAGGAGCAGGGGCAGGAGTCATACTGACCTCCCCGCAAGGTGACAAAATGAAGTACGTTCTTCGGATGAAATTCAGAGCCTCCAACAACGAGGCCGAATACGAAGCCCTCATCCATGGCATGAAGATGGCAAAAATATGTGGCGCAACGCGCCTGGTCATCTACGGTGACTCCAACCTTGTCGTACAGCAGACGATGAATGAGTGCGATGCACACGCCGAAAACATGATCGCGTACCGCGCGCTATACAACGCACTCGAAGGAGAATTCGACGGCTGCGAACTTCGGCACGTTGGAAGAGAGAGCAACGAGGAGGCCGATAGACTCGCCAACATCGGCTCCACTTGTGCAAAGGTACCACCAGGTGTGTTCTCGAAGATCTGCGTGCCATCCATCAAGCGGAAATTCCCCAAGGATCACCCGAAGAAGCGTAACACTCGGGGCTACGCTACCCGAAGGTCATGAAGGACCCGAAAATTTGGATACCGAAGTTGCCATGGTCAACCTGATGCAGGTCATGGCATTCGAAGAAACTTGGACACGTCCATACCTCTAGTTCCTGATAAACGGAGAATTGCCAGACAGCCCGACGGATGCCCGACGCGTATCTCGTCGGTCAAAAGCCTTCACCATCATCAACGGCGATCTGTACAAACGCATCATTACGGGTGTACTACGACGGTGCGTCACCATCAACGACGGCAAGGCCATACTCCAAGATATCCACGAGGGCATCTGTGGCCACCACGCAGGTAGCCGCTCCCTCGTCGCCAAAGCTCTGCGAGCAGGATTCTACTGGCCAACGGCCATGAGCGACGCGAAGGACATCGTCCGAAGATGCAACGGGTGCCAACGGTTTGCCGACAAACCGCACGCACCTGGGTCCGAACTTCGACCCATACCCATAGCCTGGCCTTTTGCCCAATGGGGCCTTGACATAATCGGCAAACTGCCAAAATCCTCGAAGGAAGGACACGTCTTCCTCCTGGTCGCAGTCGACAAATTCACCAAGTGGATCGAAGCCATGCCAGTCACCAACTAGAAGGGCAAAACCGCCGTCAAGTTCTTCGAATCCATTGTCTACAGGTTTGGCGTACCGCACAGCATCATCAACGACAACGGATCGAACTTCATCTCCGAAGAATTCCGTGACTTCGAAGGCCTCGGGATCAATATCACGTATGCCTCAAAGGGCACACCCGCAAACAAACGGGCAAGTGGAAAAGGCCAACGGCCTAATCGGCGCGCCGCATTAAGAAGCGCCTCATGAGCTCACTCGAGCACAAAGTGAAACTGGACGAAAGAGCTACCGTCTGTCCTGTGGAGCTTACGGACTACGCCAAACAGCTCCACCGGCTACACACCGTTCTTCATGGTACAGGGAGTTGAGGCCGTGCTACCAGCCGAAGTACGCCACCAGGCTCCACGAGTCGTCGCTTACAGCGAAGCCGAGTCCACGGCTGCACTCGAAGACGCCGTTGACACACTCGACAAAGCACGGGATATAGCAGCAGCTAGATCAGCGGTGTAACAGCAAAGTCTCTGCAACTACCACAGCCGCCGGCTGGGCCCAAGGTCCTTCGTCGAAGGAGACCTCGTCTTACGACTCAAGCAAAAGCGATCGAATAAATTCGAGTCACCATGGGAAGGACCCTATGTCATCACCGAAGTCATCCCAGGTGGTGCCTATCGCCTCAAGCACGTGGAGTCTGGAGTCGCACACTCCAACCCATGGAACATCTCGCACCTGCGACGATTCTACCCGTAGCAACCTACCCCTTTCTACTTTCAATAAGGCTTTCAGCCAAGGCTACTCAGCCGAACCATGTACCTCCTCCATTACGATATAAATAAAGCTAAGTGTCTCGCCCCCAACCTTCGGTTGACTATTTTTCTGCAACTTTGCTACATGCTACAAACGCACTTGGGGGCTCCCCCCACCTCACGATTTCATCGAATGAGGACCAAACGTGTACACCTAAGTAGCTGACTACGTCAGACAAACGAAAAGGGCACGTACTTAATCAAAGCACTGCGTGCTCACAAACAAGCAAACCTTTACAACAAAGGGCACATAAACGCCCAGCCGCAATATACAAATTTTACATCTATCTATTTATTTTCAGGTCCTACCTATTCTGAAGAATAACTTGAGCACGCTGCTCAAACAAATCTACAATTTGTTCGGCATACTGCCTTACAGCCGCGTAATGCGGACGCATGTTCCACTCGCCACCATCTGGTCGAGGAGGTGGCCCATTCGCCACAGCAGCCAAATCTACGTTAGGGCGGTGCACCCTCACAAGAGACAAGGCAGCCTTCACCCCTGCGACGAGCTGCTGCCGCACCAGCTCTTTGACATTGCCAGCATTCCGAAACTTCGTCAGAAGACCTGCAAGGGTCGTTGGCACGACATCCAACGGAAACATGACGTGCAGCACCGAGGAAAGTGATGTCTGCACCTGGCGGAGCACCCGCGAAACCTGGTAGACACGATCCTGCACCGTCGCCAGAACCATGGCACGATCGCGGTCCATCCAGAAGAAGCCGCCGGCCTCCATGTCCTGTTGAGTCAAGCAATTGACTCGAACAGCGATACGCTCCTTTTCTTCCCTCGGAGCAAGATTGGCACCTGCGACACCCGTACAAAACAAGAATAAGGCCAGCAGGCTCAACCGAAGAACTGAGCCACAGCCCGAAAGAAGGATCAACTTACATTGCAGCTGCTCGGACAGCCGACCCAGCTCCGCCATCAAATACTCCTCTCTGGCTGCACCATGATCTGCCTTGGATTTCCAAACGTCGGCACGACCGCGTAACCCGAGAAAATCCCTCTCCAAGCTGCGCACGCGATCTCGAAGAAAAGCGAGCTGCGAGGAATCATCCAATGACGGTCGCAAGGGCCTTTCGGATGAAGTATCAACTGGTCAAGACCGAAGGAACCTATAGCAGCAGAAAAAGAAGGCACAGACATTCAGCCAAGGATAGAGGACAACTCAGAGGAATTCATTAAAATATATAAGACCACTACGTGGCACAAGGATGGTACTACAAAAGATATTTACAACAAAAGAAGACTACAAACTACCCTACGTCTACTATGCCTAAGGTGCAGGACACTGAGTCGCCGAACCGCATCGCCTAGCTTTGGCTCGCCGCCGCTTGATGCGTACTTTCGCAAACAAGTCAATGAGCTTGGGCCCATATAAATGCGGCAGCGGAGTAGGCGCGGCGGCTACCTCGGATCCATCCGCAGCCGTCGGCATCCGAGAAGTGATCCGGGCAGGTCCAGCTCAGCCCACCGCCATGGCCATTGCCACCGGCAGACGCCAATGCCCTTCGCTTGCGCTTGTATGCCGCAGCGCCAGTTAATGAGCCTCCGCCAGGGCATCCACATCTTCAAGGGATGCGCCCTTCGGGAAGAGCTCCTGGTAGAAGCGACCAAGGACCTCTTTCGCCTTGGCAAGGGAGTTGACGACGGTGCTGCAGCGGTCTTCGACCGCTACAGTGGCATCATCTAGAGCACTCCCGTGCTCCAGAGCACCGCGGTCGAACTCGATGCCTGCGGCATCTGAGACAAAAAAGAAGAAAACATGAAGAAAGGCAACATAGAAGAAGATCCGTAGAAAAAGAAACAAGTCCAAAAGCTTGTACTCACCCGAAATAGCCTTGGCAGCAGCCATGAGCTTATCCGCCACCCCTTTTTCACGAGCAGCCGCAACGGTGGCCAGCTGCTCCTCACGATCTGCGGCCTCCTGCTGCAGACGCTCTTTCGCTTCGGCTGCCTTCCCACTCAAGGCGCTCTCGCACTGCGCCAACCGGCCTTATCGATTGGCCAAAGCTCTTCTTGAGCATCGACCTCACGGAGAGAGTTATGCTCCTCTGCATTTAGAACAAGCAAGTGTCAAAGAACAGGACCAGGATAAGCAAGAGAAGTACTACAAAGCGGCGAATACCTTGAAGCTGCAGTTTCGCCTCCAGGCGTCGGCGTTCCTCCACCAGCCGCTTGGCCTCTTGGACAAAAGGCTGCAACGAGCAATAGTAGTAAGAGGACTTGGGGGCTACGCCCAACACAAAGCAGCATAAACAACATCAGCATACGAATACACTCGGGGGCTCCCCCCGTAACATCAAGCAGAAAAACTTACGTGCTCCGAAGGCGAACCCGCAGGCCCGCCTGCGAAATTCTGAGGCGCAACCACCAGCCTCTCCTGCACAGGAGGAACTGGCGCAGCGTCACCAGAAGTTGCCACCGTCTGAGGAGGAGGAGACGCAATGTTCGACTCCCCCATCATCTCGCGCGCACCATCACTAGAGCCGTCGGAGGATTGCCTGCATACGAACCAATCAACACAGGTGCAAAAATAACAAGGGAACAAAGGACAACAGTGGCAACAAGAAAACTTACGAGCCCAACGCTCGGTCGAAGATAGGAGAAGCCTTCGGCCCTCTTCTCCTCCTTCTTTTCTTCCTTCTTCCGCTTTATTACAGGTGCGGAGCAACAGCCCGCACAGGAATGTCGGAAGGGAGAGGAAGAACCCCATGAACATCATCATGACGCTCAAGGCCCGAGGATTTCTAGGAGTCGGAGGAGTCGAGGCATCGGCGACTCGCTAGAGCTCCGTGATCGCTGCCGAATGGTCCTCACTCGATTAAATCGGCATCCTCCGCCGGGGATCGCGACGGTAGCTCGACACGGAATCCACTACTTCATTATCCGGCATTCGGATACCTTTTCGCAACGGTGGTGCCATGCCCGTCACTTTGAAGCTCTGCAAAGGAAAAGGAACTTTGTTAGCAAACAAAGGAAAAAGTACACATGACAAAAACAAAGGAGCACTACGCGAAAATCTACACCTTCAGACGACCAACGTCAAAGAAAAGGAGGAGTCACGACTTCCCGGATTTCTTCGTCGCCTTGAACTTCAACAGCGAAGAGCCTTGTCAAGTTCCACCGAGATTTTCTCACCGAAACCCTCCGGATCACGGCGCCAGTAAAGAAACATCGGCGCGCCTCGCTTGAGGGGCTGCACCGACGCTCAAGAAACGTCCGGATGATGTCGACACCGTTCACCTCCTTCTCGAATCGTTTGAGATCCTCCACCCGACGGAGGCCTCTATCTCCGCCACCTCACCGCCTAAGATTTGGTTTTTCCAGATCTTTTCTTCTCAATCAATTGGGAGGGGTCAAAAGGAACGAGACCAAAATCTTGCCCAGCATGAAGTCACGGATGTAAACCATTTCCTCCGCCAAGATCTTGGACAGATTCGGACATGGAAAAGGAAAAGAATTGCACATTGGGACTGAGGGAGATGATGAAACCCCAATGGGATACACACCATCCGAACAGACGCCTCTTCACGGAATAAAGCTTAGGAAGAGACCAAAGTGCGGCTCAATGCCAAGCCAACACTACAAAGCGTGATAAAACACGCAATGTGGAGAAGGGAGTTGGGAGATGATGGAGTTGAACCCCATAGAAAAAGAGCAGTCCACGAAGGAAGTCATGGACCGGAAAAGAAAACCCGCGAATCATGAAGGCAACAAACATAACCCGATACCCAGATGGGGGACGGGGGATTACCTCATTGCCGGGGAGTCTCACGGCCGTCGTGTCTTGCGGGATCGAGCTCGCCGCAGCGGTTGCGGAGATCGCTCTCCCGTTCGATCGCCACACCACCGTCGGTGACGCGAGCAGTGGCGGTGCCCTTCTTGCCTCCGGCGGCGCTGGTCCCAACCGCAGATGAGGACTCCTTTGTTTTCCCCATGGCGCTGCAGCGGTGGTGGCGATGACAACGTAGAAAGAACGAAGGAAATGTGGAAGGAAAGCTCAGCGCGCAGCAAGAATCGCTCAAGAACAAGGAGGTAGTGAACAGATGAACTGGTGCGGTGAAAATCAAACCACGATTTCACCCAGGATTATAACAGCGAAGACGACGCACGCTGGCCGTCCATCGAGAAGACCTAACGCCAACGGTAGATCTGGCCGTACACGTGTCAGCACCAAAACGAACCGTCGTTACCACGCCGTCCACTACGCGCGGAAATCGAGGAGACGCCGTAATTATCTCCACGCCCCGCGTGACCGGTCAATTCAAAGTCAGTAAGTGGGACCCATGTTCGTCCAGTCAAGTCATCTCTGGCGTAGCAGACGCTTGAGGTCATCAATCGTAAGCACTGACGTCATCAAAAGCTATACTAGCACCACTTCGGCTCCACAGCTAAGAGTACTCACTCGAATCTTCGATTCGACTAAATACTCGGGGGCTACTCCTATCAGGAGCGCTGGCCGCGCACCCGGCAGACAAATGAAGACAAAATTACTTCTCTGAGTCCTACGTCGAGTCTACGACTCCACTACGGACTCGGGGGCTACTCCCATAGGGAGGATGGATTTAAGCATCCGAAAATTTTCGAGTCCTGCGGACCTAATGATTGAAACAATGCTTGAACTAAAAGTCTCCGTTCGAGTCACGACTCGAATGCACACTGGGGCTACTCCCATAGGGCGCTAATCGCGCACCCTATGAAATCTTCGATCGCGATCTTCGGATCAAGACGCAAAAACTTTTGGCAACTCTGCCCCAACAAAACGCTGAGTGGCGACAATCTCCTTGTACCCAAGCACCTCCGAGGTGATAAATGTTCGATCTTGCATCTGCGACGCAAAGATAAGACCTACATATATCATCTCGATGGCTCGACAACGCTTTTACTGCGCTCGCTAGTAGGAATCTGCATCAGCAGCGATGAAAAATCCCAACGGACGCTGGGTACACCAATTAAAATCACCGGAATTCCACTCCTATAAGTCCTCCGCGGCTGAGTTGAATTACGCCAAAGATATGTTCCAGCCGGGTTAAGGGACCCGAACCAAGAAGATCGTGTTGTTTCATCCTAAGACTTAATCGACCGATCCGTCGGGTTAGTCGCACACGCATCAACAATCCCTACACATATACTATTAACATATAGCTGCTCCCGAAGGATGGAAGAGTCTCACCGAATCTACGATTCGACCGATCACCGAGGGCTACGACATGATTATACCATCGGCACGTAACTCAAAGATACCTAGTCCAGCCCAAGGAAGGCCCACGGCGAGATATACCTGGCCCATGAAGATTTTCGGGTGGCCAAGGCCCATGACGTCTTCGGATCCTTGGAGAGCAAGACTAGAGGAGATAGGAAATTCAAAGGGGTAAAACCCTAGAACTTGTAACCGACTAGGACTACGCCCAGGACCTGCCTAATTCTATATAAAGGCCAGGAGGGCACGTCCTAGGGCAACTCGACTCATACTTTCGCACGCATCCACGCCAGATCGAATCACAAGACCTCAGAACCTTCGGTTCGCCCGTAATCAAAGAGCGCAAGCAGAGTAGGGTTTTCTCCGGGCTGAACTCCGGTAAATCGTGTCCTGGTTGCTTGTCTGTTAACCGTGCCACGATCTCCAGCATCCCCATCTTCTCCAAAACCCAAGTCCATAACAATGGGCATTGACGAGATTAAACCTCGTCACCCACCTCTTCCACATTCATGTGGGTGGACACTCCACTCACTCAAATGCCTTTCAATTCCCTTCACTCAAAAACCCACTCAAATTCCCATTAAATTTCCACCAAATTTAATGCAGACTCTCATTAAATAAAACTCCTTTTATTTATTTAGAATTCTGTCAATTACTTTAATGACAAACACTCACATATAACCCCTTTCTAGTATTTCATTTCACATGCAGAAACACTTTCTGCAATTTCACCCGAAAACCCGTTTCGGTATCTAGTGAAATAAATTCCTGCGCTTGTTATTCTTTTAGGCACGAAACTTTTGCTCCAAATGGATGTCGGTGTATCTTAAGTGTGTCACCCTACGGTTCGCGAATAATGCGGACATGATCGAGACCCCTCTCAGATCAATAATCAGAAGCGGGATCTGGAGACCCATACTGACTCCCACACATTCAACGATGACTTTCTTGTGATCGTTTAACCTTTACGCTAGTATCTTAATCCTTTGTTTTAGCGATATATTACATGTCCGAGATTCGATCATCGGTATCTCCATACCTAGTTTGATCTCGTTCTTGACATGCACTCTTTCTCGTTCGTGATATAACATTCTAGTGATCAAATCACTTGCTTGCAAGCTAACCAATGTGATATCACCGAGAGGGCCCAGAGTATATCTATCCGTCATCGGGATGAACAAATTCCACTCTCGATCCATGGGCCTCAACATAACACTTTATTAGTTCTGAATCCATCATTATAATCACCCTGTTACGGTGTGACATTTGATGTTATCAAGAAACTCTTCTGGTGTTAGTGATTGACATGATCTCATGGTCTAAGGATTAGGATCACTTCGTAAGTTGTTATAGCAATATAAACTCAATGAATTTGATCGTAATGCTATACTTCGGATGAATGTTCATCACATCATTACACTAATGTTGTGATCCTGTTATTAACAACATCCAATGTCCATGATCAGGAAACCTTCATCATCTTGTTAATCAACGAGCTAGTTTATGACAGAGGCATAACTAGGAACTTCCTTTTTGTTTATTAAACACACATGTATTAACGTTTCCGTATTAATACAATTATAGCATGTAAAATAAACATTTATCATAAATAAGGAATACGATAATAACCACTTTATTATTGCCTCTCGGGCATATTCCCTTCAGTGTGTCCTCCACATTCCTCCTCGGGAGCTGAGGGAGGGGACCGCGCTGATGGGGCCGGTGACGGGGAGCGCTCGAAGGGGGGCCGCACGGGCGTGTGGCTGGCACACCCCGCCTTGGGAGCATGTGACACGGACCGCGCGCGTCGGCATGAATAGACGCGGAGCTCTCGCGTGGAAGGATCCTCCTCGGGGCGCACCACCTCGGATTCCTGGCGACCAGAGGAATGTCGGTGAGGATCTTCCTCGATTTGTGCCCATCCATCTTCTTCTACTGAGTTGTTCAAAACAGATTAGACTGGTTGGTTGGAGCAGCTTGAGCTGCGGTTTTTCTTCTTCGCAACCTGTTGTGCATCGATGAATGGGAACAATAATAGGCACATGATTATCAATATTTTGTACACCCTCATTCGAAGAAGATGTGTAATTTGGAAGGAGCAATATTTGTTGTTTGAGAAGGGAACCGGCATTAGGATGAAGAGAGGCAAAAGGAAACACATTCTCATCAAAAATAACATCACATGAGATATAAATTCTGCCTGTGGAGACATCAAGACATTTGACACCCTTGTGCATAGGACTATAGCCAAGAAAAACACACCATTTTGATCTTAAGCTTGCGCTTGTTCTAAGGACGAAGGTTGGGCCAACAGGCACAACCAAAGGTTCTAAGAGCATCATAATTTGGTGTGACATGAAGGAGACGTTTTGTAGGAGTGTCAAGATTTACAACTTTGCTAGGAAGCAGATTTATGAGAAAGGTGGCAGCGATAAAAGCTTCATCCTAATATTTTAAAGGCATGGAGGCATTGGCAAGTAATGCTAGACCCAGTTCAACTATGTGATGGTGTTTTCTCTCAACAGAACCGTTTGTTGATGGGCATGGGGACATGAAACACGGTGAGTGATGCCAATCTTTTGAAAGAAACCATTTAATTTCTCATACTCGCATCCCCAATCAGTTTGCATAGTAACAATTTTCCTATCAAACTTGCGCTCAACATATTGCTGATAATTAAGAAAGGCTTGATAAACATCAAAACGCTTCTTAAGCAAATATATCCAATTAAATTTACCAAAATCATCGATAAAGCTTACATAACACGCATGGTTTTCCATAGACAAAGGAGCAGGACCCCATACATCATAGAATAATTGCTCCAACGGAGAAGTGGAGACACTAGATGACATAGGATATGGCAACTGATGAATCTTAGCTAACTACAAGAATCACAAACATATGGGGGTACTATCTGGGGTGTAAGCTATTTTATTTCTCCTAAGAATTTACTGAACCACAAATGAAGAAGGATGTCCTAAACGGTGATGCCATGTGGATGATGATGGCTTTATTCAGAAGAAAGCATGTTTGGAGGTCTCATGAAACATTGGCACCAAGGGATAGAGACCACTATAGCACGGTCCTCTAAACAGAATTCTTCGAGTTGCTTGGTCATTGATTAAAAATAAGAAATGATGAAACTCAATAAAGACATGATTATGAAGGGTAAATCGATGAATAGATAAAAGATTCTTGGATACGTTGGGAACAAGATAAATATTTTTTAGATCAAAAGAACCATGAGGGATATGTAGTATTGAATTACCAATGTGACTAATAGTCATACCTGTGCCTTCAACAGTGCGGACCTTGTCTTGCCCATGGTACTTGTTGGTAATGAGGAGCTTACTCAGCTCACTAGCGATGTGATCAGTGGCACCAGAATCAGCATACCAGTTTGTGTCAACGCCATAGGGAGCAACAGCAAGATGTGCCCCCTTTTCTACATCATCCCTCTTTTTCTTGTCATCAAAATAGCGCCACCCGCACTCACTAGCAGGATGTCCATGCTTCTTGCAAATTTGGAAATCAGTGTTAACATATTTGGTGGGTGTATGGTCTGGGCGCCGTCCACCACCATCATTGCGCCTATCACGACAGTCATCACGCCAATATCCACGGCGTCCATCATCACGACGCTCATCACGGCACCAGCTGCGGTCATCATCACGACGCTCATCACGACGCCAACTACGGTCATCATCTCGTTAGCGATCACCACCACCTGCACCACCTCCACGGTAGGAGCCACCAACGGGGCTACGACCACGGGGAGGTAGGGAATAGCCACGACGAGGAGGGGTGCGACCACGGGGACGCTCGTAGCCTCGGCGAGCCAGGTTGGCCGAGGAGATGAAGGAGCCATTTTCTTCAACACAATTGCACATGTCATATCCACAAAGTTGCTAATAAAATTCATCAATAGTGGTGCTCAAGTTACCATTGACCGAGGTGATCAAAGAGTGGTACTCCCCCTTGTCCAGTCCATGAAGAAGGTAGCCTAGAAGTTCATCATCTCCAATGGGTTTCCCGAGGGCTGAGAGTTCAGAAGCAAAGCCCTTCATCTTGGTGTAGTACTGATCAACGGTCATGGTGAGTTTCTTGGTGTCATTGAGCTTCTCATGCAGGTGTTGTGCCCTGGTGCAGGACGCCGTTTTGAACATGCTATTGACGCCGGCCCAGGCTGCAGCATTAGTGTCCATGCCTAGAACATGCGACAGATTCTCCGGTGACAGCGAATTCATAAGAAAACGCAACACATGTTGATCCCGAGCAATCCAGGCTACATATGCAGGGTTATCAACTTGGATCTTCTTCTTCTCATAGTCCTCCAATTCGATGGTCTTGGCAAGGGCACGGTCAGAGTCGTCGAGAAGTCCCATGACATTAGCTCCACGGAACGCCGGGACGATGAGGGCTTGCCATAGGAGGAAATTGCTCCACGTCAATAGCTGGGTCGGCGGGCTACCCAAGGCAGTGGCCATACCAGAGCTTGATGACGAGGAACTCATATCTTGAGGCGGAACAGATCATGCCGTGGCAGGATTTTGGCATGATTTTCTGCCGCGGCAGGAGTTGTCGCGACAGAGATTCTAGTGTCGATTTCTCCCGCGGCAGAGAAGAAACTAGGGTTTCAGGTTTTGGTGGTGGGATCTGGCTAGGGTTGTGATGGGGGCTTGGTGTGGTGTCTAGGGTTCTTGGTGGGGTTTGTAGGAGGTGCGGCGGCGACTGAAACAGCAGCGGCAACATCGGTTCTTGGGTTTGTAGATGCGGCGGCGTCTTTGATAGCGGCGGCGGCAGATGTTTTGGTTGTAGGGGTCGTATATTGTTGTCTTGGTCGTGGTTGTTGTGCAGCGGCGACAGAGAGAAGCTCTGCAGCAACGGCGATGTTGTTTGGGTGCTATATGGCGGCGGCGGCTTGGGAAAACGGCGGCGGCAGCTAGATCGCAAGAGAGGGGCTCTGATACCATGTCAAATAATTATGACGGAAACAACATTTGAGTCCATGCTAATTTCACGTTAATATAGGAGGCCCAAGCCTCGGCCTAAGCCGTGTTGTACATGGAAAGATACAAGCGTATCCATATACAAGAGTTATACGGTATACACAAATATAAAGACCTATTACAACTAACACAAGCTACTCAACTGCGTAGGAAGCACTCCCTCTTTTTGGAAATATAAGATGTTTTAACTTTGTAAATCGAATGTATCTAGATGGTTTTTAGTGTATAGGTTCATAGATGTTCGGACTTATACACTAGAAAACGTCTAGATACATTTATTTCATAAAACTAAATGTCTTGTACAGTATTTTTAATTCGGAGGAAGTAAGAAAATGTATACAGATCATGACACTGCATTGTTATTTCCTAGTTGCCGATCCAGCAACAGCCACCAGTGTGGATTAGGTGCAAGCCCAACACATTGCCGATCCGGAAGTGGCCACTAGACTGGATTGAATACAAGCCCACCATATGAAAATAAATACAGAGCACGAACATATAGCCATACATATATGAGCTCCTCAGCAGATCCCTCTGTGTTCTCCTCGTGATCACACAGTTATGTGTATTTATATAGCCATACATATATAATCTTCACCTCCTAGCCATAGGCTACCTTCTCAACGAACAGCAGATCGCCATGTAGGCTTGGTTCGGAAGCCCGGCATCTGTTAGTGCCGAAGCTGCTGTTGGAATTTGCCCACAGATCGACTACATCAAATTAGACAAATAAACACGTTTAAAAAATCTTCTGGCCAAGGGCACGTGTCGTGTCCGTTCTTTTTTTTTATTTTCTTCTTAACTCACTCAATGTGTTACAAGACTCACGGTCTACCCTTGCTTATATATGCAAGCTAGACCTGACTAATACTAAACCTAAACCATCACGTACATACTAGTACTAGGACTCACACATACACTTGCCTAACTAGGAAACTTCCCTAGACTAAGACACGTACACACCACACATACCACGGATACACATAGTCCTAGTGCTACTCGGACATAGACTAGTACCACTCGGACTCTCTTACAAAGATTAAGCTAACAATCTCTCCCTAATCTTGATTGACTACTCTTCGTCTTCCATGCTTCTCTGATCTTGAATCCTTGTAGATCTGCGTCTTGTCTAGGTCTTGCACCACGACAAGTCTAATTGGCTCTCCCCAATTTCGACTTGGCGAATTTCACGGAACAACTCAAATATGATCTGGGCTACCCAGCCATGCTAGCAACCTTGTGGAATCGCACCACCCGTGGTACACACCGTCCACCCTAGCGCAATACATGCCGACCTCCTGGCGTGGACTAGACCATTCACTTCGGCCTCATGTAGAAATATGGCCTCATTGAAGAGACTCACCTTCACTGGTTTACCGCCCCCTTCACACTTAAAATTGATCCTCTCGTCGAGACACATAGACGACCTGATCAAGGCACGCAAATTGCGTCTTCGTCTATATGATGAACAGTCCCTCAACCTTCATTCGCTTCAGCTGCAACGGATCCTCACAGAGACAAGCACTTGGACACGACAGCGACTCACGGACACAACATCGACTGAACGTGCTACCTTGCACACACTTGACTCCTTGACTCATACTTTCCCGGACGACGATCTTGACAAGATTCTCCAGCACCGCACCCGGCACCACCGCACTCATCAACGATCATCCTCATCCACCACCTTGCCGATGACGCCTCGCCCGCCGTCTTCCTCCTTGTCGCTCCTCCGAGCGACGATCGCCCGCCATCTCACCGATGACAGCATGCCTGCCGTCTCCACCCAATTGCCCGCCCCGAGGCGCTAGTCGGGTCGTCTCCCCGGGGCAAGCGTGGCTTCAAATCTTCGACCTCGCTCTGATACCAATTGTTGGAATTTGCCCACAGATCGACTATATCAAACTAGACAAATAAACACGCTTAAAAAATCTTATGGCAAGGGCACGTGTCGTGCCCGTTCTTTTTTTTATTTTCTTCTTAACTCACTCAATGTGTTACAAGACTCACGGTCTACCCTTACTTATATATGCAAGCTAGACCTGACTAATACTAAACCTAAATCATCACGTACACACGTACGGATACTACTAGTACTAGGACTCACACATACACTTGCCTAACTAGGAAACCTCCCTAGACTAAGACACGTACACACCACATATCACGGACACACATAGTCCTAGTGCTACTCGGACGTAGACTAGTACCACTCGAACTCTCTTACCAAGATTAAGCTAACAGCCGCCACCGATACTGCTCTGGTTTGGAGAAACCTCATAGCCGTCGTCTCTACGACGGCCTCAAGCGATGTTGCACAGGGTTTTTTGTTTGCCACACCAACTGGGGGATCTGCGTAGTCGAGCAGGGTGTTGCGGATATTCGTAGCCTCATTTGTGGTTGGTGAGATGTTAAATTGGGCTGTAGTCTTTCTGAAATTGCCAAAAGGTTATTTGTTTGCAAATTTCGTAAGTAAGCTATTTCACATGAGTTCAAATTGGGCAAAGTCTCTTCTGGAAGAATTTTCAGTTCAGTCTCTTCTAAAATTGCCAAAAGGTAACATGAACACGTTCCGCGTGAAATAGAGCTAGCCAGAGGTGATTGTGGACGGATCACAACAGCTAACAGAATTCACACGAGAAATAGTAACAGTGTACGATTGGAACAGCTAACAGCAACAAGTTGAGAGAGAGAGAGAGCAGTACAGTTATCAGACTTCATGAAGGTGAGAGCAACACAAAGAGAGGGAGAGAGCAAGGAAAAAAACATCTAAATAAATTTAACTCATGAAGCTGCTATATGCCTATATATTGTGGCGTGACCTATCCGAGAGCTAGCCAAGCAATCAATCATACAAAGCAGTCATCATGTCACCTATTCTCGCCACCGCTCCAATCAACCTCCCCAACGCAGCTGCCCAGGAATTCTGGGAGAGGACCCTTCCGCACAGTACCATCCTGACTGCCATCGCCAACATGATGAAGAAAGGTATGTACATACCTTATAGTCTTCCAACTGCTACGCTGCAGCAATCTAGACATGGATCGATAATCAGAGTGAAGTGTTGCTTCCTAATGTTAACGTTTCTCACGCTTTTGTCTCTCAGGCGCTCCAACGCGTGCTGACGATGAATCAAACCGAGCCTCGGCCAGATACAGACGGGCACCCGCGCCCCTCCTCGTCGCTCCCGTGGGCGACGGGAGGGCTCCCGTACCGCCGCCGCTAGGCCCCCTCCCCCTTCTCCCTCCCTCCCCGCCGAGGCGCCGGAGGCATCGCCCGAAGCCGGGCGGCGGCGGGGCCCCCTCTCCCCCTCGCTTGGGCTCGTGGCACGGGCCAGCAGCCTCGGCCGGGGCGGCGCACTGGCCTAGGGGTGCGTCGGCGCGGCGACCTGTGGTGGCTGTGGCGGGGCTCGCACGGGAGCTGGCGGCCAGGGCGGCGCGGCTCAGATCGGGGCCCATCCGGGCCCGATCTGGCCCTGTGCTGCCTCGGCTCGTCTCCTGGGTGGGTCTGCGTCGACAGGGAGCAAGCCAGCGCGGTGGCGCGGCCATGGGCGGCGGGGCAGCGCAGTGCATTCGTGACAGGCAAAGCTCGGGGCGGTGTGGCCATGGCGGCCCAGATCGGGCCCATTTGGACCTGGATCTGGGTCTGGCGGGTCGACCAGCTTTGCTTTGGTTGTGCTATAGATCTTGGCAGGTTAGGGTATACGGGATCCTCGGCGTCCTCGGCTGGCCTGTTGCAGCGTGGTGGCGGACTTCACTACTAGGAAAACGGCTATAAGTAATCAGCACATCCGTGGCTCACATGGTTGAAGTGCCCCACGGCTAAAACAGGCGTGGCTCACCTGTGGGCAGTGCCCTACTAGTAACTAGAACAAACGTGGCGCACATGACTATAGTGCGCCATAGATGTGTGTGGGCCAGGGCCCTGTTGGCCGCACGCCAAACATCTGTAGTGCACTATAGTCATGTGCGCCACGGTTGTTAGTGTCATCTGTGGCGCACATGGGGGGTGCGCTACGCCTGCATACGCCCCTCTGCTGTGAAAGCGCCACAAACATCTGTGGCGCACTTCGCCCAATGCGCCACGGGGAGTAGGAATCCGTGGCGCACATGGCATGGTGCGCCACAGATGTTTGCTCACAGTGGCGCACTAGGCGTGTGCCACGGATGTGTCTATTTTTTTAGGACAGCTCTTTATGTGCACATGTGTGACCACATCCACCACCCCACACTTCACTTTCCCCTTCTTCTTCCTCCTTAGATATAGTCGGGATCTTCTCCTTCCCACCTCAATTTCTCCACCCATTCATCATTGTTAGCATGTAAAACTTGCTTTGGATGTTACATAAGTAATAGAGGAGGCCTCCGGTCTCTCATCTCCTTCTCCGGTCGACGCGCGCACCTCTCCTTTACATCTTTCTCGCGATCGGTCTCTCATATCGGTAAGTTGTCCATGTAAGGATGTGTTCATGTGTATATGTATGATGTGCTCATATGTATGTACGTAGATGATCGATGCTCATGATGTGTGTATGTGGAGAGGATGGTCTCATATGTGTGTGTATATGGAGAGTATCGATGATGCTCATGCATGTGTGTATGGAGAGGATAATGATATGTTCATGTGTGTATGGATCTGTCTCTCTCTCTTGTGTTTGTATGTGAACAAGTTGCCATTTGTTTTGCCAAAATGTTGATTCATTTCCATTTTGGCAAGACTTTGGCATTTCGTAAAGGTCCTAATTTTAGGATAGGTCATGACGAAATTTTCTATCGACCATTGCATGCATGCATTCATTATGTGGTTCTAATAGACTTCAAAATTGTACTGTGTACACCGTGCAGGCAAAAATGGTCCGCATAATGAGCGAAGGCATTGTGGCTAGATTTTTGAAATGTGCGACGGCCGACATGATACGAAATAACAAGACAGATATAAGATGTCCGTGCAGAAGATGCAAACTCAACTGGGTGATCGACCCAGATTCCGGGAATCTGCAGGCGCACCTGCTCCGCCATGGTCTCATGGATGGATACACTCGTTGGATAAGCGATGACGTAGATGATGGAGACGGTGAAGGTGGGCAACATGATGATCATCATCACGGCGAGAACGGCGAGATGATGAAGAGTCTCCGGAGATGGTGAAGGTGCGAAGCGGCACGGGATGATGATGATCTAGATGCCGAGGAGCAGGCGGCGATGGAACAACGCCGGGATGGGTGCGGACCCTTATGTGCAAGAGCTGCTTCAAGCGCATTTAGTAACCTGTGGCTGCCGCTAGAGAGAAAGCCAAGATTGGCAACTTGAGAAAGACGCGTTACTCCATTGTATGAAGGATGCAGCCCGATGATACCGGTTGAATGTAACGCTCAAGGCTATGGAGATGAAGGCAAAACACAAATTGAGCGACGCTTCGACGATATGATGGCATTCTCGCACGATCGTCTCCGGAGGGGAACACATGTCCAACTAGTATCGAGGATGCCAAGAAAATCGTCATCCTCTCGATCTACCGCACGTTAGATATCACGTATGCATCAACGATTGCATCATTTATCGGGCGAGGACGCGGAGAAAACCACATGTCCGGTGCGGCGTGAGTCGATACAAGAAAGGGAAGAAAGCACCTCGAAAAGTGGTATGGTACTTTCCTATCACTCCTCGTCGCAGCTATTTCGCGCACCCTAAGGAAGCCGGAGATGATGATGACCCGAAAAGGATGAGCTTTGACGCACTTGGGATGCTAGCCGCTGGATAGCATTGGACCTCGAATTCCCAGAATTCGGTGGAGATTCGAGGAACATTAGGCTTGGTGCGAGCACCGATGGACTCCATCCGTTCGGTAGCCGAGCAGACGCACAAAGACTTGGCCCGTGTTTGTATGGATGTACAACCTCCTCCATGGTTGTGCATGAAGAAGAAGTACATACAAATGAGTATGCTAATTCAAGGGCGAAACAACCTGCACCGACATCACCAGTATCTCGGGCTGTTGAAAGAGGAGCTAGCCACGTTATGGGAATCTGGAGCCAATACTTACGACGCCGTCGCACAAGATTATTTCACTATGAGAGCCGCGTTGGTCACTACGGTGCAAGACTATCCAGGTTGCGGGTATATCTCGGGGCAGGTTATCCAAGGATTCTGCGCATGCGTTAGGTGCATGGATAACACAAGCTATCTCCAACTAGAGAAAGATCCAGGGTCATCGAAAATCGTGTTCATGGCGCACCGGAGGTGGCTCGGCAAGAATGATCCATGGAGAAAACGTGGAGACCTGTTCGATGGCAAATCAGAGACCCGAGGAATCCCAGAGCGTAGGAGCAGCGAAGAAGTGGAAGAGTTGCTGAAAAACTAGAAAGATTGTCCTAAGCCTGGAAAGAAGCGAAAGAGGCAGCAACAAGACAAGCCGCTGATGAAGGTATGGAAAACAAGGTCTGCTCGAGTTGCCATATGGAAGTTTCTCCGCACGCCTCATAGCCTCGACATCATGCATATCACGAAAACGCAGCGAGAGTCCGTCGCCACCATAATCAACATGCCGTAGGACGAAAGATGGTCCAAAGCAAGGCACGACTGATATGCTTGGGTATCCGAAGGAGCTTCACGGAGGACGACTACTCCTCGATGATCGGAAGATGACGATGATCATGAGTCGGAGACGACACAAGGTCGTCGGAAGGGTAAAAGTTCAAGAAGAACGAATATTACTGCCTCCTTCTTGCTTCACTCTAAGCCGTGATGAGATCAAACAGTTTTCAAGTGCCTTCTAGGAGTCAAATTTCCTTACGGCCACGGGCAAGATAAGCGATACCTAGACGAGGCGGCGAGGTTCGATGGCATGAAGTCTCACGACTGTGCCGTGCTAATGACGCAGGTACTTCCGGTCGCACTAAGAGGGATAATGGACGAGCACGTCCGTGAAACGTTATTTGGCCTATGCAAGTTTTTCGACGTCATCTCTAGGAAGTCGATTGGCGTGAATCAGCTCGGAAGGCTACAGGAGGAGATCGTGGTGATACTATGTGAGCTTGAGGTCTACTTCCCACCCGCATTCTTCGACATTATGGTGCATCTGCTGGTCCATGTCGTGGAGGACATCGTACAACTCGGGCCGATGTTCCTCCGCAGCATGATGGCGTTCGAAAGGATGAACGGACACATCAAAGGATACGTTCGCAACAGGTCCCGTCCAGATGGAAGCATAGCCAAGGGCTTTTCGGCAAAGAGTGCATCTCTTTCGCACGAATTATCTAGACATCGAGAACCACGCCGGTCTTCTCGTCAGCAGACACCTTGGCAAGCTCGACGGATCTGGTCACCGAGAGGGTCGTCGATATCGCATGCATACTTCGATTTTCGACGCAGACTTTGATCGAGCAAACCTCGTCGCTTCAAAGCATTTAGAACTGGTCGATCCTTGGGTGTAAGCACAAAAGGTTAATCGAGAAGAAGTACGGATCGGGAATACTGAGAGGACGAGGAGAAATAATCAAAGAGCACAACTCAGATTTCACGCGTTGGTTTAGGCAGACGCCTTGATAATCCCCGCGATCGCATTCTTCCGACACGGAAAAGATCATATTCACCTTGTCGCAGGACCGATGCAAAACCTGGTGACCTATCGCGTATGATATCAACGGCTACACATTCTACACGGAGGAAAAGGACAACAAGTGTGATTATCGAACTCAGCGTAACGTCAGAATTCTACACCGATGACAACGTGAAGGAAAGATTCTACGGAAGAATCGAGGAGATATGGGAGCTCGACTACTGTGGAGAAAAGGTGTCGATGTTCCGTGTCAGATGGGCAAAGAGCGTCGAAAGAGAAGACCGGTATTTCACAACCATGGTTATACCCGAAGCAGCCAAATCCAAGGTCACGGCAAACGTGGCCGCGAAAAATGAACCGTGGGTACTGGCTACCAAAGTGGACCAATGTTTTTTCATTATCGACCCGACAAAGCCTAGCCATGTTGTCGTGAGGAGAGGAAAAAGAAACATCATCGGAATGGATGGAGTCGCCAACGAGCAAGACGTCGACCAGTAGGGCGATCCAAAGATTGAAGATGACGACGACTACGATGCAGCAACATACATCACAAGAAGAAAAATTACAACCCTACCCAAAAAAGGTAGCCTGTTCGAAAGAAGAAACATTAAAGTGCTGGGGCTAAATTATTCAACCGCGACAAAGAAGGGAAAAAAGATTGTAAAACGCTAGCTCAAAAAATATTGTAAAACGCGTGGTCGAAAAAGATTGTAATATTCATGGACAAATTATTATGAAATTTAGTTATACTTTGAATCATATTTGTAACACTTTTATGACATATATCACTACTTTTGGGCATTTTTGGAATATTTAAAAGTATTTTAAAAACAAAACAAAACTTGTATGGCATAAATAACCACTTTTGGGCATTTTTTGGAACATTTAAAAGTATTTTTAAAATAAAAATAAAAAAGTGGAGCACCAGGATTCGAACCTGGGTGCTCATAGTTTAGAATAGAGCTAAGGGGCAGAACCAGTGGGCTATGACAGTACTAGTGTTAACTGGAGGGGTGGCCGCCCTCTTATCTGGTAGTCCAACACACATAGGCGTAGCGCACCCTGGCCAAGTGCGCTACGGTTACCGCGCCGCTCACAATCTGCGCCGCTCCGATCCATCTCACAGACACCACACCGCGCCGCTGCTCTCGAGGAGGAGGAGGCCCACCACCGCCGCGCTGCGCTGCGCTCTCGAGGAGGAGGAGGAGGCCCACCACCGCGCTGCGCTCTCGAGGAGGAGGAGGCCCGCGCTTGTGGAGGAGGAGGCCCGCCGCTGGTGGAGGAGCAGGATCGCGTCTCCGCCCGTCGTCGTCCGCCCGTCAGAGGTGAGCGTCGCCCCTCCCCTGTCTCTCCCTCTCTCCCTCTCTCCATCTCTCTCCCTCTCTCTCCCTCTGTCCCCCCTCTCTGCAGGCCATCGTTGCCCCTAGGTTTAGGCACAAGAACCATTTGTTCCTTTGATGCAGATGATGCTGTGAACTGCGACGATAAATGGAGCAACGCCCTGTTTTTTCGGGAAGACAAAATTGATCTTGATCATGGGATCAGGGATCATTATACTATGATTGTTCAATGTGCAAGTTTGCAAATCTCAGAAGGCATTGATACGTAATCCATAATATAGTACTGATTTGTCTTACCAAATTTATCTCTTTTGCAATCAAGAAAAACATTTGTTTCTTAAGCAAACCCATGAGAGGATTGAAATTTAAATGTTAGCTAGCCAAATCCTTAGAGAACACAACCTCAAAGAATTTGGAAGAAAACATGATCTGCCGTGTAACAAAATAGCATCACCAACAACTGAAAGATGGATGGCGCAAGAACACAAAAGGCTGGTCTGCTCTCTCTTAGCATGTAGCTTGTAGTTCTATTATCATGTAGCTTGTAGTTCTTGTGTGTTTGCTCTGTTTACGCTTGTAGTATTGTCCCTCTACCGCTGGTTTATATAGAAGTTGGGGGAGGGTAATGGTAGATAGAGAGGAGGAGGGGAGGAGGAGAGAAAGTGGAGAACAGACAACCAAACCAAAGAACAGACAACCAAACCAAAGAATGAGAGTTATAGAGGTTTTCTATAGCTCTGAATTTTCTTTAGAGCATTGCAAGAAGAGAGCTATAGAGGTTTTCTATAGCTCTGAATTTTCTTTAGAGCATTGCAAAGAACAATCCCTTCATTACTTAGCTCTTCCTAGGATGCAAAGGCTGAGGCTTTGATGATGTTTGTATACAAAAGCTATTGCTTGCTTATGAAACTATCCAATGATGATCTAGTACTCCATGTGAGTACAGAGCTGAGGATTTTCTATTGCCCCCTCTATTTTATTTAAGATGCAATAGTAAGAACAGATGCAAGGACCATGTGCTGGTGAACCATGTGCTCTGGATTAGTGCTGAACCATGTGCTCTGGATTAGCTAGTAGTAAGAAAATATGCAAAAGTAATTACACCTCACAGGAACTTGATCAACATCATAAATTCAGAATAGTAAAAGGAACATATGATCATGCAAGGAATGGTTTTTGTTACAGGTGTGGTTATTTCAAATGCAGTAATGATCTTGCTGTCATCACTTGGTCATTTCAAATGCAGTAATGAGCTTGCTGTCATCACTTGGTTATTTCAAATGCAGTAATGATCATGCAAGGAATGGTTTTTAGTTACACCTCACAGGAATGCTGTCATCACTTGGTCATTCGCTTGCTATCACTTGCTGTAATGATCTTCTAGTATAGAACTTGGTCATTTGTTGTATTCTCATTTGCTTGTTGTCACTTGCTTAAATTGATAAAAGAAAGTATATATGGTTGTGGCACTGTGCTGGGACTAGATGGATGTGGTTGTGAAATGGTTTGGAAGGAAAAATAGAGTAGTGTTGGTTTTGCTACTATCTGTGCTGGGACAACAGCACCTTGAAATTGTGCTTGTGCTTGTATATGAAGCACTTTATTATGTCGTGTATGCAGGTTCTTGTATGAAATGAGTCCCGAATTTTTCCGGAATGTTGATTAGCTTCCGTTTCGGCAGAAATCGGGCACTCCTAGTTTAAGAAAATTAGCAAAGGTCATGCCGGATTTTTCCATGCATTTAACCAATTATTTGTTTTTTATTAGTGCAAAGATGTGTGACAACGACGAGGCTGGATGTTCTAAGCGCATCAACGCTGAAGGAGAACTCAGATCTTCGAATAAACAATTGACATTCTGGGAGGCGGCCCAGCGGCTAGAAGACGGTGAAGAATACCATCCTTCGGAGAGCGAGGATGATGAGATGGAAGACGTGGAGGAAGAAGCCGAAGAAACGGCGGACGATGAAACCACTGATGGCGGCGAGGGCACAGGGAGTGATAGCAACCCTCCTAAGAAGAAGAAGAAGAAGAAGAAGAAGAAGGACCGGCGCCCGAACACGGTCGGCACGGTCAGGGAGGAAATTACCGAAGTGAGCCCATCAGGGGTTCCTTTGGAGCCCGCCCTTGTCGTCAAAGGGTACGGTGGGCAAGTGGCGGCGATCACCCGGACAACCATCTCGATCAACACCGAGAATCTCCGGCATAAAGATAATGGCCACTGCACACGCCTCTTCGAGAAGTCGACGCAAGATACAAGTTCCCGCTAAGTATCGAACACAAATTATCATGGGAACAAGTAAACAAATCCGCCCTCACAAAGATGAGCACCGCCCTAGCCAATTGGAGAACCCGGATAAAGAAGAAGATCTATAAAGAAAGGCAAAAGTCTCGAGGAGATCCGGAAGATTGACCCGCAGATCACCAAGATCGCCAGGAGTTCAAGGAGAGGTGTGAATCCGAAAGAGCCACAGCCAATAGTAATCGGGAAAGGTGCGAGGCGATGAATATAGGTCATCACCATCTAGGATCTGGTGGATCTGAACCGCGGAGGCCAAATGGAATAAGGAGGACGAAGAGTATAGATCCAAGGGATAGAAAACCCTTTGCTAAATTCGAACCCGCAGGTTCGAAACTTCATCGAGGCCGTTACCATGTGGACCCAAAAACCAAACAACTCACCGCGGATCCTGCGGTGAAGGAATTCGAGGAAATTGTGGTAAGTATAATCTAATTACCGTGGATCAACACGATTGCAATCTAATCGATGATCTAAATGATTCATCTTACTTCTTCCGCAGGAGGAGGAAATTGTTGCTAGTCATGGATCCTGTGGTTCCTCATCCGTGGGTCGACGCCACCGGTGGGATAACCCTTTTAACAGGGCGATGAACCGGGCCAAGAAAATAGAGCCGGTTACGAAGAAGCCGTCGTCGGCTGGCCGTCTGGCCGGCCTCGGGGGTAAGAATTGGGTGGATCATTTTGGTCCACTGTCGAGGACGCATGTGGCACCATCGGGAAGGAGCGAGGAGGAAAACTGCGAGGTTCAAGAACTTAAGGCACAAGTGGCGCGGATCCCGCAGATCGTCCAAGACAACCTGGCAATCACCCTCACGTCCTTCCTGCCTACCTTGGTGGAGTCAATAGCGAACTGGAGTGCGGGTGGTCGAGTAGGGCCGTGCCTGATTCCAAGCATGGTCAGCAGCCACTCGAACAACGCGGCGCCGACGAATCAGTCGAACTACGTGTTCGTGACTCCGCCCGCTAGCACCACGGCGCCGCAAGTGTTGGTGACTCCCCCTGCCATCACCGCGGCGTCGGAGTACATGTTCGTGCCCCCCCTGCCATCGTCGCGGCGACACTGGAGCTCCAAGCACCCGTTGGTAGGGAGAATACACCGGCGTCCAGCACCGCGCCATCAAGCAGCCCTTCCGTCTCTTGCACGCCCGTCGACGTATGCGGTGCGTCGACATTAGCCGATCTCGACGCCATCACGGTAAACAAATTGCTTTAATTACCGCCTTTCATGCCATCTATTACTCTTATGGCATCTCGCTCTGACGACGCCGTACATGTTTTCCGCAGACGGATGTTCCTTGCACTCTCTTATGCTACGTGAACAACGAGCTGAGCGATGTTGCCAAGGGTACCATCGTTCAACCCTTGAAGCGCACATTCCACTCAAAGCCGATGCCAGATAGCGTGCACAGGGTTAAAATTAGTCGGTGCTAAGGCTGCGACGACTGGAACCTCCCATTCAACCCCTGTGAGCGGATGAAGAAGAGCCGTCATCTCGTAACTTGCTTCGGCTTATTCTTGCTATGGCCAAAGAGCATGATCCGTTTGGGGATGGCGGGGGCCATCACGCCACAGACAACAGCACCGCTTGTCGTGCCAGCGACAAGCGGTGGCAAGGCCCCCTTACGCCCTCGCCGTCACCTCCACGCGGTGGGTCGGATGTTGATGATATGCACATGGCGCAGGATCCGGCCGAGGACGAAGAAGACTGGAATGATCACTTCTTCAGCACTCAGTTTAGCAACGAAGACCTAGCTGGTGGCCCCACAGAGAAAGCCACTATCACCGCCTTTGGTTCTCGTGAGACGCCCACCTTGCGCCTTTACTGAGCCGGTGATACAACCAACCGCCCTTTATTCTAAGCCCGACACACTACATAGGGCGGCCGGTGCTCGATTATGTGCCTGCCAGCTCTCAAAAGGAAAAAGGGCAGAAAAGAAAATCTAGCAGCTCGAGCCGGTGGCGTCAACAATCGCGAATCCGATCAGGTTTCGGACGGGCCACCAAGACCCGGGTATTATGTGCAGGATTAATGTGGTGGTGAGCCCATGCTACCTAAGAATTTGTGGAAGCTCGCCAGTTCGAACTGCAGTGTGCATGACGGCGTCGACGATAGAGAGATGCCTTCTATCGGAGAAAGATCCTCGCACCCGGTATTCGTGGTTAAGGTGCCACCAGGCTTGGCTTCGTTGACAATTCCCTCATGGATCTGTTCTTCCAGCGTTCGACATCTTCAATATGTTCCACCTATACCCGCTGCACTATACCATGGTCCGTCTGTTTTCTCTCAGCCTGGCCATGCAGATCATTAGAGAGAACACACCGGGCATCGCTATAGTGGACCCCTACTACATGCGTGACGGCTGCTTGGGTTCCCCCGCCGAACGACGTATCGTGGCCTCGTACCTAAAAAGAATCCTCGTGGCGAACAACACAAAGGAATACATTCTCGTGCCTTAATTTCCCGAGTAAGTCGTTATTCACTCGCCACCGTCGATTGGATTTATTAGATCATCATCATTCTTTTTCCAACACATTCCATTTGATTTTTTTGCGCACAGATAAACACTGCACGCTCATCTCCTTATCGCCGAAGCATTCCCACGCCACGTATTTCGACTTGGGGAGTCTAGAAAAGAAGAAAACTACGACAAGATCAAGGAAGTTCTGGATGATGCTCTCACTGGCTTTGCCTCGACGGAAGGCACCACCTTCGTGCGTACGAAGGTCAAGTTCGGCAGGCACGTCTTCAACCACGTAACGGAGTTCCCCTGCGTGAAGCAGCCGGAAAACAGTAAGAAGGAAGCCTACTATGCACTCCATCACATGAGGGCGTTCCTACTTGACAGCAGAATTCTGTGCGGATCATCTCAAACAATGGGCGAAGCAAAGGCCAAGATCAATGATTCGTATATTAGACAAGAGATGTATCGCATCCAAAGCAGCGATTTGGGGCAATCATCTTCGTGATGTCATGACTTCGGGTATCTTCTCGGAGGAAATATCCCGAATAATCGTGACATAGAAGAGATCTAGAGAGATGCAGGGTGACTATAGGAAGTTCATGACGAGACACGGCGTCCTCCCGTTCCCTAAGCCGAGCCAGAAGGCTTGATGTTGGCCTAGTTGTAGTTACAAACTATAGATGACCTTTGTGTGTGTGTGGACAGTGTACATGCTACTATACTTATCTTATTAGGTTTATGAATCGTCGCTTACTTCTTTTGCTTATTATTATTATATATCAATCAATGCTTGGTTTTTTTGCTCACTCTTTGGTCCTTTACTCACTTTGGTCCTTCTTTTTTTCTTTAATCTTTTTTCGAGAATAATGCCGATGATTGAAATGTCATGGCACACTATATATGTGAATGTGCTACGATGGGATTGTGAGCCTTGTGATATGCACAAGTCCAGGTCTTGTGCATCCTACTTGGCTCACGGTTCCATCGTAGCATATTCCTGTGTCCAACGACCTATGTATATATATGAGGCATTCTTTTCGAGTTATTTTTGTCTTTTTCGAGAATATGCCGATGATTGAAATGTCGTGGCACAATATATATCTGAATGTGCTATGACGGGATAGTTAGCCTTGTGATATGCACAAGTCCGTGAATTGTGCATCCTACTTGGCTAACCGCTCATAGCATATTCTGTGTCCAACGACCTAGCTACTTATATATGAGGCATTCTTTTCGAGCTACTTTGGTCCTTTTCGAGAATAATGCCGATGATTGAAATGTCGGGCACACTATATATGTGAATGTGCTACGATGGGATTATGCCTTGTGCTATGCACAAGTCCAGTGTGTGCATCCTACTTGGCGTAGTTCCATCGTAGCATATTCTGTCCAACGACCTATGTATATATATGAGGCATGCTTTTGAGTTACTTTGGTATTTTCGAGAATAATACCGATGATTGAAATGTCGTGGCACACTATATATGTGAATGTGCTACGACGGGATTGTGAGCCTTGTGATATGCACAAGTCTAGGTCTTATGCATCCTACTTGGCTCACCGTTCCGTCGTAGCATATTCCTGTGTCCAACGACCTATGTATATATATGAGGCATGCTTTTTGAGTTTGGTCTTTTTGATTTAGGAGTACTTTCTATAAGTGTATCTTCATATGTGACTTTAATTATATATGTTTTTTTTCTCAATCACCGGTTAATTATTATTGTCAACTTATAGATGACGTGGTACGTCGTGTACAAGGGACGGGTTCCCGGAGTCTACGATGATTGGGAAGACTGCCGGAGACAGGTGCACCGTTTCAGCGGCAATAGCTACAAAGGGTACAACACTATGGCGGAGGCGGAAGCTAGATACACACGCTATCTAGCGGGAGTTAGGACAAGAAACCGGATGAAGACCTACACCTTCGTCGCGGTGGTGATCATGCTTATCTTCTTTACTTATTTATCCCGCGTTTGTGTCTAGCTAGTTTAGATGTTTAGGTGAGCTTCCGAGCTCTAACTTGTTCGATCGACACATGTATTCGCATGTCACCAACTACTACTTTGTAACATGATCGAAACAATGTAACTTAGACTATGTATTCATGTATGAGACTTATCTATATGTATTTGTTTCAATCTTGTTGTTCATATTGAGTATTTATATATATAATTGTATATCTTGTATCTGTGTGTGTATATCTGCTGTAATATTGTATATAATCTGTATTGTATATAATCTGGCTCGAAAATTAAAAAAAAACAAAAAATACATCTGTGGCGCACATGGTCTACCTTCTGTGGCACACTACACCTAAAGCGCACTATGGAAGCTTAGTGGCGCACTAGGCAGTGCGCCACAGAAGATCCCAGGGGTAGCGCACCTGCCCAAACATCTGTGGCGCACTAGCAGGTGCGCTACGCCTGTCTCTACACAACTGTGGCGCACTAGGCAGTGCGCCACGGCTGAGAGATAGCCGTAGCGCAAGGCCCGTGGCGCACTGTTTCCAGGTGCGCCACTAAAGGCCATTTTCCTAGTAGTGCTTTACGGGCCCGTCGGGGCCCGACCGGACCGCCATGGGACTGGTTTGCCTTCGCGGAGGCTTTACGGGCCTGCTAGGCCCGACCAGACCTATGGCCAACTGGGTTGTCTGCAGCCGCGTCCGGTCGACTACCGCCTGAGGCAGTGGAGGAAGTTCCCTCCCGCGTGGCCGCGGTACTGCGGGTCCCGTTCCATTTCTATCCGTGCCGCGATTTGCAGTCCTCGCGTCGGCTTGCTCGGTGAGACGATGATGGCAGGAACCGGGCGGCGCATGCTCGTGGGAGGCAAGGTTTGATGGTGGCGCGACGGCTCGTCCGAGGGTTATGGATAGGGTTCTCGAGAGAAATCCTTGTCGGCTCGACCGACACCGACGCGGTGCCGCCCGCGGGTGGCATCTTCCTTCCTGGAGGGCGTCGTGGCTTCCCTTCATCCATTCCCCTCTGTGTGCCGGGGGAAATCCTAGGGCCATTTTCTGGTCCGGGCAGCAGCGGTCGCTTTCCCTCTTGAGGGTGCTGCTTGGTGCTTGACGAGTCGGGGCTAGGAGCGTGGTGGGCATTTTTCGACGGGCGCAGCGGTTGCGGTCTTCCTCGTCTAGTCGATCCGTCTCTGTCTCCGGTTCTTTTTGTTTTTCCTTGTTTTAGTTGTGGCGTGTGTGTGCTGCTGCCCCAGCATCGTGTATCGTGTTGTGTGTCTGTCCTTGGGCGTTGTGCTGTCTGGCCCAGCAGCAGTCTCACCGATGTGCTTTATTTATAAAGCTGGACGAAAGCCTGTTTCGAGAGAGACGATGAATCAAACCAGTCCTTGAGCTGCTTGTTTTTATACTCAACGAAGTGTAATGGATCCCCACCGAGCGCGTCTATTGCCGTGATCGGTCTCTTCTTTGGAGAAAGGGACATAAAGGTTGGAAAAGTGATGACCGTAGCAATGCCGTCGCTAGTACCGGAAGGATTCAGCCAAAAGGCAATTTCTTTGCAAACTCTTCCGCAAGGAATCCTTCCGGTACTAGCGACCCTACCATAGACATCATCACTTTGCCAACCTTTATGTCCTTCCGTAAAGAAGACACCGGCCACCGCAGCAGGCGTGCTCGGTGGGCGATCCACTACACTTGGTTGAGTAGAAATATCCAGCAGCTCAAGGACTGGTTTGACTCATCGTCGGCATGCGTTGGAGTGCATGAGATGAGAGACAAAAGAGTGAGAGCCGTTAACATTAGGAAGGAATACTTCACTCTCATGATCGATCCAAATCATAATCTGGCTAGTTGTTCTGTCTATTTGAAACTAGCACCGTGGCCCTCGCAAATTCGAGGGCATCATTGTGTTGTGTTTAACATGTATGAGAGCTTTATTTATAGTGGAAAATCATTTATGTGGTAGACATAAAATAGTATGGTTATATAGCCACAAAAAAGTGTTATATATAAAATATCACATGGAAGGGAAACAACTTTTAATTTGTGGGAGCATGATTAGTGTGTCATTGTGGAAGGCATCATATTTTCCATTGCCTGCATAATATTAAAACTATAAATAGAATAAGTTTTCGTTGTTATCTAGCCGGTAGTATTCATGAGATATTAGATCAACTTGTGAAGTTAATTAAAATAATTCAGATTGTTGGTAGTTCATATGACACAAAATTGTAAAAACATATATTTTTTTTCTACTAATAATGATGGTTCATTGCAAGAATTGGCTAAGAATGTTTTGGTAAGTTATGAAACTCCATGATTTAAAGCCCATTGGAATATATATGAGTCCATTAGGTCAATGATCGGATGACATATATATGAAGATAAATACTGAGCAGACCGAGCATTTTTTTTTGTGGTGATATTATTCGTAAAGAATTGAAAAGGAAAGTGTTCCTTGTTCATAGTAGGATATATCACTCTTTTTTAATGTGGATAGATCTTCATTTTTTCCACAAAAGCAAAATGTTATTCCTTTAGTTTACTCCCTCTTTGTGCATTGACATGCCATTCTCCTTTAAAACTGGAATATTTGTGAAATGTAAATTTAGCCATTATTTTTACAAAAAAATGTTATTATATGGTGGAAAGTTTCGTTAATATGTTTCTGCTATACCAGTAACTAACATTAGAGAAGTTTGTGTTAGTACAAGTTCATTTACCTCAAAATGGACTGTATATTGCACTATTGGAAAAACCATCTTCGGTTCGATCACTAGAAGCCCAGCAGTCCCGGTCCGTGAGGCCTCCAACGGCTAGAAATGGCCATAAGCATTAGTCCCGGGCCGGACCAGAGCATTAGTCCCGGTCCGTAATACGGCCCGGGACTAATAAGCTGGAGCGGGTCAACAGCTCTTTTCGGGGACTATTAGTCCCGGGTCGTATCACGGCCCGGGACTAATTGTCCATCACTATATATACAGCTCCCTGGCCAGCTGCCCTAAAGCATATGGTGGCCATTTTTCTCAAAGAAAGCAAGAGAGTTCATGCCATTTTTTTGTCAAGATTTAGTTTGCAACACCTAAATCCAAAGCTTTATAAGCTTAGAACTTCATTCTTTCATCTCTTATTGCTACTTTAGCTCTATATAATGCTCTAGAAGTATAGAGATATGGATCAAATGCATGCATGCTCTAGAAGTAGGTAGAAGGATTTTGATATATATGTGTAACAAATTTTGATTAGGCACATAGTTACTGAAAATTGAAATGTGTAATTTTAGAGTTCCTGAGCTTAGAATGGAATGAGGTTTTCACTGATGGAACAATAATAAAAAACTCCACAATTATCATGTTGATTGTTTTCTCCAATTCACAAATTGGTGCATGTAAATTTTTCAAAATTCAAAATTAATGCTCTAGAAGCTCTCAATATAACTTGTAATAATTTTATCATGTTGTGTAATGGTTTTTGATATACTTTTACTATAATACAGATGGTCCGGGAATGGATGTACGGTACTGACTGACGCTCTGGCGAGTTCATTAATGGCGTGCATGAATTCATCTGTGTTGCTGATGCAAACAAGCATAGTGGTTTTGTATTCTGTCCATGTAATGGATGTAGGAACCAGAAGGATTATTCTGACTCAAAAACCCTTCACAGCTACCTGTTGAAGTCCGGCTTCATGCCCAGTTATAATTGTTGGACCAAGCACGGAGAGAGAGAGAGAGGGGTTATAATGGAAGACAATGAAGAAGAGGAGGAGGATGACAACTATCATGGTTTCCCTGAGTACGGAGATACTTCCATGGGGGATGCTAAAGGGGATGATGAAGAAGAGACACATGATGAACCCGCTGATGATCTTGGTCGGACCATTGCCGATGCACGAAGAGATTGCAAAACTGAAAAGGATAGGGAGAAGTTCAATCACATGCTAGAGGATCACAAAAAGTTGTTGTACCCAAATTGCGAAAATGGTCTGAAAAGTCAAGCAGACAATGGAATTGCTGCGATGGAAGGCTGAGTGTGCTATACCGACTCCTCATTTGAAAAGTTGCTGAAAATGATGAAGAATATGCTTCCAAAAGATAATGTATTGCCTTGAAGACATATGAATCAAAAAGGTTATCCGCCTCTAGGTTTAGAGGTTCAAGATACATGCATGCCCTAATGACTGCATCCTCTACCGCGGTGAGGAGTATGAGAATTTAGATGCATGCCCGGTATGCACTTCACTTCGGTATAAGATTAGACGAGATGACCCTGGTGACGTTGAGGGCGAGCCCCCCCGGAAGAGGGTTCCTGGGAAGGTGATGTGGTATGCTCCTATAATACCACGGTTGAAACGCTTATTCAGAAACAAAGAGCATGCCAAGTTGTTGCGATGGCATAAAGAGGAACGTAATTCAGACGGGATGTTGAGACACCCCGCTGATGGGTCGCAATGGAGAAAAATCAATAGAAAGTACCCAGACTTTGCAGATGACACAAGGAGTTTAAGGTATGGTCTAAGTACAGATGGCATGAATCCCTTTGGGGAGCAGAGCTCCAGTCATAGCACCTGGCCCGTGACTCTATGCATCTATAACCTTCCTCCTTGGTTGTGCATGAAGCGGAAGTTCATTATGATGCCAGTGTTGATCCAAGGTCCGAAGCAACCCGTCAACGACATTGATGTGTACCTAAGGCCATTAGTGGAAGAACTTTTACAGTTGTGGCACGAACCCGGGATACGCGTGTGGGATGAGCACAAGCGGGAAGAATTTAACCTCCGAGCATTGCTTTTCGTGCCAATCAATGATTGGCCTGCTCTTAGTAACCTTTCAGGACAGTCAAACAAGGGATACAACGCATGCACACACTGTTTAGATGAGACTGCAAGTATATATTTGGAACATTGTAAGAAGAATGTATACAATGAGCATCGTCGATTTCTTTTGGCCAAGCATCCCTTAAGAAAGAAAGGCAAGCATTTCAACGGTCTGGCATGTCACCAGACGAAGCCTAAGGAGCGTACTGGTGCTGATATATTTGATATGGTCAAAGATTTGGATCAACTGGTAACCTTTGGAAAAGGTCCTGGAGGAAAATCTGTTCGAAGACGAAGGACACGCACCCATGTGGAAGAAGAAATCTATATTTTGGGAGCTACCATATTGGAAATTCTTAGAGGTCCTCAATTGATGTGATGCATGTGACGAAGAATCTTTGCGTGAACGTGCTAGGCTTCTTGGGCGTGTATGGGCGGACAAAAGATACACCGAAGCACGAAAGGACCATCAACGTATGGAAGACCCGGATGGCTGCATCCGAATGGTTTCAAGGTCATGCCGCTACGCTCTTACCAAACAAGAGAAGGAAATATTTTTGAATGCCTAAGCGTATTAAGGTTCCGGCTTCTCGTCGAATATAAAGGGATAATAAATATGGCGTAAAAAAGTTCCAAAACATAAAGTCTCATGATCGCCACGTGATTATGACGCAAATGCTTCCGATTGCATTGAGGGGCTTCTACCCGATAATGTTCGAGTACCCATTGTGAAGCTATGTGCATTTATCAATGCAATCTCTCGTAAGATAATCAATCCTCAAGATCTACCACAGTTCTGAATGATGTGGTCCAATGTCTTGTCGGTTTGAGTTGGTGTTCCCACCATCCTTCTTCAATATTATGACGCCTTTTCTTTGGTTCACCTAGTCGAAGAGATTTCCATTCTCGGTCCTGTATTTATACACAATATGTTTCCCTTTGAGAGGTTCATGGGAATCTTAAAGAAATATGTTCGTAACCGTGCTAGGCCAGAAGGAAGCATCTCCAAGGGCTATGGAACAGAGGAGTTCATTGAATTTTGTGTTGACTTTGTTCCTGACCTTAAGCCAATTGGTCTTCCGCAATCGCGGTATGAGGGGAGACTGAGTGGAAAGGGTACTCTAGGAAGGAAATCGATAATATGTAGAGACGTACATTCTTACACCGAAGCACATTACACCGTTCTACAGAATTCTATCTTGGCAGCCCCATATATCAAGGAACACAAGAAAATCTTACGCTCCAACAACCCTGGAAAGCATGACTCTTGGATTAGAGATGAACACATGAAGAGTTTCGGCGGTTGGTTGCAACATCTCATCAAAAACAACACTCTTGGAGATCAGCTATACTTGTTGTCTAGGTCACCATCTTTGACTATATCGACTTTCCAAGGGTACGAGATAAATGGGTATACATTTTACACGATAGCCCAAGATAAAAAGAGCACCAACCAAAACAGTGGTGTCTGCTTTGATGCAACAGACAACAATGGGTCAAAGACCACATATTATGGTTACATAGAGGAGATATGGGAACTTGACTATGGACCTACTTTTAAGGTCCCCTTGTTTCGGTGCAAATGGCTCAAGCTGACGGGAGGAGGGGTTGAGGTAGACAAGAAATACGGAATGACATCGTTGGATCTCAACAATCTTGGGTACTTAGACGAACCATTCGTCCTAGCCAATGATGTGGCCCGGGTTTTCTATGTGAAGGACATGTCTACCAAACCTAGAAAACGAAAAAATAAGAAAAAGAATACATCAGACGATGAGCCAAAGCGCCACATAGTTCTTTCACGAAAAAGAAACATCGTGGGAGTGGAGGACAAGACAGACATGTCAGAAGATTGTGATAAGTTCCATGAAATTCCGCCCTTCACGGTGAAGGATGACCCAACCATCATGTTAATGAATGAAGATGCTCCATGGATACGACGGGATCAGAAAGGAACACAAGCGAAGAAATGATATGTAATAATTGTAACATTTTATTATTTAAGATGTTCCATGCATGTGTCCATTTTTATAGTGATGTTGTCTGCAAACAATCTTGAGTGTGTTAGTCCCGTTTTGTGGCTGGATCGGGACTAAAGGAGGGACTTTAGTACCGATTCATACTTACCATTAAGATCTGATATCCAAACGCGTGATGTCACATAATAGGGAGTGCCTCCATGACCAGTTTCTCGGAGATGCCGGAGGACTGGGCTCCGTCGGCATCTCCCTGAAACTGGCCGTAATGGTGTCCCTGCTCTCGAAAACCATCTTGCAGCTTGTAACTTCTCTAACTAGATCAATACGCCTGGGAGCTAACTAATTTCACATATTAGGGAGTGCCTCTATGACCAGTTTCTCGGAGATGCCGGAGGACTGGGATCCTTGACATCTCCCGAATCGGCCGTAGTGGTGTCCCTGCTCTCTAAAACCATCTTAGAGATGCCTCAAACTGGCTGGAGGACTGGACTCACAAGGATGCCTATTTATAGTACAAGCAGCTCGGCATAATGTCGACACTCACGACATAATGTCGACACTCACCCCTATTATTAGTGCTGACTCATCTTTAGTCCCGGTTGGTGTCTCCAACCGGGACTAAAGGTTCATCTTTAGTCTCGGTTGGTGACACCATCCGGGACAAGGTACAAGCCGCACGACATAATGTCTACACTCACCCCTATTATTAGTGTTGCCTGGCCCAGTATGCCGCAATCCCTTCAGTCGCGGTTGGTTTCTCCAACCAGGACTAAAGATGAACCCTCTCTTTATATAGGCATTTCCCTCTATTTATTAGGTAACACTCAAGACATTTATTAATATTAAAAACCGGGACAAACCGAAACTAGCTAACACTCAGGACTAAAGCTGCCCCTTTAGTCATAATCATGCCTAGTCCTATAGTACGCAGCTTCAGGGTCTTCATCGTCATCGTCATCATCATCGTCATCATCACCTGCCACTCCGGGGATCCTCAGCCCATCCATGTCATATACCAGGGGCCATTCCATCCTGGGATTCACGGGCGGGAGAGGGTCTCTGAAGACGATGCCACTACCGCGGGACGGTGGGGCCTGTGGCGGGTGGACTCGTGGGCACCATAGGCGAGATGGTCTCCCCGGCGATGTAGCATCACTCGATGATAGTACGATTCGCCCACCACGCAACAATGGGTTCGTTGTGGTTCACCGTGGCGGCCATCACCCTCATACCTAGCGAGCCTTCCCTTCCGCCTATTAGCGAAGAAGGCATTCAGTGTGTCGTGGTTGTCGTGATCCCACTGGGATCCATCCGCTGCTCCGGTGAGCTCGTGGTAGAAGTGGTTTGTGATGGCACTTTGGCGTCTGGAACCTTGAGGGACAGAGGGACAGAACCCTCCGGCCAAAGATCCCATCCGGGCGGTAGCCGGAGGACAAGGGTAGTTGAGGCGGCGCCTCGGTCTCCTCGAGGGTCGAATGGCCCGATGGCGTTGTCCATTGTTCTAAGATAGGAAGGTGTGGATGTGTGGATAGCCATGGCACGATCACCCTAAATATAGAGGAAAGGGCGGAAAACTTGGCGTGAAGCTTTGGGAAATGGCGGAATATCTTTAGTCCCTAGTGACTACATCCGGGACTAAAAGCTCTCGTAGAAAGGAAAGGGCGGGAAAACTTGGCGGGAAGAGGTGGGAAATGGCGGAAAATATCTTTAGTCCCGGTTTGTGACTACATCCGAGACTAAATGGATATTATATTAAGATTCACTATATTTTTTTGATAATAATAGACATATTATTTGTTTTATTTGGATTATTACAATAAAAGATATGATTTTCCAAAGTTTTTATATTAGTTTTGAATTAAAAAAGAAAATTTACAAATGAAATAATTTATAAATGATGCAACCAGATAAATGGATATTATATTAAAATTCTTTATATTTTTCTGATAATAATAGACATATTATTTTTTTTATTTGGATTATTACAATAAAAGATATGATTTTCAAAGTTTTTATATTAGTTTTGAATTAAAAAAGAAAATTTACAAATGAAATAATTTATAAATGATGCAAACAGATAAATGGATATTATATTAAAATTCTTTATATTTTTCTGATAATAATAGACATATTATTTTTTTATTTGGATTATTACAATAAAAGATATGATTTTTCAAAATTTTTATATTAGTTTTGAATTAAAAAAGAAAATTTACAAATGAAATAATTTATAAATGATGCAAACAGATAAATCGATATTATATTAAAATTCTTTTTATTTTTCCGATAATAATAGACATATTATTCGTTTTATTTGGATTATTACAATAAAAGATATGATTTTTCAAAGTTTTTATATTAATTTTGACTTAAAAAAGAAAATTTACAAATGAAATAATTTATAAATGATGCAAACAGATAAATGGATATTATATTAAAATTCTTTTTATTTTTCTGATAATAATAGACATATTATTTGTCTTATTTGGATTATTACAATAAAAGATATGATTTTTCAAAGTTTTTATATTAGTTTTGAATTAAAAAAGAAAATTTACAAATGAAATAATTTATAAATAATGCAAACAGATAAATGGATATTATATTAAAATTCTTTATATTTTTCTGATAATAATAGACATATTATTTGTTTTATTTTGATTATTACAATAAAAGATATGATTTTTTAAAGTTTTTATATTAGTTTTGAATTAAAAAAGAAAATTTACAAAAAAACAAACAGTCGCGGGTCGTGGATGGACCCGGACTAAAAGGGTTAATCTTGGCGTGAAAACGAAATGGTCGAAAAAGACCTTTAGTCCCGGCCGTGGCTTAGCTCATGACTAAAGGGGTCTTTAGTCGCGGGTTAAGCCCGACCATGATTAAAGACCCTTTAGTCATGGTGGCTTAGCCGGGACTAAAGGGGGGCAGTAACTTGCGCCCACCTGGCCTCCCCACCCAAAGACTTGGCGAATCGACGAGGAGACGCGAAAGCGAGAACGACGCAGGAGGTGCGGATTCCACCGCCGCCCTCGCCTTCGCCACCACCCGCCGTCACTTGCCACTGCATGAGCTTCAACCAAGGAATCGAAGCCCGTCGCTGCCTTCCTCGCTCCCTTCGACCTCCCTCGACCTCCTTCGGTGACCTCGGGCACCCTCACCTCTTCCTACCTCTTCCGGGACAGTTTGCCGTCCTGCGCCGAAATCGTCAATCGTCCACAGCCATCATCAGCAGCTCGTGAAAATAATCACCCTCCGGTCCCTCTTCCTTTGCGTGGCATCTTTGAGGTGGCAGTGCGATTACTGGTCACCATAGTGGCTAGGCTTAGTAGCGGTACAAAAGTTTAACCCCCTCTGCTGATGTCATAATGATGAAATAACCCTTTTTAGTAATTCCAGAATTTGATTAAATATTGTAAATTCAATAACTTTTAATTTATAAGTCAGAAAAATACAAATAATATATCAAAATGTTTAGAAAATTGAAACCTATATATTTAACCTATAATCATGAATTGTTCAACAACTTAAATGATAATTATAATTAGAAGAACAAATGCACCCCTCTCATATGTTTCGGAGTTTTCCCGAGTTAGGGTTTTCACCCCTCGGAACCCCGATTAATTTGCCGAGCATGTTTTAGGGTTTCAATTCAATGCAATTCAACTTGTCATATCATCATACTTGCTTGAGCATTGCATCGATGCCATGTGTTGATTGTTTCCCCTTTATTTTTTTCTGGTGTTTGGTGCTTCTCGGTAGAATACGATATCGAGATCGAAGCCCTTTAGGATTAGGGTTATTTTTTTGTCTAAGTTATTATAATTAGGATTATATTGTTTTAGTTATTAGGATTATTGTTTTTTCTAACCTGTTTAACTCTCTTTTTGTTATAGATAATTAAGTCATGGATCCATCCAAAGATCCTGGTCGCATCGGTGAAGGTTTTCTTCAGGGCATGATAAGAGGTGAAATTCCTCTTATTACGGGCACGGCCGAAGATATTTTGCTCGAGGAAGAGATATCATCATATCTGAATCCATCTGGTGATGGACTAGAGGAAAACCAAGGGGAAGACCAGATGGACGAAGGGCAAACAAATGACAACAATAATGATGGCCCCTCGACAGGATCCGGCGAGGTACATATATATATAAAGTCTCGTGTTACCTCTATTCATTAACTAATCAAGATATATGTTAATCACTCTCTCTTCTTATTTTAGCCCACCTGATCGAAGCAATCGATAGCTCGAACGAAACGAGGGCCGAACAAAAATTTGGATGGTAATCAGAGGTTCACCATCGAAGAAATAGATGATGATGGTGAACCGATTGCTCCAGAGAAGCACCGAAGGATGTTTATAAATCAATGCGGGGTGCTGGTTAGGGACAACCTTGAAGGGAATATGCCCGAGAGGCAATAATAAAGTGGTTATTATCGTATTCCTATTTATGATAAATGTTTATTTTGCATGCTATAATTGTATTAATACGGAAACGTTAATACATGTGTGTTTAATAAACAAAAGAAAGTTCCTAGTTATGCCTCTCTTATAAACTAGCTCGTTGATTAACAAGATGATCATAGGTTTCCTGATCATGGACATTGGATGTTGTTAATAACGAGGTCACAACATTAGTGTAATGGTGTGATGAACATTCATCCGAAGTATAGCATTACGATCAAAGTCATTGAGTTTATATTGCTATAACAACTTACGGTGATCCTAATCCTTAGACCATGAGATCATGTCAATCACTAACACGGAAGAGTTTCTTGATAACATCAACGTCACCGTAATGTGGTGATTATAAAGATGGGTTCGTAACTACTAAAGTGTTATGTTGAGGCCCATGGATCGAGAGTGGAATTTGTTCATCCCGATGACGGATAGATATATACTGGCCCTCTCGGTGATATCACATTGATTAGCTTGCAAGCAAGTGATTTGATCACTAGAATGTTATATCACGGAACGAGAAAGAGTGCATGTCATATTGAGATCAAACTAGGTATGGAGATACCGATGATCGAATCTCGGACATGTAATATATCGCATGAAACAAAGGGATTAAGATACTAGCGTAAAGGTTCCGGACGATCACAAGAAAGTCATCGTTGAATGTGTGGGAGCGATATGGGTCTCCGGATCCCGCTTCGATTATTGATCCGAGAGGGGTCTCGATCATGTCCGCATTATTCGCGAACCGTAGGGTGACACACTTAAGAGACACCGACATCCATTTGGAGCAAAAGTTTTCATAGAAAAGAAAAGAAAAGCGAGAATTTATTTCACTAGACACAAACTGTTTGTTGAAATTGAAACTTACGCATGTGAAATGGAATACTAGCAAGGGGTTTTATGTGAATGTTTGTTAATTAAAGTAATTAACAAAATTCTGAATAAATAAATAAAAGAGTTTTATTTAAATGAGAGCTTGCATTAAATTTGGTGGAAATTTAATGCATGAGTGGATTTTGAGTGGAGGCTTTTTAATGGGAGTGGAGGCTTTTCATTTTGAGTGGGAGCTCCACCCACATGAATGTGGAAGAGGTGGGGGCAGCCCCATGGGCGCATGGCCCCTTGGGTGCCCCCTCTCCTATAAAAGCCCCCTCCTCCTCTCACACCACACCTCCTCGTGAAGGATCTCTCTCCCTCTAGAATTTATCCCCATGGTCTCGGACTAGCGAGATACATGTTCGGTGGCTTTTCTGGAAGAAAGAGTTGTGCTTCCGCTGCATCGCTGGAGCGAGGAGGCGGAGGTTGCTCGGTGCCTCGAGCGTGTGTGCGAAAGCGGATGCGCCATTGCTTTTGCGGCGCTAGGACTTCCTCTCGATCTTGAGATCGGCAAGAGATCGTCTACATCAACCACGAGTTTGGACTCGCGTTTTGTCGGTCTTCAAGGGTATGTTCTCACGGATATACATCCGCTTGGTTGTTTGTATCTAGTAGATAGATCTTGGTACATAGTTGTTCCCATCGTAGGAAAATTTTTGTTTTCTATCTTGAACCTCACGGTGGTATCGAGCCGGATCTATCGTAGATACTTTGCGGGTAGTAAACATATGAGTATGTGGGCGATGATGATCATTTTATTGCTTCTTAGTTGTACTTTGGATATTGGTGGCATAGTGGGATGAAGCGGCCGGACAAACTTTACATGTCCTCGCACATGAGACCTGTTCCACGCTTGACATGCAACTAGTTTTGCATAAGTGGCTAGCGGGTGTCTGTCTCTCCTACTATAGTCAATATCTAATTTGCAAAGTTCTCAACAATTTGGTTATCCTCGTTGTGGTTCATGTTCGTAGGGTAAACGGTTCTATCTTGAAAGCCCTAAGCCACGTAAAATTTGCAATGGATAAATTAGAGGCGTCTAGTTTAGATTGTTCTTTGGGCTAGTGTTTTGATATGGTGATGTTGTAAGTAGAAGTATGAGATGATACTCTTACAACACACATAGCGGTAATCTCCATAGACCTTGGACTTACACATATAGGTATGATAGTGATCATACCACGGTGCACATGATAGAGATCATATGCGGGAACCATATCATTCCACTAATAAACATGTGATGTTTGATAGCATCTTATATTGCTTGTTTGGCGTTTTATTAGCATAATAAGATGATCCCTCATTCAGATATCAAGATAAAATTGTGTTCTTCCTTAATGCATCGACAATGTTTAAGTTTCAAGACATCACGTGATGATCGGGTGTACTTGAATCCACGAGCATATCTCGTGTAAGACAAGTTACACACGCCAATACTAAGGTTCTTACTTGGCGAGCCTAGCATGTACAGACATGGCCTCGGAACACGGACCGAAAGGTTAAGCATGAGTCATATAGTAGATATGATGCCCATTTGATGCTCGCCTTTGAAGCTACACCGACTCACGTGATGATCGGACTTGGTGTAGTGGATTTGGTTCATGTAATCACCAAAAAGGCACGAGGGATGTCGGTTTTGAGTGGGAGTGCATTTCTAATTTGGATTAGTAGAACTCAATTTATCATAAATTAAATCAAAGTGAATTTGCATAATTTGTTGTAGTCATTGGCATTCGTTCACCACCTTATGCATAGTTGTAATTGAGATAATAGAACTATAGAATTACGGATATATACTTTCTGAATTGGTATCGTATTGTGTTGAGTGTCAATCTAAAGTTTAAAGTCCTATTGCAAACTTTCAGAAATTTCTATTTACTCCGTGAAATTTAATAATTGGTATTAAATCGAGAGTAACAATTCCGGTGTTAGTATCTTAAGTATCATGTTTGCCTCCATGATTCTTGATTTAAACATCAAGTTTATCTAGGAGCTGAAAGAATTGTTTGAAACCATCATGTGTGGCGATATAACGATATCTCAAACAATGTTTTGGTTGCAATATGATAGAGTATAATATATGTTCTCATATTGGATGAGAATTTACGAAGGTTGGAGATGCTAGACATCCTAATCATCCAAAAGGGTTTTGAAAGTAATGTTATACTCATGATTCGCCTTTATAAGCTACGGAGCTTGATCATGAAAGTCATGATAAGGGTGAATAGAATATGTATGTAAAATGTTTACTACACTAAAAGATTACTAAAGAATGGATTTTGAAAGAATACCGATCATTTGATGATGGTGATCTACTTCAAAGTGCAAATCCAAAGGTATTATTATTTGAATATACACGCTTTGGACTATGTGTCATGTATATGGCGCCACTTTTGATGTTGATAATTTCTTTTAAAAGGAAAAGGAAATCTTAAAGAGAATCTATAAAATATATTTGGCATAAAAAGAAAGATTGGAAATATCCAATTTAGGTATATATATGATATACATGTTATGGTTGTATTCTTTGCTTGTTGAACAATGTGGTTCTTGGGTATTGGATACCGAATTGGTTGGTATGAAATTTCATGCAGAATGACGCAATTCATGAACCACAATGGCCTAAGTAACTAGCAAGAGAAAATGTGATGATGTTCATCGAAAACAAACAAACCGTTGTTTGTATTTCGTTGACATCAAAGCTTGACTTCAAGATTTGTTTTAATAATTGTTATTTGAATCAGTATTATAAGAACAAAGGTTGTTCAAATAATTACGTATTCCATATAAGATGGATGATTTACAAATCTAGTTGAAGAAAGACTTCAAGATTTGTTTTAGTAATTGTTATTTGAATCAGGTATTATAAGAACAAAGGTTGTTCAAATAATTACCGTATTCCATATAAGATGGATGATTTACAAATCTAGTTGAAGAAATCACATCCATAAATCCTAATGCTAAAATGTTGAAAGACAAATGATTGAAAACTTACTTAAGTGACATACACAGAATCTCTATTCCATTTTCATGGATTTTTAGGAGTCTTTGATTTGATCAAGTAGCGCTTGTGAAGACTTTCAACGTGATAATTAAAACTTTCCAAAGGCCAAGAAGAGCGAATGACTAAAATATTGGAATTTATACATATCGATGTATTCCATATATGGTATAATATGGGTATTCCATTATGCTTCGTGTGATGAATAATGGTTCAACTTCATATGAGAAAGAAGTATGAAATATTTGAAAATGTTTCAAAGACTTTCAAGATGAAGTGAAAAATCATTGTAACAAGAAAATAAATGAATTATGATTTGATCATAAAGGGATTTATTTGAGTTACAAGTGTAACAAGAAAATAAATGAATTATGATTTTATCATAAAGAGATTTATTTGAGTTGCAAAAACTTTTACCACACTTTACATCTCCCAAAACACACACCATGTTTAGGATTTAACAAACACCTTGTTTGACATGGTTGGATCAAAAAGGTTTGGCTTGAGATTGAAGTTTCTTGAAGAAGCTGATGACACCATAAAGTTTTTATGACACCATAAGTTAGTGGCGGGAGACCAACAATAGAACTTTGATAAGGTTAACGAACCTTAGCTAAATGTCTTTGAGTTGTAGCTTGTGTGGAAATGGATGCAGGAGGCTTAATGATGCCATAATGCATCATAGCTTATGTGCATCAATCATCAAGGTCATAGGTCTAAAGTTCCTATTGAACCAAGAAGGTCGGTTAAACAATCAAATACTAAGAGTTGAGAGTAAATCATTATTGTTGACAAATGATGAACGACGAATACATACAAAGAAGCGATGATGGGCCCTGACTCAATCGAATGGGCCATAATAAATCCGTGATAGTTCATATCACGAAATCAAGTTTTGAACTTGGAAGACCCTCGGAAGAAAGTGTAAAAACCTATCATCATTATTTGGATCTATAAAAGCAGAACATGGATATCTCACATCTAGCAAAGGAAATACATGTGTAAAACCTATACATCGTATTTGGATCTATAAAAGCAGAACATGGATGTCTCACATCTGTAAATATTAAACATGTTGTAAAGTATAAGTATTTATGACAATGTTCAAAGAGTTGACTATGACAAGATTTGATCTTTCATAGCGATATTTAATCTGAACGGATTAAAGTAGCAACCACTACATATAATTTGGTATATGGTAGATGAATAAACAAAACAAAGTTCTTCTAATAGAATGGTTACCTAGGGGCGTGTACATGACCTTGGGGTCCCAAAGGGTTTTGTTAAATTCAAGGATGCTAAAAAGGGCATGCAAACTTCAATGCGAAGTATTTAATCTAGACAGGATTAAAATGGCAACCACTACATATAATTATGGTATGGTAGATGAATAAAAAAAGCAAGTTCTTCTAGAATGGTTACCTGGGGGCGAATGATGTACATGACTTACCGGTCAAGGGTTTATTAAATTCAAGGATGCTAAAGGGCATGCAAACTTCAATGGTTGAAGTAAGCATAGCATCAGAGTTGGAATCTTCACCATGATGAAAAGTTTTTCATGGGGAGAGCCGATGAGATACTTGCATTTGCAAGAAATTAAGTGGGGCTAAGACATATTTCTAATACATTATGTAGGACATCTTTTGATTGACAGTGTATATTTTATTGACAAAGGTTAAGCGATTTTCATCGAGGCGATAGAAGATGCTTGCATTTACCAAGAAATTAAGTGGGGCCTTCAAAGACATATTTCTAATACATTATGTGGAGGACATCTTTTGATTAGAAATGATGTATATTTTATTGACAAAAGGTTAATTAGGAATTTCATTGATGAAAGAAATTGAAATTAAGTGCAAAACCGAATATTGACATGAATGTCTATAGTGGATGAGGCGGTGGCATTAATATGGTTATGAGCGTTACATGATATATATTGAGTTCAATATAGAGTTCAATGATAGAAATGACAGAGCGATTCTTGTCACATGGAAAGGAATTGAATCAAGATTCAAGTGTATAAACACTTGATAAGTGAAACAAGATTCAAGTGTTTTGACACTTGATGAGTGAAATCACAAGAATAAGAATGTTTTTGATCAATCATACCATGATATGTACACATCCAGATATGTCCTATAAGTGTTATGAGCATATCCAGAATGAATCATAAAATGATCATTAAGAAGGTACATCATTCTTATGATCTTATGGTTTCTTAAGAACTTTTGGAAGACAAGAATATATTTGTGTAGAGGTGACAAACAATTACAAATAGTTCATTGTAAGCGTTACGTGATACTAGTTTTGTCACAAGATACAAATTAAGTTTATCTCAATTTAACAAACTATGGGTGGCACAATGTAATGGAAGGAGATTCCATGATGGATTTGAGTTGTAAAGCGTACATTTGATATAGTTTGTCACAGATACAAATTAAAGTTTATCAAATTTAAGCTTCATAAATTGTACGATGTAATGAAAGGAGAGATTCCATGATGGTTGGAAAAGAGTTCCAAAGTTAAGACATTTGTAGCTGAACTACTACAACAAAGGCTAGAGTATATGACTGCTAGCATAGTAGCGAAAGGAGAATTTGTGTCAAGTAGTTTGTTATCAAACTAAGGTGGTTGATTGGGCGATAACACTAAAGATATATTGTATGACAATAGTATCGGCGATGTGTTGTTAAACCAAGGAACTAAAGGTCTCACCGAAGACCAAATTTATACAATGCCATCTCATTGGAGAATGAGTGATGCGTGAAGGCATAAGACATGCAAAAAATACCGGACTGGCGTCGGTCCGGATGCGTTGTATCAACCACTTGCAATTTATATTTTGGAACACGAGAACCGACCATAGGTTCAATACACAAAGTTTCAAAACTAGATTTATTGTCTAGTGTGCAGTGGAGGGAGGAGGAAAGGGAATAGAAGGCTTAAAGACATACCAATACACCCAGGACTGGCGTCCCGGATCCGTAGATTATATCAACCACTTTGCAATTAGTATTTGGAACACGAGAAAGCCATGGAATTATTTCAATGCACAAAGTTTTCAAACTAGATTATTGTCTCTAATTACAAGTGGGAGGCCCGGAAAGGGAATATGCAGAATAATAAAGTGGTTATTATCGTATTTCCTATTTATGATAAATGTTTATTTAGCCTGTAATTGTATTAATACGAGCGTTAATACATGTGTTTAATAAACAAAAGAAAGTTCCTAGTTAATGACACTCTCTTATAAAACTGGCTAGATTTGATTAACAAGATAGTCATATATTTCTGATCATGGACATTGGATGTTATTAATAACGAAGTCCACCAATAGTGTAATGGTGTGATGAACATTTCATCGAAATGTTTATTTTGCATGCCTATAATTGTATTAATACGGAAGCATTAAGCGTGGTATTTGAAACAAAAGAAAAGTTCCCTAGTTATGCCTTATAAATAAAACTATTTTCCGTTGATTAACAGATGATCCATATGTTTCTGATCATGGACATTGGATAATATTAATAGCGAAGGTCTGCTGATAGTGTGTGATGAAACATTCATCCAGTATAGCATTACGATCAAAGTCATTGAGTTTATATTGCTATAACAACAACTTACGGTGATCCTAATCCTTAGACCATGAGATCATGTCAATCACTAACCTTTGGAAGGTTTCTTGATAACATCAAGCGTCACACCGTAGCAGGTGATTATAAAAGATGGGTTCACAACTGGAAGGTTTCATGATAACGCCAGGCGTCACGCAGAAATAGCGGGTGATTATAAAGATGGATCGAACTACTAAAGTGTTATGTTGAGGCCCATGGATCGAGAGTGGAATTTGTTCATCGATGACGGATAGATATATACTGGGCCCTCTCGGTGATATCACATTGATTAGCTTGCAAGCAAGTGATTTGATCACTAGAATGTTATATCAGGAGCGAGAAAAGAGTGCATGTCGATACTTAGATCAAACTAGGTATGGAGATACCGATGATCGAATCTCGACATGTAATATATCACAAACAAAGGGATTAAGATACTAGCGTAAAGGTTCGACGATCACAAGAAAGTCATCGTTGAATGTGGGAGCGGTATGGGTCTCGGATCACCTTACGATTATTGATCCAGAGGGTCTCGATCATGTCCGCATTATTCGCGACCGTAGGGTGACACATAAGAACAAACATCCATTTGAAGCAAAAGTTTCATGCCGAAAAAGAAAAGGAAAAGCGCGAGGACTAGATTTTTTCACTGAAATTGGTTTAGGTTGAAATTGCTTGGTTGCATGTGAAATGGAATACTAGCAAGGGTTTATGTGAATGTTTGTTAATTAAAGTAATTAACAAAATTCTGAATAAATAAATAAAAGAGTTTTATTTAAATGAGAGCTTGCATTAAATTTGGTGGAAATTTAATGCATGTGAGTGGATTTTTGTGAGCTTTTTAATGGGGAGTGGAGGCTTTTCATTTTGGTGGGAGCTCCACCCACATGAATGTGGAAGAGGTGGGCAGCCCATGGGGCATGAGCCCCTTGGGTGCCCCCCTCCCTATAAAGGCCCCCTCTCCTCTCACACCACACCTCCTCGTGAAGGATCTCTCCTCCCTCTAGAATTTATCCCCCATGGTCTCGGACTAGCGAGATACATGTTCCCGGTGGCTTTTCGGCAAGAAAGAGTTGTGCTTCCAGCTGCATCGCGAGGCGGAGGTTGCTCAGTGCCTCGAGGCGTGTGAGCACGGATGCGGCTCATTTGTTTCTTGGTAGGACTGACTTCCTCTCGATCTTGAGATCGGCAAGAGATCGTCTACATCAACCACGAGTTTGGACTCGTTAAGCTTTGTCGGTCTTCAAGGGTATGTTCTCTACGGATATACATCCGCCCGTTGTTTGTATCTAGTAGATAGATCTTGGTACATAGTTGTTCCCATCGTAGGAAAATTTTTGTTTTCTATGCTGCGAACCCTACAAACCTGCCGATCACCATCCAAGAATGGAGTAAGTCAAAGAAACCCGGTGAAGAATCCAACAGCTATGTCACCGATGATGCCAAAGATGACCTTTGGCAGAAGCTCATAGCGCATTTCATACTACCTCCAGAGTATGAGGAATTTGAGGTAGATGGTATTACCCCAAGGCCGGTTGGGCTTGAAAATAGAGCGAAAGTCAAGGAGTGGGCACTAAGCAAGATGGCTGAACTGTACCGGAACCACAAGAAAAATTTATACGCGAAATATGTCACGAAAAAAGAAAACTCCGGACTTCACGCGAGTAAGCGAAGAGAAGAGAGAAAACGATGGCCGATTTTATGCAGTACAAGAAATACGATAAAGAAGCAAAGCAAAAGTGCGCAAAAACGCGTTAAATGCTGCCAACAAGAAATACCATCATAAAATGGGGACGGTGGCTACAAGAGTGCCATCCTAAGTGGGAAACTATGGAGAAGGATATGAGGGCTAGAAGCATCACTCCACGGTAAATATGGATGGCCGAGAGGTCAAAAGCAGGTGAATGCAGACACGGGGATCCTTGGACCCGAAAGGGGAAGACATTATTTCATGATAAAATTCTAAAACCCTCCAAAGACCTTATTCAAGCAATGAGCGATGCTCAATTGGGATTGTTCCGTCCGAGATGAGAACGGCGGTGACACGCGCCCTAGGGAATCCTGAAAAGGGAGGACGAACACGAGGCAAAGGCACCGGTGTCTCGTGGAAGAAAGGGTTTCCTCTGTAAGATGCCAGTTATAGAAGCTGTCAGAGAAAGAAGGACCGGGAGGCAGACCGGATATCCAGGGTAGAGAAGGACCTAGCTGATCTGAAGAACCTCATGCATGAAATTAGCCAAAGGCCGCCGTCGTCAACTCACCGCGATGCGATGATCCACATTGGATCTTAGCCAACGAAGAAGCAGTGTGGCTTCCACGGAGGTCTGTGCTGATGATCAAGCACTGCTGGATGATGCACCGGCTCCTCACTACCCCGTGGATGATGTCAGAGAGATGGCACAATGTGAGCTACATCAACCAATGAACAACCTGTCCTTCAAGGTGGCGATCGGCCTTTGCTTTACCTTGTCACGGGCACTCCACCATTCACTTCCGATTCCACCAGGCTATGCTCGTGTCACGGTGGATGACATAGTGGAGGATTTTGCGGACCTAGAGATTGAAATCGCTACCCACAGAAGGCCTTGAAACTAGGAGATGTCAGCGCACATCATTCTATGGAATAAGAGTACATCAAGTTTCGGGCTCGGCGCCAAGGCCACCGACTCCAAGAATCCAAATCCACCCCGCGCCGAATATCGTCAACCTCAAGTCCACCCCAACCTGATTATCGCCAACCTCCAAGTCCACCCCAACCCGATTATCGCCAACCTCACAAGTCCACCCGGCGATCGCCTGGCAGGTACATCAACTCGATCTCGCCTCCGCCTCATTGCAATACTACTACCTCGTCGAGAAAAGCGGAAGTTCGGCGGTCCCCGCCCACATCGAAGAAAGGTCAAGAAGATAGTCGATATCATGGCTCTTCCAAAGAGACCTTATGACAAGACCGACGAAAGAAACTACGCGGATGTGGCTACCCAAGTTAAAGGGCATTTGCACCCAAAAAGCTGAGCCAAAGCGGTATATAATGAAAAAAACAAAAAGTGGGCTAAGTCCTTTCTTGAGCAACCATCCAGATATCGATGAATGCGGAATCAGACTATGACCGAGGAGATTATTAAGCAAGCCTGGAAGAAAAAAAATCACAAGTGCAAAAGCGGAAGTAGCAAGTTGGCTTGGAGCAAAAGAAGAATCAATCGATTAAGCCCGCTCAAAGTCATTTGAGACCTCGACAAGGCCTTGAGCTGAAATGGATATGGACATGCAAATAATGGACCCTAGAGCCCGTAATAATGCACTTATGGGAATCACTGTATGGCCAAAGCGCACTAACAAAGCAAATATGTCTCTTGGTCAATATTTAGGCTATGAAGATCGCGCGATGGGTGTGAGATAATGCGTATGTCCAAGGGTAGCCTCTAGTCGATAATGAGGGGCTCATGGCGTCTATCCACACATATCAGAAATCTGCATGAATGATACATGTCATAAGCGAAAAAAGCATCATAAAGATTGGTTTCGGTGGGCGTTAGAAAGGAGCATCACTACAAACCATACTCGTCTCAAATGATCGAACTGTTTGATTATACAACCAAGCGGCGCCCTCGACAAATCTATCATTGGTTGCTACTATGCGTAAGTTATTTATTTCTATAATTAAGTTTGTAGCTTTAGCTCGTTCATTGCATTTAATATATTATCCTAACTATATATCCTTTTGTATGATGATATATATTCCGCAGAATGAAGATTCTTGAATGCAAAAGAGCTAGAAGATCTGACGTTGGGTTCATTGACCCATATATCATTAATGAATATCGTTAAAGAATCACCCCAAAGGCGTGGAGGAAGACTGTCCGGGTTCTTAACCGAGCATAATTTTGTTAAGGAAATACTATTTCCTTACAACTTCAAGTGAGTGTTTATATCTTGTACACATTTTATTTTTCTTCTTGGATGAGCTATGCATGTATGCTTATGTAAATGTCCATGATTTCCATGGATCTTGCTAAACATTGAAGTTGACAAGTCCTAGTGAAGTCCATGACTCATTAAGTTGGGACCAAGAGAAGTGGGCGACATGAAAGCAATGCTCCATAAGTAATTTCAATCATTATGCATTATATCGTCCTCTTTAATTCATTGCCTGATATCAAGTAACTAATAACTCCTTTGTTCATTTTCTTTGCCGAGCAGGTGTTGGACACGGTTCAGACAGAAAATACCAGGTCCATTCAAAGAGGAGCTAACTTATAAAATGGCGAAGAGTTTACAGCAGCCACCAGGAACTCATTTATGTGGATACTACGTCTGTGAGTACATCCGCGAGTTGACCAGTGAGCAGAAAGTTGACTCATATTATATTTATGATTTGCGGGAGACACTAGAGCCAGACCAGCGCATAAAAGCAATTCAAGAGGAGCTGGCGGGATTTATGATTAAGGAAGTCCTTGATGTACATGGAGAGCATTATGCGGATGACGTGGAACTCGATTTGCCTTAGTCATCTCCATGTAGCTCATATGATATATATATATTCATCAATGACTATGTAATTTTCAAAACATTTCTTCCTTTTGATATGATTGATTATATGTATGCTTGCAAGGGATCGATCTTATATAAATGCATCGACGTGTAGTGTGTATGTAGTAGCGTATAATATGTCTACTGAAATATATGTTTGTTATAGTGAAACACAAAACGAAAAAGGAACAAAATGGCAAAAAAAAAGGAAATACACAATCTCTGTCGCGGCAGAGAAATGTGGTGTTTCTCTGCCGCGGCAGGAAACCTTTTAGCTAGTCCCGTTTTCGCAGTCCCGGGCCCAAAACCGGGACTAGAGCCCGTTGCGGCCCGGGACTAGAGCCCCTTTTTCCACCAGTGTTGACAATCAATGTTAGGTAAGTATCATACTTTTTGAAATGGATGTGATGTTATTTTTATCTTTCCATATCTAATCTTTCTTGACCATATCCCATTTTTGAATCTGGTCATGTTATACGCTCACTCACATGAATCTGTTTTGTTGTAACCTGACTACAACAGATTGGATGGCATAGTTCTAGATTTATTAGGCATTAGTTTTACTATATAACCTAACCTTTTGCAGTCGGAAACCACCAATATATGTGTCGAGCGAGTCATAAATAATTCTTAGTAGCTGAACTATCAAGTGATTTGGATTTGGCTAGATTGCAACTTATTTTCAAATCACTTATTTCCGGATACTCTCTCCATAAATAATTTGGCGGGTACTCTATCCAAGTGGCTGGAAACCGCTAATATATGTGCTAAGAGAGTCATAAATAGTTGTAGTCGGAAATAGTCTTTGCAAGACATATACTCTCTCTATCCGAAAATAAGTGATTTGGATTTGGCTAGATTCATATGCATGTATACACGAAAACACATCTAGATACATATGAATCTAGACAAATCTACTCACTAATTTCAAATGGAGAGAGAATATTATGTTGATACTCTAATTAGCATGTCTTTTGATTATTTTCCTATAATCGATTTGTTACTATAAGAAAATAAGTTTAATATTGTAAGCAGCCTTGCATGTATTTTGCCTGCGAGATACTAAATCAACTACCGTTTATAGTGCAAGATTATACTCCCTCCAAGTTCTAGCATGATTGTTCTATGTTCGTGTCTTCAAAAGGACAAAAAATATGATTTGTTAGCACGGTCATGCGATGGGCTTTACGTTTATTGAAATAAGTTGTCCAAATCAGTCGCGAGAGCGCTCCACCGAACACACGTACTAATAACCTAGCTAGCAGATCGATATTTTTCTTCTAACATGCTGCTCCCTCCGTTCAGAAATAACTGAATTAAGTTTTTTCTATGTCTAGCTAGATATATTCAAATCTAAACAAATTTAATTTAGTTATTTGTGAACGGAAGGAGTAGTCAATTATTTTTGTTATTTCTGAATGGAGGGAGTAGCCGATCGATTTGGTTCGCTGACCATACAAAGCAGCTAGCTTGATGTAGATGGAATTAACTGATCCATAGTTTTGGTGCGCACACTCGTCCCGTAGACACATATCAGTTCGTATCTAGGTCTGGTAATCTTAACTCCAACGTCTCAACCGAAGAGTTTTTTTCTTGAAAGAGGGGTAGAGATTTTTTCTAAAAGGCCAATCGAACTGGATTGTCACGTATATAAAGTAATTTTAGTTTGAGGCGGACTCTTTTTTTAGCGGGTTGTTTGAGACGGACTCACTACGCGAACAACTAAATAGGCCGACGGCCTTTTTATACGCCGACGGCAAAATGTCGGGGCCGTCGGCGTAGCTTGACGGGCCGTCGGCCCAGTTTTACCGTCGGCGTAGAATAAATAGCCCGACGACCGCCGTCGGCGTAAACATGACCGTCGGCGTAGCCCATTGGGCTAACGGCAGAGCAACGGCGTCAAGTCCGTCGGCGTAGGTTTCAGACCTATGCCAACGGCTTTGCCGTCGGCGTAGCTATTTTTCTTTTTTTGCCATATTAATCTTAGAAAAATCATAACTAAATCATTTAAATTCAAAAAAATACATATAATATATAAAAATTTGCAGAAAAATAAGATATATCTATATAAACTCAAATATTATATATTTTTATTCAAAAAATACATAAAAATACAAATACTTTCGTATAACATATTTTTCATTTTCCAAGTGCAAAAAATGGGGTGTTTTGTGAAGCAACCACCAAAAGAAAGTTTCAAAATGATAATATCATATTTTTCAAAAATACTAGACCATATTGAATGGAAAATTTCCCAACCTAGGAATCTCAAACCTTTCCGTTCACCTCTCGTGAAAAAGACAAATTCCTGCCGAATCAGCAGGAAATGAGTTAGATTTGAACTACATGTACATGATATGATGCTCATGATTTTTTGCAAAAATCATTTTTAGGTTCAAAAATATGCTATTTCATCAGAGATCTAATGCAAGTTTAGTGAGGCTCAGCCCCGAGCTAAGAATTTTCATGCCCCTCGATTTAGAAAGTTTGACGATAGTTTGAAACGGGCATAAAAAAATTCAAAAACGATCGAAACAATGCAAAACCTTCGCGTGGTGTCATATTATGTGACATATTTGCATGGAAAAATATAAAACTTGATATATTGATCGTGTCTCAAAAAACCCTTCACAAAATGACCTATCTCAATCGAGGTTTTCTGGATTTCAGGTCAAATGACCAATATTATTGCTAGAATCGCGATATAGTTTGCGCTAATGTGCACATATTATGCACTCGTGTATATCATGGGATGGAGAACAATGTTGCATGAGGAAGTTTTCCTTTTCGTCCCACCAAAAAGCCATTTTTTATTTTTCGAGTGCCAAAAACGGGGTGTTTCATGAATCTTGACATAGTTTCAGTTGGTCTATTATTTAAAATTTATGATATATATAATTAAATAGATGATAGGGATGTCATATTTGGATTCCTCTCATTTTTATGATCGATTTGGATATATTATTTGTCGAATTGTGATTTACGGATTTGTAGATATGAATTATTCAAATTTAAATAAAAAAAGCAAAATAAATAAAATTTATTTTATTTTTATTTGAATTCAAGATTATTATTACTTATTTATTGTTGTTTACTCAAAAAAATTGTATGGAATGTAAAAAAACAAATATGTCTAACATTATAGTCTAATGGTTAATATGTTTGATATGATAATATTCACAACAAGTTCTAGTTTGTTTGTCGGAAGCTCACGTGGAAGAAACGAAGAAGTTAAGCGTGCTGGGGCTGGAGTAGTATTAGGATGGGTGATCGGTTAGGAAGTTTGACTAATTGTGCAATTTGACTTGAGACTAAGTATACTTAGAATTAAAAATGTCCATGTGAGATTAACAAGTTAAACAATACAAAAATGTTAAAAAAAGTTGAAAAAAAATTGAAAAAAGAATTGGAAAAATCTAGGCCGACGGTAAAGCCGTCGGCGTAGCCAAACGGCCGTTAGTTATCTAGGTGGGCCCCATATGGTCTACGCCGACGGCTTTTTCGTCGGCGTAGCTATATACACCGACGGCTTTTCTGCGCTGACGGGAGAAGAGGCTACGCCTACGGGGCAGTACGCCGACGGTCATACGCCAACGGCATTTAGGGCCTACGCCGACGGGACCCGGCCGTCGGTGTATTCAGCTTCTCCTGTAGTGACTCTGACCATAACAACTATCGTGACATAACACTTCCTTTTGTATACGTTTATTTTTACGTAACTACTACTTATCTTTTTATCTCAGGTTACATCTACACCGTTAATTATTAATCTAATAGCTAAAATAATTTTGATGATGTGGATCAACATGGAGTCTGGAAAAACAACTTTATATTGCTTTTAGTATATAATAGATTCCGCAAAATGTTTCAAGACCCTGCAGCTATATATATGCTCCATGGGGAGCAAGGAACTTTCGTGGCTCGACTCTTAGCCGAGCACGTACTTCCTACGTACAGGACCAAAAAAAATGTTTATTCGTTTTTGTACTTTTCTATCCTATGAAAATGGTTTATGCAAACTAATGTTTGCCGTAATCGCTTTGAAAAGCAACCCCGTATTATTGCAGTGTACAATCTCGAACTGGAATCGATGCACATAAAGAGTAACAAATTTAAAGTTACGACAGATACAACAAACCACCATTTCTCTCATGCGAAACTCCTTGCTGTTAGCTGTTGCGATCATTGCAAGACCCTTTCCTATCCAATGAAAACGGTTTACGCAAACTAATGCTTTGTCGTAAGGAAAATGATAGCGTTCACCCGGGGTATCGCGCGACCCGCATCCCAAGTTTCCTTAGGATCCCAATTCCAATAGGATCCCCACGCCTCATTAGCCCATACTGCTCCACAAAGAATATCTATGGTTAAAAGGGTAAATCCCCGGTTCCTGGTGCTAACGCGTGTCCGGCCACGCACGAGACCCCAACGTCTGGGGGGTCCACAACCGCAATCTTATCCCTAGGATGGGCTCTTCCATCGTTCCTAAACCAAAGTCCATGGCGTGTCCGACCGTTTCTCCCCCTGCGATGCCCCTGCTCCTCCCTCGGTGCCCCGCCCTGCTCCTCACTCCACGCGCCCCCCTGCGTGATGCCCCTGCTCCTCCCTCTGTGCCCCGCCCTACTCCTCCCTCGGCGCGCCGCCCGTCAAGAACTCCCGTAAATCTGCTGCGCGTGCTGCTGCAAGGCGCCGACGGCGGCATCGACGACAAACGCTGCTACGCGCGGTGGCGGCCGCTTCTACACGCGGCGGTGGAGGCTGCTACACGAAAGGGCAACGTCCGGTACATGCGGCGGCGGCGGCGGAGGCTGCACAGGCAGTGGCGTCCGCTGCTACACGCGGCGGCGGCGGAGGCTGCTACATGCAGGGGAGGCGGCTGCACAGGCAGTGGCGTCCGCTGCTACCCGCGGCTACGGCGGCTGTGTGGCGGCTGCTACACTCCGCGACGCGTCTCTGCTACATGGGCGAGGCCGCGCTGCTTCACCAGCGAAGCACCTCTGCTACATGGGCGAGGTCGCGCTGCTACATGGGCGAGGTGCCGCTGCTATAAGGGGTACCGCCGTTGCTACATCGGCGAGGAGCCTCTGCTACACCGGCGAGGAGCCTCTGCTACATGGGCAAGGCTGTGCTTCTACAAGGATCACCGCCGCACCATCTTTGCTACATGCGGCCGTCGCCGCTGCTACATCGGCAAGGCGCCGCTGCTACAAGGGCCAGGTACCACTGCTACAAGGGGGGTAACAGTGTTGCTGCGAGGCCAACGCCTCTTGCCACCGGCGTTGCAGCGAGCGACCACGCTGGCTTATTCTCCGGCGACGACGGAATGCTTCCATGGGAGGCGAGCAGGATGCTGCCAAGGGGAGGGAGGCCGTGCTGCCATAGAAAGGTGGAGGCGCTGTGAGCGACGTGCTTCCTAGGGGACTGTGGACGTCGCCTGAGATGGACGCCGCCGCTTGCCTGAGCTAGACGCTTTGCCGGCAGTGGATATTAGTCAGAGCCAATCTGCTCCATAGCGACGGGAAAAGGAACCGCATGCAATCGAGCAAGGATACAAGGACGTTGCCTGCTTTTTTTTTACATATACGCGAGTGGGTAGTCCAGATGGACACGTGTCGAGCGGGGGAGACGGGGGATCGGAAACCCCAATCCTCCGGGGGACGCCTAGCACTCGCCTTGTCGTAATCGCTTTGAAAAGCAAACCGGCAATCTTCGTACTATCTCAAACTGGAAGCGATGCACAAAATCGTCAGCGGATCACTAAGTCACCACGGTATCACATCTCTTTCTCATGTGAAACTCTCGTAGCTGTTAGCTGTTGCCATCATTACAAGACCTTCTCTCTCTTTTTTTTTGGAAAAATCCAACGATCTATTAATAATCATTAAGAACAGTATAAAAAGCTTTAAAATAATAAAAATTACAAATAGGTCCATGCATCACCTAGCGACTACTATAGACACTAACCCTAGGCTGAAGACGCGGCCGCCCTCGCCCGTCCATTACCGAAATCGGACAAAGCTTTTCCTAGTATAGTTTGTTATACTAGATAGACGAAAAATCGTCGTGCTAAGACTCCAAAATACCAGCGCACAACAACAACATTCATCGCAAATGATGACAATCGTAGATCGAAAGAGAATAGCCTGGAACCACACCAGCAAAAAAGAAACAGCAGTGAAAAACGTGTCTATAGTCCCGGGCCGTAATGGGTTCTAGTCCCGATTTTCAACCTCCAATCAACCTCCCCAATGAAGCTGCCCAGGAATTCTGGGAGAGGACCATTCCGCACGGTACCATCCCGACTACCATCGCCAACATGATGAAGAAAGGGTATGTCTATACCTTATCGTCTTCCAACTGCTACACTACAGTAAATTAGACATGGATTGATAAGGAGAATGAAGTGTTGCTTCCTAATGTTAACGGTGGTTCTCACGCTTTTGTCTCTCAGGACACTCCAACGCGTGCCAACGATGAATCAAACCAGTCCTTGAGCTGCTTGTTTTTCTACTCAACGAAGTGTAATGGATCCCCACCGAGCGCGCCATCAGCCATGGTCGGTCTCTTCTTTAGAGAAAGGGACATAAAGGTTGGCAAAGTGATCCTTCCGGTACTAGCGACCCTACCGTCGACATCACTTTGCCCACCTTTATGTCCTACTCTAAAGAAGAGACTGGCCACCGCAGTCGGCGTGCTTGGTGGGGGATCCACTACACTTGGTTGAATAGAAAACCAGCTCAAGGACTGGTTTGATTCATCGTCACGTGTTCGAGTGCCCGAGACAAAAGCGTGATAACCGTCAACATTAAGAAGCAATACTTCACTCTCGTATCGATCCATGTCTAGTTTGCTGCAGTAGCAGTTGAAAGACGTTAAGGTATGGACATACCTTTGATCATGTTGGCGATAACAGTCGGGATGGTAATATTCGGAAGGGTCTTGTCCCAGTATACCTGGGCAGCTTCGTTGGGCATATTCATTGGAGCAGTGGCCGCACAGGCGACCGTGGAGAGGAGAAACGCTACGGCGATGGGTTTGTGCGATTGATTGATTGCCTGGCTCTCGGATAGGGGTAGCACCAGTATATATAGGCATATAGCAGCTTCAGGACTTAAATTTATTTAGATGGGTTTTTTCCTAGCTCTCTCCCTCTCTCTGTGTTGCTCTCACCTTCATGAAGTTTGTTAACTGTTGCTCTCTCTCTCACACACACAGACACACAAAACTTGTTGTCGTCTATCTCTCTGTCTAACCCACAAAACTTGTTGCCGTTATATTAGCTGTTCCAATCGTACATTCTTAGTATTTCTCACTTGAATGCTATTAGCTGTTGCGATACGTCCACTATTACCTCTAGCTCTATTTTATGGAGAACTTGTCGATGTTATCTATTAGAATGAAAATGCCTTCTCTCAAGCTCCAGTCAGATCAAATTTTAAAATCTTGGAGCCCTCGCTTCATTAGTTCTCTACAAAATCAGAAACAAATCATAATCTGGCTAGTTGTTCTGTCTATTTGAAATTCTGCAAAATGTTTCAAGACCCTGCAGCTATATATATGCTCCATTGTGCCTCAATTCTTAGCCGAATAGTTTCAGGACCCAAAAAAATGTTTATTCGTTTTTTACTTTTCTGTCCTATGAAAATGGTTTATGCAAACTAATGTTTGTCGTAATCGCTTTGAAAAGCAACCCCATATTATTGCAGTGTACAATCTCGATGGAATCGATGCACATAAAGGGTAACAAATTTAAAGTTATGACAGATACAACAAACCACCATTTCTCTCACGCGATCCTGTATCACATCTCTCTCATGCGAAACTCGTTGCTGTTAGCTGTTGCGATCATTGCAAGACCCTTTCCTGTCCAATGAAAACGGTTTACGCAAACTAATGCTTTGTCGTAATTGCTTTGAAAAGCAAACCGGCAATCTTCCTATAGTACTATCTTAAACTGGAAGCGATGCATAAAATCGTCAGCGGATCACTAAGCCATCACGGTATCACATCTCTTTCTCATGTGAAACTCTCGTAGCTGTTAGCTGTTGCCATCATTACAAGACCTTCTCTCTCTTTTTTTGGAAATTAATAATCATTAAAAACAGTATAAAAGGCCTAAAATAATAAAAATTACAAATAGATCCATGGACCACCTAGCGGAAAATCGTTGTGCTAAGACCCCAAAATACCAGCGCACAACAACAACATTCATCGTAAATGATGACAACCGTAGATCGGAAGAGAATGGCATGAAACTACACCAACAACAAAAAACGGACCAGATCCCAGGAGATCCACCAGATACACATTTCCACGAGCTCTCCGTTCACTAGATGCACCACCGGAGCAAGGATAGGACGGGAAGTATATTATTCTGACTTTAGGATGTAGGCGTCGTCTCAGCATCCCGAAAAAAATGGAAGAACAAACTAAACAAAGAAACAAAACCATCCTGCATATATTAGTTAATTATTCAAACATGTGGATTCTTGTGGGTTTTGGAATTCCTTGTGGCTGTTTAATTAATACATGTGAATTTCTACATGTATTATATTGATATATGTTGTGAGAAAATTTGGTGGCCATAGCAACGCACAGGAATCAACCTAGTCATCGTAACTTTCCTCTTTCTCTCATGAAAATGAAATTGAGACGGCCGACATCTGACCCTGGCGCATCAAATGGCTTGTGAAAACTTCATGGGAGATTGTTGGAGTTCCAACTATATGTGCAAAAAAGTGCACTGATCAGGTTCATCATTCTGTTGGATAAGAGAGCTGCAGAAACGTTCAGAAATACCCTCTAGGTATCTGTAACTGTAAGGCCTCCTCCATTAAGATATGCTCACTGAAAACAAAAGAGCTCTGGAAATTGTAGACTGGGGGCTCCTGCCGATCTCCGTGGTGTACGGAGAAGGGCAAGTAAGCAAGAGGCATGGTTTTGTACTTTCATGAGAGGAATTCGATGCGTAATGGTTTCAAATTTACAGATTTCATTCTAGAATTCATCTTTTCCTACCACTACTTCTATTTCCAAACTTGTTCTCGTTGAATCTTCACCTGAACTACTTGGCTTTGCCAGGTTCACATCATCTGTCGGCTGCCTACCAGTTAGATGAGCGGCTCGCATACTCCTGGACCATCGCCCCAAAAACCGACGGCCTTCCCAACAGCTTGGAAGGATCATCAAACTCTACCATCAACCCTGAAACAACCGGAAGACACACAAAATTCAAATAAAAGCGAGCTTTTCTTTGAGTCTGAAGGACACCAGAAAACACATAGGATTTCTGTAAGCCACATCATACCTGCATCTAGAACCAGAACCCTATCACTATCCATGACGGTCGGGACACGATGCGCAATGCTGATGACGGTGCACTCACGGAACTCCTCCCGGATGATCATCTGGATGGCCGCGTCCGTCTGGGAGTCGACGGAGGCAGTCGCCTCGTCCATGAACAGGATCCGGCTCCGCTTCAGTATGACGCGGCCGAAGCAGAGGAGCTGCCTCTGTCCCACGCTCAAGTTCTCCCCCATGTCGGCAACTATAAACAAAGGAATGAGTATCTTTCTGTTGTCTACTAAAGAATAGGAAGTGAATGCATACATTGCAGTAAAGATCATCTTTAGTATTGTATTTCCTGCAAAAGAATTCATCCATCTGCTACGTACTTGTGTCTCGATGGTTGTGATTCTACTCTACATAGGGACCAAGAATACCATATTATAAAGCATACCTAGTGCATCAAGCTTTTCAGGTTTTGCAGCTACTGTATCTTTTAATTGGCAACGCTCAAGGGCCTACATGTGTAGGAACATATATTAAGATCAACAGGCACAATGAAACACTCTGCTTATCAACGAGGAAGTTAGTGTGTTGGAACACAAAGCGGCTACGGACCGTACCTGCCATATCTCGGCTTCAGAATACTGCCCAATTGGGTCAATGTTGCTTCTTACGGTTCCTTCGAAGAGTGCAGGATCTTGAGGAATCACACCGAATTGAGACCTCAGATCATGAAGGCCCAAAGTGCAAATATCTACTCCGTCGATGATGATCTGGCCTTTCGCAGGCTCCACAAGCCTGAACAATGCCTGTATTAAAGTTGACTTGCCACTGCCGGTCCTCCCCACAACGCCAATCTTTTCTCCACTGTTGATGCTCATTGTAATGCCTTTTAAGATTAGAGGTGTGTTTGACCGATACCTGACCTGAAAAAAACAATACTCTACGGCTCAGTTACCTATCAATCACCTAGAGAATAACATGGTAAAAAAAAGGTTACCAAAGGAAGAATCAGCAAAAGAGGAGAAGAAATGCTCACCTCTAGATCCGTTATGTTTATATCTCCTCTTTGGAGCCAATTTGGTGAGGGAAGACAATCTGCCACTGTCCATGCTGCCTCAGAAGGAAGACTGCTATACTGATTCACCCTCTCCACAGAGACCATGTCATTCTCTATCATACAGCTTATGGAAATTGCATAGTACACCAAGGAATTGAGAGAAAGACCGTAGGACAGAGACATGCCGACAAATTCTACATCCAAAACAATAATATCAATGTCAGGGTGACCTACTTCTTTTGCAGGTTATAAAGGATTATGAAGAGCTGGAAAGACAAAAAAATGTGTGGTTCCTATGTTCACCAGTCCAAAAACCTTGCCACTGCACCATGCACACACTTCTTCACTTCTTTATAGTGAACTGCACATCTAGCACCGAACTTGTCTTGTTGGTTCAAGAATTTTTTTATGAGCAATTGGTTCAAGACTTCAAGTAGACCATAGAAGGTTTAGCCCTATCACTGATTGTGTGTGGCAATCGTGAAGTATTAGGCTGGTTTTATATCTCAATTAGTAAGTCTTGCCAACTAGTCAATAAACAGAGGAACTGTACGGGCTAGTTTATTACAGTGCTACAATTGCAATGCCTGAATTAACATTTCATAAATCAAACTAACCCTTTTTTATATGCGATTAGTGAAGTTAGTTTTTGTGCTAAATAAGTTTACTTGTTCATAACATAAGAGTTACCAAATTCGGAGTTCACTCAGTTCATGGTCCGTCACTTTATAAAAACCTAGTTGGACAGGAAGCCTCTGGTTTGCGAATCCGGCAACAAAAATTCAAGAATCTAGTCATTCTGATTCAGTGACTTCGACTTGCGAATTGAATTTCTCTATTTGCGAACCTGATGGTTTGGGTTCCATAATTATGATTTACGACCACGGCTGTCAATTTGTGACCTCATCTGGATTCAACATAAGAAAATGAACTCATCATCACTAGTGCCAAAAGGCCAAAGATAACACGAATTGACTAGTAGAACATAATGTATTAATCAACTTTTCAACTGCCAGCAACAAGCATACTACGTACCTCACTACATCACTTTAAGATAAACTATAGTTACCTATCTAGAATAGAGATTAAATTTGCCGCATTTGCTAAATGGAGCATTAGTGGACAAGGCCATGATCGTTGAGCAAGTGAAGGCACTATGCCACTACTTCCTATGTCGTGCTGGAGTTTATAATTTCAACTCACGCAAGGCAGAGCTAAAAATACAAATGTGCAGAAATAATTTATTTGGTCAGTTGATATCTTTTGCTAACAAAGAAACCTTAGTTTATTTTATCTCTTGCTTGACGTCAAACACATGATGTCGTCGAGCATAATCATCATCATGCACTCCTCAAGGTTCCTCCACTATAGCTGTTCAAGACAGAAGATTGGTTCTTCTATATTTGTACTTGATCAATATCCTACTTACAATAGGAACTCCCTTGTAAATTCCCGGTAATTTTGACAGAAGCCCAAGACTTAAATTGATCAAAATTAATTACATCAACAGACTGCCAAGTGCACTCAGCATGAAGTTTACTTTGTCCAATGAAATGCAATTTATAAATACTGATTGATGGGGATTTAATAATACCTTTCTTGACAAAATTGTTAGGCAAACTGATCATGAGAAACGCAGTTATAGACAACACAAGTGTGCCAATTAGCTCCAGGCGAAACCCAAACCACCGATTAGCTGCATAGTTATGGAAAGACATGCGCAAATTCGAATTAATTCTGTCCAAGTTTGTTCGGTAAAATTCATCCTCTTTCCCAAAGCATCTAATAGTTGGAGAGCCCAAAAATGTCTCGGTGAGGTGATCAATAACCGGTGCTCTTGTTACTCCTTGGAGACGAGTTAGCTCTCGAGATATCGCAATATAACGATTCTGAAAGATATAAAGAAATGTCAAATTTCAGCTTTGCAAGGATTCACTTAGGATATGGTGACATGAAGAATGGTTTCAGTCCTAACATGTATTGTATATGTTAGCTGGATTATACCCGGTACCAAATGTTCGTAAGTAGGGGGAAGCTTTGCTGTAATGACAGACGGCCATGCTACTTGGCAGGTAACTGCAATGCTGCAAACCACTGAAATGCATATGGATATGCCGGCACCCGTTTGGAATAAAAGGGCAGTGTCTATTTTAATTTGATCAGACGATGCCTGAAGAAAGAATACACAAGGGTAATAGTACTTAAACAAATGATTGTATACATAATTGTTAGCATGACTTGTAACAAACTAAATTTGTGGCTTCATAAGACGGGGGATTTGCACATTTGCCACACTTTTCTTTGCACTTTGCATATTTGCCATTTTCTGTGTCACTGACATGTGGTGGTCATGTGGCAAATATGCAAATTTTAGATAAAAAGTGTGTCAAATGTGAAAAAATTCCTCATAAGACATACCCGGCTTAGGATCCTTCCCGAAGGAGTGGTGTCAAAAAATGACACTGGAGCTCGTAGAATGCTGTTAAACATCTTACTGAAAAAGGCCTGGGCAGATTTAAGTCCCAAAAATGCTTGGAAAAGAACGGTGATAAATTCAAATACAACCGAAGCAGCAACTATCAAAACATAGACACCAAGAAACATGGAACTGTCAAATATGGTGCTTCCTGATGTTTCGTATGACAGCCAGTAGTTACTAGCCATTCTGGAGCCCTCTGACAAAACAGATATAGCTAAAATGAGCATAACTCCCAACCAGCCCCAAGCCTGTGTGATGTATAGCTTGTATACATTCCAACTTACTCGTCCACACTCCTTTTCCTCTTCATCGATCAGCTTAGAAGAACCTGCTTCTTTGCTCGATGAAGCATCATTCGTATCACTGTTTTCATTACTAGATTTGGAGCTAATTGAAGGGGTCTCTGGTAATACCGTGGTGGCCAGAGAATTCTCAGTATTCTGAACATGGTGGCCTTGCACCCGTGGTGCTTCCATGGAACTGTGGTGAGCAGCAACAAGAGCTAAAAAATCTGAACATGAATCTAGTAAGTCACCGTAGTTCCCTGACTGAATGATCCCACCATTTTTCATTACCTGCATGTTCACATCCAATTTTATCTCTATCAGCATGGTATCTTCCACATAGTATATGAAGTATGGCATATTCTCACATGTAAAGGAAAATTAGATTTGAACAAAATCGATAGAAAGTTTATAGGGACCATAGGTATGAACATTGAATCACTTCTTCCCCTAATACCTAAAGCAAAATAAAACATTGAGTTATTCGCTTCTTCTTTTCTGAAGGAAGAATATAAGTCTACTTTTCCTCCAAAAGTAATGCACACAATTGAAAATGGAACTTACGAATACAGTATCCACATTTCGTAAGAAATCCACTTGGTGAGTAACAAGCAAAATAGTCTTATTCTTGAGTATGCCCTTGAGGCACTCCTGCAGAACAAGGCTAACTGTTAGAGTGATGCAAAATAATTGGCTAAAATACTAGCATAATCATGTACTTATTGTGGCAGCTGGCATCACATTTTATCACTCAGAAAATCTTTATGCCAGGCGCCTTCCTTGCGCATTTAAAATTATGTTTCTGTTGCAAATATTCTAAATTTAATAAATTATATGAACTGCCAAACAGTAGATGAGAAAAAGAGGTCATCAACAAGATTTTACCTTAAAGATAGTCGAGCCAGTATGGGCATCGACTGCACTAAATATGTCATCAAGGAGATATATATCACAATCTTGATAAACTGCCCTGGCTAGCTGGATGCGTTGTTTCTGGCCGCCACTGAGGTTGATCCCTCGCTCTCCTATTTCAGTCTGGTCGCCGACCTCCATCATCTCTAAATCTTTCTCTAAGCAACAGGCATGCACAACCTCCCTGTACTTCTCTGGATGCATCGGCTGCCCAAATAAAATGTTTTCTTGAATAGTTCCATTCTGGATCCAAGCTGTCTGAGTAACACATGCCGTGGTCCCACATATGCTAACCTATATCAAAGAAAAAACAAAGGCAGAAAAGTAAAGTGATTTACGAAATATGACTGATGTTGGCAAGGCAGAAAAATAACTGATTTGAAAAACATTGTGACGTTGCTAGGCGTATACATTCATGATACAATACAAGAAGCACATAAAGGCTATTATTGTCGGTGGCCTAGTTCTAGAAATTAGATGAGCTCTACAATGTCAACGTATAAATTCCATGATGTATTTCATCTGAATCACAATATAATCGTCTGCAGAGCATGACTAAGTGCGAAGAAAGAGACTGGCCCTCGTAGTAGAGCTAACTTATCCATATGATGATTTGTGCTATGAGGAGTATAATATTAGAAACCATTCAGGTTCTAGACCACATATGCTGAGAACTATTGAGGTAGACCAGGAAATAGTAGGCTACCACTGTAAAAGGGGAAAAAATAAACAAACTACAGTATGAATTAGCCTAATACAGTATGAATTAGCCCTTCGTTTAGGTGATTGGTTACAACTAGTATCCATATCAGGTTAGCACACGAAGAGGATAACGGGGTAGATTACGAACAGGTGAATCCACGCCGCATGTAAATGGGTCGGATCCCGCGAGAAGGTGGCATTACAATGTGCAGGGAGCAGGGAGGGGAGAGCAGGGAGGGGAGGGTGTCAGATCGAAGTAAGTACTAAAGCTCCCTGCTGCATTCATGTCAGATCGGATTACCTTACTCCGTTGCCGACGTGCACCGCGCCGCCGTAGTAGAGGCAAAACGGCAGTAACACCACTGCCGGTGTTCTGCGGGCGAAACCTGGGACGCCGCAGAAAGGGATCCGAAGGTGGGCCGGCCCATTTCCACGTACAAGTTTTTTTTCGTTTCTGTTTTCTTTTCTTTTTCTGTTTTTCTTTATTTTAATATTTTATTTATGATTTCTCGATTTTGAAATAATTTTTTTCAAAAATTCCACTGATCTCATTAATAATTACCAACGGTAGTATAAAGAAGGCTAAAAGTAATAAAAAATATAAATAAATCAAAGGACCACCTAGCTACGACTACAAATACTAGCGCGAGGCAAAGGCATGCCACCATTCTCACACCTCCAACACCGGATCTGGGCAAAGCTTGTTGTATAAAGACATGCATATGTTATCTACCTGGATATAAGAAATGGTTTGGTATTCAAGGTCACCTTATAGATATCGATATCTAAATTGATTTCTCTAAGGTACAAATTTGGTTTAGTAGAAAGTTCAACTTGTAAATTTTCTAGAGAGGTACAACTTGAAACTTTCACTGGATTGATATAGATACAAAAAAAAAAAACAGGAAATGATCATGTAAACACAATATGTAACATCATGTGAATATTGAAATCCAAATTCAAAAGGTAGCTATTGAAATAAAAAAACATAAATATTGCCATGAATAGTAGTTAGTTCCTTTTATTAATCAAACTACATATTCATTTTGTGTGACATGAGAGGCACATGTGGTATTAGTGTTCTGAAATTAGTCCGTAATGTTTGACAATTTTTAAATAATGCGTCCGAATTCTTCGAATCCAAAGATTTATGTGGCTTTTCAAAACTGTGATTTAAAATTCCTTTTGTAGTAATTCCATTTCATCATAGAGTACTAGAAATATGAAATGAGTACACTCACCTTCCCGGAGACCTTGTGCATGTCTCCCATGATGCATGACAGCAGCGACGACTTGCCGGAGCCAACCGTGCCGACCACCGCCGCTAGCTCGCCCTTCCTCACCTTCATCTCGATCCCTTTCAGCACCGGCTCCTCTCCCCCACCGTCCTTCACCTCGCCGCCGCCCTGGACGCCGTCCCATGCAAACACTCCGCCTTGCACCTTCACGGCCACAGTGGCATCACCCTCCCAGGCGCCGCTACTGCCGAGACGCTCCACCGCCGCGCTGTCTATCTCGGCGTCCGACAGGAACTTGTCCAGCCTGCCGAGCGACACGAACGCCTGCACGGACATGGCGATCGTCTGCGGGAAGCTGCTCATGGGGCCTTCGAGCATGCGGAAGAAGGCGGCGGCGGTGAACACCTTGCCGGCGTCGAGCTCCCCTCCGGCGGCGAGGTACGTCCCGAACACCAGCACCGTCATGGCGACTGGTCCGCTCGAGAACACCACGGTGCTGGCGCACTCGAAGAGTATCATCTTCTTCAGCCACCCCACCTCCTCCCGCCTGAGCTCCCGCACCCTGCCGCCGAAGGTCTCCTCCCACGCCTGCATCTTGATGACGCGCATGTGGCTGAGCATCTCCGCGAGCGCCTTGACGCGGCTGTCGCGGACGCCGACGAACCCGAGCTGGTACGTCATGTTGAGCTTGTTTGCGAACGCGGTGACCACGGTGACCGCCGCGATCACGGCGAGCGTCATGAGCACGGCGGGGCCGAGGTAGGAGTACAGGAGGAGCAGCGCCACGACGATCTGCAGCGGCATTAGCCAGAGGTCGTGCAGCCGGTGCATGGCGCCGGACACGATCCAGGCGTCCACCTGCATGTAGTTCACGATGGCGCCGGCGCCGTGCGCGCGGCGCGCGCCCGCGGAGAGGCGCAGCGACTTGCCGTAGAGCGCCGTGAGCAGCGCGCCCCGGATGCGCATGCACAGGAGCTGGCCCTGGAAGTTGTAGTGGTGCGAAGCCAGCGTCTCGACCGCCTTGCCGACGAGCAGGGTGAGGACCAGCTGGAGGCCCTCCCATGGCGTGGCGCCGTGGCGGATGAGCTCGACGAAGCGGTCGATGAGGCATGGGCCGACGTACATGGCGGCGAGCTGCGCGAGGCCGAGCGCCGCGGTGAGCAGGAGCTGCGGCCAGAAGGAGAGCCAGACTGCGACGCCCACGGGGCTCCGCGATGCCGATGCCGGCGGCGGCCAGTTGGACGCGAGCAGAGCGTGCGCCGCCTCGGCGCGGTGGGCGGGGGATATCGGCGGGACGTCGTCCGCGGCGAGGGAGCCGTTGGCGTGCGCCTTGGAGACCAGCGGGTTGATCCAACTGAACGCCGCGCGCGAGAGGAATGACGCGGTGACGTACGGCGTCGCCGCGCCAGGGCACTCGCCCTGTTCGTATTCTTGATCGCGCGCAGTGCGGGTGGATGCGACCGGGGCGGTGGTGACGGCAATGTATGCGAGCGGGAGGGAGGAGAGCAGGACAGCGAAGGAGACGATGTCGTCGGGAAAGGACAGCGATCCATCGGCCCAGCGGATCGCGGCGGAGGCGGAGAGCAGCGCGGCGGCGAGGGCTGTAGCGATCCAGAAGACGCGGATGTGCGGAGCGTGCGCTGCGTCGGCGGCTCGTTTCCCGGACGCGAGAACGGTCCACGCGGCCACGGCGTGCGCGGCGGAGTGGGCTGCGAGGAAGGCGGTCTCCGCGGCGCGCCATGGCGCGGCTGCTGTTGCCGGCAGGAGGAAGACCGCGAGCGCGAGGAGGACGGCGGACAATGCGGCCGTGACCGCGGACGCGCCGAGCGCGATGGCGTATCGGCCGTTGCATCGGATCGTCGGCTTCGTCGACGACAGAAGCGGCTCGTGTTCAGCAGACGTTCCGTTGGCGCCCCAGCGACGGACGAGGGCAAGGACGAGCGAGGTGACAAGAAAGAGAATGTCGATGGCTCCGAGTAGCGCGCGCTGCGGGCACGGCGAGAGGAAGATGAACGGGAGGGCGTCGGCAGACGACGGCAGCGAGCACTGCGTGGTGACCAGCCACGGCGGGACTCCTCCTCCCATCTCGACCGTGCGTGGTGACGCCGACGAAGACAGAGGTGTTCGACCTACCGATTGGCCTACGTTGCCGGCCAATCGGGGAGAGTAGAGTCAAACAAAGACTGGATCGATCTGCGCACTCCTCCCTGTTCACCGCCACCGTACATCAGTTCCACAGCATGTTGTCTCTGTTCCTTTTTAGCAGCACCCGCGGCAAGGCCGGGCTAGCTAGCTCCCGATTGTTCCTTACGGGCTAAGTGATCCATCTTTTCTTTTTCTTATATATGGTAAAAGGAGATTTTATTACAAACAAGATTTCGGGAAGACAGTAGACAGGAAAGAGGATAAATAAATTGTTTGAGAAATAAATACGAAAACTTTCTAATAATAGAACCAGCCATGCCCCCAATGTATGAAATAGTACTTTGCATCATTGACTTCCTTGCTCTTGTCGGACCATAAAATATATATATACAAGATCTACGTAATATATACAATCATCTCAGTCTATATACTAATCAAGTGAAAGTCTTAGCGTTTATATGAAACTATTTATGTGAACTTATGTGCTCGTGGAAGTGTCGAATTATGTGTTTTACTTTATGTTTAATTATCGCTTGTCGAAGTTGTGAGCTATTCTTTGTCGGTTATATTTTTAATTTTGTGTACAGACCATGATATTATGCCGGTATAATATTCCGTCAAATGTCCATTTTCGTATCATATTCGTCCCGTATCCATTCCATATTGGTCTCCGATGATTTTCGATTCCGTGTTCGTTTTCGGAGACTTTGGTTTTGTTTCCGATTCTGGTGACACAAGAGTAAATGAAAACAAACTGTAACGCATGTTTTTGTTCGTTTCTGTTTTGTTTTCAACCCTAATTATAACCATCAACATAATCTAAGGTAAATATGAGAAATAAATTGCTTCAGAAGTCCTGTATGAGGTTCTAAACATATTAATTGCTCAGAGAAAACTTAATCCATCACTGCGATGCACATTCGTGTTCCTATTGTACAACCTTTATTGTTTTTCCATGGGGGAAGGCCGCGACGCTATATGATATGTGCTACAGTGGCGACGAAGGTGGGCCGGAGGACATACAACACATGTACAAACTGGTAGTGTTCGTGGGCGCGTGTGGGGAACACAGGGAAACAGTTAGGTGAGTCGAGACCTTTGATTCAATATTGTGATGAAGTGCGGGTGCTTCGTTTGCTCGGCAGAGATCTCATGTACGAGATCGATGGAGCAGGTGCTACATACTCTCTTCCTACTAATCTCCCATCCTAGGGTTTTAGCTATAAACCTTTCTAGATTTGAAAATTTGATTGATGAAGATTTGATGCAATTCTTCATTCTCTCCTTCTTGTTATTGTTTCCTTCTTCTTCTCAGATCCCTCTCTCTGTTACTAGGAGTAAGTGGTTTTTGTTTGCTTCATCCTACTCATCCTCTACTATGAGTGTGATATTGTTATGAGCTTTGCTCCGAGAATTGTGAGCTCTAGTGGTGGGTTAGGGCTCTATTTACAGTCTTGGATGATTTATGTGGTGTTAACACCTGATTTGCATGTAGAGGTGACTATGCTGCTTATACAGCCTCTCTAGGGGTTGTTTTTACGTGCAGATAAAATTTATTTTGTGGTCTAAGTTTTGTTGTGCCATATGCCTAATGAGACCGATCGATTTAAGGTTATTTAAGTCATTTTCTTGCTTATTTTGGAAATTGACCAAGTGTCATTCCCTTATATTGTTTATGTGAGCTTGTCCAGTTGTTCCTATTACTGGTCATTTCCATTTAACTGCGTACTTACTTTAGCATGAGTGTTCACTTTCCATGTCAATTTGTTCTTTTTAATGAGTCCATAAGCTTGAGGTGATTAGGTTTTTCTCATCGAGTTATCTATTAGTGTTCTACTATAGTTGTTTGGTCACAAAACTAGGTTTAAAGTTTGGTTTCTTCATTTCTGAACTACTATTGTCATTACTACTTCCTGATGGTTTACTGCTCATGGTCCAGTGCATTACCAGTTGCCTTTCTTTCCTCGATATTGTTAGAAATAATGGGCCAATTCCTTTAGGCCCATGTGCATTTCAGATTTTTCTTAAATCTCAAAGCCCAAATTTGTGGCAGCCCATATGTGTTTGGGCTCATGTTTGTGGCAGCTCACATGGAAGTGGAGCGGGAGCTCAAGTTTAGTCCCACATAAAAAGTTGGAGGAGAGTCGCACCACCTTATAAGGTGGAGTGTTGCACCACTTTGTAAGTGAGTGGCAATAAGAGAGATACACGCGCGCGCTCCTCCTCCGACGACGCCGCTCTCACGCCCGCCCGCCCGCTTATCTCGTCACGCCGAGCTTTATTTTGTTGCTCATGAAAACTATGAGGTTTTGACAGACGTGTCAAACAGTTACGTGGGCTATTGTAACCGACCCGAACGTGCGCAACATGGACTCGGCCCACGTTCGCCTCCGTTAGGGTTTCCTAAGTTGCTCTATATAAAGTCCTGCGCGGCTACCGCCACAACCCCACCGAAAACCAATCTAGGGTTTTGACATCCTCTCTACTTGCACCGTCACCGTAGTCTACTCCATCCCGCTTGCCGGCGTGCACTGGCGGACGGGAGAGCAGGTCTCCGGAACCACTCACCCTTGTGATCCTGTACGGGAGAGGGCGAATAAGGTTTTTGGGAAGCGCTCCGCGCGACTGTTCGAGTTCTCCATCACGGGTCGTCTTCCATCCAAGTCAGGCGGTGCTGCCTACCGTCGTCTTTGTCGCGATCTGCTTCGATCAGTCTTCCCTAAAGTTTCTACTACGACAACTGAATGGTACGTGCTACATGCTTCTGTTTGGTTATTCATCATGTTCTGCGAGTACATGTTAAGCTGCTGGTTGTTTCCGATCATCCTGTTGTTTAGTACATCTAGTATGTTCGAGTTACATGAGCTAGTAGGTGGTTTTGTCATGATTTATATTCTGGAATTAATCGTGGAAATTATGCCTAATAATCCAACAATCCAAAAACCTTATTGTAGGCAATTTCCTGAATTAACAATGGCTGGTTTTACCAATGCACTTAGGCCGGATAAGTTTATCGGTGTGCACTTTAAGAGGTGGCAGTACAAGGCTAAGATTTGGATGACCACGATGAAAGTGTTTCAGATTATTAAAGGCAAACCTAAAGGAACTATGTCTGACGAGGATCAGAGGAAGTTCAAGGAAGCCAATACTATCTTTGTGGGATCCATTCTGAGCATTCTTGCCGACCATCTGTGTGATGTGTTTATGCAGATAAAAGACGGGAAGGATCTCTGGGACGCACTGGACGCAAAGTTTGGTGCTGCAGATGCTGACAGTAAACTGTACATCACGGAGAGCTTTCATGATTTTAAGATGACAAACGACCTTCATGTGGTTCAACAAGCTCATGAGATACAGTGCATTTCCAAAGAGCTCGAAATCCTTAAGTGTGCCTTATCCGACAAGTTTGTGGCGGGTTGCATTATTGCTAAGTTTCCCCCTTCATAGAGAAACTTTGCCACAACTCTCAAACACAAGAGACAGGAGATATCCGTTGAAAATCTTATAGCGTCTCTTGATGTTAAGGAGAAGGCTCGGGCTAAGGACACTACTGAGAAAGGAGAGAGTCATGTTACTGCCAACTTTGTGCAAAAAAGGCAAATCCGTAGGCAAGAACAAAGGAACTTCAAACCCTCCTTTAACAAGCCTGTAAAGACTACAACCTTCAAGAAGAAGAAGACGAACAGGGACAAGAGTGAACTATCTTGTTACACTTGTGGAGAGCTCGGCCACTTTTCCAAGGACTGTCCAGAACGCGCAGACCGCAGAGGGAAAAAGGTCAAGACTGTCAACGTCGTGACCGCTAGCAATACTGATGGGTATGGTAATTTATTTACTGTTCTTTCAGTATTTCAATCACCGTGTTGTGCTTGATACGGGTGCTAATGTTTATGTGTGTGCTCACATCTCTATGTTCACTTCTTATCAGGTCGCTCGGGATTCATCCGTCCTAATGGGGAATGGATCACATGCTTATGTTCATGGGGTTGGTACGGTGGATCTAAACTTTACTTCCGAAAAAATCGTGCAGCTGAAGAACGTGCAACATGTCCCTACTATGAACAAGAATCTCGTTAGTGGCTCCCTTCTTTGCAGAGATGGGTTTAAGGTTGTCTTAGAGTATAATAAAGTCGTTGTTTCGAAACATGGACAATTTATTGGTAAAGGTTATGAATTCGGAGGCTTGTTCCGGTTTTCACTTTGAGAGTTTTATAATAAATCCGTGAATCATATGTGTGGTGGTGTTAATGATGATACCAGTATTTGGCATTCTCGTTTATGTCACATTAATTTTGGTTTGATATCTCGGATGTCCAGTATAAGTTTAATTCAGAATTTCACTATTGCCAAAGGTTCTAAGTGCCATAGTTGTGTGCAATCAAAGCAACCTCGAAAGCCTCACAAGGTTGCCAAGGAGAGAAACTTGACACCTCTAGAACTCATACATTCTGATCTATGCGAGATGAATGGTGTGTTGATAAAAGGTGAAAAGAGATATTTCATGACGTTGATAGATGATGCTACTAAATTCTGCTACGTTTACTTGTTGCAAACTAAAGATGAGGCTTTAGACTACTTTAAAATCTATAAGGCCGAAGTTGAAAATCAACTAGAAAGAAAGATCAAGCGTCTTAGGTTGGATCGTGGTGGTGAGTATTTTCCCAAAATATTTGACGAATTCTGTCAGGAAAACGGAATTATTCATGAGAGGACGCCTCCCTACTCGCCCCAATCAAACGGGGTTGCCGAGAGGAAAAACAGCACGCTGACTGACTTGGTGAATTCCATGTTAGCCACTGCTGGTTTATCAAAGGCATGGTGGGGGAGGCTTTGTTGACTTCATGTCATGTCCTGAATAGAGTTCCTAACAAGAATAAAGAAAATACCCCTTATGAGGAGTGGGTTGGGAGAAAACCATCACTTTTGTATCTGCGCACTTGGGGGTGTTTGTCGAAGGTCAACATACCGATCCCCAAGAAACGCAAGCTCGGACCCAAGACAGTGGATTGCATCTTTCTAGGATATGCTCCACGGAGTGTAGGCTATAGATTTCTAGTGGTTAAATCTGAGGTACCTGATATGCATGTTGATACTATAATGGAATCTCGTGATGCAACATTCTTTGAAAATATTTTTCCTATGAAAGATATGCATAGCATTGGTAGGATTTCTTCTGAAATACTTCCTGAATCTAGTGCATCTATTGAGAATTCTGAACAACCACATGAGGAATTTCTTGAGAAGGATGACGATGAACCTCTCACGAGGAGTAAGAGACAGAGGGTTGCAAAATCCTTTGGTAATGACTTCATCGTGTACCTTGTGGATGATACTCCCAAATCCATTACTGAGGCATATGCATCTCCTGATGCAGATGATTAGAAAAAAGCTGTCCAAAATGAGATGGACTCGATTCTTTCTAATGGTGACATGGTTATACCCTACGGGTACCTGATGTTAGCCTACCTGGTCTAGCCCGACGGAAGGCCCACTCGACGACCTGCCAGGGTCCATGACGCCTACGACGTTTTGGTTGCTATGAAGCCCATATGGACACGGACTCCCAAGCGCACAAGACAAGGAAAGCTCAAGACTAGAGTTTGAATACAACTTGTAACCTACTCGTATTGGTACCTGAGACCTAGCCTCCCCATATATAAAGGCTAGGAGGGTCCAACGAGGAGGGCACCCCCGATACACGTACAGAATAGACAGATCTACAGATCTGGCCAACCTCTCTCGACTCATACTCTCGCATACGCACCTCACGCCAGATCGAATCTTCGCACCCTGTAACCTTCGGTTCCGCCGTAATCAAGAGCAGACAAGCAGGAGTAGGGTTTTCCCTCCGGGGGACTGAACCTGGGTAAATCTCGTGTCCCCTGGTTGCTTGTCTGTTAACCGTTCCACGATCTTTAGCATCCCCATCTTCTCCAAAACCCAAGTCCATAACAATGGGCATTGACGAGATCAAACCTCGTCAATTGGCGCCGTTTGTGGGAAATCAGGGGCGCTGATTGTGCGATCGTGACGGTCCCAACCAAAGCGATCTACAACTCGACGTCTATCGGAAAACAGATCTACTCTAGCTTCTCTTTGTCAGAATTGGTGGAAATCTACAACCACAAAATCCTGCGGCCAGCCTAGCGGCTGGATATCAACATTACCAAAGTGGATGGCTGATCAAATCAATGAGATCTGTATCGCATCCATAGGTCGTGCTCTTCACGTGGGCGCAGTCAGGATCGAATAGAGTTTGTGTTGTTGAAATCAAAAAGAATTCAGCCATATCCAGATTGCCAAGACCGGCAGTGTTTCAGATCTCGTTGCTCTTCTAGCACAAGATTATTTACGTCAACAAGTCCAGAGGTTCAATCTACCCAAAATACATGCGCTGAGACTACAAGTACAATCACGACACGCATCAATAAGCATGTTTGGCATAGCAATGCGCCTCCTGCAACTTCACGTGTTGTGAAGACCAAGGAGTCAGAAAAAGATCCGACTCATCGATGCTCGTACGTGGAAAGGAAAAGAAGGAAAAAAGGACTCGAACCGATTCAAATCAGCCCAAAATAATGGCAAGCTACCAGGCTACATTGATCTCTTCGGAACTGCCCTCGCTGCATGTAACTCTAAGTCCACCGCTCTGCTATGGCCTTCGGCTGCAGTAACCCGCTGCATCCTTCGGCTGCGGTGACCCGACGCGATCTTTAGTTACGGCGATCGGTCGTATAGGCTTCGTCGACCGCGACTCAGGGGCTCCTTCGGCTTCGACGATCCGCTGCCGCGTTGACTCCAGTCCGCCGCATCGGCTCTCGGACGCTGCATCGACCATATCAACTCCACGCTTGGGGGCTGCGCCCACTTGGCCACACGACTCGCGACCATCGACCCGACGCGATCTACGATTGCCGCAACTGGCCGCATCGGCTTCAGCGACCACGACTCGGGGGCTCCCTCGACATCGGCGACCTAATGCGGCTTTTGGCTGCGATGACCCGATACATCCTTCGGATGTGGCGACCCGGTGTGGTTTTCGACCGCGACAATCTTTGGATGCGGAGCTCTCTACCACCATCAACTTCGGAAACCCGTCGCCGTTATGATTGTGGTTCGCCGCGTCGACCACGTCTGCGTGCAACCCGCTACCGCGTCGACTCCATCCACGACAACTACCAACAAAGCTAAGTTTCCCTCTACTTAGAGTTGGTTTATTTTTTAACTCGCACTCGAAACACTCGGGGGCTGCACCCTCTTCGAGTAATCTAATGTGCCATCGGCTCCACGCACTCGAGCACCTCGAACGCGACAGCCCGAGTAGCTGATTCTGCCTGATCGTCGAATCCTTGAACTCCGAGTGCCTCGGCAAGATACTGAGACTAAGGGTAATCAGGCTAACGAAAAGGCCTAGCATACAGTGTAAAAGTGTCGACTCGATCGGCACCAGAATCTTACTATACAAGCCGAAATGCAACTATTTTTACATGATATAAGTACTTCATAATTCGTTATGTTTTGCTGCAGCTTACAAGGATGTCAAATGCGCCGAGCTATTCTATCGGGTCCTCCAACGTAGTCGACCAGCTCTAGTCACGTCAACAGATGAAAAGACCCGAGTCGAAGCATTCCTCGGATGACCACATCAATCATCGAAAAAAGCGGCGCTGGCCGCTCACCCAATAGAAGAAACGGCGTCGACTTCATCCACAACGTCGAGTCCTTCCGGCTAAAATGCCACATCACTCCGCTACGTTGACTCCCTTCTCCTTATGCATGAGACGCTGACTCGATGCACTTCTGGGTCAGTGGTTTCTCCTCGCATGAGTCTCCACTCGAGTCTGCGACTCGACTAGACACTCGGGGGCTACTCCTATCAGGAGCGTTGGTCGCGCACCCGATGTACTTCCGGGTCAGCAGTACGCCCACGAGATATCCTACTACAACTCCATGATACAAGACTCGAGTTTCTGCCCGAGTCTACGACTCCGCCAGACACTCGGGGGCTACTCCAAACTGGAGCGCTGGTCACGCACACACAAGATCTTTGAGTCCTACGTCGAATCTACGATTCCACTACGGACTCGGGGGCTACTCCCATAGGGAGGACTTATTAAAGCATCCGAAAAATTGTGTCCTACGGACCTGAAGTAAGCAACAACTGAACTAAAGTCTCTGCTCGAGTCTACGACTCAAACAGACACTCGGGGACTACTCCCATAGGGAGCGCTGGTCGCGCACCCTATGAATTCTTCGAGTGCGATCCTTCGGATCAGCATGCAAAACTTTTCGGCAACTCTGGCCTAATTAACGCTAAGTGAGCAACGTCCTCCTTGGCCACCCAAAACACCTCCACGGCGATAAACATTCGGATGCTGTGTCTACGACGAAAGATAAGACCTACAGATACCATCTGATGACCTGGCAACCCACACGACTGCGCTCTGCTAGTAAAAATCCGTGCCAGCAGGCGCGATGAAAAATCCCGACGGACGCGTTGGGTACATCATTTAAATTTACTGGAATTCCACTCCTGTAAGTCCTCCGCAGCCTGAGTCGAATTACGCCAGCATATGTTCCGGGTTCGAGTCAAGGGACTCGAATCTGAATAAGATCGTGTTGTTTTGTCCTAAGACAGTTAACTGACCCTGATCTGTCGGGAGAGTCAGACACACACATCAACAATCCCTACACACTCAAATCATTCTCTAGCAAACAGAGACAACTGCACCCGAAAGATTGAAGAGTCCTCAGCCGAATCTACGATTCGACTGAACACTCGGGGGCTACTGACATGGTTATACCCTACGGGTACCTGATGTTAGCCTACCTGGTCTAGCCCGACGGAAGGCCCACTCGACGACCATCCAGGGTCCATGACGCCTACGACGTTTTGGTTTCTATGAAGCCCATATGGACACGGACTCCCAAGCGCACGGGACAAGGAAAGCCCAAGACTAGAGTTTGAATACATCTTGTAACCTACTCGTATTGGTACCTGAGACCTAGCCTCCCCATATATAAAGGCTAGGAGGGGCCAACGAGGAGGGCACCCCCGATACACGTACAGAATAGACAGATCTACAGATCTGGCCAACCTCTCTCGACTCATACTCTCGCATACGCACCTCACGCCAGATCGAATCTGCGCACCAGAACCTTCTTCATGTAATCAAGCGAGACAAGCGGAGTAGGGTTTTCCCTCGGGCCCGAACACAGGTAAATCTTGTGTCCCCTGCTTGCTTGTCTGTTAACCGTTCCACGATCTCCAGCATCCCCATCTTCTCCAAAACCCAAGTCCATAACAATGGGCATTGACGAGATTAAACCTCGTCAGATGGAACTTGGGAATTATCAGAACGACCCTATGGTTGTAAACCTGTGGGATGTAAGTGGGTGTTAAATAAGAAGCTAAGGCTTGATGGTACTATTGAGAAGTACAAGGCGCGTCTTGTAGCTAAGGGCTACACACAGAAAGAAGGCGAAGATTACTTTGACACCTATTCACCTTTTGCTAGACTGACCACCATTCGAGTACTACTATCCCTGGCTGCCTCTTATGGTCTTCTCGTTCATCAAATAGACGTGAAGACAGCTTTCCTTAATGGAGAGTTGGAAGAGGAGGTCTATATGGATCAGCCGGATGGGTTTGTGCTAAAAGGTGAAGAGACAAAGGTGCGCAAGTTATTAAAATCTTTATATGGCTTGAAACAAGCACCTAAGCAATGGCATGAGAAGTTTGACAGAACTCTACTTTCTACTGGCTTTGTCATTAATGAGGCTGATAGGTGTGTTTACTATAGCCATGGTGGGGGCGATAGCGTTATATTATGTTTGTAGGTGGATGATATTCTGATCTTTGGTACACACATGAAAGTGATAAATAAAGTCAAGTCTTTCCTGTCAAAGAGTTTTGATATGAAAGATCTAGGAGAGGCTGATGTCATTCTGAACATCAAGCTTATTAAGAGCGAGAATGGGATTACTTTAACGCAATCTCATTATGTTGAGAAGTTCTTGAGCCGATTTGGCTTTAATGATGGCAAGACTTCTCCAACACCTTATGAATCTAGTTTGACATTACGAAAGAATAAGAAGGAACCAATAGATTAGCTGAAATATTCACAAGTTGTTGGTTCTCTCATGTACTTAGCAAGCGCTACAAGACCCGATATCTCTTTTTCTATGAGAAAGTTGAGTAGGTTCATGTCTAACCCGGGTATTGATCATTGGCATGCACTTGAAAGGGTCATGCGCTATCTATGTGGTACAATGAGCTATGGGATTCACTATTCAGGGAACCCTGCTGTACTTGAAGGATATAGTGATTCGAATTGGATCTCTGACATTGATGAAATCTATACCATGAGCGGGTATGTGTTTACCCTTGGAGGTGACGCAGTGTCATGGAGGTCTCGTAGAAAAACCATATTGACGAGGTCAACTATGGAAGCAGAACTTACTGTTTTAGACACAACCACTGTCAGAATGGCTGCGTGAGCTCTTGATGGACTTGCATGTGGTTGAGAAACCTGTGCCGGCAATCCTTTTGAATTGTGACAACCAAACTGTTATTGTCAAAGTGAACAATTTTAAGGATAACGCGAAGTCATCAAGACACGTGAAGAGACGTTTGAAATCTGTCAGGAAATTGAGAAACTCCGGAGTAATAACTGTTACGTATATTCAAACAGACAAAAACCTGACAGATCCCTTTACAAAGAGACTATCACGAAATGTGATAGAAAGTGCATAGAGGGAGATGGGGTTGAGACCCATGGATGTCACACCTTAGTGGTAACCTAACCTATGTGATCGGAGATCCCGTGAATTAGGACCTAAGAAGAACAAGCTAGTGGTTTGACGGAGGAGAGTATTTTATAACCCTCTCTATGTGAAGATGCATAACTCTTATAATCTGTAAGGCAGGTTGGAAACATGCCTTAATGTGTTTCTGTTGGCTTTAATTAGCAAAGATGCCGTCCTACAGGGCATTCTTGAAAGAACACACCTATATGAGCTCGACTGTAAACATCGCGGTCTATGAGACTTGGATGATCTCTAGTAAACTCATGAAGAGACCAGGGAGTATGACGCATATGCTCCAACCCACGGGGTAGGCTACTGTCAGCCAGGTACTAGTTATGATTTTGAGTGAAATCTATTAGCACCAAACTTGCAATTCAAGGTTCGTCCATTGGTCAAGTTGTTGATAGACGTAGTTCAAGATTCTAGGTGGAAGTTCAACTTAACAGTCTCTGTTGAAACACTGGTATATAACAAGTAGCGAGGATTGGCAAATCTTCAAATGGGCATTTGAGATCTGGTGGGGAATTGTTAGAAATAATGGGACAATTCCTTTAGTCCCATGTGCATTTCAGATTTTCTCTAAATCTCAAAGCCCAAATTTGTGGCAGCCCATATGTGTTTGGGTCCATGTTTGTGGCAGCTCACATGGAAGTGGAGTGGGAGCTCAAGTTTAGTCCCACATGGAAAGTTGGAGGAGAGTTGCACCACCTTATAAGGTGGAGTGTTGCACCACTTTGTAAGTGAGTGGCAATAAGAGAAATACACGCGCGTGCTCCTCCTCCGACGGCGCTGCCGCTCGCCCGACACGACGCGCACGCGCGCCGCGGGTTGCGGGAATCTCGCTGAGCCGAGCTTTATTTTGCTGCTCAGAAAAACTGTGAGGTTTTGACAGACGTGTCAAACAGTTAGTTTATTCGGGTCGCTCCTGGATCGTGGGCTACTGTAACCGACTCGAACATGCGCATGTTCGCCTCCGTTAGGGTTTTCTGAGTTGCTCTATATAAAGTCGTGCGCGGCTACCGCCACAACCCACCGAAAACCAATCTAGGGTTTTTCCATCCTCACTACTTGCGTCGTCACCGTAGTCTACTCCATCCCGCTTGCCGGCGTGCACCGGCGGACGGGAGCAGGTCTCCGGAACCACTTGCCCTTGTGATCCTGTACGGGAGAGGGCGAATAAGGTTTTTGGAAAGCGCTCCACGCGACTGCTCAAGTTCTCCATCATGGGTCGTCTTCCATCCAAGTCAGGCGGTGCTGCCTACCATCGTCTTCGTTGCCATCTGCTTCAATCAGTCTTTCATAAATTTTCTACTACGATAACCGAACGGTACGTGCTTCTGTTTGTTTATTCATCATGTTCTACGAGTACATGTTAAGCTGTTGTTTGTTTTTGATCATCCTGTTGTTTAGTACATCTAGTATGTTTGAGTTACATGAGCTAGTAGCTGGTTTTGTCATGATTTATATTCTGGAATTAATCGTGGAAATTATGCCTAATAATCCAACAGATATACACTGATCCTTTACTGTTATCCTGCTGTATTTGAATTTGCTCAAAACCTCAAACCGCTCAGATTCAAGGCAAGTTCATGTACTTCTACATTAGATTCACCTTACACTGTGTTTGGATGTAGGAATTTTACCTCGGAATTGAATTGGTCTGAAAATTCCAAATCTAAGATGGAAAGGAAATGTCCTCCATTTTCAATTCCATTGTTTGGATGAGCATGATGTTCGAATCAAATGGTACCACCCAATTCCAAATCATGTTTGGATGTCCAAACCATGGAATTGAATGTTTTGTTAAGTTTTGACAATATGAACTTATCTACATGTTTACAAATATTTTGCTTGAATAGTTCTACATCGAACTAGACCACTCTTGTGCAACCGTTTCTTCCTTCTTCGCATCCCAAGCCAACTTCTGGTCCTCCCACGGCCATTCGCCTTGCTGCTTAGGGATGGTTGGGAAGGCGCCATCATCCGCCTCCCATGGCCATTCGCCCTGCTGCTGGAGGTCGCCGCCGCTCCCCATCCTGTCCGGACTATCTAGGGTTTGGGGAGGGGGCATGGAGGGGACAGAGGAGAATGGAGGTTGTTTCCACGACTAGATTCCATCGCCAACCAAACAATGGAAATTGGTCCAACAGATCCAAATAGACGATTCCGAGGCTCATTTCCAACATCCAAACACATCGTTAAGAAATGATTTATCTATGTGCTAGTTGTAGGTCAGAATATCAAGAAGAGAAGAGAAGAAGAGATAGAAATTTTAGATAGGTTTTATTTTCTTTTATTTGTAGTTTGTAATAGGGTCAGATACCTTCCTGTAATTTTCTTTGTGGAATCATCTTGTAAACAATCTTATAGTCATTTTATTATGAATAAAGATTTCTTTATATAAAGTGTCATATTTTTCTTATGTTTTTCTGAATTTTATTTATTTTATTATATATGTTTGAATAATTCAAATCTTAATTTTCAATTCAAATATTATCTTAGATAATTTCTTTTGTATTGTGGCACTATGGGTCTTTGACTCACTTAATTGTGTTGTTTCTGTTAGGAATAGACAAGTTGTATTCCTCTGGGGGCCAAAGGCCACAATATATAGTACAGGTACAGGTGCAAATATGCAGGAAGCCCCTAACATATGGGGAAAGTATAATATACAAATATATACATCTAACACCCCCCGTCAAACTCATGGTGGATCCACAACACTGAGTTTGGAGAGTAAGAAATCATGCTGCGCTCTGGTCTGTGCCTTCGTAAAGAAATCCGCCAACTGTAAATCTAAAGGCACATACTCAAACGCAATAACCTGTGCCTGTACCTGGGCACGTGTATAGAAAGCATCAACACCAATATGCTTGGTAAGCTCATGCTTGACCGGATCACGTGCAACACTAATAGCACATGTATTGTCAGACAAAACCAGAGTGGGTGTGGTAATAGAGACCCCAAAATCCGTAAGTAACCACCATAACCAGGTCACCTCAGCAGTCAACAAGGCCATAGCACGCAACTCAGCCTCAACACTCGAACAGGAAACTGCTGTCTGTTTCTTCGCCTTCCAAGAGCGAACCACCAAGAAACACACAGTAAGCAGAAAGTGAACGGCGATCCGAAGGATCACTCGCCCACGTAGCGTCCGAATAGCACTGGAGATGAAGAGAGATGGAACGAGGAAAGAAAAGGCGACGAGTGATCGTACCCCGAAGATAACGAAGAACACGGAGGAGATGACTATAGTGAACGGTGGTAGGAGCAGAAACAAACTGACTCAGAATATGAACAGGATAAGAGATGCCAGGACGAGTGATAGCAAGGTAAACAAGACTCCCAACAAGATGACGGTAACGCGTCGGATCAGGAAGAGGGTCACCATCAGTAGGTTGAAGCTTAACATTAAGCTCCATAGGGGTCTCAACAGTGCGCTCATCCCCAAGAGTAGCACGAGCAAGAAGATCCTGAATATACTTTTCCTGGGAGATGTAAAATCCATCCGAAGTGGAGGAGACCTTAATCCCAAGAAAGTATCAAAGAGGACCAAGATCAGTCATAAAAAACTGATCACGGAGACGAGCCTTGACAAAGGCGATATACTCAGGATCATCACCAGTAATGATCATATCATCAACATAGAGAAGAAGAAGAGTGCGTCCACGAGGAGAAGTGTGAACAAGCAGCACTGGATCATGAGCACTAGGAGAGAATCCAGCAGCAGTCACGATAGAAGCGAAGCGGTCAAACTAGGCACGGGGGGGCTGTTTGAGGCCATAAAGAGAACGTCGAAGACGACAAACCATCCCCTCGGGAACATAATACCCAGGAGGAGGCTGCATATAAACCTCCTCACTCAACTCACCATTGAGAAAGGCGTTACAACATCAAGTCGAGACACGGTACTGCTGACGCAACACAAAGTAAGAGTACGCACAATGGTCATATGAGCCACAGGAGCAAAGGTCTCATCATAGTCACGACCATGCTCCTGCTGAAAACCACGAGCTACAAGACGCGCTTTATAGCGCTCAAGAGATCCATCAGAGCGGGTCTTAATCTTATAGACCCACTTACACGTGATAGGACGAACACCGGGAGGGGGAGAAACAAGATCCCAGGTGCCAGTGCGCTCAAGCGCAACAATCTCCTCAGCCATGGCCAGCTGCCATTCAGGATGATGCTCAGCATCCTGATAAGAAGTCGGCTCGGAGGCAACAGAAAGACCATACTGACTAGGAGAGTAACGGTTGGGGGCACGACGCTGACGAATAGGACGAGTAGAGGGAAGCTCATCAGAGGAAGACGACTCAGGAGACGGCGATGAAGAAGGAATAGCAGAGGAAGACTCCGGAGAACAAGGAGAACTAGACGGAGCAGAGGAGGATGGTGTCGAAGAAGATACATCAGGGGGAGGAGATCCTGAAGAAGACACAATAGGAGTAGAAGGAGGTGTGTCAGGAAAGATAAGAAAAGAGATATCTTCCACCGGGTAGGTACCAGCGGTGGGACAAGGATAGAAAGGATGCGTCTCATCAAAAATAATATCACGAGAGATACGCATCCGACGACCAACGGGGTCCCAACAACGATAGCCCTTATGATCATCACTGTATCCAAGGAAGACACACTTAACAGACTGAGCGGTCAGTTTGGTGCGTTCACGAGGAGCAAGGAGAACATAAGAAACACAACCAAACAAGCGAAGCATGGAGTAGTCTGGAGACTGTCTAGATAGGCGCTCAAGAGGGATACCACCCTGTAGAGTGGCAGAAGGCTGAATATTGATGAGGTAAGCCGACGTAGTGACAGCCTCAGCCCAGAAATGCGGCGGAAGAGAAAAAACAATCATCATGGCACGAGTGGTCTCAAGAAGATGGCGATGCTTACGCTCAGCAACGCCACTTTGGGCATACGCGCCAGGACAGGAGACCTGAGCAAGGTTGCCTTGCTCGAAGAACACCTCGCAACATCGGGAGATATACTCACCAAGAGAATCAACCGAAACACACGAATGGGGGTAGAATATTGAGTATGGACCATGGCCGCAAAACGCTGATATATGGAGAGCACTTCACTGCGAGAGCGCATAAAATACAACCAAGTGTACCGAGAAAAATCATAGATGAATAAAATATAGTAGCGATGGCCTCCTTTCGAAGCGAAAGGAGCCGGACCCCAAACATCGGAACGAACTAAATCAAAAGGTCGCTGAGATACAGCCGCACTAGTAGGATAGGGAAGCTGAATCTGTTTACCCAACCTACATCCCTGACAATGTAAACACCCATCTCCTGAGACAGACCCCAGAAGACCACGATGAACTAATAATGACAGACGACAGTCACAAGGGTGACCAAGACGATGATGCCACTGCTAAAAGGAGCTGGTAGCAGAGGCGACGACCGGAGAAGAACTAGCAGATGAAGTGGTAGCGGAAGGAACACGAAGCCAGTCTAACTCCCAAAGTCCTAAAGAGTCACGGCTGCGAGGGCCAGCTCCAACCAGGACCTGTGTGCGACGGTCCTGAACAACACAAGAATCAGCATCAAGAATGATGCGACAACCAGAGTCAGTAAGATCGCTAGCAGAGAACAGATTCATCCTAAGAAGAGGGACATGAGAAATATCAGGAACAGAAAAATAAGAAGTAGAGAGGGTGCCCCGACTAGAATCAGGAAGAGAGGTACCATCAGCCGTAAAAACACGGACATGAGAAGGGATAGAACAAAGAGCGGACAGAAAAGAAGACTCAGAGGTCATATGAAAATAAGCTCCAGAATCCAGATACCACGGAGACGCACTGACCGTAGAAGGTGGTGGTCGCGGTGCTCAAGAATCGATCCACAGAACCGGCATTGCCCGTCAAGAAGAGCTCAGCAGCAAGCGGACGCGAAGACTCCTGATAATGTCCTGATCAGAGAGAGCAACTGCTGAAGACCCGGAAGGAGCCGACTACCCACGAGCCAGGTGCTGCTGACGTAAACTGGGGTCCCGTGTATAACAGGTGGGCCAAGTGTGGCCATCCCTGTTGAAGTAAGAGCAGTGGCGAAGAGAACCACGGCGACCCTGACCACCACGATCTGCTGGTCGACTCGACCACGAGGCTGCTGGTCGACTCGACCGAGACCTGGTGCTAAAGCCGACCACGACTGGAGGAGTGGGTAGTATCGGCGCGGCACAGAGGACCGCTATGAGTCGAGAGAGCGACAACATAGGACGCCACGAGTAGCAAGCAGATGGAACCGCAAGAAGACCAAGCACCACGAAGACGGGTCTCCTTAGCCCGAAGCTCGGATAACACCTCGTAGAGCGGAACACGACCACGAGCATTCAGCTAAGCACGCCGGGATAAAACTCTGGCGGGCAGACGTAAACTCATAGATGCGGTGAAACTCCAAATCCGAAGCGCTGTCAGCGGCGAGCATGTGACACAAACAGCAGACGGAGAGAATCAAGGCGACGCCAGATAAGCACTCGAGTATAGAACCCAACAATAGTGGAATCACCCTCAAGAGCATGCTCTTGGCGAACCGAACGGTAAAGAGCATCCCGGACGGTGATAAGGCCGACGAAGATGTGCCCACCGGCGGCAACATGGGGAGACTCATGAACTCGGCAGACATCTTGGGCGTAACATCAAGGTGACAGCAAAGCGGACGAGCATCCTAATCGACCCGAGTGTAGGCGGTCGGATCGTGGCGATAGGACTCGAGATCGCAGTAATCGCTTGAACTTCGGTCATAAGCGAACAACACTATCATCAACACTCTGAGCAGCATCCTTGGCCTCCTGAGAAGCATCAGCACTGAGAACAATCGGCGTCGGCGGAAGAGGAGCCACAGGAGCAGGGGGCATGGCTGACAGGAGACCTCGCCGGAGAGCACACCCCAAAGACGGAGACCGCGCATGTGAACGCGCATAAAGACAGCGAAATCAGGATAATTCGCGCCATCGAAGATCACCGGGCAGCGAGGAATCGCGACATAGCCCGATGCAGAAGACATTTTTTTGGTCAACTAGGAGACCGACGGGGGCTGACACCGGCAGTGGAGGGCCCGGCGAGTAGACGTGGGGCAGGAGGCGAGGTGCGTGCAGGGGGGCAGCAGGGCCTACAGGAGGTGGCGGCAGGGCCCACACGCGCAGGAGGTGGCGGCAGGGGATGCGCAGACGCGGGGCGATGCAGGAAGCGGTGAGGCGTGAGGCACGGGCGATGGATAGGCGGGTAGCGGGCCCTCGCGCGTAGTCGAGATGGCGGCAGCGCCGCAGAGGTGGCGGAAGGTGCAGATGGCGGGGGCCCTCAGGCAGTGACGCGCACAAACCCGCGACAGTGGATCGTCGGGGTAGAGGACGAGGTGGCGGGGCCCGATCGGTGGTGGCGGGGGCTGATCGGCAGTGGGAGAATTGCATGAGGGTAAGGGCGGACGAATGTATAGATCCGATCAGAGGTGCTGATCGGAACAGATTGAATCTGGAGACAGAGGACCACGGACTGTCAAAGAATCGAAGGGACTTCACGTAAGCGGCCAGAACGGGAACCGGCGGATGGCCGGGGCGAGCTGACGACGGCGATCACAAGCAGAGGACCGGTGAGCACGGGAACCCTAAAACCGGCTCTGATACCATGTTAGGAATAGACAAGTTGTATTCCTCTAGGGGCAAAAGGCCACAATATATAGTATAGGTACAGGTGCAAATATGCAGGAAGCCCCCTAACATATGGGGAAAGTACAATAATTAATATATACATCTAACAATTTCAATTTAAAACCAAAATTTGAAATATACAAAATGTCTATTTTGAATTTGAATTGAAATCCTAGTGTGGACCTAAGTGAAACTCAACACTAGAGTTTATTTTCACCCTCTAAAACTACAACTTTTAATTTATCCATAATTTTAGATGCATGCAAATGCAAATGAACAATTCTACGTCACCCTTTCCCGTGACCTCTAATTGGGACTGTTACAATGAAATCTAACAATAAAGACTCATAACTCAATAGCTTCGATCCACCGCGTGGCCTACTTGTATAGTACTCCCCCTATCTTAAAGCTTAAGCCCTATATAAGTTTGACCAAACTTTTATAAAAAAACTATCAAGACCTATTATATTATATTGATATCATGATGTATGAAAGAGTATGTATTACATATTGTAAATATTAATATTTTTTAGAAAAACTTGATCAAAAATTTAGGTAGTTTGACTTTTTTAAAAAAATATAGGCGTTAAGACTTAGAAGGGAGGTAGTAATAACATAGTTCAATGTTTGAAATGAACTTTTTTTTTTCTTACGACGGCTGGCCACGGCTCAATGTAACATAGTTCAATATGTTAGAAGGGAGGTATGAATCCACTTCCACCACGGCGAGCCACCTGGCGCTACGTGTCACCTACGCGAGGAGGAGACGGCCGGCAGGCTGCTTCCGTTTCCGGGCTAAAAAAAAAATTCAAAAGTTCTTTCCCACGAGTCACGACTCGGTCGGTCCACACCCCTCCTCTCCTGACTGACACTCGGAAAGGCCGCCGCGCGCACCAACAATCCGAACGAAAACAAATGTGACGCCAACCGCCGTCGGTCCGCCGCCGGCATGCCGGGCTCCTCCTCCATCACATGGTGGCTGGCCACCACGTCCTGCTCCCCGCCGCCCACGTCGTCCCTCGCCGACGCCCTCGCCTTCCTCTTCCTCTCCCCATGCCCGCAGCGCGCGCTCCTCGGCGCCGTCGACCTCCTCTTCCTCCTCGCCGCGCTCGCCCTCTCCCTCCGCGGCCGCCGCCTCCTTACCCGATCCTCCCGCGGCACCCATGACGAGGAGCCCCTGCTCGCGAAGCCAGCGCCACGCCATGGGAGGAGGAGCTTCCGGCACAGGCTCGCGCTCGCGGCGTCCACGGCGCTCGCGTCCGGCTCCATCGTGCTTCTCGCGCTCGTGCTCCTCCAGCCCCTCTCCCCTCGAGGCGGCGAAGAAGCGGACACCACCAGGCGCGCGGTCCAGTGGGCAGCCTTCCTCGCGGCGCAGCTCCTCGCGCACCTCGCGGGTGCGGGGACTGTCGCGGCGGAGAAGGCGGCGGCGGCGCGCGCCCACCCGACGCACCTCCGCCTCTTCTGGCTCGCCACCGCGGCGCTCGGCGCGCTATTCTCCGGGTCCGCGGCCGCGCGGTACGCCTTTGGTGAGCCCGTTATCCCCGACGACCCCATCGCCTTGGCAGGATTTGCTCTCTCGCTCCCTCTGTTATACTTCGCGGTCGAAGGGTCCACCGGCCTTGGCGCCGACGCGGCGGCGGCGGCGGAGGAGCGGAACGGTACTTCTTCGGATCATGCCGCGGCGGCGACGACGTCGGCATACGCCACGGCGTCGTGGCTCTCCCTAGCGACGTTCAGCTGGATCAACCCGCTCATCGCCAAGGGCTCCAGAGCAGCGCCGCCGTGGTCGTGGCCTTCGCTAACCGCCGCAATATGGAGTATCAGTTCAAGTTCCTTGGCAAGCGCGATGAGCGCATGAAGGCCATCACTGAATTGCTCAACTACATGCGCGTGATCAAGCTGCAGGCGTGGGAGGAGACGTTCGGTTCCAAGATTCGCGAGCTCAGGGAGGCCGAGCTCGGGTGGCTGGCCAAGTCCATGTACTTCATGTGCGCCAACACCATCGTCCTCTGGAGTGGACCGCTCGCCATGACCGTGCTCGTGTTCGGCACGTGTGTGCTGACAGGCGTAGAGCTGGATGCTGGCAAGGTGTTCACGGCCACCGCGTTCTTCCAAATGCTTGATGGACCTATGCAGAGCTTTCCGGAGGCGATTGCTGCTATCACGCAGGCGGCAGTGTCACTTGGAAGGCTTGACAGGTACCTGCTTGATGCAGAGCTCGATGACGCTACGGTGGAGCATGTCCTTGACACTGGCATTGGCACAGACCGGGTGGTCGTGGAGGTGCATGATGGCATGTTTGCGTGGGACATGAGGGGCAAGAAGGAGAATGAAGAGGAAGACAATGCCAGTGAAGGTGAGGAGGATGAGAGTGTTGTGGAGGAAGCACCGGTGCTGGAGACAGTGCTGAAGGGGATTAATATGGAGCTACGAAAAGGCGAGCTTGCGGCGGTGGTTGGATTGGTCGGGTCTGGCAAGTCATCACTGCTGTCCTGCATTATGGGGGAGATGAACAAGGTCTCAGGCAAGGTGAGCCAATATTACTTATACGAAACTTACATTCTTGTTTATCAGAATACCATGCTATTTGCTCATTCATGTGGTGCAACATTCTTTTCCTTTCTAAAATACTATTTATGCAACATTCTTAAGACAAAATGCAAGGTTTTTGCCGGTTTATTTTGTAATGGTTAAAATCAGCAAAGCAGCTGGGTGCAGATTTAGTGCATGGTAAAATGTTCCAACTGAGAAATACAGTTCTGATGAAATCAGGGGCAATGGCCGGAATCTCAGCTGTTACGAAACAAAGGTTAAAAACTGTTACCACATTCCTAGGGAAGGGTCTTCAAGTATCGATAGGAATTCGGGATCACCTGAAGAATTGGTAGCTATCTGCTTAGCTACAGATTTTTCATTGTTGTCAAATGCGATTGTGAGTGTACAAAATGTCACAGATAAGTGTATCCAGATCATATATTCTAGGGATGGCAGAGGATGCAAGTTAGTTGCAAATCCAACAATTGTGTTAACCTGCTTATTGGATATTGATGTATTACTTAATTACGCCTGCCACTAGTTTGCCAAAATGCCTATCCTTTTTTGCTGACCCGTGGGTCCAACCATTAGTTCCATGCCAGTCTACTACAATTTTGTGAAAGTGTGGAGCCTCTTGCTGCTGTTTATAGGTTATTGGACTGTGGAGAAATCACATTTCCATCTAGGAGTGACATGCTCTTACAGTCTGGTGTTTCCTCATTGAAAATGTTATTAAACATATAATTTGAGTAGTATTTTGTCGTTATGTGCATGATATTTAGACAGAGCTTTATGTATTTTAACACATTTATAGAAGTAAAACAGAAGTCTTCATGATGGTAGCTGGGAATATATAGCCATCTTTTACAGTCACAGACTCATCACCTCTAGGTTCTGACCTGCCAACTCCATTTTTATTTTCCTGCAAAGAATATCATTAAATAAAGCTATCCTCTATAGCCTATAGGCTTCTATGTAGTTCCGACTTTCGACCTTCGTCTTGTTTTCTGAACTCTGTAGCATTTTTTAACAGGTAAGGGTATGTGGTAGCACTGCATATGTTGCACAGACAGCTTGGATCCAAAATGGGACCATTCAAGAGAATATTTTATTCGGGAAGCCAATGGATCTTGAACGATAGAAAGAAGTCACACGATCTTGCTGCCTGGAAAAGGATTTGGAAATGATGGAATTTGGTGACCAGACTGAAATAGGAGAGCGAGGGATCAATCTTAGTGGTGGGCAGAAACAACGCATTCAGCTTGCCAGAGCAGTTTATCAAAATTGTGATATATATCTACTTGATGACATCTTCAGTGCTGTAGATGCACACACTGGCTCATATATCTTTAAGGTAAAATGTTTTTTGCTTCTTCCAAGAATTCCATACAATGGTACTCAGGTTCTCTGCTTTCTACATGGTGTTTTACCAAACAATCATTGTTCTAACATGTAACTAATAACCAAGAGTTAGGGCAATATTTGTGAAATGCATGTGATGGTGTTTTACCAAACAATCATTGTTCTATGCTGTTCTAACTGAAAAGAAATGAATGTTAAAGTTGATCGCTATTTATATGTAGAAGGCTGAAAGTAAACTCTCTCAGTATAACTATCACTGATAAACAAAGTGAATTTCTGTTATTATATGCCACCATATTTTGTGTGTTCTCACCTGGAGGATCTTTCTTCTGAAGGAGTGTCTAAGGGGCATGCTCAAGGGGAAGACCATCTTGCTTGTAACTCACCAAGTGGATTTCTTGCATAACGTGGACAACATATTCGTAAGTTTAGTTGATAGTGTACATTGAAGCGTTTTTATTTCTTCCAAAGAAAGTGTATGAGAGGCAATAAAGCTCTTCCATAATCTAAGGAAAAGCAACTATTCATTTCTGAAAAAAAGCAACCACTGTATTTTCTAAGCATCTGTCCACAGTCTAGAACCGGCTCCGGTGTTATTATCAAACTTCATATCATTCTTGTATGCAATTACATCAAAATTTGTTCGTATGATTAATTTTCAGCACATTGCTGTACCATCCAGTGTTTAGCAAGCAAAATTTCAATTATTACTCCCTCTGTCAATAATTACCCTGCATTCTAGGTTTAGTCAAAGTCAAACTTTGTAAAGTTTGGTAGAATATATAGAAAAAACTATAAACATCTATAACACCGAATGTATATAATATGAAATATATCTTATGACGATTCTAATGATCCTTATGTTGTATTATAGATGTATATAAATTTATTTATATGTTTGGTCAAATTCCACAAAGTTTGACCTTGACTAAATCCAGAATGCAGGGTATTTCACAGAGGAGTATGGAAAACAAATAAACAATGGCATACTCATGTTATTTTTGTTAGTTGAAGCTGTATAGGTATAAAGTTAGAGTTGATTACTGAAAAGTTATCACACTTCCTTTATGTTGTTTGCATGATTGCTATCACGTATTCACGTGATGAGCTATGACATGTTAAGAAAATTTTGTATGTGACTATAAGGCAAGTTACCCTTTGGTCATCTTTTCTAGCAGAAGGGCATAACATTAAAACCTGTGTTCTGTTAACTGGAATTAATGTTTATGTTAAAAAACAACTGGAATTAATATTTAATAGATGTTTTTTTCCATGTGAAAATAAGCAGGTCATGAAAGATGGTATGATTGCACAATCAGGAAAATATAATGAGTTACTTGAAGCAAGCTCAAGTTTTTCTGCTCTGGTTGCTGCTCATGATAGTTCAATGGAACTGGTGGAACAGAGTCGACAAGTAGAGAAGAGTGAACATTCTCAGCCTTCTGAAGTAATTAGAATCCCTTCTCTTCGATCTAGATCCATTGGAAAGGGTGAGAAGGTGATCGTTGCACCAGAAATAGAAGCGGCTACTTCCAAGATTATACAAGAAGAGGAAAGAGAGAGTGGCCAAGTAAGTTGGCGTGTGTACAAGCTATACATGACAGAGGCTTGGGGTTGGTGGGGGATTATGGGAATATTTGCATTATCATTGGTGTGGCAAGGTTCTGATATGGCTAGTGACTATTGGCTATCATATGAAACATCAGGCAGTATTCTGTTTAATCCATCTTTGTTTATTGGAGTGTATGTTGCCATAGCTGGTGTATCAATGGTCCTGCAAGTAATCAAAACTCTTCTCGAGACATTCTTGGGACTTCAAGCAGCTCAGATATTTTTCACTAAGATGTTTGACAGCATTTTGCATGCTCCGATGTCATTTTTTGACACCACTCCCTCAGGAAGGATTCTTAGCCGGGTAAATCTCTTCGTTTTTTTATTTTGAAATAGCAGACCTGCCCATTTTCCATAGTTGATTATATGTTACTAACTGAGCAAACCTTCCTGATGGGCAATGCTATTCTGGTGTTCTACACCGTGCAATATTTGTATTATGAAATTTATAAAAATAAATATCCAGTTAAACTTCTTTTATGAGGTCTTTTACACAATACTTTCATTTTGCTTGGAAGTACTGATTTTGATACCTCCCCTTGTCTTTTTCAGGCATCTTCTGACCAAACGACCATTGATGTTGTGCTGGCCTTTTTTATTGGCCTGACAATTTCAATGTACATTTCAGTATTGAGCACCATAATTGTTACTTGTCAGGTCGCTTGGCCATCAGTTATAGCTGTAATTCCACTTCTGCTGTTGAACATTTGGTACAGGGTATGCATGTTCCTTGTGAAGTTCACCTCAAAACACCTTTTAGCTAATTACGCTCATAGAAACAGAATGCTCACTATAACTTGCAATTTCCCCCTTCTCTACAGAATCAATATCTTGCAACTTCTCGGGAGCTAACTCGACTTGAAGGAGTAACCAAGGCACCGGTTATTGATCACTTCACTGAGACTGTTGTAGGTGCTACAACCATAAGATGTTTCAAGAAGGAAAGTGAATTTTTCCAGGAGAATTTAGACAGAATCAATTCGAGTTTGCGCATGTACTTCCACAATTATGCAGCAAACGAATGGCTTGGGTTCCGGCTGGAGCTGATTGGAACACTCGTACTATCAATAACTGCTTTTCTCATGATCAGCTTGCCTAGCAACTATATCAAGAAAGGTACCAATTGAATATATAATAGATCTGATCGTAACATGGAAAAGTAATCTTTGTGGATTTATGGTCATGAGTGTTTTTATAGGCTTCAGGACCTGACGTATGCTATGTTGTTACAGAATTTGTTGGCATGTCTCTTTCGTATGGCCTATCCCTCAATTCTCTGGTGTACTTTGCAATATCCATCAGCTGTATGCTGGAAAATGATATGGTTGCTGTGGAGAGGGTAAATCAGTTCAGCACTCTTCCTTCCGAGGCAGCATGGAAAAAAAATGACCATCTCCCTTCTCCGAATTGGCCTACTCATGGAGATATTGACATCAGCGATTTAAAGGTGAGATGGTCAAGTACTTAAATATGCAGAATATTGTACTACCTTTGTTGTTTATTCCTCATAAAATTGGTGCATCTACTGGTCTATCTTATACTCATGACTCTGTAGAATGCTTTGAGTAATCCTCTCTGTAATCGGGGATTTGCTCGACCAATTGAGCTCATCATTTTCATCTTTTCAGGTCAGGTATCGACCAAATACACCTCTAATTTTGAAAGGCATCACTGTGAGCATTAGAGGTGGTGAAAAGATAGGAGTTGTAGGAAGGACAGGCAGTGGCAAATCAACTCTGATTCAAGCATTGTTCAGGCTTGTAGTGCCTGCAGAGGGGAAGATCATCATTGATGGAGTAGACCTATGTGCATTGGGTCTACATGATCTTAGGTCCCGCTTCGGTATAATTCCCCAGGAACCAGTTCTCTTTGAAGGGACGATTCGTAGTAACATTGATCCAGTTGGGAAGTATTCAGATGCTGAAATATGGCAGGTGCGGTGTAAAATATTTGTTTCAGCCTTCCTCCTCATAATGCACTGCGCTAATTAGCTGCGGGGATTACGTCACATGTGTGCAGGCTTTGGAGCATTGCCAACTGAAAGATGTAGTAGCTTCAAAAGTTCAAAAGCTTGATGCTCTAGGTTTGCTATTTATATGCTTTGGTTGTGTATTTGTTCACTTAAATTGCATCTGCCACTCAGGTCAGAAGTTGTGTCTGAATAAGTGTTGGCTAGTTGTTAGTTAAGGTCATTTTCTAGTCCAAATTTCTGAACCACCGCACTTTTTCAAACCATAAATGGACTAAATATTGCAGGAAGTAACTTCTATAAAATAAGACCTCTAGGCTGTCAATATCCTCATCAGACGCTGGGTACCATGTACAGGGAACAATTAATGCACCTCGTTATCTTAACAAAACACTCAGTATTTAGTTTGGAGATACTTTACTATGATAGTTCCCAAATGAACACTGACAATTTGAGAAAAAATCAAGAGCATAAACTGAATTCAAATGACAAGACCTAAATTCAAAATTATAAATTTGAGCATAAAATAAACCCATGTTGACCATAAAAATACCTGGTCATCTTATTGAGTTACTGGACAATTGATATAAATACCCAATCCATTTACTTTCTCACAGTGGCTGATAGTGGGAAAAACTGGAGCGTAGGCCAAAGACAGCTTCTTTGTCTTGGTCGTGTGATACTGAAGCAGAATCAAATCTTGTTCATGGATGAGGCAACTGCTTCAGTCGATTCTCAAACTGACGCCACGATTCATAAGATCACGAGAGAACAATTTTCGACATGTACCATAATCAGTATTGCACACAGAATACCAACAGTAATGGACTGTGATAGAGTTCTGGTTCTGGACGCAGGTAGGTATCTTCAGTCTCACTGCTTTTGATTAAAAACATACACATTTTATGGTTTAAGCGGTCTCCATTTGTTTATATGTACCAGTCCTTTTTGGTACATACAATTTTTCACGGTTTGGTTTTGGGCGCTCTTGATTTTGATATTAAGTGACATTCTAAAATCTCACTATGTGTGTCCAGGCCTGGTCAAGGAATTCGATGCACCATCGAGGTTGATCGACCAATCGTCCTCCCTCTTCGGGGCGATGGTCCAGGAGTATGCCAATCGCTCGTCCAACCTCTACTAACTTGCTCCCTGATACCGCATATATTAAGACGTAAATAAGAGTCGTTTTGATAGGTTGACTACACGAGTGTATGTATACAGCACATTAAATAAAGAAATAAATGTAGAGCTTAGCAATGTCTGTTGAGTATGCCCCAGTTTTTCTCTAGCTTTGTGGCTTTTTGGTAAAGAGCTAGAGAAAGGCAGTAGTAAGTCGATTTAGTCTTAATTCCAACCTCTGTAGGGATCCCTTCTATCCAGATGACACCATGTATCACTCGGAGTTTGAGGTTACCAGTTCAAACATTTTGCTCTTGGATGCAGTTCAGCTGAACTGCCGGTCAAGTCTCCAGCTTACTTGCTATTCATCATGTCTGTATGTGTACAAATAACAATTACTATGGCCGGTCAAGCCTCCCTTGTTAAGTCGGTCATTCATTCCTTCGCAAGCCTTTTACTACTTAACGCCCCTTGTCCTCCGGGCACAATCAACTTTATAATGAAATTGGAAAGGGCTTTCCTTTGGCCACGAAGGACAAGACCACCGGTGCCAATACAAAGTGAATTGGGAAACGGTTTGCCGCCCGAAAAGACTTGGTGGCCTCGGAATCCTAAATCTTGACAAGTTCGCGACGGCTCTTAGGCTTTGGTGGCCTTGGCTTGAGTGGAAGGAGCCCGGGAAAATTTGGGTGGGCACCGGCAATCCTTGCAATGAGGCGGATATAGATATTTTCTATGCGGCAACCTCTATTTTGGTGGGCAATGGGCGTAAAATGCCATTTTGGCATGCTCCATGGCTCTAAGAAAGAAAACCAATAGACATAGCTCCCCTCATCTTTGCATCGTCCAAGAGAAAGAAGTGGAATGTTAACCAAGCCTTACATGGAGGCGCTTGGATAGGAAAAATTATATTGGGGCCTCTATTCTCTCCTCAACATTTGGAGCAATTTGTGGAGTTTTGGAGGCTACTCAATCATGTTCATCAATCATGTTCATCTTGATGATAATGTGGAAGACGACATCTTATAAAAGCTTATGGACAATGGTGAATACTCGGCAAAGTCGGCTTATGAGGTGCAATTTTTGGGCTTCACCTTATCCAACATGGAAAAGACGGTTTGGAAGGCTTGGGCCCCTCCCAAGGTCAAGTTCTTCGCATGGCTTGCTACTCAAAATAGGATTTGGACGGCGGATAGATTGGAGAAGAGGGGGTGGCAAAACTATTGTTTGTGCCCTCTTTGCAAGCAAACCATGAAGATATTTACTTATCTTTTTGTATCTTGTCGATATACCATACGGGTTTGGAATCTCACCAAGAGTTGGATGTGCATAAATGGCATTGAACCTCAAGAATGGCAAGGTGCGGACCTTTCAATCAAGAGTTGGTGGAGCATGTTAACGGATGGAGTAATCCCTAATCGAAAAGCGTTGGACTCTCTAACCTTACTTACCATGTGTGAGATATGGAACGAGAGGAACGCACGGGTCTTCCACGACAAGCACACACCGCCTTTTGTTGTATTAGATAGCATTAAGAATGAGGCTTGCTTGTGGGTTATTGCGGGCGTCAAACGTTTGGACGAAATGATGCCGGAAGAGTAGGTTTATTATAATATTTCGTCTTTCTTTTCTTTGCTTTATTTGTCAAACTCTTTCTTAATTAATAGATTGGGGCAAAACTTTTGCCCCGTTCCAAAAAAAATTAGTACTGTATAATATTTTTCATGGATTTCCTGTAGTAGAATCAGTGCGCTTGACATACTCACCAACCACATAAATGTATTTACCATGCAAATTGAGAATATTGCAAAGTGTTGATGCGTGAAATCTTCAACATCCTTCTAAAAGGCGAGAAGATAGCACTCTAATTATATACGAAAACTATTGTCCTCTCTAAGCATGTGTGTGTGGCTGAAATCATTGCCCACTCGCTTATCATGAGGTAATTATTGTATTGTTGTAAGTCTAAATTGACGAATACTTTTTTTTAGCAAATTCAGCAATATTCTTGTCCGAGCTTCCTCCTTCCTGCATTTCCTCCTTGGCCCTTCGCATCCACTTCCCAACATTCCTCTTGTACCCATGCTTCCTCTCGGAGTCCATGACCACTCTAATACCCCTCATGATCTCCTCCCTCCCCAGCGACCCATTCTCGCACTTCTGCACACCACGCCCTCTCCACATACTTTGCGATGGTGGGTTGGTCCGCCTAATATGGAACTCCCACGGGAGGTACACTGCTAACAATCGCCTCCAATGTTGAGTTCCATCCACAGTGGGTAACGAAACAACCTACATACAATTTATAGGAAGCAAAGATCAAACTATTAACCTTATTTAATTTTGTCGTTCTATCAATCAAAATAATAATAACCCATTGTCCTAGGAAGAGGAAACGAAATATAGGTCATACTGATGGCCTTGTGTGCTAGAACCTCAAGTTGGGGGCACCAAGAAACAATTAGTCTATTATTCTCACACTTGCTCTTGAGTTCCTTAGATAACTTGTGTGCTTTGTATGACCTTACAACCTGAAGAAAAGGTTTGCCGGAATCGCATAGTCCATTGCCAAGCTCCTCTAGCTGGGTTTCGTCGTAGTTAGCAAAGGTCCCATATGACACAAGCACAGCCGAGGAAACACTCTGCTTAGCCATTCCATGCATGGTGCATCGCTGCCGAACATGTTGAAACCTTATGATTTGTTGGATGGTATGCGATCATCGTCGAGGTAGAATGATGGCAGTGCTGGGCCTATCATCTTTGCTCTCCATGTTAACTCCATGTACTCTGCCTCCTGCTCAATGTTAAAGATTAAATTCAGTTTTTTTTTTCGAAACGGAGGCAAAATGCCTCATCAGAGTAAATAAGGTGTTTTACATAAAGTACAAGCAAGCAGAAAGCTCAAAACACAAAAGCCCTTGCATGATTGTATCCAAGTGTCGTACTCCACAAGACCACCTCTAACATAATCTTTTGTACTACTCCTACTAAGGTATGCATAATGGATACTTTGCGAAAAGCCCTTGCATTTCTAAAAAAGGGGTTGCTCCAGTACAACCCCCTCCCCACCTAAACTCGTAGAAGCCCGTCTACATACATATCTAAACTCGTATCTAAACAGAGTATACCCATGTATATACATACGGATGGTGACGTATCTAAACTTGTAACCGACTCGACCTACCCCCGGGATCTGGCCTATCTATATAAAGGCCAGGAGGGCACGACGAGGAGGATCTCCCAAACTCATACACACACCTCACACCAGATTGCATTTGCGCATCCCTGTAACTTTCGGTTCCGCCGTTAATAAAGAATATACAAGTAGGAGTAGGGTTTTCCCTCGGGGGGCCTGAACCTAGGTAAACCTCGTGTCCCCTTGCTGTGTGTCGGTTAACCGTCGCGCGATCTCAAGCATCCCCATCTTCTCCATAACCCTAGTCCATAACATTGGGCATTGATGAGTCAAATCCTCGCGCCGTCTGTGGGAACTGGGGACGCTGATCGTGCGGTCGGGACGGTCCCATCCAATAGGATCTACGACCACTCGGCCATGGAGAATCGCCTCCTCTTTGGTGCCTTTGACTTCACCTCCCACTCCTCGGCCACTCGTAAGAATTTCGACTTCGTAGGAGACAGAGTCGAGATGTTGTTCGGGAGCTTCTGCTTCCAGGTGGGCAAAATCGGCACACTATGCCTCCCAGATCGGCACCCTGCGCACATCGTCACTGATGGGCGATTCGATGACAGCGGCAGCTGCAACTCCGACATATGTGACCCTCCTATGGAGGAAGGAACCTGTTGTTCTAGATCTGAGAGCTGCGGGAGTAACGATCTCTCTCGGCGCTATGTGTGAGCGGCCATCCACAATGGCAACATCGATGACGCAGCCAATCTGCCACCGAATCCCCCTCCCAACCCGCAAGCAAACAACGGACAAAACGGGGCACCCCCGCCCAATCCCAATGACAACAGGGCACCCGAGGGCACTGAGGGTATAAACCGTGTTCGTAACGAGATCAAACTCATCAACGAGGAGTGTGAGAGGGTGCGTGATGCTATGCGAGGCCTTCACCCTCTACCAATCGAGGGTCTTTGTGAAGCCATCTTCAACTTGATCTTTACTTGAAATAAATTTGATATCCAGTAGGTTGCTGGAAACTCTCTCTGAGAAAGTGAAAATCTATCTCAATATGTTTAGTACGAGCATGAAACACTAGATTTATAGACAAATAGGTAGCACCTAAATTATCACAACAAAGACATGGATTTTCTTTTAACTTAACGCCAAGTTCACCAAGGAGATATTCAAACCAAATTAACTATGCTGTAGCATTTGCCAAGACTTTATATTCAGCCTCAGTACTGGATCTAGACACAGTAGCTTGTTTTCTGGCACTCCAAGAAACCAAGTTTGATCCAACAAATATAGAAAATCCTCCAGTATATCTCCTATCATCAATAGAGCCTGCCCAGTCTGCATCAGAAAAGGCACTAAGTAGTGTAGATGAAGATCGAACAAATGTAATTCCAACCTTTGAAGTATCTTGTATATATATCTGGGAATATGCTTCACAGCTGACTAATGTTCTATGGTAGGAGCATGGAGAAACTGACAGACTTTATTCATAGAATAAGACAAGTATGACGTGTCAATGTCAAGTACTGTAATCCTTCAACAATGTTGCGATACTAAGTACTGTCTTGAGGACCCAGAGGTGTACCATGAGTAAGAGACAACTGTTCTGTAGAGGATAAGGGTGTAGACGCAGACTTGCAACCACGCATGCCAACCTTTGCAATCAAGTATGTAGCATACTTTTCCTGAGTTAGAATCATTCCATTTTTCACCCTTTTAACCTCAATACCAAGAAAATAATGAAGATCACCTAGATCTTTAATGGCAAAATTTGCATTGAGATCTTTAAGGAGAATATTAATTGCATCATCAGAAGAGCTTGTTACTATAATATCATCAACATATATCAACATATAAATAGTGATACCTACTCTGTCATAAAGGAATAATGATGTATCAGCCTGGGAGGGAATAAAACCAAGGTAAGTCAACTTACAACTCAGTCTAGAGTACCATGCTCGGGGTGCTTGTTTCAGTCCATAAAGAGCCTTGTCAAGTTTGCAAATATAATATGGAGCGTGAGGATTTTCAAAACCTAGAGATTGTTTCATATATACCTCCTCTTGCAGAACACCATGTAAAAACGTGTTCTTAACATCTAGCTGCCGTAAACTCCACCCACGAGAGACAGAAACAGACAAGACAATTCTGATAGTAGCAATTTTAATTACAGGGTTGAAAGTATCCTCATAATCAATGACATATCTTTGTTTGAACCATTTTGCAACAAGTCTTGCGTTATACCTGTCAATGAAGCCATATGCTTTCTTCTTCACACGATATACCCATTTGCAGTCAATTAAATTTCTATTGCTGCTAGGAGGAACAAGATGCCATATCTTATTTTCAATCAATGCCTCATACTCTTCTTGCATTGCTTGATGCCACTTAGAGTCATTTAGAGCTTCCACAAGTGTACTCGGTTCACCTGTAGAAGAGAACATTCCATATCTAACAGTACCATCAGTATACTTATTTGGAAGTCGTATACCTTTCTTAAGACGTGTGATGACTCCAATAGTCTGAACTACAGTAGGTTCAGTCTCTGGAGATGGTGGTGGCACTTGAATATCTACATCAGAATTTTCCTCATCATTTTCTGAAGCAATTTCCCCCTAGCAGCTCTGGCCACAGAAGATCCAGAGGAGGCATCTGCGTCCGGTAGCGTGCCAGACGAGGCAGGAGACAACGGCGGTGTCAGAGTGCATGGCGACATAGGCACACTGTCGCGATCTTCTTCAGCGCCAGGGTCGCACTACTAGGAAAAGGCCTATTAGTGGCGCATCATTTTGGGACTTCTGTGGCGCATATGGGATACGCCACTGTTATCTCTCCACTAAAGTGCAGTTCTGTGGAGCATATTGAAATGCGCCACAGAAGTCTAAAAAACTTCTGTGGCGCACATTGCCAAAATGCGCCACAGAAGTACCAAACCAGATCTCAAACTTCTGTGGCGCATTATGCCAATATGCACCACAGAAGTTTTTTTCGAATTTCAAAAAAAAAAACACGGCCAGAATCTGGCCGGAGGTGGTGCTCGCCGGAGGTGGGGGTCGCCAATGGAGGAGAGAAGGAGGTCGCTGGTGGAGGAGGTGGAGGTAGACGGTGGAGGAGAGGAGGAGGCCGCCGAAGGAGGAGGAGGAGGAGGATGAGGAGAAGGTCGTCGTCGGAGGAGCTCGCCGGGGTGGAGGAGAAGGAAGGTGGGAGGAGCTCGCTGGGTTGGAGGAGAAGGAAGGTGGGGGAGCTCGCTGGGGTCGAGGAGGGGGAGGTGGGAGAAGGAGGAGCTCACCGGGGTGGAGGAGGGAGGAGCTCACCGGGGTGGTGGTGGTGGAGAGGAGGAGGAGGAGGAGGAGAAGGTGAGTAGAATGAGAGAAGAAAGTGAGGAGGGGAAGAGTGGAGGAGTGGAAGAGTATAAGAGAGGGAGAAGGGGCGGGATTCAAATTTCGAATTTTGGCCAAGACTTCTATGGCGCATATGGAAGAAATGCGCCACAGAAGTTTGTCCTCCTTTTTTATTTTTTTGCAGGAAAAAACGATCATTTAGCCATAACTTTTTACTCTTTTAGAATTTTAAAAATCTAACTAATCTCGTTCTGGTCATTTTGGGACTTCTGTGGCGCATATGGGATACACCACTGTTATCTCGCCACTAAAGTGCAGTTCTGTGGCGCATATTGATATGCGCCACAGAAGTCTAAAAAACTTCTGTGGCGCATATTGCCAAAATGCACCACAGAAGTACCGAACCAGATCTCAAACTTCTGTGGCGCATTATTCCAATATGCACCACAGAAGTTTTTTTTGAATTTCAAAAAAAACGGCCAGAATTTGGCCGGAGGTGGTGCTCGCCGGAGGTGGGGGTCGCCAATGGAGGAGAGAAGGAGGTCGCTGGTGGAGGAGGTGGAGGTCGACGGTGGAGGAGAGGAGGAGGCCGCCGGAGGAGGAGGAGGAGGAGGAGAAAGTCGTCGGAGGAGGAGCTCGCCGGGGTGGAGGAGAAGGAAGGTGGGGGAGCTCGCTGGGGTGGAGGAGAAGGAAGGTGGGGGAGATCGCCGGGGTGGAGGAGGGGGAGGTGGGAGGAGGAGGAGGAACTCACCGGGGTGGAGGAGGGAGGAGCTCACCAGGGTGGTGGTGGTGGTGGTGGAGGAGGAGGAGGAGGAGGAGGAGAAGGTGAGTAGAATGAGAGAAGAAAGTGAGGAGGGGAAGAGTGGAGAAGTGGAAGAGTATAAGAGAGGGAGAAGGGGCGGGATTCAAATTTCGAATTTTGGCCAAGACTTCTGTGGCGCATATGGAAGAAATGCGCCATAGAAGTTTGTCCTCCTTTTTTATTTTTTTGCAGGAAAAAAAACGATCTTTTAGCCATAACTTTTTACTCTTTTCGAATTTTAAAAATCTAACTAATCTCTTTCTGGTCATTTTGGTATATTATACGTATTTTTCGACATCATATGCAAAAGTTACGGCCATTTTACCATGGCATAAATTTTTTTTGCATAAAAAGTCCAAATGCATGTTTGTTAATTTTCCTACAAACTAGACCACATTACTTATCACTATGTGAAAGGATTTTATTTTTTGAAGTGTTTTTCATTTTCTATTATTTTTTGCAAGGATAAAAAGGCGATCCACAGGGGGTGGGGGTGGAATCTGTTTTTCCTACTCCAACTTCTGTGGCGCATACCTCTATATGCGCCACAGAAGATGAACCCTTCTGTGGCGCATATGGTCATATGCGCCACAGAATGTTGGTCAGAGTACAGTCACCGAGATTTCGTGGTAGGGTCCACCCGAGCTTTCTATGGCGCATATGTCCACATGCGCCACAGAAGTTCCAACTTCTGTGGCGCATATAGGAAAAACGCGCCACAGAAGTTCCAACTTCTATGGCGCATATGTCCAACTTCTGTGGCGTATGTCCAAACTTATGTGGCGCATGTGGACATATGCGCCACAGAAGTTCCAACTTCTGTGGCGCATTTTTCCTATATGCGCCACAGAAGTATGAAGACTTTTGTGGCGTATTTTCTGAAATACGCCACTGGACAACCTTTGTGGCGCATGGTCAGAACCATGCGCCACAGATGGTCTGTCTATCTATAGTTAAGTTTCCTAGTAGTGATCGCGGTCGTCTTCGGCGCTAGGTGTCGACCGGCAAGTGGTCGGGGGCGTGTGTCCTCCACACTCCTCCTCGGGAGCTAAGGAAGGGGACCGCACGGAGGGGGCCGGTGACGGGGAGCGCTCGGAGGGGCCCGCACGGGTGTGTGTCTGGCACACCCTGCCTCGAGAGCATGCGACACGGACCGCATGCGTCGACGTGAATAGACGCGGAGCTCCCGCGCGGGGAGGATCCTCCTCGGGGCGTACCATCTCGGATTCCTGGTGACCAGAGGAATGTCGGTGAGGATCTTCCTCGCGATTTGTGCCTAGTTCATCTTCTTCTACAGGTTGTTCAAAACGGAATTCTGGACTGGTTGGAGCACCGCTTGAGCTGCGGTTTTCTTCTGCTTCTTCTGCAACCTGATGTGCATCAGTAATGGGAACAATAATAGGCACATGATTATCAATATTTTGTACACCCTCATTCGAAGAAGATGTGGAATTTGGAAGGAGCAATATTTGTTGTTTGAGAAGGGAACCGGCATTAGGATGAAGAGACGCAAAAGGAAACACATTCTCATAAAAAAACATCACATGAGATATAAATTCTGCATGTGGAGACATCAAGACATTTGGCACCCTTGTGAAAAGGACTATAGCCAAGAAAAACACACCGTTATGATCTTAAGCTTGCGCTTGTTCTAAGTACGAAGGTTGGGCCAGCAGGCACAACCAAAGGTTCTAAGAGCATCATAATTTGGTGTGACATGAAGGAGACATTCTGTAGGAGTGTCAAGATTTAGAACTTTGCTAGGAAGCAGATTTATGAGAAAGGTGGCAGCGATAAAAGCTTCATCCCAATATTTTAAAGGCATGGAGGCATTGGCAAGTAATTGTAGACCCACTTCAACTATGTGACGGTGTTTTCTCTTAGCAGAACCGTTTTGTTGATGGGCATGTGGACATGAAACATGATGAGTGATGCCAATCTTTTGAAAGAACCCATTTAATTTCTCATACTCGCATCCCCAATCAGTTTGCATAGTAACAATTTTCCTATCAAACTTGCGCTCAACATATTGCTAATAATTAAGAAAGGCTTGATAAACATCAGAATGTTTCTTAAGAAAATATATCCAAGTAAATTTACTGAAATCATCAATAAAGCTTACATAATACGCATGTTTTCCCACAGACCAAGGAGAAGGACCCCATACATCATAGAATACTTGCTCCAACAGAGATGTGGAGACACCTGATGACATAGGATATGGCAACTGATGACTCTTAACTAACTGACAAGAATCAGAAACATATGTGGGTACTATCTGGGGTGTAAGCTATTTTATTTCTCGTAAGAACTTACTGAACCACAAATGAAGAAGGATGTCCTAAACGGCGATGTCATGTGGATGATGATGGCTTTATTCAGAAGAAAGCATGCTTGGAGGTCTCATGAAACATTGGCACCAAGGGATAGAGACCACTATAGCACGGTCCTCTAAATAGAATTCTTCGAGTTGCTTGGTCCTTGATTAAAAAGAAGAAAGGATGAAACTCAATAAATACATGATTATGAAGGGTAAATCGATGAATAGATAAAAGATTCTTGGATGCATTGGGAACAAGAAGAATATTTTTGAGATCAAAAGAACCATGAGGGGTACGTAATATTGAATTACCAATGTGAATAATAGTCATACCTGTGCCTTCAGCAGTGCAGACCTTGTATTGCCCATGGTACCTGTTGGTAATGAGGAGCTTTCTCAGCTCACTAGCGATGTGATCAGTGGCACCAGAATCAGCATACTAGTTTGTGTCAACGCCATAGGGAGCAGCAACAAGATGTGCCCCCTTTTCTGCATCATCCCTCTTTTTCTTGTCATCAAAATAGCGCCACCAGCACTCACTACCAGGATGTCCATGCTTCTTGCAAATTTGGCAATCAGCGTCAACATATTTGGTGGGTGTACGCTCTGGGCACCATTCACCACCATCATTGCGCCTATCACGGCAGTCATCACGCCAATCTCCATGGCGGTCATCATCACGACGCTCATCACGGCACCAGCTGTGCTCATCATCACGATGCTCATTATGGCGCCAACTACGGTCATCATCTTGTTAGCAATCACCACCACCTGCACCACCTCCACGGTAGGAGCCACCAACGGGGCTGTGACCACGGGGAGGTGGAGAATAGTCACGACGAGGAGGGGTGCAACCACGGGGACGCTCGTAGCCTCGGCGAGCCAGGTTGGCCGAGGAGATGCAGGAGCCATTTTCTTCAACACCATTGCGCATGTCATATCCACAAAGTTGCTCATAAAATTCATCAATAGTGGTGCTTGAGTTACCATTGACCGAGGTGATCAAAGAGTTGTACTCCCCCTTGTCCAGCCCATGAAGAAGGTAGCCCAAAAATTCATCATCTCTAATGGGTTTCCCGAGCGCTGAGAGTTCAGAAGCAAAACCCTTCATCTTGGTGTAGTACTGATCAGCGGTCATGGTGAGTTTCTTGGTGTCATTGAGCTGTTAGGATTCGTAGCATGGAAAACAAAAAAGTTCTACGGCATGCACACAAACAAGCCAAGATCTATCTACTAGATTGTAGCAACGAGTCGATAGAAGCACTAACCCTCGAAGATTCCAAAGCGGTTAACGAGAGCAGATTCTCGTGGGTGATGTAGTCGTACACTTGCCGATCTCAAGATCGCGTAGACGATCCTTCTGGCGCTGCGTTTCTGCAGGGCTTCCGCAGTCGGTCACACGTTCGATACTCGATGAAGACCTTCCTCTCCCTTGTTCCAGCAGGCAGCGGAGGTTGTAGTTCTCCCCTCGTGATTCCGGCAGCACGACGGCGTGGTGTCGGAAGTAGAGGGAAGATCCGCAGAGCTTCGCCTAACCCGGTTCGAGTTATGGTGGATTAGGGTTTCCCGGAGATCTAGGGTTTAGATGACCGGGAGGAGGAGGAGGTGTCGGCGGTGGCTAGGGCGGCGGCGACGAACCGGCGGCGGCTAGGGCGGCGGCGCGGCGGCGGCGGCACAGGTGTGGGGAGGGCTTGGCTCTTGTGGTATTGGGGCAGCCCTCCCCCTCTATTTATGAGAGGGGGCAGCCTTGGGAGGGGTGGGTTTGAATCCAACCCCAAACCCAAGTCGGATTGAGAGAAGGACTTGTTTCTTCTCCCACTAGGAAACCATTGTTCCAGTTTGACTTTTCAAACTTCCCGTTTGACTTTCAATTTAGAGCTTTAATTCTCTCTTGCAAATGTCAACACCAAGTGACCTAGGATATGATCCAATCATTCCACATATCCATGACACATTCATGGACCATTCCTCTTCGGACCAGTGAACCTTCTAGACCCTTCTAGAACCTCTCCGATGAAATCATCGGAAACTTTCCCGAACTCCGAAATAGGACTTTCCTTATATGAATATTATTCTCCGGACCATTCCAGATCTCCTCGTGATATCCCGGATCCCATCTGAGACTCCAAAGAACATTCGGTATCCCTACTAACATTCCATATCTACTAAACAACATCGAATCCTTAAGTGTGTCTCCCTACGGTTCGTGAATTATGCGGACATGACCGACACACTTCTCCGATCAATAACCAATAGAGGAATCTGGAAATTCATATAGCTCCCACATATTTCTACGATTAATTTGCGATTGAATGAACCACTTACATACGATACCAATTTCCCTTTGTCTGACGATAGTTTACTTATGCGAGGTTTTGATCGTCGGTATCTCTGCATACCTAGTTCAACCTCGTTACCGATAAGTACTCTTTTCTCATTCCCGTGATATGTGATCCCTTGTGAAACAGTCAATGCTTGCAAGCTAATTGGATGACATTCCACCGAGAGGGCCTAGAGTATATCTATCTGTCATATGGATGGACAAATCCCACTCTTGATCCATGTGCCTCAACAAATACTTTCCGAACACTCAATGCCACCTTTATAGCCACCTAGTTACGGTGTGGTGTTTGATGTCATCAAAGCATCCTTCCGGTGATGGTGATTAACATGATCTCATGGTCGAAGGAATTAGGTTACTATGTATCAGAAAGCTTATAGAAAATGAACTATATTAAATGACTTGATCTTTATGCTATGCTTAACTATAGGAGTATGTCCATCACATCATTCTCCTAACGATATGACCCTGTTGTTAATAACATCTCTATGTTCATGATCAGGAAACCATGATCATATATTAACCAACAAGCTAGTTTAACAAGAGGCTTTACTAGGGACTCTTTTATGTTTACAAATAACACAAGTATTAATGTTTCTGGTTAATACAATTATAGCATGGTATGTAAACATTTATCATAAGTATGAAGATATGATAATAACCACTTTATTATTGCCTCTTGGGCATATCTCCAACATGAGCTTCTCATGCAGGTGTTGTGCCTTGGTGCGGGACACCATTTTGAACATGCTATTAACGCCGGCCTAGGCTGGAGCAGTGCTGTCCATGCCCAGAACATGCGACATAATCTCTGGTGATAACGAAATTCATAAGAAAACGCAACACCTGTTGATCCCGAGCAATCCGGGCTACATATGCAGGGTTATCAACTTGGGTCTTATTCATCTCAGAGTCCTCCAACTCGATGGTCTTGTCAAGGGCATAGTCAGAGTCATCGAGAAGTCCCATGACATTAGCTCCATGGAACGCCGGGACGATGAGGGCTTGCACCGATCTCTAGTTGGGATCAATACTAGCACCGAACTGTAGTTAGGATTAGTACTAGCACTGATTTGTAGTTGGGATCAATATTCGATTTGGTTTGAGATTTGGGGATTGGGGAATAATCAGGGGATCTCAATCGGTTAATTTATACAAGTAATCAATCCCGATAATCACGGCATCTCAATCATGTCCTTATTGCATGCTACTATTTTTTGTAATAGGTGGATAGCAGCGACGTCTGCAGTGACGACGAGTCCACGGACACCACGACTTGTCAGGTCCTGAGGAAGCTGAAGTCCGGCCAGTTCAACGGCTTGTTCGCCAGTGACGTCTTCAGGTGCCCCTTCTGCACCAGGAGCCTCGCCACCGACTTCAACTCCCTCGTGATGCATGCCGAGGACGTGAAGACCCGCGTCCTGTCAAAGAACGTCAACTCCTTCAGAGCCCAGCACAAGGCGCTCGGTTTTCACCTCCGCAACCTCCAGAAGGTGGCCATTGAGGAGGGTTGCATGCCCCCGATAAAGCCCAAGGCGCCCAAGATCAAGGGACTGGGCAGAAAGAAGTGGAGGAAGCGCCAGAGGGAGGAGTCGGAGGCCCTCCTAGCGGAGGCTAGGAGGGGCCACTGATCTTGTGGTGCTGCTATAAAGCAACTTCTTTTGTTTTTTGTGTGTGTTGAACTTGTAAGCTGCTGCAGCTGAGCAGCCTAATTGTCGAACCTGGTTTAAGTATCGTACTATATAATCCTTTATTAGATGTTTTATCTACATCTGCTCTGTTTATCTACATATTTATGGTGCTGGTTAGATTTGCTGCTAGATTGGAAAAATACGAGGGCCAAAAGGAACCATGAATAGAGAGAATCTACTCTAGATTTGTTGCTTTTTTTTGGCAAAAATAACAACTGTTAGCGATACTTAAACCAGGTTAACACTAGGTTAACAACGGTCTTCCCCTAGTCACCAGGCTAACAACGGTCTTCCCCTAGTCACCAGGCAAAACGCACCTATATGTCATTCGACTCCATAGTTAACACTAAAAAGGTGTAGGTCCATCCGATGGACCCCTCCAAGACGGCATTGATCGCCAACGATCTAAGTCCCGCATAGGAAAGTGTGCTTGTCGAATTCCTCCGTGAGTGCTGGGAAATCTTCGCTTGGTGTCCCGTGGACATGCCAGGAGTTCCCAGGGAATTCGTCGAGCATGCACTCAATGTGTTTCCGGATGATAAACCGGTGAAGCAGCCGCTACGTCGACTGTCCGAGAAAAGGGCCGAAGCCATCGGCATCGAGGTCAACCGACTCCTTGACGACAACTTCATCACAGAGATAAAGGAAAGCGTCTGGCTAGCTAACCCCGTGCTAGTCCCTAAGAAGGACACATACATATTGCGTATGTGTGTGGACTTCACGTCGCTCAACAAGCACTATCCTAAGTACCACTTCCTTCTACCACAGATCGATCAAATCATCGACTCCACTGCAAGATGTGAGAGACTCTCCTTCCTCAACGCCTACTTAGGCTACAATCAAATTCGACTAAAGGTCGAAGATCAAGAGAAACGGCGTTCATCACGCCGTTCGTAGTGTTCTTTGTAACACCCTCAGAATCGGACCTATGCAAGTTTTAGCGAAACCCGCCAAACCCGCATAGAAACGATTCAAAGGTGCCCACCAGGCACTTTCGTGCGGGTGGAAAACGAAGTAATAACATCACACAACAGTCCTCGATGGGACCCACAGAACAAATATATAACAATGACTCAATGAGTCAAGAATACAGATACGGTACAAAGATCCAAATCACCTTGAAAGATACAGCGTCCGCCACGGACAAGATGCAAATGGGGCTAAGAGCCTCAAGAATAACCAATGGCGTCCATAACCCTGCCCGTGCCAAGCCGGAAGGGTAACCCCGCTAACGGCCGATCTCAAAACCTTAAACAAAAGGGTGCCGACAAAGGGCAAAGGAAAAAGAGGAGCGTCGATCGAGGCCAGACACGGCGAGGCTAGAATTCGGCGGTCCTCGCCTACATAGGTATGGTGGACTGAAGCGGCAGCGGCAGCATGCGCTAAACAACCTATAGAGACTCAGTACAACTAGCGGTTATCAGAGAGGGGTAAGAAAGACCTATTCGGAACCAAACTGATGCTACTATCGAACAAACCCATCCTGGCGTTTCCCCCTCGAGATCCAACGAGGAAGTCACCCGAGGAACTCACACCGTTGGTAGTTTTATTTATTCAGTTATCGTTGCAGTAATTACTAGTCAGGTATAGATAATCATCCTGATAATATAAACAGTGGGTCGTTTTAGTTAACCATTCCGTTGTATTTGCAACACTTACTAATCAGATACAATTAGCATGAGATAACCCAAAAACCCAGCAGTTGTTGGTACTTTTATTTGGCCATTCCGTTATAGTTGCAGTACTTACTAGTCAGATACAATTGTCGCAAGCGACAAACCAAACAAGCAGTGGTGGCAGTTTTAGTTAGCCATTCCATTATAGTGAAGCTGATTACTAGTCATTATAAAGTCAAGTTTATAGCACTACTTTAGTTATAGTTGTCTATGATCGAGATACTGTGCTCCAAGTCGTCCATAACCATGACACGGCTTTCGTAAAGTTTTACCCGGCCGGGTGCAAATAGCAACACACACTCGATCAACCTCGGAAAAACCAAATCAAAACCCAACGAGGCCTTCACGACAAAGCAATCACAGGATTCAGAAATATTTCAGGGGGCCACCCCATTGAGTACACCCGCAACGAAGCTAGCTGACTCCGAGACGGACTCAAGGTTTGCGTCAGTGGCTGTAAACGACTGGGAACCCAAAACTAGGATTGTCGATACAGCAAAAACACTCCGCTTACCTAAACAGTACAGCGTGCTCCTCGCACAATCGTAAATAAAGCAGTAGCATGGCATAAGTACAGGATCGTAAATAAAACCTCAAACTAGTTTGTGGCCCCAAGAAATAAGAATGAATCATGCTCGCTCGGGGTCCCATAATCCTCCCGGATGTGGATAGCGCGATAAAACAAGGAACAGGTATCAAGTACTCGGGGTCCTACGGGACACAAGTGGGCGGTCGGAAACCAAATAATATCTATCACCCACCGATGCCTCTGCTTACTTACTTCAATTTTAGTTGTTAAACAGTAAATAAAGTGAACGGTAAGTAAAGCCATGATCATCTCCAACATCAACATGCGGCATTACACCACAACTGTGGCACTTGACGACACGCAACAGCACTTGAGCAAGCGACTACGACGCGCAAGTCCAACTATCTACCAAACAACAGGTAATAGGATGTGTCCAAGGCAATATAAGGCGGCGAGGGATATCTCGGGTACGAAAACTAGAGCATCGCAACACAGATAGCAATAGATCAACAGGAGGGAATAAATACTATAAAAGTAAGATAGGTAGAAAAGGGGAAGATGCTCGCCTGAAAACATTGCCGAAGGTTCAACCGAAGATCGGGGCGAAGCTCACGTCAACTCAACGGCCCAATCCGTGAAGAAGCAAAACACTAGAAGAAACACCGGATGCACTATTTAATGCTACGGCAGAAGATCGGGCATGATGCATGTATGATGTATGACATGGCAGGGATGCGATGCAATTAGGTCATATTAAGCGGAACCGGGGTCCCGGCAATTAATTAAACGGTTCAAGTTATTTATCTACCCCGCAATTTAAATGTTGTTATAACATGGCAGAAGATAGTACCGGGTTCGCTACACCAATTTAAATGAGGCCAATATAAGACTAGATTTGCCCGCATATGGGCCCCATATTTAATGATGAGGTGAATCGGCATAAGGTCCCCAAACCAATGATATGCATGCGAGGATGACATTTTAATATGCAACAATTTATATAGTTGACAATTTATAAAATAGGGTTCTTGGATAAGGGTCACACATTAGGGTTCGGGAGATCTTGGGGTTCCGGGGTTCGGGGTTCGGTCTCAGGGTTCGACGGGATCGTTCTCGGACTCCGGGGTTAGGGTCTTCGGATCGGGGTAGATCTTGGCGTTCGGGTAGACGAACTTGGCGTGGCGTAGGGGCGCATCGGTCTCGCCCTGTACGGTGTCGAACTTGTCGGGGCCGCAATGATCTTGGCGTTCCGGATGATCTTGCCGACTCCATGCGAAGGCCTTGGCCTAGATCGGTTCGTGGTCTCGCCATAGATCCGGTGGACTTGGCGTTCCGTGTCGGCGAACTTGGGAATCCCTGTCGGAGATCTTGGGGCACCAGCTTCGGTCCTATAATGGCGATCTTGGCGTCCGAGGGTCTTGGTGTTCGACGGGGTTCGGGCGTGCCGGGATCGGTCTTCGGATTCCGAGGAGTAGATCTTGTCGGAGGTTCTTCGAGTGTCTCCCTCCCGATATGGTCTTCGGGTTTCGAGGATCGGGTCCAAGAAGGGGATCTTGTCGAGCTCTTGTCGCATCCATGACGAAGGCCTTGAAATTCCACCTCCAGGGAGGATGGCAGACTTGATTCGAGCACCGACACACTTCGAGTTCTCGGGTTCAGTTATCGGTCTAGGTCCTTGGACATCAACGAAGCGACAAAGAGGATTACAGATACAGCCAAAGCAAGGCTCACATGTTGTAGGTGCAAACAGCTGAACCGCAGAGGCAAGCTCCTACGCGAGAACAACCAGGCACGGAGGCAAGCGCGCAGAGGGAGCGACGCTAGGGAAACGAAGGACATCGCAGCGGGGAGGCTTGGGACCCGAGGGTGCAGGGCTGGCGGCGGCAAGCTCCGCGGCGGAGCGGAGATGTGGGCGCCAAGGGGAGAGGATGCGCGACGGCGAGAGGAGGCGCTGCGGCGAGCCCACCGGCGGACGCCGGCACGGGGAGGCGACGCGTGCTGCCGGGCTAGTGGAGGCCGCGGCCGGCCATGGGGCTCGATGGGGCGAAGGGTACCGGCGAGGTGAGGAAGGGCCGGCGGCGGGGAAGGAGGAGAGACGGCGGCGCTGCCGGAGAGACGGCAAGGGAGGAGCCGGTGAGGGAGCCACGGACGGCGGCGCGCGGGAGGAAGAAGAGAAGCAGGGAGGCGGGGGTCGGGGGAGTTGGTTCGGCGGCGAGCGGAGGTAGGAGGGCGAGTGGAGGAGGAGGAGCCCAAGGGCGCGAAGGTCGGGGCGGCCGGCCTTGGAAGGGGAGGATGCGGGCGGGCCCAAGGCGGTGGAGGCGGAGGGCGGAGGAAGAGGAGGCGGGGCCGAGGAGGAGGAGAGCGGTGGCGGTGGTGGGGGGAGCCTGGAGAGTAGGGAGGAGGCAGGCGGGGCGAGAGGGAGCACGCCGGCGAGGAGGAGGGTGCACGCGGGGTCGGGTTGGGGAGAAGAGGGACGGGCGGGGAGAGAGAGGTGCGCGGGGCTGGGGTTTTTGGGAGTGGGGGCAGTGGGCAGCGGGTTGGGGCTGTGGGGTGTGCGTGTGTTGGGTGGGTCAGGAGAGAGAGAGGGAAAATGGGAGGGGTGTTTGGGGGGTGAGTTGGCAGCATATGAGTGGTGGGGAGGAGGGAGAGAGGTGAGGTGGCGAGAGAGGATTGGGTGGGATGAGGTGGCCGGAGGGGTGGGTAGATTAGGTTGGGTAGTTTTAGGATTTTGGTGGACCGATTTGTACTGGGGGTGGTCGTCCGGGTCGATTTGGCCCGTTCGACTGCCCCCACTGAAATAATTTAATATTTTATTTGTTTAAAACAAAGCTTCTGCAAACCGATAGCAGACAAAACAAAATAATCCGGAGACCCGGGTTTTGGTGTTTGAATAAAGATGGGGCATTTAGAAAACAAAAACAGGTTTTTCCGCAAATAGTTTTATGCAAGCAAATGCAAGATGATGACGATGCTCAAATGCAATGTGGCATGATGACATGAGCATGCGGTCATGATGATGCAATGCACAAAAACAACGCGATTTTCTAGTAGTTGTTTTTGCGGGATGCCACATTCTTCTACAACACAATGCCCTTTGGGCTGAAGAATACAAGCGCTACTTACCAGAGATGCATGCAGGCATGCCTCAAGAGCCAGATTGGTCGCAATGTTCAAGTCTATGTTGACGACATAGTAATCAAGACCAAGGAGGCCAGAACACTTATCGATGATCTCCGTGAGACATTCGAAAACCTTGATCGCTACAAGATCAAGATGAACCCAGACAAGTGCGCCTTCGGTGTCCCGTACGGCCAGTTGCTTGGGTACGTCATCTCTCAACAAGACATCAAGGCCAACCCGAAGAAAATCAGGGCTATACTAGCCATGGAGAAGCCTAAGAATGTTAATGGAGTCCAGCAACTAGCTGGGCGCATCGCGGCGCTCAGCAGATTCATCAACCACATGGGTGAAAAGGCTCTTCCATTATATCAGCTGCTACGCAAGGCCGAAAATTCGATTGGACGGCTGAAGCCGACGAGGCATTCGAAGATCTCAAGCGCCTGCTCTCCACATCTCTAGTACCGGTCATGCCAAAGGAGAGGGAACCCATGCTGCTATACTTTGCAGCCATGCACCAGGTGGTAAGCACCGCCCTCATGGTCGAGCGACCCGAAGATGGAAAGACCCACGGGGTACAACACCCAGCTTAGAGAATAGGATATTACTAATGTCTTATGGTAGACCCATACTTGGAGCATGTGTTGGGCTGGACTAGCTCACTCTCTTTGGGCTTAGGCATTTAACTTTATAATTTCTAGAAGATTACAAAGAGATTTACTTGGGTGTTTTTTTCTAGGCCCATTTTGAATCTGTGGTAGCCCTAGGCTAAATCTACACATGCTCGGACCAGTCACGTGATACTCGGAAGAAACACACATTTGATGGCTGCTAAGACAGAACCAGCACACCAGCACTAGAGAACCGCTCAGAACGTGTACATGTGACACACCGTATGCCTAGGATGCCTTATGTGTGGCGCTCAGAACATACAAAAATAAGCTATGATGTAAATATCTTTTCTTATTATCTTCCAATTATAACTTAAAAAACACTTTTAACTCTTATAAATTCTAACTACAATATAAACATTTTCTTTGCACTAATGGCGAGGACAAACATATTATTGCTACATACTGTATGCATGCACACCACACCAACCCATAAGATTGATCATGTATCTGATCCAACCGTTAGAGAAACGTACACCACTAAAAGTAGTGTAGCATAAACGAACACTTTACAGTTGTTAGCAAAATAACTTACATACAAGCATGGGAGTATCACATGTAACACAACCCTCTTAGTTCCTACTCTTCAATTTTTAGTAGTTTATATGTATAGTTTAAACATTTGTATATAAAAATTAACTAACTCTTGGATGAGAGTAGTTCACATATAGCACCCTCAATCACAGTACATGTACAATTGGGTCCAATTATTTGACATGTTTTATTTCCATTAGGCCTGCAGCTCAATTAATCGACTACATTAGACCCGTGCACATATATGTGATGCAATTATAGATGGAATATTAAGAAAATCCGGTGATCGAGTTAACTAATGCGACTAGGTGCAATATATACTTCATTAGCCGCCGATATAAATATTGGCCACATTCACAATATTGATTTCCTACCATAAATAAAAATAATTGCCACAATAACAATTGGTAGATGAGCTGCCATCCACCCAATGCTGATGGAAAAGTAGGAAGCTATTTTAATCATGTTTTGGTATCTAGCTGTGGCGACACGTCAAGACAAATATACTTATATACTCAGTGATCTTATACGTATATATATATATATATATATATATATTTGTCGAAACATGAAAAATATATGGATCATTAATCACAAAAGATATGGCCAATATATCAATAGTAGTCCCCCTTTTGTTTTGGTGTGAAACGGCGGAAATATAGATCATGTGCGTATCGAGGGTAGTTTCGAATGGACGGTAGATATCGACTCTCCATGGACACACCCCTTCTCTTGGTTCCCTATAAATACTTGAGCATAGAGGGTGTACAAGGCACACAACAACAAGCCTCATACATCAAGAGTAGAAAGAGATCTACACCTTCTTCCTTTGGTTCTCCATAAGCTCTTGCTAGCTTTAAGGTCCATATATTCATTCCTTTGTATCTCCCTTATTTATTATCATTGTGTAGTAGTTTTTGTGTCCATACTTTTCACACAAAAGACTGTTATAGGTGCTATACCTTTGTGGGATGAAATAGTGCATTATATATATGCACTATGAAACACACAATTTTTTTTTGTTATTGGTACTTGACAACCATGTATTGTTTCCACTTACATAGTTTCTTTGCTCTCATCGCGCAGGGGCAGAACTAGGTCCATGCCCCACCCTATTGTAAACTTTTCTGAAAACCATTGATATTATGTGATATTCTATAGAAATGATCCCACTATAACCTATATCCCCCCTCCAACTTGCGCATTCTAAAATGTCCCCATTGTAACATATTCCTATATCAGACGACCTCATGATACGGTTTTTGTCACACTTGCTACAAAAAAGAACATGGAAATTGATCCATGTGTAGGGCAACACTTCTTTGTTATTCTTGTTATCATCTTATACACAAATATAAGTTTTCTTCTTCTTATTCTCCTTATTAGTACTAAGAAAGTGTGCACAACTCTTGCAATAGGAAATTTGATGATTTCAAGTTATTGCAAGATCTAGCATCCTTTTTATGGACTAAGATAAATATGAAGCACATTCTTATCTCAGAGATTATTTGTGACTAGTATTTATTATGATTTTGCAAGTAGAAAATGTTGTTGGATACATAGAAAACACTAGAGTTTACTAATTGACTTTATGATGTTTTGTTGATTATTTTTGAGAATAGTCGATTACAATCACCTTAAATGTATAAAAATGGATCGAAATAACCACTCTCTTTATTTTTTGCAGTTAGTTTAGCTGATCATGGCATCCGTTGTGAAGGCTCTACTTGTTGAAGATGCCCGAGTTGATGCTCTAGTTCTCTCTGCGATGCTTCGTAGGTTCCACTGTGAAGTTACTATTGCTAAGAATGGGAAAGAAGCAGTGGATATGTTCCTTGAAGGGAAAAAGTTTGACATTGTTCTGTGTGATAATGACATGCCCATAATGACTGGCCCTGAGGTACTTTTATTTTGGATATACCATTTCTGTATGAAAAATATACATATTTAATTTTGCTTAAATATTTATAGTTTGTTAAATTAACTGTTTTGTTACTTAACAGGCCGTTGAGAAGATCCGTGCAATGGGAGAAACTGATGTGAAGATTATTGGGCTATCATCTGATAAGAATGTGCAAGAGGTGTTCATGACTGCTGGTGTTGATGTGTTCTTTCCCAAACCATTGAATATTGATGTTCTCGGGGCTATGATCCAGGAGGTCATCAACAAGAAGAGAAATTCCATGGTCTAAGCGTGACCCTACTTCCTCGAGCGATAAAGGGAATAAGATGTTGAGCTTATATATGTTTGGGCGAGTCTACATTGTCATGTTTGTTTAATTTTGTCGGATTGTTGTTTAATTTAAAGCTTCATGTTAAAGATCTTCGTTAGCAATAAGGATCTGAGAGTTTACCAATAATTAGATGGGATCCATGTAATATGTATCCCCTTCAATTTCAATCCATTACTTTTCATTAATTCATGCTTCATTGTGTGAGATATCTAAATTATTCAAACTAGTGATCAACCAGTGTCATAAGTACATGCTAGCTATTATAAGGAACACATCAATGCTAAATAAAGTATGACTATGCATTGTGAGAAAGTATCTTGAGGGTTGGTATAAAAAAACTATGTTTTTTAGAGTTTACTATAGAAAACATGTAATAGTTTGGCAATAATAGTCCCTATAGTATTGCTATGATTATTCACTTTTATTTCTATATGACATGAAGCTCTAATATGCAATAGAGAAGCAGAAACTTTGGCAACAATAAATAGTCTTGAAAAACGCGACGTAGTCTAAAATGGTAATTTAGTGATGCATGCATAACATGGTTATTAAATCTAGTAACTCAACAACATTGTCGAATTATAGAGTACATTTATTAGATTGGGAGATGGAAAAGGTACATAAATTTGTTAAAATATGATTGTGACTCGTGAGCACGATATTAGAGTTTTGGTTTAAATTTAGAGTCTTGGTTTAAAACTTCTGATTGTTATGTGAAAACCAATTTAGTATTTATGAATCATTCGACAAACTAAGTCAAGGGGTTGAACTTCCAATGATACCCCCTTTTCGACAATATTTATCTAAGGGCATTATTACCTTAGAAAATAGATGAGGCACAAACTTCATTAAGCAAGAAAATAGCTATAACAACAATATACAGGACATTGATCTTAGCAAAAGCAACTACCTCAATAGTTAATAACATTTAAATGGACAGTATCAAACTCGCTATCAAAGAAACATCTATAATACTAGTATGCAAGCCGATAGTATTGAAGAAGCACGAGAAGTAACACGTCTCCAATATCAGACGGACTATGCCTCTGACCGGTAAGACCCTACCTCTCTACGAGCTCTGCGTGTAGCCGTCGATGCCTCTCTTTAGCTCATATGCACGAGAGATCTAAATGCAGATGCTTCCCTGCCTCTCTCGCGTCGCACCAGTGCTACATGCATCTATTGTCGTTATATGTCGTGCCTCTCGCGCAGCTGCTGCTGCTATTTTTGCCTCTAGCACACTCAATACAGCGGCCGCCTCCCGGACTCGGACAGCCTGGGGGCCTCCTGAGGGTGCTCAGGCCAGCCTCAGGGGGCGAAGCCAAGGAAAAAAGGTCATCGGGATCAACACAAAGCGCAACACTAATATATATATATGCACATAGCTCACATGGCCAGATGTGTAGTGGTATACTAATTAACTTTAAAATTATGTTATGCATATTCTAGAAAACTTATAAAATACTGTAAGAAGCAATAATTGTCAATGTATCATATATCAAAATAAATTCAGATTACAAAAGTAATTATCTCTACTTTTTGTGGCCTATACGGATTAGTATAATGATGCAGAGATTCATGAAATCATCACCAATGCGATTACGTAGCACTATCTTCATCGCTGAGAAACACATCCCAACAGATGTTGTGGCAACGCGCAGAACTAACACTAGCTTGAGAAGTTGAATCGCCAAAGGAAATGCCAAATGTTTATTTGTACTAACCATAAGCTTTGAAAATTCAGAAATAATTTTCATACCCGCAAATATTTCATCTATTGCACATTATGAATGTAGAATGGAAGTTCGTGGGAAAGATCCTTCAATTTCATGGAATCAAGATCATCTGGATGTGACTTGCCTAAATCCACTAAGGTCTCAACTTTAAGAGCATCAAAAGTATCCTTGGGACTAAATGCAGCCACTTGGGTAAGAAGAGTTGAGTTTACATCGGTAAAACGATCATTGAACTTTCCAAGCTACAAGTCAATAACAGGTTTCAAGCAATCAAATTTGTAGTGCTTGTAGTTAGTGTGGTTGGTATTTTTCTTTGGTTTATGTCTATCTATGTACTGTTCTTCCATATCCAACATAGGAATGTCATATTCCGCACAAAATGAGTAAGTTTTTTCTAATAAAGAGTCCCAACCATTATCTCTGATTTGATGTAACTTCTTTTTTGTTATTTTCACCTCTTGCATAGACTCCAAGGTATCCTTATCTTTCCTCTATAAAGATAGAGATAAAGTATTTGCGTGTCCTAAGATAAGCAACATCAAGTGTAGATAAAACACAGCCTTCTATATTCTGTTATCCACTTCCTATCGGTCGGGTCATAAGAAAGCTTATCTAAATTAACCGTTACCTCTCCTCGAGTTGGAGGGACCGGCAAAGGGCAATGACATGTATTATGGCTAGTGTTGGATGGAGCTTCATGATCAGAATCTTTGGTTATGGATGGTGACGATTTTTTTTCAAATTCAAGAAACGCTCCATTGATTTTTTACTCCATGTAAAATTAGCAAGAGACGTTAGTACCAAATGCATATAAATTAATACACATGAAAACTTACTATAAAATGTTCTTATTGTTACGTACCTGACATTATTCTAGGCTAGGGCCGTGGGGAGATTTGAGGCCTAATCTGGATTTTTTAGTCCAGGTGATTATTGTCTCATTGTTTATCCATTAGAACCTTTAACCATTTTAAAAAATCAACATAGGGTAAATCCTAGACAATTGGAAAATTGGGAACCAAGGTTTGAGAATCTTTTAGATCAATTAGTTTACACCGATAGACCAAATTTAGGGGCAGTGTGGCACATACCGATCATGCGGAAAGGAGAATGTTCACTGAGAAAGTGAGGATGGCGATGAGGAATGACCGGCGAGCGATTCAATCAAGAAATTATGGGCTACTACTGCTGGGTATATTAGGCCTGACATGAATGGAAGCTTATTAGCTGGGGCCAAATCTATTTTTACCAGAGTCAATTTTCTATACTGGGCCATATCTACAAGAGGTTGGGCCAAAGTCATCGGAGGTCAATTGGCTCTAGTTTTACACTGTAGCTCAGCCTTCTTCTTCTCGCTCGCCTTCAGCGGTGGCGGCCGACATTTACAGTGTTCTCGACAAGGACCGGTGAGCAAAAGCTCAGACTCTGACTCGGGAGGCCATGCAGCACCCCAACCACAAGCATCTCGTCCCGCCTGAGCACGATCTCCCATGCATCTCTATTGAATTGATGCACTAGCCATCTGAACCAAAAGTATGAACTGATGGAAGGATCTAGGCTATATATTTTAACACTCCCCCTTATGTCTAGGCTGGACAAATGGGAAGACACTAGACGTGGGTAATCGGGGCTGCAACTATTTGGAGTAGTTTAAATAGTGCGTTAGCCAGGGTTTTAAACTTGAGACCTTCTGGCTCTGATACCATATTGAACCAAAAGTCCGAACTGATGGAAGGAGCTAGGTTGTATAATTTAACAATCTCGTCAGTTAAAATATGGTAAAATAGATTAAGCCTAGAGGCTGGTGGGAAAACAGAAGAGATGACAGATTCATCATCATGCACTTGCGATTCTATGTTTTTTCATGTGTCATAAGGATAAGTGAACCATCCTAAAGAACACCGACCCTGATGGCGCCTGAATCCTCGTCGCATGAAGAGCCCTCCGCTTCTAAGCTGTCTTCTACCTTGATTTGAGGACTAATTTGGGGTGCAGGCTGGGGATCTGGCTGAGATAGGAGGAGCAGCAGTAATGGAGAAAGATTGATGTATTACACTATGCATTCGTTGTTTTTTTAGGTATTCGTGTGTTTACCGAATTACAGCACAACATATTTCCTCCAATTTATGAGCTGTCACACTCACATATCGATGTTCATTGAAGGGTTGGTTTGATTTCGAGGCCTAGCTAGCGCGCTCGAGCACTATTCACCACCGGTTTAGCGTAAGGAACTTTATTTGCGGGGTGGCCTTGACGAGGTTTGATCTCATCAATGCCCATTGTTATGGACTTGGGTTTTGAAGAAGATGGGGATGCTAGAGATCGTGGAATGGTTAGCAAACAAGCAACACGGGGACACAAGGTTTACCCAGGTTCAGGCCCCCGGAGGGAAAACCCTACTCCTGCTTGTCTGCTCTTGATTACGGCGGAACCAAAGGTTACCGGGGTGCGCAGATGTAATCTGGCGTGGAGGTGTGTATGCGAAAGTGTGAGGCCAAGATCTAGGTCGTGCCCTCCTAGCATATATATATGGGGAGGCTAGGTCTCAGGTACCGACACAAGTAGGTTACAAGTTGTATTCAAACTCTAGTCTTGAGGTTTCCTTGTCTTGTGCGCTTGGGAGTCCGTGTCCATATGGGCTTCATAGCAGCCGAAACGTCATAGGTGTCATGGACCCTGGTAGGTCGTTGAGTGGGCCTTCCTTCGGGTTGGACCAAGTATGCTGAAGTAATGTACCCGTAGGGTATAACCATGTCAGGCCTACTTTGGTTTGTCTTGGAAATGCACAATTTGAAGAGATGCCGAACAAGATGAAAACTGAGGTGTGTCATCTCTCGCCGATCTAAGCTTCAAATACTCAAAAACACATCCAATTATTTTGGTTACCACGTGAACAAGTTGTCAAATAATTATGACGGGAACAACACTTGAGTCCATGCTGGTTTCACGTTAATATAGGAGGCCGAAGCCTCGGCCTAAGCCGTGTTGTACATGGAAAGATACAAGCGTATCCATATACAATTGTTATACGGTATACACAAATATAAAGACCTATTACAACTAACACTCTTCCTTAATCTGAACCTTTTGAAAGGTTTAGATTGCACTTGAATTTATCTAACTGTTTTACAGGAAGTGTCTTTGTGAAGCCATCTGCAACTTGATCTTTACTTGAAATAAATTTGATATCCAGTAGGTTGCTGGAAACTCTCTCTCTAATAAAGTGAAAATCTATCTCAATATGTTTAGTACGAGCATGAAACACTAGATTTATAGACAAATAGGTAGCACCCAAATTATCATACCAAAGACATGGATTTTATTTTAACTTAACGCCAAGTTCACCAAGGAGATATTCAACCCAAATTAACTATGCTGTAGCATTTGCCAAGACTTTATATTCATCCTCAGTACTGGATCTAGACACAGTAGCTTGTTTTCTGGTACTCCAAGAAACCAAGTTTGATCCAACAAATATAGCAAATCCTCCAGTATATCTCCTATCATCAATAGAGCATGTCCAGTCTGCATCAGAAAAGGCACTAAGTAGTGTAGATGAAGATCGAACAAATGTAATTCCAACCTTTGAAGTATCTTGTATATATATCTAGGAATACGCTTCACAGCTGACCAATGTTCTATGGTAGGAGCATGGAGAAACTGACAGACTTTATTCATAGAATAATACAAGTATCGACGTGTCAATGTCAAGTACTGTAATCCTTCAACAATGTTGCGATACTGAGTACTGTCTTGAGGACCCAGAGGTGTGCCATGATTAAGAGACAATTGTTCTGTAGAGGATAAGGGTGTAGGCGCAGCCTTAGGACCACGCATGCCAACCTTTGCAATCAAGTCTGTAGCATACTTTTCCTGAGTTAGAATCATTCCATTTTCACCCTTTTAACCTCAATACCAAGAAAATAATGAAGATCACCTAGATCTTTAATGGCAAAATTTGCATTGAGATCTTTAAGGAGAATATTAATTGCATCATCAGAAGAGCTTGTTACTATAATATCATCAACATATATCAACATATAAATAGTGATACCTACTCTGTCATAAAGGAATAATGATGTATCAGCCTTGGAGGGAATAAAACCAAGGTAAGTCAACTTACAACTCAGTCTAGAGTACCATGCTCGGGGTGCTTATTTCAGTCCATAAAGAGCCTTGTCAAGTTTGCAAATATAATACGGAGCGTGAGGATTTTCAAAACCTAGAGATTGTTTCATATATACCTCCTCTTCCAGAACACCATGTAAAAACGTGTTCTTAACATCTAGCTGCCGTAAACTCCACCCACGAGAGACAGAAACAGACAAGACAATTCTGATAGTAGCAATTTTAATTACAGGGTTGAAAGTATCCTCATAATCAATGACATATCTTTGTTTGAACCATTTTGCAACAAGTCTTGCGTTATACCTGTCAATGAAGCCATATGCTTTCTTCTTCACACGATATACCCATTTGCAGTCAATTAAATTTCTATTGCTGCTAGGAGGAACAAGATGCCATATCTTATTTTCAATCAATGCCTCATACTCTTCTTGCATTGCTTGATGCCACTTAGAGTCATTTAGAGCTTCCACAAGTGTACTCGGTTCACCTGTAGAAGAGAACATGCCATATCTAACAGTACTGTCAATATACTTATTTGGATGTCGTATACCTTTCTGAAGACGTGTGATGAATCCAATAGTCTGAACTACAGCAGGTTCAGTCTCTGGAGATGGTGGCGGCACTTCAATATCTACATCAGAATTTTCCTCATCATTTTCTGAAGCAATTTCCCCCTAGCAGCTCTGGCCACAGAAGATCCAGAGGAGGCATCTACGACCGAAAGCGTGCCGGACGAGGCAGGAGACAACGGCGGTGTCAGAGTGCATGGCGACACAGGAGCACTGTCGCGATTTTCGTCAGCGCCAGGATCGCACTACTAGGAAAAGGCCTATCAGTAGCGCATTATTTTGGGACTTCTATGGCGCATATGGGATACGCCACTGTTATCTCGCCACTAAAGTGCAGTTCTGTGGTGCATATTGAAATGTGCCACAGAAGTCTAAAAAACTTCTGTGGTGCATATCGCCAAAATGCGCCACAGAAGTACCGAACCAGATCTCAAACTTCTGTGGCACATTATGCCAATATGCGCCACAGAAGTTTTTTTCGAATTTAAAAAAAAACGGCCAGAATCTGGCCGGAGGTGGTGCTCGCCGGAGGTGGGGGTTGCCAATGGAGGGTCGCCGGTGGAGGAGAGGAGGAGGCCACCGGAGGAGGCCACCGGAGGAGGAGGAGGCCACCAGAAGAGGAGGAGGAGGAGGAGGAGGAGAATGTCACTAGAGGAGGAGCTCACCGGGGTGGAGGAAAAGGAAGGTGGGAGGAGCTCGCTGGGGTGGAGGAGAAGGAAGGTGGGGGAGCTCGCCGAGGTGGAGGAGGGAGGAGCTCACCGGGGTGCTGGTGGTGGAGGAGGAGGAGGAGGAGGAGGAGGAGGAGGAGGAGAAGGTTAGTAGAATGAGAGAAGAAAGTGAGGAGGGAGAAGCGGCGGGATTCAAATTTCGAATTTTGGACAAGACTTCTGTGGCGCATATGGAAGAAATGCGCCACAGAAGTTTTGTCCTCCTTTTTTATTTTTTTGCAGGAAAAAACAATGTTTTAGCCATAACTTTTTACAATTTTTGAATTTTAAAAACCTAACTAATCTCGTTCGGGTCATTTTGGTATATTATACGTATTTTTTCGACATCGTATGCAAAAGTTACGGCCGTTTTATCGTGGCATAAATTTTTTTTGCATAAAAAGTCCAAATGCATGTTTGTTAATTTTCCTACAAACTAGACCACATTACCTATCACTATGTGAAAGGATTTTATTTTTTGAAATTTTTTCATTTTCTATTATTTTTTGCAATGATAAAAAAGGCGATCCACTAGGGGGTGGAATCTGTTTTTCCTACTCCAACTTATGTGGCGCATACCTCTATATGCGCCACAGAAGATGAACCCTTCTGTGGCGCATATGGTCATATGCGCCACAGAATGTCGAGTACGATCCGAGATTTCGTGGTAGGGTCCACCCGAGCTTTACATGGCATGTCCACATGCGCCCAAGTTCCAACTTCTGTGGCGCATATGGACATATGCGCCATAGAAGTTGGAACTTCTGTGGCGCATTTTTTCTATATGCGCCACAGAAGTATGAAGACTTATGTGGCGCATTTTCTGAAATGCGCCACTGGACAACTTTTGTGGCGCATGGTCAGAACCATGCGCCACAGAAGGTCTGTCTATCTATAGCTAGTTTCCTAATAGTGATCGCGGTCGTCTTCGGCGCCAGGTGTCGACCGGCAAGTGGTCGGGGGCGTGTGTCCTCCACACTCCTCCTCGGGAGCTGAGGGAGGGGACCGCACGGAGGGGTCCGGTGACGGGGAGGGCTCGGAGGGGGCCCGCACGGGTGTGTGACTGGCACACCCCGCCTCGAGAGCATGCGACACAGACCGCATGCGTCAACGTGAATAGACGCGGAGCTCCCGCCACTACTAGGAGACCCCCCATATAGCAATGCATACTCTGCAACGCAATAAAAATGCGTTGTAAAATATCGAAGTAGCTACGCATATTTGCGTTGGTACATACATCCGTTATCGGCTATACGAATAACAACGAATACCATATGTTGCAACCTATGCGTTGGAACATATAGGTACTAACCTAGCGTGAGCAAACCTACACATGTATAGCTCGACGCGCCTCGGACTGACCTGCTTGGGCCAAGCAAAAACATGTCTTGGCCTAGCCAGGCTGGAACCAAACAATTTGGTAGGTTGCAAAGGCGGCATAAAGAGAGGCCTAACGGGTTTTTGTGAGTTCGGCTCAGGCTTGAAGCTAATTATTTTCTAGATATCTCTGCTCGGGAGAGTTTTAGGATTGGACTATTTTTTGTCTCGGGGCAAAGGCCGTGTATAAATTTTTTAGGGGCAGACGTGCGTAATTTGATGATCTTACCAACTAGTCCGAACACACTAAAGACTAAAAAAAATATTTATAATTTTTTCCAATTAATCGTGTTCTGCATTCGTGTGCTTAGAAAAGTATAGGAATTAAAGTCCTTGGCTGCACGTACTTAGAAATTGCCACGATTGTTTCCTATAATTTTTTTTTCCGGTCGTGGGCTCAGAAAGAGGAGTCGGTATGTTTAGAAAAAAAGAACTTTTTGTCAAAAAAAAAGAAGAAACTCCTGACGAGGAAAACACAGCCCCCTGCCGCCATCCATCCCCACCACGCCGCCGCGGAGCCGCGATTCATCCCCACGCCGCCGTCATCGAGCCATCCATCCCTACTGCCCCTCCGCCGAGCCACCATCCCGCCTTACTGCCCCTCCGCCGAGCCCCATCCCGCCCCTCCTGCGCCGCCGTCGAGCCGCCATCCCTCCCCCACTGCACCTCCGTCGAGCCGCCATCCCGCTCACCCTACGCCGTCGTCGAGCCGCCATCCCGCCCACTGCACCGCCGCCGAGCCGCCGTCTAGCCCCCCTGCGCCGCCGAGTCGCCATCCAGCCCCACGACGCCGCCGCCGAGCCGCCATCCAGCCCCCTGCATTGCCGCCATCCCAGGGTAGCTAGGCCCTTTTCCCTGTTGTGCCGCCATCAAGGAGCTCCTCCACCTTTGCCGCGGGCGACGACCAGCTGCGTGACAATCGCCGCCTAACCTGAAGCTGCCTGACACACACACACATGTAAGCAAATGTACTCCTGATTCTCTTTACTACAATAGTACAGAGGTTATATTTTAAGCATGAATAACATAGGCATTGTTCTTTTCTTTTGTGGATCCAGTATAATTCATGTGGTTCTACTTTCAGAAAAAAATTGTCTTATGTTTTTATACTAACCAGAGTTAAAGTTTCCTATCAGATAGTTGATGTAAGGTACCTAATATACCTACATGTTGCTTTTCCGGTGTAGTTCATTCTGATATTTCTAAGTGTAAATATAGAAACATGATTTTGACTGCAGATCCAATAGTGGCACACTTAACTGATGTTGCTTTGTGCTACCCGTATATGTCAATCAGATTATAATCATCTCACCTCGTTATAAACTGGAACCAAATAACACCAAAACAGTTTGCAGCACATTAGTGAATTCTGTGTTTGTATACAGTTGATGTTCTGGTTGTACCAAAGGTAGATAAAGTTTCACCTCTTCTATTTTCACATTGAACACTCCAGACATTATAAGTAAAGATCTATTATGTTTTCACCTTTTTCCTCTGCAAATTATTAGAGCTCTTAGTTGAAGAACTTGCAGTTAGTTGATGTGATCTTTTAACACAGTAGCATGGATTTACCAAGTTGGGATCTTGGATGCCCATTTTTTTCTATTATAGTACCCAAGGCTATGTGTTTTAGTAAAATCTTTACATTGTTAACTCACTCTAAAATGTCCGGTTAGAGCATGGAGATTCTAAAATGTTGGTTACTATTATCTATCTATGTACTGTTCACATGCATGCTGAACTGTCTCAAGTTGTCCATTCTTCGTTGTTCTATTTTGAACTCTATTCTTTTTGTTCCTCTTCAATGTTCACAAATTATTTTGCTTTGTTATTTATGTTCATTGAGCATCTAGAGCTTTCGTTTCTAATTCTCACCATTACACATGATTACATGTACGGTTGTACCTAGAGATGTGAAATATTAGTTGATGAAGTGCATGGCTATCTTGGTGCGTAAGGTGCATAGTGGTAACTATGTTTATTCTATAAGTGCGGGTTAAAGAACTTAAACATACAACCGTAAGAAGTACTTTACAAAAAATATGTGCCAAGTACGTTGCATCTTATGTATATATTCTAACATTGCAATAATAAGTAAACTCCTTATGCAGTGTGGGTATGGATGTAGAAGTCAGCAAGCTGCTTCTGCGTTACCCTAGAGGAAGTAGCCGTTACTTAGCTGGTGTAGATGGATTTTTGGATTTTGCATACAAAGATAAGCCAGTAGATGACACGATCCTTTGTCCATGTGAAATTTGCGTGCACACTTCTCTGTTGTCGAAGGATGATGTCCGTGATCACTTGGTCTGTAATGGAATTCTTCGAGTTATGACAAATGGGTTTTCATGGTGAGTCTTCGATGAACACAATGATGATCGACAACCACAGTCTCACAATGAAGAAATGCGTGCTGACATGCATGGATTAATTAATGATGTCTTTAGACATATGTATGATGATATGCCAATGAGTGAAAGTACACCACCAAACCAGAATGGACCAAATTTAGAAGTCAAGAATTTTATAAAATGGTCAAAGATTCGGAGAAGCCTTTATGGCCAGGATGTGAATTATCACAGCTATCACTACTTGTGATTTTGTTCAATATAAAGTCTATGAACAAATGGTCTGATAAATCATTTGGAGATCTACTTGATACTTTGCACATGGCAATTCCAAATGGAAATGATCTGCCCCAGAATTTCTATGAGGCTAAGAAGATCGTTTCAAAATTTGGCTTAGATTACAAAAAAAATCATGCATGCCCAAATAATTGCCAGCTGTTCTGGAAGGACACGGAAAATGATGACTTCTGCTCAATCTGTAAGGCTTCTAGGTGGAAAGATAAAGAACCTGAAACCCAGTTAACCAAGAAGGAAAGAAACAAAGCAACACCAAGAAAAGTGTTACGTTACTTTCCAATCAAGGATAGGTTGAAGAGGTTGTTCATGTGCAAAGAAACAGCACCTCTATTGAGATGGCATGATGAAGAGCGCACCAAGGATGACGCACTACGACATCCAGCTGATTCCCCAGCATGGAACGCTCTGGATGGAAAGTACTCAAGAATTGCATCTGATACTCGTAATATTCGGTTCGGGCTTGCTACTGATGGATTTAATCCATATGGGATGCTAAGTTCAAGTTATAGTTGTTGGCCAGTTGTCTTGGTCATATACAACTTGCCTCCATGGCTGTGCATGAAGGATTCTAATCTTTTGCTATCACTGATAACTCCTGGGTCCAAAAGTCCAGGGGATAATATTCATGTATTTCTCCAGCCGCTTTTGGATGACCTTAAAGACTTATTTCTTAATGGAATATCCACATATGATGTTTCCAGAAACGAGACCTTTATATTGCGAGCAGTCGTGCTATGGACTATAAATGACTTGCCAGCTTTAGGAATGCTTGCTTCACATAAGGTGCACGGAGAATTTGCTTGTCCACCTTGCGGTGCGGATGCATGGACCAAACGTTTGAAACATGGAAAGAAATCATGCTTTATGGGTACACGCCGATTTCTGCCACCTGATCATACATTTCGTTCTAATAGTAGCTCTTTTGATGGAACCTCGGAGCATAGAGCAGCACCTCAGACTTACTATGGACGTCAAGTAGAAGAAGAAATAAAGGCTATTGGTGACTTTACGAAGTCAAAAACTTACAAGGGATTGAGCAGTCTATTTACATTGCCATATTGGGACCATAACCTCCTTCGTCATAATCTTGACGTGATGCATATAGAGAAGAATGTGTTGGATAATATTCTTGGCACACTCTTAGGTTTAGATGGGAAGTCAAAAGATAATCTTCTTGCTCGTCAAGATCTGGAAGAAATGAATATTAGAAAGGAGCTACATCCGCAGAAACAACCTTCAGGCAAGTTTTACTTACCACCCGCAGTCTTTACCATGTCCAAAAGTGAGAAGAAATTATTCTGTGAAGTTCTTGCATATATAATGGTTCCTGATGGCTATTGTGGAAACATATCTAAATCTGTGAACTGCGCTGAAGGAAAAATTCATGGGCTAAAAACACATGATTGCCATGTCCTACTTCAGCAACTCATGCCTATCGCTTTGACGGGTATTCTTCCAGATCATGTCACTACAGTACTATTTGAGTTATCTGCCTACTTCCGAGGAATATGTTCAAAAGTTCTCCATAAAAAAGAGCTTGACCGTTTGGAAGAATCAATTAAAGTAACACTCTGCAAATTGGAGATGATTTTCCCTCCCGGGTTTTTCACAGTCATGGTTCACTTAGTTGTCCATTTAGCAACTGAATTCTAAAATTGCTGGACCGGTTTGCTATCGATGGATGTACTTTATTGAAAGGTAAGAATGTAATGGTAAGGCAAATGCAATATTAACACAAGTGATTTCATTATGACATGCTAAATTGGTGATTTGACATGTGTTGCAGGTACCTTGGTAAGCTTAAGTCATATGTTCGCAACAAAGCTCGCCCTGAGGGTTCAATTGCCGAATCATATTTGGCGGATGAGTGTATGACCTTTTGTTCAAGATACTTGCAGGGTTTCTCTACTAAGCATACCCAACCGTCAAGGAATCATGATAAACCAATCGAAAATGAATCTCACATGTATGCATATGAAACTAGGTTATTTCCTCCAGTGGGGAATCCATTGGGAAAGCCACGCACTTACACTTTGACTGACATGGAGGCATTACAAGCTCATAGATATGTGTTATACAACTGTGATGATGTCACCCCATACCTCAAGTAAATGTCTTATCTTAGCTTGTTAACATGTTAAATAAATATTTGATCTAAACTTATGCTCATATGTGTTTTAGAGCACATGCTGGTAATTTGAAAAGGAAAAATCGCAACAAGCGCCTAACACTAAGAACTGTTGAGCGCATGCAGCACGAGGAGTTTCCTGATTGGTTTGGAGATCATGTAAGTTTTTTGTTATTAGTTTTCTGATTTTGAATTTCTCTAATTTATTTTCTGTGTTGGCACAGATAATGCAACTGGAGCAAAGAGGTACTGACAGCATTGATGAAGATATTAGATGGTTGGCTCGCGGCCCAATGGAGGTTGCACGAAGATACATAGCTTTCTGCATACGAGGCTATAGGTTTAGACCCAAGCGATATGATAAGAAGACTCAAAATAGTGGAGTTGTTGTGACCGCGAAAACGTCAAGCTATGCTTCTGCAGGTGATAATAACCCTATCCTTGGAGATGTCATGTACTATGGAAGGATAGTTGACATAATTGAGTTGGATTATTATAGAAAATTTTCAGTGGTTCTATTTAAATGTGAATGGGTTGATACTACTGAAAATAAAGGAGTAAAAAAGGATAGGTATGGTCGTACACTTGTGAATTTTTCACATCAAATCCACAATGGTGAAAAGAGCGAGCATGAACCTTTTGTGTTTGCCAATCAAGTTGACCAAGTGTTCTATACCAAAGACCGTACAAATCCTGGATGGTCATTTGTGACGAAGGTGACGCCTCGAGATGACTTTGACATGGGTGAAGAGTGGAATGATGTAGACAGTGAACCTTATCACGTCAGTCAACTGGGGGAGCTTTTTGATACTGCACATAAGAACCAAACGTGGATAAGATCAGATATAGAAGGAAGAACTGTAGATCCTGTTACAAGTTCTCAGCCTGAAGATTAGCAACTATGGTAGGTTTGCTTCTAGTGTTTTTGTTTTTCCCTAGTATATTTTCTACTGTTTCTTGTAAATTAACTTTCACTTCACCAATTATTTTTACTGTGTGCTAGTAACATGATTTTACCACACTGATTCTATTGATTAATTTTCTCCTCTTTTCAGAAGTAATATCACTCTGGAGAAGATGTTTGATGCATGCGGTGAGAATTCAGCTACCAGATAGCAAATGCGATGGATATGGTCATGAAGCTTTTTTATGTTCTGTCTGAATATTTGCTAGTACTGTTGGTTGTAATAAGTGTTAGGTATTATTTCCTTTTTCCATGTAATGGCTCCTGATGCCGTGATACTGTTTTATATTTATATTCCTGGTACTGTCAGTCGTATGAAGTGATCGGCTGCTTGAGGGTACTGTTCATTTGTCTTCCTGGAAATGTCAGTTGTAAGAAGTGATCGCTGGTTGAGGATACTACCTTCTGCTTATTTTTCTTAATGGTTCCTTTTTTTGTCTATGCGCGCTGAGATGAACCACAGTATCATCCTATTTCATATTTGCATGCTATAAAAACAGACTTTATTCGTGATATATCAATGTTTTAACTTTTGACAGCCTTCTAATTAAAATTTAACTGTGGAGTTCTTAGTAAACTTAGAAACGATAGTTTAACGGATATTTTGGGAAATTTTTGGCACACTTTACTCAGTAATTTGAGATATTAAATTTATAGAATGGAAATTGAAGAGATATCATAAATTTACAAAGGTAACACTCAGATTACAATCCCGCCCCATCTACACCCCTCCCGCGCGCACCATAGCGCTATAAAAATGGCACCCTTCCATCGCCGTCCTCACACCTCCTCACCCTGGCGATAGCGAGAATCACACGAGCTGTGGCACCCTTTCATCGCCGTCCTCACACCTCCTCACCCTGGCGATAGCGAGAATCACACGAGCTGGCGCGTGTACTTTTGGGACCGCCACACTCGGGAGATGATGGCCTATGAGGGGCCACCGCTGACGCCAGCACGGAACAACGCCCTCAGCCGCCGAGTCTAGTGGAGTGTGCCGGGGCGCACTCTGCCCGCCGTCCTCGAGCACATCGAGGGCGGCAACTACCCGTTCCTGCAGTACACGCCGGCAAAGCCGTCCTCCCTCTCCTGCCATCGCGGCAGCTCGTGGATGCCGAGAAGGATGGCGGGGCCTTCGTCTTCTTTGTCGGTATCGGCCTCGCACTCCTCTGACTTGGCGACGGCCTCCACCCGGCCGCGCTTCACCTCACCGCTGCTCCTCTCGGTGAAGCCCGAAACGTCGTCGCCTCCATGCACACGTTCACGCGACGACTCATGTTTCGCGTGCCATCACCACCGCGCGGCCACGTCCGATGGTCTGGCCAAAGGAGACGAGTTCCGGCGAGCTGCGAAAGCCGAAGAAGAAGCCCACGCCAGCGTGGTCACCGCCGCCTGATTACCTCCAGACGGCGCTCAACCTGCATGCGCCGGACAACGCCGACGTCTGCTATGGACTCAAAATGACGATCATGGCATCGCTCAATGACATCCCGCCGATGTCCCTCCCCGACGCACTCGCTTGGTCGCGAGTAGAGTTTGAGCGGGAGGAGGCCGAGCACCAGTGTTGTTTTCTAGAACGCTCGGCGCGCCACGGCCATGCACGCAGCGTCGTCATCCTCGACGACACCAACAAGGACGAGGCCGGGCCGAGCCTGTCGCAGCCATGCCCCGAAAGACGAGTCGTCAAGCGGCGATGATGACGATGGCGACTATGAGGTGATCTAGGAGGTTTCTACTGTTTTTATATGTTTTTAGTTAAATATCGCCGAACTTGTTTTTGTATGCCGAATTCCCCCTAATAATATATATAAACATGTTTTATAACTAGATATATCATCTTGACAAATATAAGACAACTAATTTAAGTATAAATGGAGTAATATTTCTCGAGTCGATTTTGCTTCTAGATGTATAAATTTTGCATTCAACTTTGCAAAAAAGTAAAATGCATTGTATCTAACATCTTTTAAAAACAGAACACCTTTTACAAAATAAATTTTTAATTTCATTCGATTTAATTAATTTTTAGAAAAAGGAATATGTGAGCAAAATCAGGAGACATAATTGTGGAGGTCTACAACTATTTTCACCTCCCTCTATTTTTTCCCCTATTCCCGCCTTTCCCTATATTTGTTCCCTCGATTTCTCATTTCCCTCCAATTCTTTTCGGTGATTACTAGTTACGCGCTGGTTTCTCTCTCATTTTTTAAGCAAACAAATTCCGAATGGCATGGTATTAGTTAACTGCCTCTAAATATCTGCACCTCCCTACCTCAAACACAAGTCGTCGGTTCTCATCCCCAACAAGAGCTCCAGCGAGCCTCTGCCCACCACTGACGGCGGGCGCGATTCGGCGCCGTTCTCTTCGATTGCAGGTCAGTGCGTCCCCTCCCCTAGGTGTCCTCTCCTTCTGTCTGATGATCCAACCGGCTACCACGGCTGGGTATTTCTCCTACCAAAACTTAGCGCCGGCCGCCGCGAGGCCCTGATGCAGCGACCAAACAGGCCCCCCGATTTCCTAGGCCCCTAATTTTCTATAGCCCACTAAACAACACAGCTTAATCGACGTCTTAGCGAACCACTCGAGATCAATTGTTGATCCGTCTCCCGATTGATGCCTCACGGCCATGTTCCGCCCAGGTCGCAGATTGATCGCCCGTGTTCCGGCTAGGCTCCTTGCCGGCAGAACGATCACCTAGTACATGGCCAGGTATGACGCGATCAAGAACAGATCTGAATCTCTTAGTAATTTCCTTGCTCGGAATCTCTTAGTAATTTCCCTGCTAAACCTTTGTATGTACGTCTCAAATATATCCTATATTTATCGAACCTCTAAACTGAAACAGCATATTGATTAAGTCTGATTGTCTGAATTGATTAATGAACCCCTGGACTACCACATCCTCATGTTTAAGTCTTGTTTTGTAAGGATTGTTTTGCAAATCTTGTTCGTCCACCAAACATTGCATATATACATAGTTCAATACTGAGCACAAACATGCTTGTTTGGTTTAATTTACAAATTAGAATAGTGTTTTTTACTTAATCTGTGTGTTTCCTCCTAGACCAGATATGGTACAAAGTAAATTGCGTGTTGTTCAATGTGATGATGAATACATGACTGAGGAACGTCAGAACAATACAAATCAAGATGTCGAGTCATCTGATTTTAATGGTGAAGAAGGCTTCACAGAAAGTGACGATGAAGAGGATGAAGATAACCATGATGACACAAGTGATAATTCCCAAGGTAGTTGTTAAGATATTCAGTACTAACGATAAATATGTATATGCGTTCTTTACCTATTTCTAAACATAATTGTTTTGGAAATGTATGCATGATCAGATGAAAATACAGAAACTATCAAGCGTGGGAGAACTAAGCTGAAGCAAACATGGAATCTTCCAAAAGGGCGGAGAATTGTAGTCAAGTGCAATGATCTGAATCAGCCAATTGGTAAAGAAGCGGGACGTCTAGGATATTTTCTTGGCACGGTTGCTAGGAATGGAAAGTTGTGTAGCCTGAGCTACACGGATTGGAGAAAACTAATAGGGGAGAGAGATAAAAATACAGATGAACAAAGAAATAAAAAGGATATACTGGATCAAGTAAAGGTAGATCCAGAGTATATTATATTTTTTCTGATAACATTACTATGCTTTACATTTTGTGTTATCATAATATTACTTTTGTTTGATATATGTAGATGAGGTTTCTTTACCCTTCTCGATTGGAAAAATATATACTAAAAACAATTGGACAAAGATGGAGGCAACATAAGTCAAATCTTAAATCACTCTTTTTTGATGAAAGCAAGAGCATGGAAGCAAATAACACCAATGTTCCAAAGGGTGTGATTAAGGACCAGTGGATTTCTCTTGTTACTAATTGGATGAGCCAGAAGGCAAAGGTACATATACACTTATCAGATATACCATTTACATGATGCTTAGTCTTTCTATAGAACTATGCAAATGCATGTGCATTATTTAAAAAATTATATGACAGAATATAAGTGAGAAGAATAGACAAAATTGTACAATGAAGAAGTCGATACACACAGCTGGAACTAAGAGTTTCGCTCGGAACAGAGAAGAGCTGGTTAGTATATACGAACTCAAACATATGCATCTACAGTCCATTTGCATAGTATGTTGTCATTACCAACTATTAAATATTTTTATCATTTAACCGATAGAGGCAAAAGGATCCGGAAAAGAAGAACCCACACAGAGTTGTCCTGTACATTCATACACACCAACACAAAAGCGACAAGGACAAGACGGTTATTAATGAACACGTGGTATGATGTCTACTCTCTATTATTGGAATTTAAATTGTTGTTGTGTATATTGTTATTAATTACGCTTCATGTATTTAGGTTGAATTGAAAAATATTTTATCTAAGAGGCCAGATTTAGCAGACACTAGTTCAGGCAAGACAGCTTGGAAAGGAGATGCCTTAAATACAATACTAGGAGCAGACAAGCCTGGATATGTACATGGGTTGGGACTAGTGCCAAATCCTAATCAGTTTTTTGGTGTATCATCTTCACGTCACTTTCAAGACATGTACCTTACTTCATTGGAGGATACACAAAACGAAGATCTTCTAGCTTTTAGACTTCAGTTGGAGAAGGTCGAGGAACACATAAAAAACCAAGATGCTAAAATTCTAGAACTTAGTGAGAAGAGCTCCGAAAGAAAGGTAAATTTAGAAAACTTTTCAATTGTTAAATACATGTACTAATTTTTATTGTTCATTATAGGGTTCTGCGAGTCAGATATCTTCATCTCGAGATGCACCCGGTGTTGCTCAGAAAAACTCAAAAAGGAAAGTATGTATCCTTAGAAAGGTCGAAGTCAATTAAATAAATATGATCTTATTCTTATATGATTTTTGATTTACAGAGAGTATATGGTGATCTTCATAGTCAACAATTTGATTCTGTTGGACAACGTAACAATGTGATGGTACTGTACAGATGCATTAATATATTCCTATTCATTTTTTGGAAAATCCTCATATCTTGTCTTTGACTATAGAGCAAGGAAAACTTTCTAAATGACATGGAGATGCAACAACCAAACAAACGTCCTGCTACAAATAAGGTTTACCCGTTCTTATATTGTTTGTAGCCCAACGTGGTTGAGCACAAAAATAGTTATTTCAGTATCAGTCTTTGATATAGTTTTTGCCAATGTTACAATATTTCTTTTGGTGTAGAATAATAAAACTTTGGCCCACGATCAAAATGTCCAGTCTAGGAAAGAAAGAGCTATTGCAGAAAAGGTTAGTTCACTTCACTTTTTGGAATTATCTCTTATGTAGCTGTTGTCATCTAATCCATTCTGTAGTTATCTATTTGTCCATGCTTATTGATTCCAGAAATCGTGTCCATTCTTATCTGTTTGTTCATTTAAGGATGGCATGGTTCATGCTTTTACTATTTGTAACTTTAAGTCTCCTATACCTTAGGATCAGGGCATTGACCTCCAGCACAACCACACACATGAACGTTTTGAAGTTCCCTCTACAAACACGGTACCTTTCTTATTCATCATGTATACATTTATATTATGTTTTCTGCTTCTATAACTTTTGATTATCATGCATCTTCTCATTACTATGGTGGCTAGAACATGAAGATCCCAAAATTGGCTAGTGCAACAAATATATCTATAGTGGAAAAATTATTATTGACCGTAGTTCTTGCAATATGAGTGTTTATTTAGTCCATGCCAAACTCATAATGTATTTTTCATAGAACAAGGAAACTTTGCTTCAAGATGTAAATGCCCAACCGAGGAAGGAAAGTTCTAGTGTAGAAAAGGTTAGTGCAACTTCTTATGCTTTTTTTTAACTTTGCTTACTTCTGATTATTTTGCACTTATGATTAGCATGGCGGTCAGAACATGAAGATCTCTAAAGCGGGTAGTACAACAAAGCATGCTAATGTATGACATGGAATCTCTAACCCTTTTGCTTCTCATTTCAGTTTCCTTATGATTTAATTTATTGCATATTGATGGTGCACTATCATCTGCAGAAACAACAATGTAGTACGACAAATTGCTTGGATGCCAACTCCATAGATGTATGCACATTATGTTTGTTTATTCATGATTATTCGCATGTCTTAAATTGCATTGGAAGTTGTTTTCTCATGTACTTTTGTTTATGTAAAAGGTTGGCACCATAATATTTTTGAAGAGTTTTGGAAATCCAAACAAGAATGTTGCTCTTGCTACACTCTAAAGTAGGGACCCTGAATATACAGTTGAAGGTGTTAAACTTGGAAATCAATTCTGGGCTGTGCGTGTTGATGCTACATTAGCAAAATCTGATGAGTTGATAAGACCACTCAAAAAAGTAAAGATTATTGGTCATGCAGCAGGATTAACTATCGCATGGCCTTCAACCTTTGTATGTTACCCTCCTATAAATTTTACCCATCTCAAATTTTACTACTCCATTACTTTGATGCTTTTATTTAATGATCTAAATTCTTGTTCTTGTAGATTTCCAAGATAAATTGATAATGCCTGGTTGAGATGCTGATTGCAAGATGAAGACTACTGCTACTACTAGATGGCTTAGATTATGTTTTAGAATTTCAGTTTTATGGTGAATGTTTGAAGAACATATATATTTGTAATAGTGCAAGTGACAAATATTTTTTTATTCTCTGAAACTTGTTCTCTGTAATGCAACATAGTCGATATATTGAATGAAATGCTTATGTTTCCTATAATGTGGCTCCCGTGTGCACTATATGCATTGACCTGGTCATTATTATTGGAAATATATAAAATACTATCTGTTGATCATGATATGTAGCTACGTTCTGTTATGTCAGTTTCAATTTGTCAATTTCAAAATCCATTCCTCTGGTGTATCACCAACGCATACGAAGTGTGGTTATCCCCTCCTTATACACGTTGCTATCTTACAACACTTATGATCATCGATTACCAACACATGTTTTTGCGTTGTCGTAGGCCCTTGCAACGCCACCAACGGCAACGCATACTAATCCGTTGGTGTAGACCTTGCCAACGCATATATGGACATTTGGCAACACATCCATGCATTGCTGAAGGGGGGGTCATGCTGTAGTGCGCGCAGGAGGATCCTCCTCGGGGCGTACCACCTCGGATTCCTGGTGACCAGAGGAATGTCGGTGAGGATCTTCCTCGCGATTTGTGCCTAGTTCATCTTCTTCTACAGGTTGTTCAAAACGGAATTCTGGACTGGTTGGAGCACCGCTTGAGCTGCGGTTTTCTTCTGCTTCTTCTGCAACCTTATGTGCATCAGTAATGAGAACAATAATAGGCACATGATTATCAATATTTTGTACACCCTCATTCGAAGAAGATGTGGAATTTTGAAGGAGCAATATTTGTTGTTTGAGAAGGGAACCGGCATTAGGATGAAGAGAGGCAAAAGGAAACACATTCTCATCAAAAACAACATCACATGAGATATAAATTCTGCATGTGGAGACATCAAGACATTTGACACCCTTGTGCATAGGACTATAGCCAAGAAAAACACACCGTTTTGATCTTAATCTTGCGCTTGTTCTAAGTACGAAGGTTGGGCCAGCAGGCACAACCAAAGGTTCTAAGAGCATCATAATTTGGTGTGACATGAAGGAGACGTTATGTAGGAGTGTCAAGATTTAGAACTTTGCTAGGAAGCAGATTTATGTAAAAGGTGGCAGCGATAAAAGCTTCATCCCAATATTTTAAAGGCATGGAGGCATTGGCAAGTAATGCTGGACCCACTTCAACTATGTGACGGTGTTTTCTCTCAGCAGAACCGTTTTGTTGATGGGCATGGGGACATGAAACATGGTGAGTGATGCCAATCTTTTGAAAGAACCCATTTAATTTCTCATACTCGCATCCCCAATCAGTTTGCATAGTAACAATTTTCTTATCAAACTTGCGCTCAACATATTGCTAATAATTAAGAAAGGCTTGATAAACATCAGAATGCTTCTTAATAAAATATATCCAAGTAAATTTAATGAAATCATCGATAAAGCTTACATAATACGCATGTTTTCCCACAGACAAAGTAGTAGGACCCCATACATCATAGAATACTTGCTCCAACAGAGAAGTGGAGACACTAGATGACACATGATATGGCAACTGATGAATCTTATCTAACTGACAAGAATCACAAACATATGTGGGTACTATCTAGGGTGTAAGCTATTTTATTTCTCCTAAGAACATACTAAACCAAAAATGAAGAAGGATGTCCTAAACGGCGATGTCATGTGGATGATGATGGCTTTATTCAAAAGAAAGAATGCTTGGAGGTCTCATGAAACATTGGCACCAAGGGATAGAGACCACTATAGCACGGTCCTCTAAACAGAATTCTTCGAGTTGCTTGGTCCTTGAATAAAAATAAGAAAGGATGAAACTCAATAGAAACATGATTATGAAGGGTAAATCGATGAATAGATAAAAGATTCTTGGATGCATTGGGAACAAGAAGAATATTTTTAAGATCAAAAGAACCATGAGGGGTATTTAATTGTGGCATCCCGCAAAACCACTACTAGAAAATCGCGTTGAATTTGTGCATTGCATCGGCATCATCATGCACTGTTTGTCTGCATTATTTGAAAAGCCTAGTTTCGAATTGTACAAAAACCCCTCTTATTTTTCGAACACAAAACCCCAATCGCATCGGAGATTTTATTTGTCTAAAAACTGGTTGCAAAATGGCCTAGTTTTAAATTATACCGGGCAAAACAAACACAAAAAAACTAAAACAGTCCCACCTAAATACTAGTCTCACCCAATCTATTCCTACCCCCCAATCTCTGGCTGCCACATCCCCCCTTTCACCCAAAATCTACCCACCTGCCACCTCACCAATCATTCCTATTCCCCCTCTCTCTCTTTTCTCACCCAAGCCCCTAACCTCTCTCTCTGGCCCCCAGCCCTCCACTCCTTTAACCACAGCCCCACCACCTTTGGGCCCCCACGCGCCCCCACGCGCCCAGCCCGCCGGACCGGTCCACCCAGACGCACCCGTCCACCCACCCACCCACTCCCTCTTCCTGGACCCCTAGGCCCCACTGTCGCCCCTGACCCCCCCCACCGATGCCCCCACCGTCTTCCACCTCCTGCCGTGTCCTCATCCCACCTCCTCCCCGCCCCTCGGCGCTCCCGCACCGAGCCCCTCCGGCCCTCCTCCCTCTCAGCGGCGGCAGCCGGTCCGCCCCGCCGCACCCCTGCTCGCCCGACCCCGTTCGCCGTCACCGACGCCATGCCCTCCTCCCGCCCCGCGCTCTGCGCGCGCCCGCGCGCCCGCACTCCCCATCGTCGTTCCCCGCGCCACCGCCTGCCGCCTCGGCCTCTGCCTCCAGCGCCGCCATCGCGCCCGGCCCTCGAGCTCACCGCCCTCGGTCTCCTCACGCCCCGCCCGACGGCTCCGCCCCGCCTCGCCACGCGTGCGTCGAACCTGCGCCCGGAGCCACGCGACCCCCATCTCCTCAGGCTCGTCGCCGACTCGCGTCCCCTGCCGCCGTCAAGCACCGCGAAGCCCGACCCGCCGCCCCTCCTCCCTCCGCCTCTGCGGCCGGCCGCCCCTCCTCCTCGGCGCCCGGCCACCGCCCCTCCCTCTCAGCCGCTGCCTCGGCCGTCCCGTCCATCTCCGCCCGTGCGGCCCGTCGACCGCTGGCCGTCCACAGTGACCCGTCGCCACGGGGAAGCTTCGCCTCCGTGGTTACCGAGGCGCTGCCCGCTCTCTCGGTGTCGCCAAGATCTTCCGGTACAGATCGACGCCAAGTTCTTCCACGTGGACCCTTTGAACCGAGCCACCCGTGGCGAGTGCATCGACCCCGACCGAAGATGCCTGAACACAAGTTCGCTGCTCGAGCGCCAGAACTCCTTCATGGACACCGATGGCGAACCCGGTGCGTCAAGCTCTCCTTCCCGACCGTCAGGGTCCAGGACATGGAATCGCCAGGATCATCCCCAGAACGCCAAGTTTGCCACGAGAACGCCCCGAATGTTGACACCGACTCGATGGCGCGAGCCCAACAAGACCCGCGCAACGACAAGAACGACCCCGTGGGACCCAGCAAGATCTGGCCGACGACAAGAACGACACCGACCCGGAAGCACCCGTTTCGCCCCTGACACCAAACCAAGTCCTGCTTCCCGGATGCCGAGGTCACCGACACAGAACGACAAGATCTACCCCCGATATCCAATAACGCTCCCGCCGAGACCGAACCGTCGAACCCTGGACCCCGAGACCAACCCCGAACCCCGGAACCCCAAGACCGTCGAGACCCTAATGTGTGAACCCTTTCCCGGAACCCTATTTTATAACATAATAACAACTTGTTGCATATTGAATTGCCATCCTTGCATGCATATCTGTGGTTTGGGGGCCTTATGCCGATTCACCTAATAATTAAATATGGGGCCCATACGCGGGCAAATCTAGTCTCATATTGGCCTCATTTAAACATGTGTAGCGAACCGGTTCCATCTGTTGCTTTGCTAAACAACATTTAAATTGTGGGGTAGCTAAACAACTTGAACCACCTAATTAATTGTCGGGACCCCGGTTCCGCTTAATATGACCCAATTGCATCGCACCTTACCATGCCATACATCATGCATGCATCATGTCGATCTTCTGCCGTTGTATTAAATAGTGCATCCGGTGTTCTTCTAGTGTTTTGGTTCTTCGCGGATAAGGCCGTTGAGTTGATGCGAGTGTCGACCCGATCTTCAGTTGAACCCTTCGGCAATGTTTTCAGGCGAGCATCTCCCTCTTTCTACCTATCTTACTTTTATAGTCTTTATTCCCTCCTGTTGATCTATTGCTATCTGTGTTGCGATGCTCTAGTTTTCGTACCCGTGATATCCCCTGCAGCCTTATATTGCCTTGGACACATCCTATTACCTGTTATTTGGTAGATAGTTGGACTTGCGCGTCGTAGTTGCTTGCTCAAGTGCTGATGTGTGTCGTCATATGTCACAGTTGCTGATGTATTGCCGCATGTTGATGAGGGAGATGATCATAGTTTTATTTATCGTCACTTTAATTTCTGTTTAACAACTAAAATTGAAATAAGCAGAGGCATCGGTGGGTGATAGCAAATATTTGGTTTCTGAACGCCCACTTGTGTCCCGTAAGACCCCGAGTACTTGATACCTGTTCCTTGATTTATCGCGCTATCCACATCCGGGAGGTATATGGGACCCCCCTGAGCCAGAGCTTGATTCCGTCTTATTTCTTGGGGCCACAAACTAGTTTGAGGTTTTATTTACGATCCTGTACTTATGCTATGCTACTTTCTGTATTTAAATTGTGTGAGGAGCACACTGTACTGTTTAGGAATTGTGACCCGTTTACGTGGTATCGACAAGCCCAGCCACACTTTCGGGTTCCCGATCGTTTACCGGCCCCACAAACCTTGAGGCCGTCTCGAGTCTAACCGTTCTGGAATCTACTTAAGGGTGGCCCCTGAAATATTTCTGAATCCTGTGATTGTTCGATCGTGAAAGCCTCGTTGGGTTTTGTTTTGGTTTTCGAGGTTGATCGGCGTGTGTTGCTATTGGTGCACCCGGCGGGTAAAACTTTCTGAAAGCCGTGTCCGCGGATATGGACGACTTGGAGCACAGTATCTCGATCATAGACAAGCATAACTAAAGTTTATTGCTATAAATTTGACTTATAATGACTAGTAATCAGCTTCACTATAATGGAATGGCTAATTAATACTGCCCACAATTGCTTGTTTGGTTGGTCGCTTGCGACCATTGTACCTGACTAGTAAGTATTGCAACTACAACGGAATGGCTGAATAAAAGTACCAACAACTGTTGGGTTAAGGGTTATCTCATGCTATTCATATCTGATTAGTAAGTGTTACAACTATAACGGAATGGTTAATTAAAAGTGCCCACTGCTTACTTTATCAGGATGATTATCTAAACCTGACTAGTAATTGCTGCAACGATAACTGAATAAATAAAACTGCCAACGGTGTGAGTTCCTCGGTTGACTTCCTCGTTTGGTCTCGAGGGGGAAACACCAGGATGGGTTTGTTTGGTGCTAGCCTCAGGTTGGATCCGGATAGGTCATTCTCACCCCTCTCTGATAACCGCCAGTTGTATCGAGTCTCTATAGGTTGTTTAGTGCATGCTGCCGCTTGATCCACCATACCTATGTAGGCGAGGACCGCCAATTCTAGCCTCGGTGTCTTGGCCTCGATCGACGCTCCTTCTTTTTCCTTTGCCCTTTGTCGGCACCCTTTTGTTTAAGCAGGTTTTGAGATCGATGCCGTTAGCGGGGTTACCCTTCCGCTTGGCACAGGCAGGGTTATGGGCGCCATTGGTTATTCTTGAGGGCTCTTAGCCCCATTTGCTTCTTGTCCGTAGTCGGACTCTACCGTTCAAGGTGATTTGGATTTTTATATATTATATCGTATACTTGACTCCTTGAGTCAGTTATATATATATCACTGTGGGTCCCATCGAGGACTGATGTGTAATGTTATTACTTCGTTTTCCACCCGCACGAAATTGCCTGGTGGGCACCTTTGAATCGTTTCTATGCGGGTTTGGCGAATTTTGCTCAAACTTGCATAGGTCCGATTCTGAGGGTGTTACATTAATATTGCAGACCTTGTCTTGCCCATGGTACCTGTTGGTAATGAGGAGCTTACTCAGCTCACTAGCGACGTGATCAGTGGCACCAGAATCAGCATACCAGTTTGTGTCAACGCCATAGGGAGCAGCAGCAAGATGTGCCCCCTTTTCTGCATCATCCCTCTTTTTCTTGTTATCAAAATAGCGCCACCAGCACTCACTAGCAGGATGTCCATGCTTATTGAAAATTTGGCAATCAGTGTCAACATATTTGGTGGGTGTACGGTCTGGGCGCCGTCCACCACCATCATTGCGCCTATCATGGCAGTCATCACGCCAATCTCCACGGCGGTCATCATCACGAGGCTCATCACGGCACCAGCTGCGGTCATCATCACGACGCTCATCAAGGCGCCAACTACGGTCATCATCTCGTTAGCGATCACCACCACCTGCACCACCTCCACGGTAGGAGCCACCAACGGGGTTGCAACCATGGGGAGGTGGAGAATAGCCACGACGAGGAGGGGTGCGACCACAGGGACGCTCGTAGCCTCAGCGAGCCAGGTTGGCCGAGGAGATGAAGGAGCCATTTTCTTCAACACCATTGCGCATGTCATATCCACAAAGTTGCTCATAAAATTCATCAATAGTGGTGCTCGAGTTATCATTGACCGAGGTGATCAAAGAGTTGTACTCTCCCTTGTCCAGCCCATGAAGAAGGTAGCCCAGAAGTTCATCATCTCCAATGGGTTTCCCGAGGGCTGAGAGTTCAGAAGCAAAGCCCTTCATCTTGGTGTAATACTGATCAGCGGTCATGGTGAGTTTCTTGGTATCATTGAGCTTCTCACGCATGTGTTGTGCCTTGGTGCGAGACGACGTTTTGAACATGCTATTGACGCCGGCCCAGGCTACAGCAGTGGTGTCCATGCCCAGAACATGCGACAAAATCTCTGGTGATAGCGAATTCAAAATAAAACGCAACACATGTTGATCCCGAGCAATCCAGGCTACATATGCAGGGTTCTCAACTTGGATCTTCTTCTTCTCAGAGTCCTCCGACTCGATGGTATTGGTAGGGGCATAGTTAGAGCCGTCGAGAAGGCCCATGACATTAGCTCCACAGAACACCGGGACGATGAGGGCTTGCCATAGGAGGAAATTGCTCCGTGTCAACAGCTGGGTCGACGGGCTACCCAAGGCAGAGGCCAGACCAGAGCTTGACGACGAGGAACTCATAGCTTGAGGTGGAATAGATCGTGTCATGGCAGGATTTTGGCATGATTTTCTGTCGTGGCAGGAGTTGTCGTGGCAGAGATTCCAGTGTCGATTTCTGCCGCGGCAGAGAAGAAACTAGGGTTTCGGGTTTTGGTGGTGGGATCTGGCTAGGGTTGTGATGGGGGCTTGGTGTGGTGTCTAGGGTTCTTGGTGGGGTTTGTAGGAGGTGCGGCGGTGACTAAAACAGCAGCGACAGGAGCAGTTCTTGGGTTTGTAGATGCGGCGGCGGCAGATGTTTTGGTTGTAGGGATCGTAGATTGTTGTATTGGTCGTGGTTGTTGTGTAGCGGCGACAGAGAGAAGCTCTGCGGCAACAACGATGTTGTTTGGGTGCTATACGGCGACGGCGGCTTGGGAAAGCGGCGGCGGCAGCTAGATCACGAGAGAAGGAGCTCTGATACCATGTCAAATAATTATGACGGGAACAACACTTGAGTCCATACTGATTTCACTTTAATACATGAGGCCGAAGCCTCGGCCTAAGCCATGTTGTACATGGAAAGATACAAGTGTATCCATATACAAGAGTTATACGGTATACACAAATATAAAGACCTATTACAACTAACACAAGCTACTCAACTGCGTAGGAAGCACTCCCTCTGTTTGGAAATATAAGATGTTTTAGCTTTGTAAATCGAATGTATCTAGATGGTTTTTAGTGTATAGGTTCGTAGTTGTTCGGACTTATACACTAGAAAACGTTTAGATACATTTATTTCATAAAACTAAATGTCTTGTACAGTATTTTTAATCGGAGGAAGTAAGAAAATGTATACAAATCATGACACTGCATTGTTATTTCCTTAGTTGCCGATCCAGCAACAGCCACCAGTGTGGATTAGGTGCAAGCCCAACACATTGCCGATCCTGAAGCGGCCACTAGGCTGGATTGAATACAAGCCCACCATATGAAAATAAACACAGAGCACGAAGTCCGTACTGGCTGTGTTCTCCTCGTGATCACGCAGTTATGTTTATTTATATAGCCATACATATATACTCCATCCGTTTGGAATTATAAGTCCCGCGCATAACTAGGTTGCTAATTTAAATAACAAAATATAAATAATATAGTATAAAAATTATACCACTAGAAAGTTTAGAGATTATATTTTCTAATGGTATAATTTTTATGATATATAAGTTATATTTTGTTTGTCAAATTAACAACCTAGGTATGCGCGTAAGACCTATAATCCCGAACAAAGGGAGTAATCTTCACCTCCTTAGCCATGGGCTACCTTCTCAACGAACAGCAGATCACCATGTAGGCTCGGTTCGGGAGCCCGACATCTGTGAGTGGTGAAGCCGCCACCGATACTGCTGTGGTTTGGAGAAACCCCATAGCCGTCATCTCTGCGACGGCCTCAAACGATGTTGCACAGGCTTTTTATTCGCCACACCAACCGGGGGGATCTACGCAGTCGAGCAGGGTGTTGTGGATATAAAGAAATATTTCTATATTTTTTTATAAAGTTGGTCAATTTGGTTAGTTATGACAGATACAACAAACCACCATTTCTCTCATCGGTCTCTTTCGTTGATTCCCTGAGATATCAGGTAATGAATAACCCATTCATTCATTTTCTTTGTCGAGCAGGGTTTGGATCCAGTTCAAGCGCGAGGTTACCGGTGTATTTAGTGAGAAGCTGGCGTTTAGGACAGTCTCGGTAAGTAGCACGTGATATGTCCGCGCATCTCTTTACTTCTAGTTCATTACAATAATGATGCTAGATTATTATTTTGATTGAATTCTATTCTTGTAAAGTGCGCGAGGCAGCCACATGGGTCGAATCTATGTGGATTCTACGTATGCGAGTTCATTCACACGTTTACCACCGAACACAATGATTATAGAGTCGATGTAAGCAATGCATTCACACTATCATTTTATTACCGTCACATTTTGTTATCATGATTGATATTCATATTGAGCTCCTTTTTCTTCTATATAGTTTGAGAGGATGCGGGATCAACTACTACCAGCGCAACGCGTACTAGCAATTGTGGAGAAGCTGGCGGGATTTATTGTCAAAAAGATCGTAGACGATGCCAGAGAATTTAGTGTGAATAGGAGCTACTGATCTCCATGTAATCAAAGAGACGTGCTCTAGTCCCAAGATTTTGTGATCTCCATGTAACTATGTAAATTGTATATATTTGTATCTCGATATCGTAATACAAGTTATCTTATATATGCACGAATGTGTACGATATCTGGTGGCATAGAAATATTCAAAAACTATGTTGAAATGAAAAATAAGTAAATAAAACAATAAAAAATGAAATCTCTGCCGCGGGCAGAGAAAGGGCACAAAATGCTGCCATGAAAGAGAACCACTAGTCCAAGGTAATGCTCTGCCGCGACAGAGAAAATGTGCAAAATGCTGCCGCGGCAGAGACCCACTAGTCCTGGTTGGTGTTATGGACCGGGACTAGTGGGGGTGCTCCCTGAGCACGCAGGACAGCCACGTGGACACCCACTAGTCCCGGCTGGTAACTGGGCCGGGACTAGTTTGGGCCTCTAGTCTCCTTGAATTAGTCCTAGTTTAAAGGCCCTTACAGCCTGGAACTAGAGGCCCTGTCTCCACTAGTGTAGAACGAAAATGCCTTCTCTCAAGCTTCAGTCAGATCAAATTTTAAAATCTTCGAGCTCTGGCTTCATTAGTTCTCTACAAATTCAGAAACAAATCATAATCTGGCTAGTTGTTCTCTCTATTTGAAATTCTGCAAAATGTTTCAAGACCCTGCAGCTATATATATACTCCATGGGGAGCAAAGCACTTTCGTGCCTCGACTATTAGCCGAGCACGTACTGCCTAAAGGACAAAAAAAATGTTTATTCGTTTTTTACTTTTCTGTCCTATGAAAATGGTTTATGCAAACTAATGTTTGCCGTAATCGCTTTGAAAAGCAACCCCGTATTATTGCAGTGTACAATCTCGAACTGGAATCGATGCACATAAAGGGTAACAAAGTTATGACAGATACAACAAACCACCATTTCTCTCATTCGAAACTCGTTGCTGTTAGCTGTTGCGATCATTGCAAGACCCTTTCCTGTCCAATGAAAACGGTTTAGGCAAACTAATGCTTTGTCATAATCGCTTTGAAAAGCAAACCGGCAATCTTCGTACTATCTCAAACTGGAAGCGATGCACAAAATCGTCAGCGGATCACTAAGTCACCACGGTATCACATCTCTTTCTCATGTGAAACTCTCGTAGCTGTTAGCTGTTGCCATCAATACAAGACCTTCTCTCTCTTTTTTTTTGGAAAAATCCAACGATCTATTCATAATAATTAAGAACAGTATAAAAAGCTTAAAAATGATAAAAATTACAAATAGGTCCATGCACCACCTAGACACTAACCCTGGGCTGAAGACGTGGCCGTCCTCGCCCGTCCATTACTGGAATCGGACAAAGCTTTTCTTAGTATAGTTTGTTATACTAGATAGACGGAAAATCGTCGTGCTAAGATACCAAAATACCAGCGCACTACAACAACATTCATCACAAATGATGACAATCGTAGATCGAAAGAGAATAGCCTGGAATCACACCAGCAAAAGAGAAACACCAGTGGAAAACGTGTCTATAGTCCCGGGCCGTAACGGGTTCTAGTCTTCAACCTCCAATCAACCTCCCCAATGAAGCTGCCCAGGAATTCTGGGAGAGGACCATTCCGCACGGTACCATCCCGACTGCCATCGCCAACATGATGAAGAAAGGGTACGTCCATATCTTATCGTCTTCCAACTGCTACACTACAGTAAATTAGACATGGATCGATAAGGAGAATGAAGTGTAGCTTCCTAATGTTAACGGTGGTTCTCACGCTTTTGTCTCTCATGACACTCCAACGCGTGCCAACGATGAATCAAACCAGTCCTTGAGCTGCTTGTTTTTCTACTCAACGAAGTGTAATGGATCCCCACCGAGCGCGCCGTCTGCCATGGTCGGTCTCTTATTTAGAGAAAGGGACATAAAGGTTGGCAAAGTGATTCTTCCGGTACTAGCGACCCTACCGCCGAGTGCCAACCTTTATGTCCTTCTCTAAAGAAGACACCGGCCACCGCAGCCGGCGTGCTCGGTGGGGGATCCACTACACTTGGTTGAGTAGAAAAACCAGCAGCTCAAGGACTGGTTTGATTCATCGTCGGCACGTGTTCGAGTGCCCGAGAGACAAAAGCGTGATAACCGTCAACATTAGGAAGCAATACTTCACTCTCATTATCGATCCATGTCTAGTTTGCTGCAGCGTAGCAGTTGAATTAAGGTATGGACATACCTTTCTTGATCATGTTGGCGATGTCAGTCGGGATGATAATATTCGGAAGGGTCTTCTCCCAGTATATCTGGGCAGCTTCGTTGGGCATATTCATTGGAGAAGTGGCCTCACAGGCGACCGTGGAGAGGAGAAACGCTACGGCAAGAGCAGGAGGCATGATGGGTTTGTGTGATTGATTGATTGCTTGGCTCTCGGATAGGTCGCACCAGTATATATAGGCATATAGCAGCTTCAGGACTTAAATTTATTTAGATGGTTTTTTTTCTAGCTCTCTCTCTCTCTCTCTCAGACACACAAAACTTGTTGTCGTCTCTCTCTGTCTAACCCACAAAACTTGTTTGCCGTTAGCTGTTCCAATCGTACACTCTTAGTATTTCTCACGTGAATGCTGTTAGCTGTTGCGATCCGTCCACTATTACCTCTATTTTATGCAGAACTTGTACTCCCTCCGTCCCAAAATAATGTCGCAAATTTATCAAAATATGGATGAATCTAGACACCATTTAGTATATAGATTTATCCAAAATTTGAAAAAACCAAGACATCTATTCTTGGACGGAGGGAGTAGATGTTATCTATTGGAACGAAAAATGCCTTCTCTCAAGCTCCGGTCAGATCAAATTTTAAAATCTTCAAGCTCTCGCTTCATTAGTTCTCTACAAATTCAGAAACAAATCATAATCTGGCTAGTAGTTCTGTCTATTTGAAATTCTGCAAAATGTTTCAAGACCCTGCAGCTATATATATGCTCCACGGGGAGCAAAGAACTTTCGTGCCTCGACTCTTCGCCGAGCACGTACTGCCTACGCGACCAAAATATAATGTTCATTTGTTATCTACTTTTCTGTCCAATGAAAATGGTTTATGCAAACTAATGTTTGTCGTAATCACTTTGAAAAGCAACCCGGTAATCTTGCTCGAACTGGAATCGATGCACATAAAGGGAAGTAAATTACAAAAAACCATCACAATTGGGGCAAGGGTAACAAACACCCACCAAAATGCATATTTTTCGGTGGTTTTCTTATGTAGGGTTGTTATTCTCGCTCCAATTAATTGTGGTGGTTTTTTTTAATTTACTCTATAAAAAGTAACAAAGTTATGACATATAACAAGAAAAATAGAAACCACCATTTCTCAAAACAGGCTATTCACCCCACTTTATAAATAAAGCAATATCCAGTTACCAACCAGGCATACAACATAATCGACGCTAACTGCGCCAAAAGGGAAAAATAAAAAAGGTGGCAACGCTGGGGCAACAGCACATCGAAGCCCAATAGAAGGAAAAACAAAAGTAAGATGAGGCCAGAGCAACACAAATACACTGCCGCGCCGAGGCCGACACCAACGCCCTCATGGAGATGGGGCCGCGAAGAGACCCGCCTGACTATGAAGAGCCTGGAGAATGCCGGCGAGGTGCTCCTTGTCCTTCCGCCTAGCAAGCGGGGACCACTGCTAAAGAAAACCAAGAAAAGAGAAAATCGAGTCAGATGCCCGGCGCGGAAACACGTGCTCAATCACCATCTTGTTGCGAATATTCCACAGGGCCCAGGTCATGGCCGCAAACACTAGCCAGAAGAGGCGACGCCTGCCTCTAACACGGTTTGCCTCCGTTTCCAGGAACTCCCCCAGGTCGTCGGCGTGCCACGAAGGCCCCAAGGCGTCCCGGATGAAGCTCCAAAGAAACTGGACAGCAGGGCACGAAAACATAATATGCGTACATGTTTCTGGCGTCCCACATAGGGTACAAAGCCCATTGCCTGGCCCGTTTCTCTTGGCTACCTCCACCCCAGAGGGGAGATGGTCACGGAGAAGCTGCCAGACAAAAATCTTCTGACTAAGAGGGCAGGGCGCTTTCCAGAGTAGCGCAGTCCACCCTAGCTCCGGTCCCTGAAATAGGGACCGATAGGCCAAGCCCACGGAAAACCCTCCTTGGGGGGAGGGTTTCCAGGAAACCAGGTCCCTTTCCTCAGAAAGGGACGAGGGTAGAGAGCCCTGTAACCGGGCAAACTCAGCGGCCTCAGCCGCACTAAAAGGTCTCCAGAAAGGAATGATCCAGGTCCCGTCTATCGCCATTTCCGCCATGAGCCCCAGAGGGGAGGCGCAAATGGCAAACAGGGACGACAAGGACATGGAGAGAGGAGTGTCGTCAAGCCAGGGATCCAGCCAAAAGAGCACTCCACGACCGTCGCCCACCGAGAAGGAGGCCCCCCAGCGGATGCCATGTTTGATGCCCTAGATGGCACGCCAGAATTGGGAGCCCTCCCTGCGTTCACAGGCAAGAAGGGGGCGGACCCGCATATACTTGGCCTTGATGAGTTGTAACCACAGGCCCCCATCATCCTTGAGGATGCGCCACACCCATTTCAACATGAGGGAAATGCTGAAGCGGTGGGAGTCAAGGATGCCAAGGCCCCCAAGGGACTTGGGGGTGCAAAGGTCTGCCCATTTTACCATATGGTATTTTTGGTGACCATCCCTAGCCGCCCAAAAGAACCTCGATAACTCCTTAGCAAAGTTAGCGTGGATGCCTTCGGGGAGTAGGTATAGTCCCATTTCGTACATGGGCAGACTAGACAGACAGGCATTGATCAAAATCATCTTGCTACCCTTAGTCGTGAGGCGGGCCCACCAGGGTTCCGCCTTTGACTGAACCCGTGAGACCAGGGGAGCGAGATCCTTGATCAAGATCCGGGTATCGCGCACAGGCATCCCTAGGTAGGAGATGGGGAAGTCAGTAAGGCGGCAGTTGAGATTGGCTGCGAGACGAGTGCGATCCTCCTCCGAGTAACCAAGAATCATCACCTCGCTCTTGTCGAAGTTGATCTTAAGCCCCGACATCGATTCAAAGCACATGAGAAGGAATTTAAGGTGAGCAATGCCATTCTCCGAGCCCTGGACCATGATCATGGTGTCATCCACATATTAGAGGTGGGTCACCCCCCCCCCCCCCCCTGGGGATAAGATGTCCTACCACTCCAGAGATATGGCCAGAGTTATTGGCTCTATCCAAGATCTCTGCAAGGACATCTACAGCCGAGTTAAACAGGAGAGGTGATATGGGATCACCCTGTCTAACTCCGCAGGTGGGTCTGAAATAAGGCCCCACCTCCCCATTAATATTGATGGAATTGCTACCACTCGTCACAAATTGCATGATCCAGCCAATCAGTCGAGGATCAAACCCCCTCCTCTCCAGTGACATACGAAGGAATGGCCAGTCCAAACGATCATAGGCCTTCTGAAAGTCCAACTTGAGAAACACCCCTCTCTGACGACGGATCTTGATCTCATGAATAATTTCATGTAGGGCCAGGACACCATCGTGAATTAGGCGACCCTTCAAGAAGGCAAACCGGAGAGCACGCGATCCTGGTCAGCTGTTAGGATCACTACACTATCACCGTATCACATCTCTCTCATGCGAAACTCGTAGCTGTTAGCTGTTGCGATCGTAGCTGTTGCGATCATTGCAAGACCCCTTTCCGTCCAATTGAAAATGGTTTACGCAAACTAATGCTTGTCGTATTCTCTTTGAAAAACAAATCGGCAATCTTCGTATAATCTCAAACTGGAAGCGATGCACAAAATCGTCAGCGGATCACTACGCTATCACGGTATCACATCTCTCTCTCATGTGAAACTCATAGCTGTTAGCTGTTTCCATCATTACAAGACCTTGTCTCTCGTTTCTCCAAAAAAATCCAACAATCTATTAATAATTATCAATAGCAGTATAAAAAGATCTAAAAATAATAAAAATTAAAAATAGGTCAATGGACCATCTAGTGTCTACTATATAGAGACTAGCGCGAGCTGAAGATATGCCGCCGTTCTCGCTCATCCATTATGGGAGCCAAACAAAGCTTGTCCTAATATAGCTTGTTGTACTAAATAGACAGAAAATCGTCGTGCTAAGCCCCCAAATACAAACGCACTAGAGCATCATTCATCCCCACAACCGTAGATTGGAAGAGACTAGCCTAAACCACACCAACGAACACAAAAATGGACCGGATATCAGGAGATCCGCCAGATACACAACTCCACGAGCCCTCCGTCACCACTACTGAACGCACCAACGAAACGAGAATAGGTCGTAGAGGACATTATCCTGACTTCAAAATATAGCCGTCGTCTCGGCATCCCGAAAAGACAGGAAGACAAACTAAACTACCATCTTGGAGTACAAGTCAAGTTAGGCTAAAGTCCTAACTATCCTAAACTACCATAACAATTGTATACGTACAATACTCTAACACTCCTCTGTAGTCGTAGCGGTAGCGTCGTAAACAACAAGAACGTCACAAACGGTCAGACTGGATGTGGCATCCCGCAAAACCACTACTAGAAAATCGTGTTGTTTTTGTGCATTGCATCGTCATCATCATGCATTGTTGGTCTGCATTATTTTGAAAAGCCTAGTTTGATTTATACCAATACCCCTCTTATTTTCAAACACAAAACCCCGATCGCATCGGAGATTTTATTTGTCTAAAAACTGTTTGCAAAATGGCCTTGTTTTAAATTAAGCAGAACCAAACAAACACAAATACTAAAACAGTCCCCCCTAAATCCTAGTCCCACCAAATCCTATCCTACCCACCACTCACAGGCCGCCACCTCACCCTCTCACCCAACTCCTACCCACCTGCCACCTCATCAATCCACCATCCCCTTTTTCCTCTCTACCCCTTTTCTCACCCAGTCACCCTACCCACCCTCCTAAATCTTTCCCTTACCGCTGGGGCCCCCACTCCCTCTGGCCCCACCCGCAGCCATCTCTCCACTCAATCCCTTCCCCAGACCCCACCTGCCGGCCCCCCCTCTTTCCTCTCTCCTCTCCCTGTCCCGCGTGGACCCGCGCCTGGCCCCACACCTGGCCCCGCGTGCGCCCCCCCGCTCTCTCCCTCTCTCCTCTCTCTCCCTTCTCGTCTCTTCTACCTCCGGCTCCTCCCTTCCCCAGCGCGCTTCGCCAACCCCGAGCGCCGCTCTACTTCCGCATCTCCCACCCCCGCCGCTCCTCCCGGCCTCGCTCCGGCCACCGCCTACCCTCCTTGTCGCCTCGCCTCAGCGAGCGCTCGCCGAGCCGCCTTTCCCCTTGCAGGCTCGTCTCCCCGTCTTCCAGTCCCTTCGGTCTTCGCGCGCCCGTCGGTCCTCTTCCATGGATCTCTGATACGGTCGACGCCCTCTCCTAGCGCCTCCTGGAACTTCTCGTCGTTCGGTGTTGATGCTCCTGGTCAGCTGCTGAGCCCCATGTGGACACCCTCGTTCCGCTGCCTCATGCCTCTTCTGCTCCGTTTGTATCCATTTTTGAGGTGGAGTCCATGCTTCTGCTGGTTCCGTTCTGTGGAGTGCTGCCATTCTATGGATCGAGACGGGGAAACAAAGTTGTAGCCGAGAGATCCTGAGAAGCAAGGGACCCGAAGGACCTCCGACAACGAACCCGCCGGTACCTCAAGATCTTCCGAAGGCCGAAACCTCGAGCGCGCTGACCCGGATCCGAAGACCGAACTCGATAACTGCCAAGGCCGACACGGAACGCTAAAACCCGTTTCCGGTTCCGAGACCGATCCCGGAGCCCGGAACCCGAACCCCTCGCCAAGATCTTCAGTGCCGAGACCCGAGTCCGACACCGACAACCAAAAACCGCGGAACCGACAAGTTCGCCTACCGGACACCGTGCAACAAGATCATCTCTCGGACGCCCAGGTCGCCACCCGGAACGCCAAGTACTCCCTCGAGGACGCCAAGACCGACCCGACACGAGGACGCGACAAGACCTTCGCGACGACAAGATCGGCCCCGACCTGGGTAGAGCCGAAGACCGCCAAGTACTTCTTCCCGGAACGCAAGATCTGCCCCGTTGTTCGAGAACGTTTCCGCCGAGACCGACCCGTCGAACCCTGGACCCTGAGACCAACCCCGAACCCCGGAACCCCAAGATCGTCGAGACCTATAATGTGTGACCCTTATCCGAACCCCTATTTTTATAAATGCTAAACATAAAACCTGTTGCATATTAAATTTTCATCCTCGCATGCATATCATTGGTTTGGGGGCCTTACGCCGATTCACCTAATAATTAAATATGGGGCCCATATGCGGGCAAATCTAGTCTTATATTTGCCTCATTTAAACTTGTGTAGCGAACTGGTGCCCTCTTTTTTCTTGCTAATACAACATTTAAATTGCGGGGGTTTCTAAACAACTAGAACCATTTAATTAATTGTCGGGACCCCGGTTCCGCTTAATATTTCCTAATTGCATCGCACCTTGCCATGCCATACATCATACATGCATCATGCCGATCTTTTGCCGTAGTATTAAATAGTGCATCCGGTGTTTCTTCTAGTGTTTTGGTTCTTCGCGGATAAGGCCATTGAGTTGATGTGAACTTACCGATCTTGGATGAACCCTTGACAATGTTCTTCAAAGTAGCATATCCCCTTTCTACCTATCTTACTTTTATAATATTTATTCCCTCCTGTTGATCTATTGCTATCTGTATTTGCGATGCTCTAGTTTCCGTGCCGTGATATCCCTTGCGATGATATTGCCTTGGACACATCCTATTACCTGTTGTTTGGTAGATAGTTGGACTTGCGCGTCGTAGTCGCTTGCTCAAGTGCTGTTGCGTGTCGTCCAGTGCAACAATTGTTGATGTATTGCCGCATGTTGATGTTGGAGATGATCATAGTTTTACTTATCGCTCACTTTAATTCCTGTTTAACAACTAAAATTGAAATAAGCAGAGGCATCGGTGGGTGATAGATAATATTTGGTTTCGAGCCCACTTGTGTCCGTGGGACCCCGAGTACTTGATACCTTTTCCTTGATTTATCGCTATCCACATCCGGAGGTATATGGGACCCCAGCGAGCTTGATTCATCTTATTTCTTGGGGCCACAAACTAGTTTGAGGTTTTATTTATTATCCTGTACTTATGCCATGCTACTGCTTTATTTAAATTGTGCGATAGCACCTGTCTTGTTTAGGATCGGGACACGATTCATGGTGTCGACAAGCCCAGTTTTGGGTTCCCGATCGTTCACACCGTATACCCAAACCTTGAGTCCGTCTCGGAGCTTGCTTACTTCGTTGCGGGTAGCTTAATGGGGTGGCCCCCTGAAATATTTCTGAATCCTATGATTGCTTTGTCGTGAAAGCCTCGTTGGGTTTTGATTTGGTTTTTCCGAGGTTGATCGGCGTGTGTTGCTATTGGTGCACCCGGCGGGTAAAACTTTCTGAAAGCCGTGTCCGCGGTTATGGACGACTTGGAGCACAGTATCTCGACCATAGACAAGCATAACTAAAGTTTATTGCTATAAATTTGACTTTATAATGACTAGTAATCATCTTCACTATAATGGAATGGCTAAATAATACTGCCCACAATTGCTTGTTTGGGTGTCGCTTGCGACCATTGTACCTGACTAGTAAGTATTGCAACTACAACGGAATGGCTAAATAAAAGTACCAACAACTGCTGGGTTTTGGGTTATCTCATGCTATCTACATCTGATTAATAAGTGTTGTAACTATAACGGAATGGTTAACTAAAAGTGCCCACTGCTTACTTTATCAGGATGATTATCTATACCTGACTAGTAATTGCTGCAACGATAACCGAATAAATAAAATTGCCAACTGTGTGAGTTCCTCGGTTGACTTCCTCGATTGGTATCGAGGGGGAAACGCCAGGATGGGTTTGTTTGATGATAGTATCAGGTTGGATCCGAATAGGTCTTCCTTACCCCTCTCTGATAGCCGCCAGTAGTATCGAGTCTCTATAGGTTGCTCAGTGCATGCTGCCGCTGCCGCTTCAGTCCACCATACCTATGTAGGCGAGGACCGCCGAATTCTAGCCTCGTGTCTTGGCCTCGATCTTGACGCTCCTCTTTTCCTTTGCCCTTTGTCGGCACCCCTTTTGTTTAAGCAGGTTTTGAGATCGGCCGTTAGCGGGGTTACCCTTCGGCTTGGCACAGGCGAGTTATGGGCGCCATTGGTTATTCTTGTGGCTCTTAGCCCCATTTGCATCTTGTCCGTAGCTGGACGCTCTATCGCTTTCAAGGTGATTTGGATCTTTGTATATTATATCTGTATTCTTGACTCATTGAGTCGCCGTGATATATATCTGCTGGGTCCCATCGAGGACTGTTGTGTAATGTTATTACCGTTTTCCACCCTTGCGAAAGTGCTGGTGGGCACCTTTGAATCGTTTCTATCGGGTTTGGCGGGCGCTAAACTTGCATAAGTCCGATTCTGAGGGTGTTCAGAGTGGTATCGAGCTCGGTTGCGATACCCCACAAGTCCAGCCTGTAGGATAACCTAGCTAACGGCCGAAGTAGAGTGTCAAAACTATTTTTGCAAAATCGGTTGGATAGTTCTGATTAGGTCTGATTTTACTCCTTACCCCTCTGCTATTCTCCTCTTACCTCTACGTGTTTTGAATCCGCTCTCTTCTCTTTCTTCGAGTCCAGGACTTCTCGTGGTTGGGTTTTCCGTCGTATCTTCAGGGTTTCGCTTCCTCCTCTGATAACGGTGATCTATCATCCGGTGTTCAAGCTGCCAGAGGAATCCGTCTACCGTGGTACCGTTCTGTGTTCCTTGTTTGTGCTTTCCGGTATTTTCCGACGCGACGACATCATCTACGCCAGATCCGATGCAGAGTCTGCATCACTCCTTTGTTTCCGAACCTCGCTTGTCGAAAACTTCAGTCTGATTCCGAGAGTTGGTTGCATAATCCGCCTATTCGTGTGCTGAGTAATGGTTTGGGTGCGCGATGGACTGATCACCATCCGACTACTCTTATCATTCGCTCTTGTACATCGAATCAGTGGATCCCGCGATTTTACTCCGTCCACGGAAGCTAGAGGTGGCTTTATTTGTTGATACCTCTACCTTCGCCTATGTTTCCAGGAGTGTTCCCTCAACGATCACGGACAACGACCTCTTGTTAGTGGTGTCGCGAGGATCTACACGATGCGAGAAGATTCAAGTCGCCGCTCTTCTTCCGGTACCATGAGGCGGATCTCGAGGGCGAGATCCATTGTTAGTGGTGTCGAATTGTGGCATCCCGCAAAACCACTACTAGAAAATCGCGTTGTTTTTGTGCATTGCATCGTCATCATCATGCATTGTTGGTCTGCATTATTTTGAAAAGCCTAGTTTGATTTATACCAATACCCCTCTTATTTTCAAACACAAAACCCCGATCGCATCGGAGATTTTATTTGTCTAAAAACTGTTTGCAAAATGGCCTTGTTTTAAATTAAGCAGAACCAAACAAACACAAATACTAAAACAGCCCCCCTAAATCCTAGTCCCACCAAATCCTATCCTACCCACCGACTCACAGGCCGCCACCTCACCCTCTCACCCAACTCCTACCCACCTGCCACCTCATCAATCCACCATCCCATTTTTCCTCTCTACCCCTTTTCTCACCCAGTCACCCTACCCAACCTCCTAAATCTCTCCCTTACCGCTGGGGCCCCAACTCCCTCTGGCCCCACCCGCAGCCATCTCTCCACTCAATCCCTTCCCCAGACCCCACCTGCCGGCACCCCTCTTTCCTCTCTCCTCTCCTGTCTCCGTGGACCCGCCCCACACTGCCCGCGCCCGCTCTCCCTCTCTCATCTCTCTTCCTTCTCGTCTCTTCTACCTCTGGCTCCCTCCCCGCTTCCCCAGCCTGACGCCGCTAACCCCAGCGCCGCCTCGCCTCGCCCGATCTCCCACCCCCGCTCCTCCCGGCCTCGCTCAGCCACCGCCACCCTCCTTGTCGCCTCGCAGAAGGCCTTCAGCCGCCTTTCCCTTGCAGGCGCCTCGATCCCCTTGTCGGTCTTGGCCGTCGGTCCTCTTCCATGGCTCTCGATATGGTCGACGCCTCTCCTAGCGCTCCCGGAACTTCTCGCTGCTCGGTGTTGATGCTCCTGGTCAGCTGCTGAGCCCCATGTGGACACCCTCGTTCCGCTGCCTCATGCCTCTTCTGCTCCGTTTGTATCCATTTTTGAGGTGGAGTCCATGCTTCTGCTGGTTCCGTTCTGTGGAGTGCTGCCATTCTATGGATCGAGACGGGGAAACAAAGTTGTAGCCGAGAGATCCTGAGAAGCAAGGGACCCGAAGGACCTCCGACAACGAACCCGCCGGTACCTCAAGATCTTTCGAAGTCCAAAACCTCGAGCGCGCCGACCCGGATCCGAAGACCGAACTCGATAACTGCCAAGGCCGACACGGAACGCTAAAACCTGTTTCCGGTTCCGAGACCGATCCCGGCGCCCGGAACCCGAACCCCTCGCCAAGATCTTCAGTGCCGAGACCCGAGTCCGACACCGACAACCAAAAACCGCGGAACCGACAAGTTCGCCTATCGGACACCGTGCGACAAGATCATCTCTCGGACACCCAAGTCGCCACCCGGAACGCCAAGTACTCCCTCGAGGACGCCAAGACCGACCCGACACGAGGACGCGACAAGACCTTCGCGACGACAAGATCGGCCCCGACCTGGGTGGAGCCGAAGACCGCCAAGTACTTCTTCCCGGAACGCAAGATCTGCCCCGTTGTTCGAGAACGTTTCCGCCGAGACCGACCCGTCGAACCCTGGACCTTGAGACCAACCCCGAACCCCGGAACCCCAAGATCGTCGAGACCCTCTAATGTGTGACCCTTATCCGAACCCCTATTTTTATAAATGCTAAACATAAAACCTGTTGCATATTAAATTGTCATCCTCGCATGCATATCATTGGTTTGGGGGCCTTACGTCGATTCACCTAATAATTAAATATGGGGCCCATATGCGGGCAAATCTAGTCTTATATTGGCCTCATTTAAACTTGTGTAGCGAACCGGTGCCCTCTTTTGTCTTGCTAATAAAACATTTAAATTGCGGGGGTTTCTAAACAACTAGAACCATTTAATTAATTGTCGGGACCCCGGTTCCGCTTAATATTGTCTAATTGCATCGCACCTTGCCATGCCATACATCATACATGCATAATGCCGATCTTTTGCCGTAGTATTAAATAGTGCATCCGGTGTTTCTTCTAGTGTTTTGGTTCTTCGCGGATAAGGCCATTGAGTTGATGTGAACTTCGCCCGATCTTCGGATGAACCCTTCGGCAATGTTCTTCAGGCGAGCATATCCCCCTTTCTACCTATCTTACTTTTATAATATTTATTCCCTCCTGTTGATCTATTGCTATCTGTGTTGCGATGCTCTAGTTTCCGTACCCGTGATATCCCTTGCAGTCGTATATTGCCTTGGACACATCCTATTACCTGTTGTTTGGTAGATAGTTGGACTTGCGCGTCGTAGTCGCTTGCTCAAGTGCTGTTGTCGCCCAAGGCTGCGCTTGTTGATGTATTGCCGCATGTTGATGTTGGAGATGATCATAGTTTTACTTATCGCTCACTTTAATTCCTGTTTAACAACTAAAATTGAAATAAGCAGATGCATCGGTGGGTGATAGATAATATTTGGTTTCCGAACGCCCACTTGTGTCCCGTAGAACCCCGAGTACTTGATACCTGTTCCTTGATTTATCGCGCTATCCACATCCGGGAGGTATATGGGACCCCCTGAGCCAGAGCTTGATTCAGTCTTATTTCTTGGGGCCACAAACTAGTTTGAGGTTTTATTTATTATCCTGTACTTATGCCATGCTTTACTGCTTTATTTAAATTGTGCGACAGATAGCACCTATACTGTTTAGGATCGGGACACGATTCCGCGGTGTCGACAAGCCCAGTTTTGGGTTCCCAGTCGTTCACTGACGTATACCCAAACCTTGAGTCCGTCTCGAGCTTGCTTACTTGCTATGGTAGCTTAATGGGGTGGCCCCCTGAAATATTTCTGAATCCTGTGATTGCTTTGTCGTGAAAGCCTCGTTGGGTTTTGATTTGGTTTTTCCGAGGTTGATCGAGCGTGTGTTGCTATTGGTGCACCCCGGCCGGGTAAAACTTTCTGAAAGCCGTGTCCGCGGTTATGGACGACTTGGAGCACAGTATCTCGACCATAGACAAGCATAACTAAAGTTTATTGCTATAAATTTGACTTTATAATGACTAGTAATCAGCTTCACTATAATAGAATGGCTAAATAGTACTGCCCACAATTACTTGTTTGGGTGTCGCTTGCGACCATTGTACCTGACTAGTAAGTATTGCAACTACAACGGAATGGCTAAATAAAAGTACCAACAACTGCTGGGTTTTGGGTTATCTCATGCTATCTACATCTGATTAATAAGTGTTGTAACTATAACGGAATGGTTAACTAAAAGTGCCCACTGCTTATTTTATCAGGATGATTATCTATACCTGACTAGTAATTGCTGCAACGATAACCGAATAAATAAAACTGCCAACTATGTGAGTTCCTCGGTTGACTTCCTCGATTGGTATCGAGGGGGAAACGCCAGGATGGGTTTGTTTGATGATAGTATCAGGTTGGATCCGAATAGGTCTTCCTTACCCCTCTCTGATAGCCGCCAGTAGTATCGAGTCTCTATAGGTTGCTCAGTGCATGCTGTCGCTGCCGCTTCAGTCCACCATACCTATGTAGGCAATGACCGCCGAATTCTAGTCTCGCCGTGTATCGCCTCGCATCGACGCCTCTTTTCCTTTGCCCTTTGTCGGCACCCCTTTTGTTTAAGCAGGTTTTGAGATCGACGCCGTTAGCGGTGGTTACCCTTCCGCTTGGCCAGGCAGGGTTATGGACGCCATTGGTTATTCTTCAGGCTCTTAGCCCCATTTGCATCTTGTCCGTAGCTGGACGCCTATCGCTTCAAGGTGATTTGGATCTTTGTATATTATATCTGTATTCTTGACTCATTGAGTCGTTATATACATCTGCTCGTGGGTCCCATCGAGGACTGTGTAATGTTATTATTTCGCTTTTCCACCCGCACGAAGTGCTCGGTGGGCACCTTTGAATCGCTTTCTATGCGGGTTTGGCGGAAGCGCTAAACTTGCATAGGTCCGATTCGAGGGTGTTACACGAGTGCAAGTAGACCAAGAGGGTGACATCCCTAGCGATCGCGGGAGTGTCGTAGACGATGTCGCGGCGCGGATGCTTGGACTGTAGAAGAGGCTGATGATGCTCAAGCGAGGTGGAAGCCCTTGTGCCGATGTCGAGGGAGCGGGGAGCGTGGAGCAGTGCCGAGGTTGATGTAGCCGTGCGAAGGGTCGCCGTGGTCGATGTTGTGGTCGGGGTTGCCGGTGTCGATGTATCCGCACATGAAGCCACAAGCGCATAGTGCGCGAAGAGGATGACGGAGACGCGTCGAGGCAGGTCGAAGGTGTCGATCAATGCCGGAGTCGATGCAGTCTGAGCCGTCGGGTACGATCGGCGCCAAAGTTTTGCCAGAACTAGGCACACGTCGGGGACGAAGGCACATCTTGGTTCTGCCAGAACCTAGTATGCCAAGAAGAATGTGTCGCTGATGCGGTCGAGGAAGTCGTAGAGGAAGGTGCGATGCCAAAGAAGACGTTATCATGCCGACGAAAGACGAGGCGTCCGGCGCGAGTTTGCCAGACTCGGGAACGCGTCGGGGACGAAGGCACGCACCGGTGTTGCTAGTACCAGGCGTGCAGGGGTAGTTGCCATCATCAACCTGTGCACCAGTATTGTATGACGATGCCGACGAGTTCAATGTGGAGAAGATATAGAAGGTGGCGAAACCAACGGCGACCTGAAGTGGTCATGCTAGACGCCTAGAGAGGCGCGGCGGCGGTACTCGAAGTAGGCGAAGAAGAACCCGACGGCATGACGAAGACCATGCGCAGACGGCGGTGATCCGCACCGGAGGAGATGGTGTGGTGGAAACCGAGAACGTCGGTGCGCGGGAACAACGAAGTAGACTGCGTTCAACGACGCTACGACCCGAGGGGGTGGCATAGCTGCAGGGCGCAAGTCGGTGCAGCGGCTGGGAGACCACCAGCGACGTACACGCCAAGGAAGGCGCGTTGGAAGCCGGTAGCGTGGACCAAAGACGGCGGCGCTGCGGCCTGAAGGGGCGACACATCGGCAACCCGTAGCTCGATCGGTGGTAGGCGCGTGCTCAGGGACGTGCTTGGCGTAGACAGGCGCGGGATCGGTTGATCAGACCGACGGTGCGCTGTATGCGCCATAGCATGGAAGACGCGTAGATCAAAGTCGATGGCGGCGTTGTCGGTGAAGTCCCGGACGATGACGAGGAGGACGATCCGAGGGGGGGGCAACCACGGTAGCCTTCCAAGGAAGGCATAGCAGCCGTCCGCGGTGCACGGCAGCCTGCCGTGAGGCCGCAACAGCCTGCCGAGGCAGGCGCGGCAGCGTAGAGGGCAGGCGCACATGCGCGGTGTAGATCATCGATGCCGATGGTCGGAGTAGAGGCGCGGCTATGACGATGGCGGTGGAGGGCCACGCAATCCGATCTAAGATCGGTAAACCAAAAAATAAAACCGATCAAGAGATCGGAAAAAAAGACTTGCAGGGCAGCCGATCACGGATCGACGGACGAACCCTGCGTACGGGTTGCGCGGCCCCCGGCGGAGATCATGGAGATCGACCTCCCCGGGGGCGGCGCGGCGGAAGCGTGCCGGCGGCGGCTAGGGTTTAGGATCGGTTTAGGCTGATACCATGTAAGAGTATGAGATTGGCGAAATATGTTGAATGTATTATTGAGCCTCGTGGGCGAGTATATATAGACGTACAGGGATCATCTTGGAGTACAAGTCAAGTTAGGATAGAATCCTAACTATCCTAAACCACCATAACAATCGTATACGTACAATACTCTAACACAAGGAACAAAAGCCATCATGCGTCAAGGAGTACATAAATTAGGGGATCTGATCATTACTACCCCTCCCCTAAGCTCCTACAAACTTATATAATGTTAAACACAAGGACGGCTCGAATTGCTTGATACCCTTTCATAATTAGTATATACATGTATATGTAATCCTATACAAAACCCCGTATATGCCATGTTCATGCACGGTGGTAATAGTGGCGGTTGGGTCCAGCGAGCCGGCGGTGACTTGGCCCGGCCGGCACACGCGTCATCTTGGCCATATAGGCATGTGTCGGTAGGGCTGGCGCGGCGGCAACAGCGCGCGGAGGCGATACAGGAAAGCTTGGCGGCGGCGACGGCCGGACAGTCTGACAGGATATCCGGCGACTCGCCGGATTGTCCGACAACTTGTCCAGCTAAAAGTTTCCAGCTATAAAAAATTAACAGGAGCCCACAGATTGTGAGATGGCCGGCAGCAGTGGCGGCGGTCAGGGTACTAGATGGTGGTGGGCAATGCCGGATCATGTTCCGTGCGGGAAGACCGTATATCTTCAGGTCCCGATCCATTTGTCTTTACATGGATAATACTCGGTTTGAATATAGATTTGAATATATACATAAACGTATTTATACGAGTTTAGTGGGGAGGGGTAGTACCGGATCAAACCCCATTAATTATTCAAACATGTGGAATCTTGTGGGTTTTGGAATACCTTACATGTGAATTTCTGCATGTATTATATTAATATAAGTTGTGAGAAAATTTAAGGGCCATATCAACGCACAGACATTAAACTAGCTAGTCATCCTAACTTTATTCTTTCTCACATGAAAATGAGACGGCCGACATCTGACCCTGGAGCATCATATGGCTTATGAAAACTTCATGGAAGAGAGATTGTTGAGTTCCAACTATACGTGCAAAAAAAGTGCACTGATCAGGTTTTCTGTTGGATAAGAGAGCTGCAGAAACTGCTGCAAGCTTGGGCAGTAGAAACGTTCAGAAATATCCTCTAGGTATCTGTAACTGTAAGGCCTCCTCCGTTAAGATATGCTCACTGAAATCAAAAGAGCTCTGAAATTTGTGAAGAAATTGCACAAACCATCAACTATTGCTATCGTCGTTGCGCAAAACACCAACTTTACATGTTTTTTGCACAGACCACCAACTATTGGTGTAATACGTTGCACGTAGGTCCAAATCACATATTAGATTTATTAATTGCAAATCTAACGACCGGGGTCCACGAGGTAGTGATGATGTGGCGGTCACCGTGTCTTTCTCCATTGTGTCGTTTCAAAAAATTAGAAAAATAAATAACTTTTAGTAATGAAAACAGTATAAACTATCCTATAAACTAACTAATCTAGAAATCTTTGAAAGAATTTTTTTTAATTGTTGCAAGTTTTCATATTTTTTGTATAAAGTTTAAAAACATACTAGATAATGGCACATGGATGCCACATCATCACACCATGGGGCCCGGTCGTTAGGTTTATAGTTAATTCACTTAATATGATATTTGGACTTGTGTGCAACATGTTACACCAATAGTTGGTGGTTTGGGCAAAAAACATGTAAAGCTGGTGTTTTGCGCAATAACGATAACAATAGTTGGTGGTTTGTGCAATTTCCTCAGAAATTGTAGACTAGAGGGAGTTAATAGCATAAAACCACCACTTTGAGAGCAAAATTTACTGATTGATACCACTTTATGAAAAGGATACAAAAAACCACCACAAAATTCGTTAATTGTTTCAAAAAAACACCAATTCGACGCTAAACCGGAATTGACACCGCTTTTGACCGGTCGGGCCCACCGTAGAGCTGACATGGCACCCGATAGACGGCTCCTGACACCGCCGTTAACGGAGCATGGGCCCACATTCCCTTGGTAGCATAAAACCACCACTTTTATACTTAAATTTCAAAAAACCACCACATTTGAATAAAAAATTAAATGGAAAATATTTTAATATGAAAAGTGCTCAGATATATTTGAATATTTTTAATATAAATTTATTTACTATTTCAAATAAGTAAAATATGATTTTTTTTTGCTTCTATTAGTAATGCAAACTTTGGAAATTCATAACTTCAACTATATAATTCCAAATAATATAAATAATATGTCTAAATTTATTAGAAAAATTTAAGAAATCCATTTCTAACATCCATCATGCATGATTCACATCTCTTCCTCTCGGGTATTACAAGAAAAAAATAAAAAACGTGTGTACATATGTGATGCACGACCACGACTCTGTTCCGATCAAAGCTAAGTTCTATTTTGGTGAGCACGCAAAGGAAGGAGTGCCCCCATCCGTCCTTTTTGAATTTGTTTGCCCCTGGGTATTTGCTCATTTCATTTCGTTTGACGAGCTAGCTGCTCAAGTTATTTTTCCTAACTTGCTGGACATACCCCTTATGATGGGGATTTCTTTTTCTCTCAATCTTCTCTCTCATCTTCAAGAAAAACCTCAGCTAAATAGGTATATACATGCATGTACAACATGTGATCATGTGATAATCTATGATTATGACAGTATAGTGGTACTTTGTGTACCACTTGAAACAACACTTGTGGTTTCTACATGTTCGCACCACGTTGCCCAGAAGGTTTGCCAAACCATTATTTGGTTTGTATATACTATTCATTATGGTATACAAGTATCAAACTTTGGTGGCTGTGATAGAAGTATTGTGAGATGCTTTATCTTGATTCATGTGTAGATAGCAAGACGAGATGTTCTTATTTAGGTGAAAGGGTCGTTCGATGAGAGAGAGAGAGAGAGAGAGAGAGAGAGAGAGAGAATGCGATGATATCAGGATGATGTGCTATAAACATCGTTTCTTTCGTATGAATTTCAAGGTCTTAATATGCTACCAAGGGAATGTGGTTTTATACTATTAATAACTCAGTCTAGGGGCTCCTGCCGATCTCCGTGGTGTACAGAGAAGGGCAAGTAAGCAAGAGGCATGGTTTTGTACTTTCATGAGAGGAATTCGATGCGTAATGGCTTCAAATTTACAGATTTCATTCTAGAATTCATCTTTTCCTACCACTATTTCTATTTCCAAACTTGTTCTTGTCCAATCTTCGTCTGAACTACTTGGCTTTGCCAGGAATTTCACATCATCTGATGGCCGACTACCCGTTAGACGAGCGGCTCGCGTACTCCTGGACCATCGCCCCAAAAACCGACGGCCTTCCCAACAGCTTGGAAGGAGCATCAAACTCTACCACCAACCCTGAAACAACCGGAAGACACACAAAATTCAAATAAAATCGAACTTTTCTTTGAGTCTGAAGGACACCAGAAAACACAGACGATTGATGTAAGAAGCCTCATCATACCTGCATCTAGAACCAGAACCCTATCACTGTCCATGACGGTCGGGACACGATGCGCGATGCTGATGAGGGTGCACTCCCGGAACTCCTCCCGGGTGATCTTCTGGATGGCCGCGTCCGTCTGGGAGTCGACGGAGGCAGTCGCCTCGTCCATGAACAGGATCTGGCTCCGCTTCAGTATGACGCGACCGAAGCAGAGGAGCTGCCTCTGTCCCACGCTCCAGTTCTCCCCCATGTCGGCAACTACAAACAAAGGAATGAGTATCTTTCTATTGTCTACTAAAGAATGGGAAGTGAATGCATACATTGCAGCAGTAAAGATCATCTTTAGTATTGTATTTCCTGCAAAAGAATTCATCCATCTGCTACGTACTTGTGTCTCGATGGTTGTGATTCTACTCTACATAGGGACCAAGAATACCATATTATAAAGCATACCTAGTGCATCAAGCTTTTCAGGTTTCGCAGCTACTGTATCTTTTAATTGGCAACGCTCAAGGGTCTACATGTGTAGGAACACATATATTAAGATCAACAGGCACAATGAAACACTCTGCTTATCAACGAGGAAGTTAGTGTGTTGGAACACAAAGCGGCTACGAACCGTACCTGCCATATCTCGGCTTCAGAATACTGCCCAATTGGGTCAATGTTGCTTCTTACGGTTCCTTCGAAGAGTGCAGGATCTTGAGGAATCACACCGAATTGAGACCTCAGATCATGAAGGCCCAAAGTGCAAATATCTACTCCGTCGATGATGATCTGCCCTTTCGCAGGCTCCACAAGCCTGAACAATGCATGTATTAAAGTTGACTTGCCACTGCCGGTCCTCCCCACAACGCCAATCTTTTCTCCACTGCTGATGCTCATTGTAATGCCTTTTAAGATTAGAGGTGTGTTTGACCGATACCTGACCTGAAAAAAAAACAATACTCTACGGCTCAGTTACCTATCAATCACCTAGAGAATAACATGGTAAAAAAAAGGCTACCAAAGGAAGAATCAGCAAAAGAGGAGAAGAAATGCTCACCTCTAGATCCGTTATGTTTATATCTCCTCAGAGAATCCATGTTTGGTGAGGGAAGACAATCTGCCACTGTCCATGTTGCCTCAGAAGGAAGACTGCTATACTGATTCACCCTCTCCACAGAGACCATGTCATTCTCTATCATACAGCTTATGGAAATTGCATAGTACACCAAGGAATTGAGAGAAAGACCGTAGGACAGAGACATGCCGACAAATTCTACATCCAAAACAATAATATCAATGTCAGGGTGACCTACTTCTTTTGCAGGTTATAAAGAATTATGAAGAGCTGGAAAGACAAAAAAATGTGTGGTTCCTATGTTCACCAGTCCAAAAACCTTGCCACTGCACCATGCACACACTTCTTCACTTCTTTATAGTGAACTGCACATCTAGCACCGAACTTGTCTTGTTGGTTCAAGAATTTTTTTATGAGCAATTGGTTCAAGACTTCAAGTAGACCATAGAAGGTTTAGCCCTATCACTGATTGTGTGTGGCAATCGTGAAGTATTAGGCTGGTTTTATATCTCAATTAGTAAGTCTTGCCAACTAGTCAATAAACAGAGGAACTGTACGGGCTAGTTTATTACAGTGCTACAATTGCAATGCCTGAATTAACATTTCATAAATCAAACTAACCCTTTTTTATATGCGATTAGTGAAGTTAGTTTTGTGCTAAATAAGTTTACTTGTTCATAACATAAGAGTTACCAAATTCGGAGTTCACTCAGTTCATGGTCCGTCACTTTATAAAAACCTAGTTGGACAGGAAGCCTCTGGTTTGCGAATCCGGCAACAAAAATTCAAGAATCTAGTCATTCTGATTCAGTGACTTCGACTTGCGAATTGAATTTCTCTATTTGCGAACCTGATGGTTTGGGTTCCATAATTATGATTTACGACCACGGCTGTCAATTTGTGACCTCATCTGGATTCAACATAAGAAAATGAACTCATCATCACTAGTGCCAAAAGGCCAAAGATAACACGAATTGACTAGTAGAACATAATGTATTAATCAACTTTTCAACTGCCAGCAACAAGCATACTACGTACCTCACTACATCACTTTAAGATAAACTATAGTTACCTATCTAGAATAGAGATTAAATTTGCCGCATTTGCTAAATGGAGCATTAGTGGACAAGGCCATGATCGTTGAGCAAGTGAAGGCACTATGCCACTACTTCCTATGTCGTGCTGGAGTTTATAATTTCAACTCACGCAAGGCAGAGCTAAAAATACAAATGTGCAGAAATAATTTATTTGGTCAGTTGATATCTTTTGCTAACAAAGAAACCTTAGTTTATTTTATCTCTTGCTTGACGTCAAACACATGATGTCGTCGAGCATAATCATCATCATGCACTCCTCAAGGTTCCTCCACTATAGCTGTTCAAGACAGAAGATTGGTTCTTCTATATTTGTACTTGATCAATATCCTACTTACAATAGGAACTCCCTTGTAAATTCCCGGTAATTTTGACAGAAGCCCAAGACTTAAATTGATCAAAATTAATTACATCAACAGACTGCCAAGTGCACTCAGCATGAAGTTTACTTTGTCCGATGAAATGCAATTTATAAATACTGATTGATGGGGATTTAATAATACCTTTCTTGACAAAATTGTTAGGCAAACTGATCATGAGAAACGCAGTTATAGACAACACAAGTGTGCCAATTAGCTCCAGGCGAAACCCAAACCACCGATTAGCTGCATAGTTATGGAAAGACATGCGCAAATTCGAATTAATTCTGTCCAAGTTTGTTCGGTAAAATTCATCCTCTTTCCCAAAGCATCTAATAGTTGGAGAGCCCAAAAATGTCTCGGTGAGGTGATCAATAACCGGTGCTCTTGTTACTCCTTGGAGACGAGTTAGCTCTTGAGATATCGCAATATAACGATTCTGAAAGATATAAAGAAATGTCAAATTTCAGCTTTGCAAGGATTCCCTTAGGATATGGTGACATGAAGAATGGTTTCAGTCCTAACATGTATTGTATATGTTAGCTGGATTATACCCGGTACCACATGTTCGTAAGCGATGGGGAAGCTGCTATGACAGACCATGCTACTTGGCAGGTAACAATGCTGCAAACCACGAAATGCATATGGATATGCCGGCACCCGTTTGGAATAAAAGGGCAGTGTCTATTTTAGTTTGATCAGACGATGCCTGAAGAAAGAATACACAAGGGTAATAGTACTTAAACAAATGATTTATACATAATTGTTAGCATGACTTGTAACAAACTAAATTTGTGGCTTCATAAGACATACCCGGCTTAGGATCCTTCCCGAAGGAGTGGTGTCAAAAAATGACACTGGAGCTCGTAGAATGCTGTTAAACATCTTACTGAAAAAGGCCTGGGCAGATTTAAGTCCCAAAAATGCTTGGAAAAGAACGGTGATAAATTCAAATACAACCGAAGCAGCAACTATCAAAACATAGACACCGAGAAACATGGAACTGTCAAATATGGTGCTTCCTGATGTTTCGTATGACAGCCAGTAGTTACTAGCCATTCTGGAGCCCTCTGACAAAACAGATATAGCTAAAATGAGCATAACTCCCAACCAGCCCCAAGCCTGTGATGTATAGCTTGTATACATTCCAACTTACTAAATCCACCTCCTTTTCCTCTTCATCGATCAGCTTAGAAGAACCCTTCTTTGCTCGATGAAGCATCATTCAGATCACTGTTTTCATTACTAGATTTGGAGCTAATTGAAGGGGTCTCTGGTAATACCGTGGTGGCCAGAGAATTCTCAGTATTCTGAACATGGTGGCCTTGCACCCGTGGTGCTTCCATGGAACTGTGGTGAGCAGCAACAAGAGCTAAAAAATCTGAACATGAATCTAGTAAGTCACCGTAGTTCCCTGACTGAATGATCCCACCATTTTTCATTACCTGCATGTTCACATCCAATTTTATCTCTATCAGCATGGTATCTTCCACATAGTATATGAAGTATGGCATATTCTCACATGTAAAGGAAAATTAGATTTGAACAAAGAAAGTTTATAGGGACCATAGGTATGAACATTGAATCACTTCTTCCCCTAATACCTAAAGCAAAATAAAACATTGAGTTATTCGCTTCTTCTTTTCTGAAGGAAGAATATAAGTCTACTTTTCCTCCAGAAGTAATGCACACAATTGAAAATGGAACTTACGAATACAGTATCCACATTTCGTAAGAAATCCACTTGGTGAGTAACAAGCAAAATAGTCTTATTCTTGAGTATGCCCTTAAGGCACTCCTGCAGAACAAGGCTAACTGTTAGAGTGATGCAAAATAATTGGCTAAAATACTAGCATAATCATGTACTTATTGTGGCAGCTGGCATCACATTTTATCACTCAGAAAATCTTTATGCCAGGCGCCTTCCTTGCGCATTTAAAATTATGTTTCTGTTGCAAATATTCTAAATTTAATAAATTATATGAACTGCCAAACAGTAGATGAGAAAAGGAGGTCATCAACAAGATTTTACCTTAAAGATAGTCGAGCCAGTATGGGCATCGACTGCACTAAATATGTCATCAAGGAGATATATATCACAATCTTGATAAACTGCCCTGGCTAGTTGGATGCGTTGTTTCTGGCCGCCACTGAGGTTGATCCCTCGCTCTCCTATTTCAGTCTGGTCGCCGAACTCCATCATCTCTAAATCTTTCTCTAAGTAACAGGCATGCACAACCTCTCTGTACTTCTCTGGATGCATCGGCTGCCCAAATAAAATGTTTTCTTGAATAGTTCCATTCTGGATCCAAGCTGTCTGAGTAACACATGCCGTGGTCCCACATATGCTAACCTATATCAAAGAAAAAACAAAGGCAGAAAAGTAAAGTGATTTGCGAAATATGACTGATGTTGGCAAGGCAGAAAAATAACTGATTTGAAAAACATTGTGACGTTGCTAGGCGTATACATTCATGATACAATACAAGAAGCACATAAAGGCTATTATTGTCGGTGGCCTAGTTCTAGAAATTAGATGAGCTCTACAATGTCAACGTATAAATTCCATGATGTATTTCAACTGAATCACAATATAATCGTCTGCAGAGCATGACTAAGTGCGAAGAAAGAGACTGGCCCTCGTAGTAGAGCTAACTTATCCATATGATGATTTGTCCTATGAGGAGTATAATATTAGAAACCATTCAGGTTCTAGACCACATATGCTGAGAACTATTGAGGTAGACCAGGAAATAGTAAAGGGGAAAAAATAAACAAACTACAGTATGAATTAGCCTAATACAGTATGAATTAGCCCTTCGTTTAGGTGATTGGTTACAACTAGTATCCATATCAGGTTAGCACACGAAGAGGATAACGGGGTAGATTACGAACAGGTGAATCCACGCCGCATGTAAATGGGTCGGATCCCGCGAGAAGGTGGCATTACAATGTGCAGGGAGCAGGGAGGGGAGAGCAGGGAGGGGAGGGTGTCAGATCGAAGTAAGTACTAAAGCTCCCTGCTGCATCGATGTCAGATCGGATTACCTTACTCCGCTTGCGGCGTGCACCGCCACAGTAGTAGAGGCAAAACAGCAGTAACACCACTGCCGGTGTTCTGGGGAACGGGACGCCGCAGAAAGGGATCCAAGGTGGGCGGCCCATTTCCACGCAAGTTTTTTTTTTGTTTCTTTTCTTTTTCTGTTTTTCTTTATTTTAATATTTTATTTATGATTTCTCGATTTTGAAATAATTTTTTTAAAAAATTCCACTGATCTCATTAATAATTATCAACGGTAGTATAAAGAAGGATAAAAGTAATAAAAAATATAAATAAATCAAAGGACCACCTAGCTACGACTACAAATACTAGCGCGAGGCAAAGGCATGCCACCATTCTCACACCTCCAACACCGGATCTGGGCAAAGCTTGTTGTATAAAGACATGCATATGTTATCTACCTGGATATAAGAAATGGTTTGGTATTCAAGGTCACCTTATAGATATCGATATCTAAATTGATTTCTCTAAGGTACAACTTTGGTTTAGTAGAAAGTTCAACTTGTAAATTTTCTAGAGAGGTACAACTTGAAACTTTCACTGGATTGATATAGATACAAAAAAAAACAGGAAATGATCATGTAAACACAATATGTAACATCATGTGAATATTGAAATCCAAATTCAAAAGGTAGCTATTGAAATAAAAAACATAAATATTGCCATGAATAGTAGTTAGTTCCTTTTATTAATCAAACTACATATTCATTTTGTGTGACATGAGAGGCACATGTGGTATTAGTGTTCTGAAATTAGTCCGTAATGTTTGACAATTTTTAAATAATGCGTCCGAATTCTTCGAATCCAAAGATTTATGTGGCTTTTCAAAACTGTGATTTAAAATTCCTTTTGTAGTAATTCCATTTCATCATAGAGTACTAGAAATATGAAATGAGTACACTCACCTTCCCGGAGACCTTGTGCATGTCTCCCATGATGCATGACAGCAGCGACGACTTGCCGGAGCCAACCGTGCCGACCACCGCCGCTAGCTCGCCCTTCCTCACCTTCATCTCGATCCCTTTCAGCACCGGCTCCTCTCCCCCACCGTCCTTCTCCTTGCCGCTCTGGACGTCGTCCCATGCAAACACTCCGCCTTGCACCTTCACGGCCACGTCCCCGGCGCCACCATTGCCAAGACGATCCACCGCCATGCTGTCGATCTCGGCGTCCGACAGGAACTTGTCCAGCCTGCCGAGCGACACGAACGCCTGTACGGACATGGCGATCGTCTGCGGGAAGCTGCTCATGGGGCCTTCGAGCATGCGGAAGAAGGCGGCGGCGGTGAACACCTTGCCGGCATCGAGCTCCCCTCCGGCGGCGAGGTACGTCCCGAACACCAGCACCGTCATGGCGACTGGTCCGCTCGAGAACACCACGGTGCTGGCGCACTCGAAGAGTATCATCTTCTTCAGCCACCCCACCTCCTCCCGCCTGAGCTCCCGCACCCTGCCGCCGAAGGTCTCCTCCCACGCCTGCATCTTGATGACGCGCATGTGGCTGAGCATCTCCGCGAGCGCCTTGACGCGGCTGTCGCGGACGCCGACGAACCCGAGCTGGTACGTCATGTTGAGCTTGTTTGCGAACGCGGTGACCACGGTGACCGCCGCGATCACGGCGAGCGTCATGAGCACGGCGGGGCCGAGGTAGGAGTACAGGAGGAGCAGCGCCACGACGATCTGCAGCGGCATTAGCCAGAGGTCGTGCAGCCGGTGCATGGCGCCGGACACGATCCAGGCGTCCACCTGCATGTAGTTCACGATGGCGCCGGCGCCGTGCGCGCGGCGCGCGCCCGCGGAGAGGCGCAGCGACTTGCCGTAGAGCGCCGTGAGCAGCGCGCCCCGGATGCGCATGCACAGGAGCTGGCCCTGGAAGTTGTAGTGGTGCGAAGCCAGCGTCTCGACCGCCTTGCCGACGAGCAGGGTGAGGACCAGCTGGAGGCCCTCCCATGGCGTGGCGCCGTGGCGGATGAGCTCGACGAAGCGGTCGATGAGGCATGGGCCGACGTACATGGCGGCGAGCTGCGCGAGGCCGAGCGCCGCGGTGAGCAGGAGCTGCGGCCAGAAGGAGAGCCAGACTGCGACGCCCACGGGGCTCCGCGATGCCGATGCCGGCGGCGGCCAGTTGGACGCGAGCAGAGCGTGCGCCGCCTCGGCGCGGTGGGCGGGGGATATCGGCGGGACGTCGTCCGCGGCGAGGGAGCCGTTGGCGTGCGCCTTGGAGACCAGCGGGTTGATCCAACTGAACGCCGCGCGCGAGAGGAATGACGCGGTGACGTACGGCGTCGCCGCGCCAGGGCACTCGCCCTGTTCGTATTCTTGATCGCGCGCAGTGCGGGTGGATGCGACCGGGGCGGTGGTGACGGCAATGTATGCGAGCGGGAGGGAGGAGAGCAGGACAGCGAAGGAGACGATGTCGTCGGGAAAGGACAGCGATCCATCGGCCCAGCGGATCGCGGCGGAGGCGGAGAGCAGCGCGGCGGCGAGGGCTGTAGCGATCCAGAAGACGCGGATGTGCGGAGCGTGCGCTGCGTCGGCGGCTCGTTTCCCGGACGCGAGAACGGTCCACGCGGCCACGGCGTGCGCGGCGGAGTGGGCTGCGAGGAAGGCGGTCTCCGCGGCGCGCCATGGCGCGGCTGCTGTTGCCGGCAGGAGGAAGACCGCGAGCGCGAGGAGGACGGCGGACAATGCGGCCGTGACCGCGGACGCGCCGAGCGCGATGGCGTATCGGCCGTTGCATCGGATCGTCGGCTTCGTCGACGACAGAAGCGGCTCGTGTTCAGCAGACGTTCCGTTGGCGCCCCAGCGACGGACGAGGGCAAGGACGAGCGAGGTGACAAGAAAGAGAATGTCGATGGCTCCGAGTAGCGCGCGCTGCGGGCACGGCGAGAGGAAGATGAACGGGAGGGCGTCGGCAGACGACGGCAGCGAGCACTGCGTGGTGACCAGCCACGGCGGGACTCCTCCTCCCATCTCGACCGTGCGTGGTGACGCCGACGAAGACAGAGGTGTTCGACCTACCGATTGGCCTACGTTGCCGGCCAATCGGGGAGAGTAGAGTCAAACAAAGACTGGATCGATCTGCGCACTCCTCCCTGTTCACCGCCACCGTACATCAGTTCCACAGCATGTTGTCTCTGTTCCTTTTTAGCAGCACCCGCGGCAAGGCCGGGCTAGCTAGCTCCCGATTGTTCCTTACGGGCTAAGTGATCCATCTTTTCTTTTTCTTATATATGGTAAAAGGAGATTTTATTACAAACAAGATTTCGGGAAGACAGTAGACAGGAAAGAGGATAAATAAAGGAAAATGATACTGCTCCCCCGGGGGATCGATCCCCCGGGTCGCAGCTTCTGGTGCGCGCGTACGGTTAGACCAGGAAAAAAAGGAACAACCTTATCCAACCTCACACCACGCGGCCCTTCTCCTTCCCTTCGTGCTGCCGCTGAGTACCTACGGCGGAGCACCGCCACGCCAGGCGCCCCTGTTGCTCCTCCCTCGCAGAGCGCCGGCTCGTCGGTAGCCACCGCCGCTCCTCCCCGGAGCGTCGCCGTCCTCCGCCGCATGAGTTCCCGCCAACCACGCCGCCGGAGGTCCCACCACCACACCACCTCCGTGCCATGGCCGACGATCCTCGCCGTTCCTCCTGGGTGACGCCTCTACACGCTTCAGGTGATTGCAGGTGATTGAGGCGGCCAACGATGATGGTAGTAACCAAAGGGCTGTAGGAGATGCTACAATTGTTGTATAGAGGTGCTACAACGGGCACATGGTGATGCTAAGATGGCAGACGACGATGCTACCCATGGCGCCGGGCTAGGCTGATTTTGCTATTTGCTTGTTTTAGTTTTGCTACATACTTGTATCTTTTTTGCTACAATCGTTTTATTATTTTGCTACAAGCGGCGTGAGGCTCTGCTACAGAGGTGGCTGGTGTTGCTACCGCTGCAGCAGTGGCATTTCCGGCGACATCCAACTCTCCGGCAAAGTTGATTTTTGCTACACCAACATAAATTATTTGCTACAATTGTTCTTCGCTTTTGCTACATTAGCATAGTTTTTTACTTAAGTATCCGAGAGTCTCCGGCGAGAATCTCCGGCGAGAGTCTCCGGCGAATAGGTTTTGCTACACTAGTATATTTGTTTTGCTACGGCGTCTCCGGCGAGGTCACCGGTGAGGTCTCCGGCGAGGGATAGTCATTTTGTTCTGTTTTTGTGTGAACCGTTTTCTGCTACTGCGTAGCAAAAGCGGACATTATGTAGCAAAAGCGGGATTTAGTGTAGCAAAAATGGACACGTGTCAGCAGGAGGACCCGGGGGATCAAAAGTTTTAATCCCCCGGGGGACGCGTAGCACCCGCCATAAATAAATTGTTTGAGAAATAAATACGAAAACTTTCTAATAATAGAACCAGCCATGCCCCCAATGTATGAAATAGTACTTTGCATCATTGACTTCCTTGCTCTTGTCGGACCATAAAATATATACAAGATCTACGTAATACATACAATCATCTCAGTCTATATACTAATCGAGTGAAAGTCTTAGCGTTTATATGAAACTATTTATGTGAACTTATGTGCTCGTGGAAGTGTCGAATTATGTGTTTTACTTTATGTTTAATTATCGCTTGTCGAAGTTGTGAGCTATTCTTTGTCGGTTATATTTTTAATTTTGTGTACAGACCATGATATTATGCCGGTATAATATTCCGTCAAATGTCCATTTTCGTATCATATTCGTCCCGTATCCATTCCATATTGGTCTCCGATGATTTTCGATTCCGTGTTCGCTTTTAGGAGACTTTCGTTTGTTTCGATTCCGTGACACAAGAGTAAATGAAAACAAACTGTAACGCATGTTTTTGTTCGTTTCTTCGTTTGTTTTCAACCCTAATTATAACCATCAACATAATCTAAGGTAAATATGAGAAATAAATTGCTTCAGAAGTCCTGTATGAGGTTCTAAACATATTAATTGCTCAGAGAAAACTTAATCCATCACTGCGATGCACATTCGTGTTCCTATTGTACAACCTTTATTGTTTTTCCATGGGGGAAGGCCGCGACGCTATATGATATGTGCTACAGTGGCGACGAAGGTGGGCCGGAGGACATACAACACATGTACAAACTGGTAGTGTTCGTGGGCGCGTGTGGGGAACACATGGAAATAGCTAGGTGAGTCGAGACCTTTGATTCAATATTGTGATGAAGTGCGGGTGCTTCGTTTGCTCGGCAGAGATCTCATGTACGAGATCGATGGAGCAGGTGCTACATACTCTCTTCCTACTAATATCCCATCCTAGGGTTTTAGCTATAAACCTTTCTAGATTTGAAAATTTGATTGATAAAGATTTGATGCAATTCTTCATTCTCTCCTTCTTGTTATTGTTTCCTTCTTCTTCTCAAATCCCTCTCTCTGTTACTAGGAGTAAGTGGTTTTTGTTTGCTTCATCCTACTCATCCTCTACTATGAGTGTGATATTGTTATGAGCTTTGCTCCGAGAATTGTGAGCTCTAGTGGTGGGTTAGGGCTCTATTTATAGTCTTGGATGATTTATGTGGTGTTAACACCTGATTTGCATGTAGAGGTGACTATGATGCTTATACAGCCTCTCTAGGGGTTGTTTTTACGTGCAGATAAAATTTATTTTGTGGTCTAAGTTTTGTTGTGCCATATGCCTAATGAGGCCGATCGATTTAAGGTTATTTAAGTCATTTTCTTGCTTATTTTGGAAATTGACCAAGTGTCATTCCCTTATATTGTTTATGTGAGCTTGTCCAGTTGTTCCTATTACTGGTCATTTCCATTTAACTGCGTACTTACTTTAGCATGAGTGTTCACTTTCCATGTCAATTTGTTCTTTTTAATGAGTCCATAAGCTTGAGGTGATTAGGTTTTTCTCATCGAGTTATCTATTAGTGTTCTACTATAGTTGTTTGGTCACAAAACTAGGTTTAAAGTTTGGTTTCTTCATTTCTGAACTACTATTGTCATTACTACTTCCTGATGGTTTACTGCTCATGGTCCAGTGCATTACCAGTTGCCTTTCTTTCCTCGATATTGTTAGAAATAATGGGCCAATTCCTTTAGGCCCATGTGCATTTCAGATTTTTCTTAAATCTCAAAGCCCAAATTTGTGGCAGCCCATATGTGTTTGGGCTCATGTTTGTGGCAGCTCACATGGAAGTGGAGCGGGCGCTCAAGTTTAGTCCCACATGGAAAGTTGGAGGAGAGTCGCACCACCTTATAAGGTGGAGTGTTGCACCACTTTCTAAGTGAGTGGCAATAAGAGATACACGCGCGCGCTCCTCCGACGACGACGCCGCTCTCACGCCCGCTCGCCCGCTTATCTCGTCACGCCGAGCTTTATTTTGTTGCTCATGAAAACTATGAGGTTTTGACAGACGTTTCAAACAGTTACGTGGGCTATTGTAACCGACCCGAACGTGCGCAACATGGACTCGGCCCACGTTCGCCTCCGTTAGGGTTTCCTAAGTTGCTCTATATAAAGTCCTGCGCGGCTACCGCCACAACCCCACCGAAAACCAATCTAGGGTTTTGACATCCTCTCTACTTGCACCGTCACCGTAGTCTACTCCATCCCGCTTGCCGGCGTGCACTGGCGGACGGGAGAGCAGGTCTCCGGAACCACTCACCCTTGTGATCCCTGCGGGAGAGGCGAATAAGGTTTTGGGAAGGCCCGCGATCGCTCGAGTTCTCCATCACGGGTCGTCTTCCATCCAAGTCAGTGCTGCCTACCGCCGCCTTTTGTCGCGATCCGCTTGATCGTCTTCCCTAAAGTTTCTACTACAACCGAATGGTAATGCTACATGCTTCGCTTGGTTATTCATCATGTTCTGCGAGTACATGTTAAGTCTTGTTGTTTCCGATCATCCTGTTGTTTAGTACATCTAGTATGTTCGAGTTACATGAGCTAGTAGGTGGTTTTGTCATGATTTATATTCTGGAATTAATCGTGGAAATTATGCCTAATAATCCAACAATCCAAAAACCTTATTGTAGGCAATTTGCTGAATTAACAATGGCTGGTTTTACCAATGCACTTAGGCCGGATAAGTTTACCGGTGTGCACTTTAAGAGGTGGCAGTACAAGGCTGAGATTTGGATGACCACGATGAAAGTGTTTCAGATTATTAAAGGCAAACCTAAAGGAACTATGTCTGACGAGGATCAGAGGAAGTTCGAGGAAGCCAATACTATCTTTGTGGGATCCATTCTGAGCATTCTTGCCGACCATCTGTGTGATGTGTTTATGCAGATAAAAGGCGGGAAGGATCTCTGGGACGCACTGGACGCAAAGCTTGGTGCTGTAGATGCTGACAGTAAACTGTACATCACGGAGAGCTTTCATGATTTTAAGATGACAAAGGACCTTCATGTGGTTCAACAAGCTCATGAGATACAGTGCATTTCCAAAGAGCTCGAAATCCTTAAGTGTGCCTTATCCGACAAGTTTGTGGTGGGTTGCATTATTGCTAAGTTTCCCCCTTCATAGAGAAACTTTGCCACAACTCTCAAACACAAGAGACAGGAGATATCCGTTGAAAATCTGATAGCGTCTCTTGATGTTAAGGAGAAGGCTCGGGCTAAGGACACTACTGAGAAAGGAGAGAGTCATGTTACTGCCAACTTTGTGCAAAAAAGGCAAATCCGTAGGCAAGAACAAAGGAACTTCAAACCCTCCTTTAACAAGCCTGTAAAGACTACAACCTTCAAGAAGAAGAAGACGAACAGGGACAAGAGTGAACTGTCTTGTTACACTTGTGGAGAGCTCGGCCACTTTTCCAAGGACTGTCCAGAACGCGCAGACCGCAAAGGGAAAAAGGTCAAGACTGTCAACGTCGTGACCGCTAGCAATACTGATGGGTATGGTAATTTATTTACTGTTCTTTCAGTATTTCAATCACCGTGTTGTTGGCTTGATACAGGTGCTAATGTTTATGTGTGTGCTCACATCTCTATGTTCACTTCTTACCAGGTCGCTCGGGATTCATCCGTCCTAATGGGGAATGGATCACATGCTTATGTTCATGGGGTTGGTACGGTGGATCTAAACTTTACTTCCGAAAAAATCGTGCAGCTGAAGAACGTGCAACATGTCCCTACTATGAACAAGAATCTCGTTAGTGGCTCCCTTCTTTGCAGAGATGGGTTTAAGGTTGTCTTAGAGTATAATAAAGTCGTTGTTTCGAAACATGGACAATTTATTGGTAAAGGTTATGAATTCGGAGGCTTGTTCCGGTTTTCACTTTGAGAGTTTTATAATAAATCCGTGAATCATATGTGTGGTGGTGTTAATGATGATACCAGTATTTGGCATTCTCGTTTATGTCACATTAATTTTGGTTTGATATCTCGGATGTCCGGTATAAGTTTAATTCAGAATTTCACTATTGCCAAAGGTTCTAAGTGCCATAGTTGTGTGCAATCAAAGCAACCTCGAAAGCCTCACAAGGCTGCCAAGGAGAGAAACTTGACACCTCTAGAACTCATACATTCTGATCTATGCGAGATGAATGGTGTGTTGACAAAAGGTGAAAAGAGATATTTCATGACGTTGATAGATGATGCTACTAAATTCTGCTACGTTTACTTGTTGCAAACTAAAGATGAGGCTTTAGACTACTTTAAAATCTATAAGGCCGAAGTTGAAAATCAACTAGAAAGAAAGATCAAGCGTCTTAGGTTGGATCGTGGTGGTGAGTATTTCCCAAAATATTTGACGAATTCTGTCAGGAACACGGAATTATTCATGAGAGGACGCCTCCCTACTCGCCCCAATCAAACGGGGTTGCCGAGAGGAAAAACAGCACGCTGACTGACTTGGTGAATTCCATGTTAGCCACTGCTGGTTTATCAAAGGCATGGTGGGGGAGGCTTTGTTGACTTCATGTCATGTCCTGAATAGAGTTCCTAACAAGAATAAAGAAAATACCCCTTATGAGGAGTGGGTTGGGATAAAACCATCACTTTTGTATCTACGCACTTGGGGGTGTTTGTCGAAGGTCAACATACCGATCCCCAAGAAACGCAAGCTCGGACCCAAAACAGTGGATTGCATCTTTCTAGGATATGCTCCACGGAGTGTAGGCTATAGATTTCTAGTGGTTAAATCTGAGGTACCTGATATGCATGTTGATACTATAATGGAATCTCGTGATGGAACATTCTTTGAAAATATTTTTCCTATGAAAGATATGCATAGCATTGGTAGGATTTCTTCTGAAATACTTCCTGAATCTAGTGCATCTATTGAGAATTCTGAACAACCACATGAGGAATTTCTTGAGAAGGATGACGATGAACCTCTCACGAGGAGTAAGAGACAGAGGGTTGCAAAATCCTTTGGTAATGACTTCATCGTGTACCTTGTGGATGATACTCCCAAATCCATTACTGAGGCATATGCATCTCCTGATGCAGATGATTAGAAAAAAGCTGTCCAAAATGAGATGGACTCGATTCTTTCTAATGGTGACATGGTTATACCCTACGGGTACCTGATGTTAGCCTACCTGGTCTAGCCCGACGGAAGGCCCACTCGACGACCTTCCAGGGTCCATGACGTCTACGACGTTTTGGTTGCTATGAAGCCCATATGGACACGGACTCCCAAGCGCATAAGACAAGGAAAGCTCAAGACTAGAGTTTGAATACAACTTGTAACCTACTCGTATTGGTATCTGAGACCTAGCCTCCCCATATATAAAGGCTAGGAGGGTCCAACGAGGAGGGCACCCCCGATACACGTACAGAATAGACAGATCTACAGATCTGCCCAACCTCTCTCGACTCATACTCTCGCATACGCACCTCACGCCAGATCGAATCCACCCCAGAACCTTCGCCCGCCGTAATCAAGAGCGTATAAGCGAGTAGGGTTTTTCCTCCGGGACTGAACTGGTAAATCTCGTGTCCCCGGTTGCTTGTCCGTTAACTGCTCCACGATCTTTAGCATCCCCATCTTCTCCAAAACCCAAGTCCATAACAATGGGCATTGACGAGATCAAACCTCGCCAATTGGCCCGTTAGGGAAATCGAGCGCTGATTGTGCGATCGTGACGGTCCCAACCAAAGCGATCTACAACTCGACGTCTATCGGAAAACAGATCTACTCTGGCTTCTCTTTGTCAGAATTGGTGGAAATCTACAACCACAAAATCATGCGGCCAGCCTAGCGGCTGGATATCAACATTACCAAAGTGGATGGCTGATCAAATCAATGAGATCTGTATCGCATCCATAGGTCGTTCTCTTCACGTGGGCGCAGTTAGGATCGGAAAGAGTTTGTGTTGTTGAAATCAAAAAGAATTCAGCCATATCCAGATTGCCAAGACCGGGAGTGTTTCAGATCTCGTTGCTCTTCTAGCACAAGATTATTTACGTCAACAAGTCCAGAGGTTCAATCTACCCAAAATACATGCGCTGAGACTACAAGTACAATCACGACACGCATCAATAAGCATGTTTGGCATAGCAATGCGCCTCCTGCAACTTCCACGTGTTGTGAAGACCAAGGAGTCAGAAAAATATCTGACTCATCGATGCTCGTACGTGGAAAGGAAAAGAAGGAAAAAAGGACTCGAACCGATTCAAATCAGCCCAAAATAATGGCAAGCTACCAGGCTACATCGATCTCTTCGGAACTGCCCTCGCTGCATGTAACTCTAAGTCCACCGCTCTGCTATGGCCTTCGGCTGCAGTAACCCGCTGCATCCTTCGGCTGCGGTGACCCGACGCGATCTTCAGTTACGGCGATCGGTCGTATCGGCTTCGTCGACCGCGACTCAGGGGCTCCTTCGGCTTCGATGATCCGCTGCCGTGTTGACTCCAGTCCGCCACATCGGCTCTCGGACGCCGCATCGACCATATCAACTCCACGCTTGGGGGCTGCGCCCACTTGGCCACACGACTCGCGACCATCGACCCGACGCGATCTACGATTGCCGCAACTGGCCGCATCGGCTTCAGCGACCACGACTCGGGGGCTCCCTCGAGATCGGCGACCTAATGCGGCTTTTGGCTGCGATGACCCGATACATCCTTCGGATGTGGCGACCCGGTGTGGTTTTCGACCGCGACAATCTTTGGATGCGGAGCTCTCTACCACCATCAACTTCGGAAACCCGTCGCCGTTATGATTGTGGTTTGCGCGTCGACCACGTCATGGCAACCGCCACCGCCGACTCCATCCACGACAACTACCAACAAAGCTAAGTTTCCCTCTACTTAGAGTTGGTTTCTTTTTTAACTCGCACTCGAAACACTCGGGGGCTGCGCCCTCTTCGAGTAATCTAATGTGCCATCGACTCCACGCACTCGAGCACCTCGAACGCGACAGCCCGAGTAGCTGATTCTGCCTGATCGTCGAATCCTTGAACTCCGAGTGCCTCGGCAAGATACTGAGACTAAGGGTAATCAGGCTAACGAAAGGCCTAGCATACAAAGGTAAAAGTGTCGACTCGGCACCGAATCTTACTATACAAGCCGAAATGCAACTATTTTTACATGATATAAGTACTTCATAATTCGTTATGTTTTGCTGCAGCTTACAAGGATGTCAAATGCGCCGAGCTATTCTATCGGGTCCTCCAACGGAGTCGACCAGCTCTAGTCACGTCAACAGATGACAAGACCCGAGTCGAAGCATTCCTCGGATGACCACATCAATCATCGACAAAAGTGGCGCTGGCCGCTCACCCAATATAAGAAACGGCGTCGACTTCATCCACAACGTCGAGTCCTTCCGGCTAAAATGCCGCATCACTCCGCTACGTTGACTCCCTGCTCCTTATGCATGAGACGCTGACTCGATGCACTTCTGGGTCAGTGGTTTCTCCTCGCATGAGTCTCCACTCGAGTCTGCGACTCGACTAGACACTCGGGGGCTACTCCTATCAGGAGCGCTGGTCGCGCACCCGATGTACTTCCGGGTCAGCAGTACGCCCACGAGATATCCTACTACAACTCCATGATACAAGACTCGAGTTTCTGCCCGAGTCTACGACTCCGCCAGACACTCGGGGGCTACTCCAAACTGGAGCGCTGGTCGCGCACACACAAGATCTTCGAGTCCTACGTCGAATCTACGATTCCACTACGGACTCGGGGGCTACTCCCATAGGGAGGACTGATTCAAGCATCCGAAAAATTGTGTCCTACGGACCTGAAGTAAGCAACAACTGAACTAAAGTCTCTGCTCGATTCTACGACTCAAACAGACACTCGGGGACTACTCCCATAGGGAGCGCTGGTCGCGCACCCTATGAATTCTTCGAGTGCGATCCTTCGGATCAGCATGCAAAACTTTTCGGCAACTCTGCCCTAATTAACGCTAAGTGAGCAACGTCCTCCTTGGCCACCCAAAACACCTCCGCGGCAATAAACATTCGGATGTTGTGTCTGCGACGCAAAGATAAGACCTACAGATACCATCTGATGACCTGGCAACCCACACGACTGCGCTCTGCTAGTAAAAATCCATGCCAGCAGGCGCGATGAAATATCCCGACGGACGCGTTGGGTACATCATTTAAATTTACTGGAATTCCACTCCTGTAAGTCCTCCGCAGCTTGAGTCGAATTACGCCAGCATATGTTCCGGGTTCGAGTCAAGGGACTCGAATCTGAATAAGATCGTGTTGTTTTGTCCTAAGACAGTTAACTGGCCCTGATCTGTCGGGAGAGTCAGACACACACATCAACAATCCCTACACACTCAAATCATTCTCTAGCAAAGAGACAATCGCACCCGAAGATTGAAGAGTCTCGGCGAATCTACGATTCATTTGAACACTGGCCATCGACATGGTTATACCCTACGGGTACCTGATGTTAGCCTACCTGGTCTAGCCCGACGGAAGGCCCACTCGACGACCAGCCAGGGTTCATGACGCCTACGACGTTTTGGTTGCTATGAAGCCCATATGGACATGGACTCCCAAGCGCACGGGACAAGGAAAGCTCAAGACTAGAGTTTGAATACAACTTGTAACCTACTCGTATTGGTACCTGAGACCTAGCCTCCCCATATATAAAGGCTAGGAGGGGCCAACGAGGAGGGCACCCCCGATACACGTACAGAATAGACATATCTACAGATCTGGCCACCTCTCTCGACTCATACTCTCGCATACGCACCTCACGCTAGATCGAGTCTGCGCACCAGAACCTTGGTTCCGCCAGAATCAAGAGCGCAAGCGGTGAGTAGGGTTTTTCCCTCAAGGCCTGAACCTGGTAAATCTTGTGTCCCTGGTTGCTTGTCCATTAACTGCTCCACGATCTCCAAAGATCCCCATCTTCTCCAAAACCCAAGTCCATAACAATGGGCATTGACGAGATTAAACCTCGTCAGATGGAACTTGGGAATTATCAGAACGATCCTATGGTTGTAAACCTGTGGGATGTAAGTGGGTGTTAAAGAAGAAGCTAAGGCTTGATGGTACTATTGAGAAGTACAAGGCGCGTCTTGTAGCTAAGGGCTACACACAGAAAGAAGGCGAAGATTACTTTGACACCTATTCACCTGTTGCTAGACTGACCACCATTCGAGTACTACTATCCCTAGCTGCCTCTTATGGTCTTCTCGTTCATCAAATGGACGTGAAGACAGCTTTCCTTAATGGAGAGTTGGAAGAGGAGGTCTATATGGATCAGCCGGATGGATTTGTGCTAAAAGGTGAAGAGACAAAGGTGCGCAAGTTATTAAAATCTTTATATGGCTTGAAACAAGCACCTAAGCAATGGCATGAGAAGTTTGACAGAACTCTACTTTCTGCTGGCTTTGTCATTAATGAGGCTGATAGGTGTGTTTACTATAGCCATGGTGGGGGCGATAGCGTTATATTATGTTTGTAGGTGGATGATATTCTGATCTTTGGTACACACATGAAAGTGATAAATAAAGTCAAGTCTTTCCTGTCAAAGAGTTTTGATATGAAAGATCTAGGAGAGGCTGATGTCATTCTGAACATCAAGCTTATTAAGAGCGAGAATAGGATTACTTTAACGCAATCTCATTATGTTGAGAAGGTCTTGAGCCTATTTGGCTTTAATGATGGCAAGACTTCTCCAACACCTTATGAATCTAGTTTGACATTACGAAAGAATAAGAAGGAACCAATAGATTAGCTGAAATATTCACAAGTTGTTGGTTCTCTCATGTACTTAGCAAGCGCTACAAGACCCGATATCTCTTTTGCTATGAGCAAGTTGAGTAGGTTCATGTCTAACCCGGGTATTGATCATTGGCATGCACTTGAAAGGGTCATGCGCTATCTATGTGGTACAATGAGCTATGGGATTCACTATTCAGGGAACCCTGCTGTACTTGAAGGATATAGTGATTCGAATTGGATCTCTGACATTGATGAAATCTATACCATGAGCGGGTATGTGTTTACCCTTGGAGGTGACGCAGTGTCATGGAGGTCTCGTAGAAAAACCATATTGACGAGGTCAACTATGGAAGCAGAACTTACTGTTTTAGACACAACCACTGTTGAGTCAGAATGGCTGCGTGAGCTCTTGATGGACTTGCATGTGGTTGAGAAACCTGTGCCGGCAATCCTTTTGAATTGTGACAACCAAACTGTTATTGTCAAAGTGAACAATTTTAAGGATAACGCGAAGTCATCAAGACACGTGAAGAGACGTTTGAAATCTGTCAGGAAATTGAGAAACTCCGGAGTAATAACTGTTACGTATATTCAAACAGACAAAAACCTGACAGATCCCTTTACAAAGAGACTATCACGAAATGTGATAGAAAGTGCATAGAGGGAGATGGGGTTGAGACCCATGGATGTCACACCTTAGTGGTAACCTAACCTATGTGATCGGATATCCCGTGAATTAGGACCTAAGAAGAACAAGCTAGTGGTTTGACGGAGGAGAGTATTTTATAACCCTCTCTATGTGAAGATGCATAACTCTTATAATCTGTAAGGCAGGTTGGAAACATGCCTTAATGTGTTTCTGTTGGCTTTAATTAGCAAAGATGCTGCCCCTGTGGCATTCTTGAAAGAACACACCTATATGAGCTCGACTGTAAACATCGCGGTCTATGAGACTTGGATGATCTCTAGTAAACTCATGAAGAGACCAGGGAGTATGACGCATATGCTCCAACCCACGGGGTAGGCTACTGTCATCCAGGTACTAGTTATGATTTTGAGTGAAATCTATTAGCACCAAACTTGAAATTCAAGGTTCGTCCATTGGTTAAGTTGTTGATAGACGTAGTTCAAGATTCTAGGTGGAAGTTCAACTTAACAGTCTCTGTTGAAACACTGGTATATAACAAGTAGCGAGGATTGGCAAATCTTCAAATGGGCATTTGAGATCTGGTGGGGAATTGTTAGAAATAAGGGCAATTCCTTTAGTCCCATGTGCATTTCAGATTTTCTCTAAATCTCAAAGCCCAAATTTGTGGCAGCCCATATGTGTTTGGGCCCATGTTTGTGGCAGATCACATGGAAGTGGAGTGGGAGCTCAAGTTTAGTCTCACATGGAAAGTTGGAGGAGAGTTGCACCACCTTATAAGGTGGAGTGTTGCACCACTTTGTAAGTGAGTGGCAATAAGAGAAATACACGCGCGCGCTCCTCCTCCGACGACGCCGCCGCTCGCCCGACACGACGCGCACGCGCGCCGCGGGTTGCGGGAATCTCGCTGAGCCGAGCTTTATTTTGCTGCTCAGAAAAACTGTGAGGTTTTGACAGATGTGTCAAACAGTTAGCTTATTCGGGTCGCTCCTGGATCGTGGGCTACTGTAACCGACCCGAACATGCACATGTTCGCCTCCGTTAGGGTTTTCTGAGTTGCTCTATATAAAGTCGTGCGCGGCTACCGCCACAACCCACCGAAAACCAATCTAGGGTTTTTCCATCCTCACTACTTGCGTCGTCACCGTAGTCTACTCCATCCCGCTTGCCGGCGTGCACCGGCGGACGGGAGCAGGTCTCCGGAACCACTCGCCCTTGTGATCCTGTACGGGAGAGGGCGAATAAGGTTTTTGGAAAGCGCTCCACGCGACTGCTCAAGTTCTCCATCACGGGTCGTCTTCCATCCAAGTCAGGCGGTGCTGCCTACCATCGTCTTCGTCGCCATCTGCTTCAATCAGTCTTTCATAAATTTTCTACTACGATAACCGAACGGTACATGCTTCTGTTTGTTTATTCATCATGTTCTACGAGTACATGTTAAGCTGCTATTTGTTTTTGATCATCCTGTTGTTTAGTACATCTAGTATGTTTGAGTTACATGAGCTAGTAGCTGGTTTTGTCATGATTTATATTCTGGAATTAATCGTGGAAATTATGCCTAATAATCCAACAGATATACACTGATCCTTTACTGTTATCCTGCTGTATTTGAATTTGCTCAAAACCTCAAACCGCTCAGATTCAAGGCAAGTTCATGTACTTCTACATTAGATTCACCTTACACTGTGTTTGGATGTAGGAATTTTACCTCGGAATTGAATTGGTCTGAAAATTCCAAATCTAAGATGGAAAGGAAATGTCCTCCATTTTCAATTCCATTGTTTGGATGAGCATGATGTTCGAATCAAATGGTACCACCCAATTCCAAATCATGTTTGGATGTCCAAACCATGGAATTGAATGTTTTGTTAAGTTTTGACAATATGAACTTATCTACATGTTTACAAATATTTTGCTTGAATAGTTCTACATCGAACTAGACCACTCTTGCGCAACCGTTTCTTCCTTCTTCGTAGCCCAAGCCAACTTCTGGTCCTCCCACGGCCATTCGCCTTGCTGCTTAGGGATGGTTGGGAAGGCGCCATCATCCGCCCTCCCATGGCCATTCGCCCTGCTGCTGGAGGTCGCCGCCGCTCCCCATCCTGTCCGTACTATCTAGGGTTTGGGGAGGGTGCATGGAGGGGACAGAGGAGAATGGAGGTTGTTTCCACGACTAGATTCCATCGCCAACCAAACAATGGAAATTGGTCCAACAGATCCAAATAGACGATTCCGAGGCTCATTTCCAACATCCAAACACATCGTTAAGAAATGATTTATCTATGTGCTAGTTGTAGGTCAGAATATCAAGACGAGAAGAGAAGAAGAGATAGAAATTTTAGATAGGTTTTATTTTCTTTTATTTGTAGTTTGTAACAGGTCAGATCCCTTCCTATAATTTTCTTTGTGGAATCATCTTGTAAACAATCTTATAGTCATTTTATTATGAATAAAGATTTCTTTATATAAAGTGTCATATTTTTCTTATGTTTTTCTGAATTTTATTTATTTTATTATATATGTTGAATAATTCAAATCTTAATTTTCAATTCAAATATTATCTTAGATAATTTCTTTTGTATTGTGGCACTATGGGTCTTTGACTCACTTAATTGTGTTGTTTCTGTTAGGAATAGACAAGTTGTATTCCTCTGGGGGCCAAAGGCCACAATATATAGTACAGGTACAGGTGCAAATATGCAGGAAGCCCCTAACATATGGAGAAATTATAATATACAAATATATACATCTAACACCCCCCGTCAAACTCATGGTGGATCCACAACACTGAGTTTGGAGAGTAAGAAATCATGCTGCGCTCTGGTCTGTGCCTTCAGAAGAAATCCGCCAATCAGAAATCTAAAGGCACATACTCAAACGCAATAACCTGAGCCTGCACCTGGGCACGTGTATAGAAAGCATCAACATCAATATGCTTGGTAAGCTCATGCTTGACCGGATCACGTGCAACACTAATAGCACATGTACTGTCAGACAAAACCAGAGTGGGTGTGGTAATAGAGACCCTAAAATCCGTAAGTAACCACCATAACCAGGTCACCTCAGCATTCAACAAGGCCATAGCACGCAACTCAGCCTCAACACTCGAACAGGAAACTGCTGTCTGTTTCTTCGTCTTCCAAGAGCGAACCACCAAGAAACACACAGTAAGCAGAAAGTGAACGGCGATCCGAAGGATCACTCGCCCACGAAGAACAAATAAAAATATGGAGAGAGAGAGAGAGACGAGGAAAGAAAAAAAACAGTGATACGTCATCAAGATACAAGATACGGAGGAGATGACTATAGTGAACGGTGGTAGGAGCAGAAACAAACTGACTCAGAATATAAAAAGGATAAGAGATGCCAGGACGAGTGATATCAAGGTAAACAAGACTCCCAACAAGATGACGATAACGCGTCGGATCAGGAAGAGGGTCACCATCAGTAGGTTGAAGCTTAACATTAAGCTCCATAGGGGTCTCAACAGTGCGCTCATCCCCAAGAGTAGCACGAGCAAGAAGATCCTGAATATACTTTTCCTGGGAGATGTAAAATCCATCCGAAGTGGAGGATACCTCAATCCCAAGAAAGTATCGAAGAGGACCAAGATCAGTCATAAAAACTGATCACGGAGACGAGCCTTGACAAAGGCGATATACTCAGGATCATCACCAGTAATGATCATATCATCAACATAGAGAAGAAGAAGAGTGCGTCCACGAGGAGAAGTGTGAACAAGCAGCACTGGATCATGAGCACTAGGAGAGAATCCAGCAGCAGTCACGATAGAAGCGAAGCGGTCAAACTAGGCACGGGGGGCCTGTTTGAGGCCATAAAGAGAACGTCGAAGACGACAAACCATCCCCTCGGGAACAGAATACCCAGGAGGAGGCTGCATATAAACCTCCTCACTCAACTCACCATTGAGAAAGGCGTTCTGAACATCAAGCTGAGACACGCACGGTGACGAATGTAAGCAAAGTAAGAGTACGCACAATGGTCATATGAGCCAGTGAGCAAAGGTCTCATCATAGTCACGACCATGCTCCGCCGAAACCACGAAGCTACAAGACGCGCTTTATAGCTCAAGAGATCCATCGGGCGGGTCTTAATCTTATAGACCCACTTACACGTGATAGGACGAACACGGAGGGGAGAAACAAGATCCCAGTGCCGGCGCTCAAGCGCAACAATCTCCTCAGCCATGGCCAGCTGCCATTCAGGATGATGCTCAGCATCCTGATAAGAAGTCGGCTCGGAGGCAACAGAAAGACCATACTGACTAGGAGAGTAACGGTTGGGGGCACGACGCTGACGAATAGGATGAGTAGAGGGAAGCTCATCAGAGGAAGACGACTCAGGAGACGACGATGAAGAAGGAATAGCAGAGGAAGACTCCGGAGAACAAGGATAACTAGGAGAACTAGACGGAGCAGAGGAGGATGGTGTCGAAGAAGATACATCAGGGGGAGGAGATCCTGAAGAAGACACAATAGGAGTAGAAGGAGGTGTGTCAGGAAAGATAAGAAAAGAGATATCTTCCACCGGGTAGGTACCAGCGGTGGGACAAGGATAGAAAGGATGCGTCTCATCAAAAATAATATCACGAGAGATACGCATCCGACGACCAACGGGGTCCCAACAACGATAGCCCTTATGATCATCACTGTATCCAAGGAAGACACACTTAACAGACTGAGCGGTCAGTTTGGTGCGTTCACGAGGAGCAAGGAGAACATAAGAAACACAACCAAACAAGCGAAGCATGGAGTAGTCTGGAGACTGTCTAGATAGGCGCTCAAGAGGGATACCACCCTGTAGAGTGGCAGAAGGCTGGATATTGATGAGGTAAGCCGACGTAGTGACAGCCTCAGCCCAGAAATGCGGCGGAAGAGAAGAAGCAATCATCATGGCACGAGTGGTCTCAAGAAGATGGCGATGCTTACGCTCAGCAACGCCATTTTGGGCATACGCGCCAGGACAGGAGAACTGAGCAAGGTTGCCTTGCTCAGCAAGAACACCTCGCAACATCTGGGAGATATACTCACCAGTAGAATCAGCACGAAACACACGAATGGGGGTAGAGTATTGAGTATGGACCATGGCCGCAAAACGCTGATATATGGAGAGCACTTCACTGCGAGAGCGCATAAAATACAACAAAGTGTACCGAGAAAAATCATAGATGAATAAAATATAGTAGCGATGGCCTCCTTTCGAAGCGAAAGGAGCCGGACCCCAAACATCGGAACGAACTAAATCAAAAGGTCGCTGAGATACAGCCGCACTAGTAGGATAGGGAAGCTGAATCTGTTTACCCAACCTACATCCCTGACAATGTAAAGACCCATCTCCTGAGACAGACCCCAGAAGACCACGATGAACTAATGATGACAGACGAGAGTCACAAGGGTGACCAAGACGATGATGCCACTGCTAAAAGGAGCTGGTAGCAGAGGCGACGACCGGAGAAGAACTGGCAGATGAAGTGGCAACAGAAGGAACACGAAGCCAGTCTAACTCCCAAAGTCCTGAAGAGTCACGGTTGCGAGGGCCAGCTCCAACCAGGGCCTGTGTGCGACAGTCCTGAACAACACAAGAATCAGCATCAAGAATGATGTGACAACCAGAGTCAGTAAGCTGGCTAGCAGAGAACAGATTCATCCTAAGAAGAGGGACATGAGAAATATCAGGAACAGAAAAATAAGAAGTAGAGAGGGTGCCCCGACTAGAATCAGGAAGAGAGGTACCATCAGCCGTAAAAACACGGACATGAGAAGGGATAGAACAAAGAGCGGACAGAAAAGAAGACTCAGAGGTCATATGAAAATAAGCTCCAGAATCCAGATACCACGGAGACGTACCTGACTGTGTAGAAGGTGGTGGTCGCGCAGTGCCTGAAGAATCAGTCACAGAACCAGCAGTGCCCGTCGAAGAAGAGCCTGTAGCAGCAAGCAGACCGCGAAGACTCCTGATAATGTCCTGATCAGAGAGAGCAACTGCTGAAGACCCGGAAGGAGCCGACTACCCACGAGCCAGGTGCTGCTGACGTAAACTGGGGTCCCGTGTATAACAGGTGGGCCAAGTGTGGCCATCCCTGTTGAAGTAAGAGCAGTGGCGAAGAGAACCACGGCGACCCTGACCACGAGCCTGCTGGTGCTGACTCTGACCCTGAGGCTGCTGGTGCTGACTCAGACCCGGAGACTGCTGGTGCTGAAGCTGACCCTGACCTGGAGGAGTGGGTAGTATCGGCGGCGGCACAGAGGACCGCGGCTGAGTCGAGAGAGCAGACGACATAGGACAGCCACGAGTAGCAAGCACAGATGGAACCGCAAGAAGACCAGCACCACGAAGACGGGTCTCCTTAGCCCGAAGCTCAGATAACACCTCAGAGAGCGGAACACGACCACGAGCATTCAGCTAAGCACGCCGGGGATAAAACTCCTGGCGGAGCCGAGACAGAAACTCATAGATGCGGTGAAACTCCAAATCCGAGCGCACAATCTGGCAGCACGAGCATGTGACACAAACAGCAGTACGGAGAGAATCAAGCTGACGCCAGATAGCAGCACTCTGAGTATAGAACCCAACAATAGTGGAATCACCCTGCTGAAGAGCATGCTCTTGGCGAACCACAGACAGGTAAAGAGCATCCCGGACGGCTGATAGCGCTGACGAAGATGTGCCCACTGAGCGGCAACAGTAGGGAGACTCATGAACTCAGCAAGATCTTTGGCGTAATCGAGGTGACAACAGCAGCAGCACGAGCATCCTAATCGACCCACGGAGTGTAGGCAGTCAGATCGTGGCGATAGGACTCGAGATCAGCAGAGTACTGCTTGAACTTCAGGTCATAAGCAGCAACAACACTATCATCAGCACTCTGAGCAGCATCCTTGGCCTCCTGAGAAGCATCAGCACCGAGAACAATCGGCGTCGGCGGAAGAGGAGCCACAGGAGCAGGGGGCATGGCTGACAGGAGACCTCGCCGGAGAGCACACCCCAAAGACGGAGACTGCGCATGTGAACGCGCATAAAGGCAGCGAAATCAGGATAATTCGCGCCATCGAAGATCACCGGGCAGCGAGGAATCGCGACATAGCCCGATGCAGAAGACATTTTTTTGGTCAACTAGGAGACCAACGGGGGCTGACACCGGCAGTGGAGGGCCCGACGAGTAGACGTGGGGCAGGAGGCGGTGCAGTAGGGGGCATGTGCAGGGGGGCAGCAGGGCCTACAGGAGGTGGCGGCAGGGCCCACACGCGCAGGAGGTGGCGGCAGGGGATGCGCAGACGCGGGGCGATGCAGGGAGCAGACACGCGTAGGCACGGGGCAGTGGATCGGCGGGGCAGGTAGCGGGGCCCTCGCGCGTGCAGAGTCAGGAGATGGCAGCGAGCAGCGCAGGAGGTGGCGGCAGGGGGGCGCAGATGGCGGGGCCCTCGCACGCAGGGCAGACGCGCACAAACCCGCGGCCCTCGCGCGCAGGGCAGACGCGCACAAACCCGCGGCAGTGGATCAACGGGGTAGAGGACGAGGTGACGGGGCCCGATCGGTGGTGGCGGGGCCCGATCGGCAGTGGGAGAATTGCAGGAGGGTAAGGGCGGACGAATGTATAGATCCGATCGGAGGTGCTGATCGGAGCAGATTGAATCTGGAGACAGAGGACCACGGACTGGCAAAGAATCGAAGGGACTTCACGCAAGCGGCCAGAACGGGAACCAGCGGGTGGCCGGGGCGAGCTGACGACGATGATCACAAGTAGAGGACCGGTGGGCACGGGAACCCTAAAACCGGCTCTGATACCATGTTAGGAATAGACAAGTTGTATTCCTCTAGGGGCAAAAGGCCACAATATATAGTATATGTACAGGTGCAAATATGCAGGAAGCCCCTAACATATGGGGAAAGTACAATAATATATACATCTAACAATTTCAATTTAAAACCAAAATTTTAAATATACAAAATGTCTATTTTGAATTTGAATTGAAATCCTAGTGTGGACCTAAGTGAAACTCAACACTAGAGTTTATTTTCACCCTCTAAAACTACAACTTTCAATTTATCCATAATTTTAGATGCATGCAAATGCAAATAAACAATTCTACGTCACCCTTTCCCGTGACCTCTAATTGGGACTGTTACAATGAAATCTAACAATAAAGACTCATAACTCAATAGCTTGGATCCACCGCGTGGCCTACTTGTATAGTACTCCCCCTATCTTAAAGCTTAAGCCCTATATAAGTTTGACCAAACTTTTATAAAAAAACTATCAAGACCTATTATATTATATTGATATCATGATGTATGAAAGAGTATGTATTACATATTGTAAATATTAATATTTTTTAGAAAAACTTGATCAAAAATTTAGGTAGTTTGACTTTTTTTAAAAAATATAGGCGTTAAGACTTAGAAGGGAGGTAGTAATAACATAGTTCAATGTTTGAAATGAACTTTTTTTTTTCTTACGACGGCTGGCCACGGCTCAATGTAACATAGTTCAATGTTAGAAGGGAGGTATGAATCCACTTCCACCACGGCGAGCCACCTGGCGCTACGTGTCACCTACGCGAGCTCTCGAAGCCAGCGCCACGCCATGGGAGGAGGAGCTTCCGGCACAGGCTCGCGCTCGCGGCGTCCACGGCGCTCGCGTCCGGCTCCATCGTGCTTCTCGCGCTCGTGCTCCTCCAGCCCCTCTCCCCTCGAGGCGGCGAAGAAGCGGACACCACCAGGCGCGCGTTCCAGTGGGCATCCTTCCTCGCGGCGCAGCTCCTCGCGCACCTCGCGGCCGCGGGGACCGTCGCGGCGGAGAAGGCGGCGGCGGCGCGCGCCCACCCAACGCACCTCCGCCTCTTCTGGCTCGCCACCGCGGCGCTCGGCGCGCTATTCTCCGGGTCCGCGGCCGCGCGGTACGCCTTTGGTGAGCCCGTTATCCCCGATGACCCCATCGCCTTGGCAGGATTTGCTCTCTCGCTCCCTCTGTTATACTTCGCGGTCGAAGGGTCCACCGGCCTTGGCGCCGACGCGGCGGCGGCGGCGGAGGAGCGGAACGGTACTTCTTCGGATCATGCCGCGGCGGCGACAACGTCGGTGTCAGGAATATGCAACATATATTCCTCTGGGGGCCAAAGGCCACAATATATAGTACAGGTACAGGGCAAATCACTACCGGAAATCGAGATTTTGTTGGGTATTTTTTACTTTGCCGAGTGTTTAAATCCCGGACACTCGGCAAACAGCTATTTGCCGTGTATCGCACGCATGACACCCGACAAACAGGTAACTCACAGTAAAGTTATCTCTTTGCCGTGTATGCACCGGGAAAACACTCGGTAAACACACACATACACGGTAATAACCTTCAAAACACTCGGCAAAAGATGGATACACGGCAAACCATCCTGCCACGCGTCCTATCCGCCCGTGGTTGACGGTACAGCTTACGGCGTTAGGGTTTACCGAGTGTCCTCAAAAGTACACACAGTAATAGTTCACGCCAAATTTCTTCGCCCGCGCGCGCAAAAAAACTTAGTGTTTGAAACGCCCCTATGCTGTGTATGTTAAAACTTTGTTGTGTGTTAGTCTAAAACACTCGGTAAACACGTAATTTGCTGTGTGTCTTAGTTTTTACCGAGTGTTTACATCAGATACACGGTAAAATAGTAGGAAAATAGGATTAGGGCCGAGGTGGGTCTATGTTGAAATTAGCTAGGCTCAAGCCCCACTAAACTTGAAGGTTTCACATGGTTTGATATTTTTCCTTTGTAACTATGTCACATAAAATGACTCCACACAACTTTTCATATTGTTTGGACCGTTTTAGAATTTCTTATGCCCGTTTCAAACTAGGTCAGCATATCAGGGTTCCGCAGCAAACCGCGCTCCGGGGCATCGGAACACCTCAAGAACCTGCATGTGGTCCTAGCACATGCATGAAAGTATGGTCTTATGTTGAAACATACAAAACCTACTAGTCTTCGGGTGCTTGCATGTGTCCCCCAAGCATGCATGCGCTCTAACCTAGAAGCAAATGTTCTAGACTTGTATAAAGGGGAAACTCCCCGTTCCGGTGAAACCGGGTATGATACTGCCCTACCTTGTGAATCAACATGGTTTCACATCATCCTATGACCTAAATAAACACAAAACAAGAGAGAGCTATGCCGGGCTACCCCCATCAGAAGAATGTCTAGGGGGGTAGACGATTCGAGGCCCGCAGATCAGGGTTCCGTAGCAAACCGCGCTCCAGGGCATCAGAATACCTCAAGGACCTACATGTGCCCTAGAACATGCATGAAAGTGTGGTGCTATGTTGAAACATACAAAACCTACTAGTCTCCGGGTGCTTGCATGTGTCCCCCTCGCATACATGCACTCTAACCTAGAAGCAAATGTTTTAGACTTGTATAAAGGGGAAACTCCCCGTTCCGGTGAAACCGGGTAGGATAGTGCCCAACCTTGTGAACCAACATAGTTTTACGTCATCCTATGACCTAAACAAACACAAAACAAGAGAGAGATATGCCGGGCTACCTCCATCAGAAGAATGTCTAGGGGGAGACGATCCGAGGCCCGCACATCAGGGTTCCACAAAGAAACCGCGCCCGGCATCGAATACTCAAGGACCTGCATGTGGCCCTAGCACATGCATAAAAGTATGGTGTTATGTTGAAACATACAAAACCTACTAGTCTTCTGGTGCTTAAATGTGTCCCCCCTCGCATGCATGTGCTCTAACCTAGAAGGGAAGGTTCTGGACTTGTATATAGGGGAAACTCCTGCCCAGTAAAACCGAGTAGGATACTTCCCCACCTTGCGAACCAACATGGTTTCACATCATCCTATGACCTAAACAAACACAAAACAAGAGAGATCTATGTCGGGCTACCCCATGAGAAGAATGTCTAGTGGGTAGACGATCCGAGGCCCGCAAATCAAGGTTCCAGTAGCAAGGCGCTTTAGAGCACCGAATACCTCAATGACCTGCATGTGGTCCGGCACATGCATGAAAGTGTGGTGCTATGTTGAAACGCATAAAACCTACTAGTCTCCGGTGCTTGCATGTGTCTCCTCGCATGCATGCGCTCTAACCTAGAAGCGAAGATTCTAGACTTGTATAAAGGGGAACTCCCTATTCCGCTGAAACCGGGTAGGATACTGCCCCACCTTGTGAATCAACATGGTTTTACATCATCCTATGACCTAAACAAACACAAAACAAGAGAGAGAGCTATGTCGGGCTACCCCCATTAGAAGAATGTCTAGGGGTAGACGATCCGAGGCCCGCAGATTAGGGTTCCGCAACAAACCGCACTCCGAGGCATCGGAACACCTCAAGGACCTACATGTGGCCCTAAAACATGCATGAAAGTGTGGTGCTATGTTGAAACATACAAAACCTACTAGTCTTCTGGTGCTTAAATGTGTCCCCCCTCGCATGCATGTGCTCTAACCTAGAAGCGAAGGTTCTGGACTTGTATAAAGGGGAAAATCTCTGTTCTGGTGAAACCGAGTAGGATACTGCCCCACCTTGTTTGCCGTGTAGAACTTACCTTCTGAAATTGCATTTACCGAATGTGCCATTTTATGCCTGTTATGCCTTCTAAAACTTACCTTCTTATGCCTGTTTTAAACTATGATCAAAACAACGGACATGAAGGTTCTTAGATAGGGGCTGAGCCTTGTTAAACTTGCGTTGGATCTCTGATGAAATAGCATATTGTGAGTCTAAAAATGATTTTTACATGAGCATAAAATCATTACCCGTAGTTCAAATCGGACCCACTTCCTGCCGATTTGGTGAATTTGTCTTTTTCACTAAGGATTGAAGGAAAGGTATACCCCACTCGGGACATTGTCCATGTAAGGTGTCCTAGTATTTTTGAAAAAGGGGTGGTAGCATTTTAAAACTTTTATTCGGTGGTTGCTTCACAAAATGCCCCGTTTTTTATGCTCGAAAAATGGAAAATGGCTTTTTCGTTGGACGAAAATAAAAACTTCCTCCTGTAACATTGTTCGTCATTCCAAGATACACATGCATGCACAATATGGGCATATTATCACAAACTATGCCCAAAATCTGGTCATAACATTGGTCGTTTGACTTAAAAGCCATGAAACCTCGAACATGATAGGTCATTCTGAGAAGGTTTTTTTTCGATGCAATCAATATACCAAGTTTGATATTTTTCCTTGCAACTTTGTCACCAAAAATGACTCCACGCGAAGTTTTCATATTGTTTAGACCGTTTTTAAATTTCTTATGCCCGTTTCAAACTATTGTCAAAACGCCGGGCATGAAGGTTCTTAGCTAGGGACTGAGCCTCGTTAAATTTGTGTTTGATCTCTGATGAAATAGCATATTGTGCGTCTAAAAATGATTTTTACAAAAATCATGAGCATAAAATCATGTACCCGTAGTTTAAATCGGACCCACTTTCTACTGATTCGGCAGAAATTTGTCTTTTTTGTCAGGGATGGACGGAAAGGTTTGTGATACCCCACTCGGGATATTTTCCATGTAAGGTTCCCTAGTATTTTTGAAAAAACATGGTGGTACCATTTTGAAACTTTTATTCGGTGGTTGCTTCACAAAATGCCTCGTTTTTTATGCTCGAAAAATGAAAAATAGCTTTTTCGTTGGACGAAAAAGAAAATTTCCTCCTCCAAGATTGTTCGTCATCCCAAGATGCACATGGATGCACAATATGGACAGATTATCACAAACTATGCCGCGAATCTGGCCATAATATTGATCGTTTAACCTAAAAGCCATGAAAGCTAACATGATAGGTCATTTCTGAAAAGGTTTTTGCGATGCAATCAATATACCAAGTTTGATATTTTTCTTGCAAGCCATGAAATTTGTATCTATTTCGGGCTTTTTAGAACTCCCTCCAACCCATATTAGTTGACTTAAGTTTGTCTAGATCCATATTTATCTAGTTAAGTATCTAGTCCGTATCTAGAAATTGAGTCAACTAATATAGGTCAGAGGAAGTACCAGAGTTATATTATACCAAATTTAAACATATGTTTTCGTTGACAGAACTAACATTCATGATCTTTGCACGGTGCCCTTCACAGGCTAGCGTCAAACATGTGTATCCAAGATCGAGACTCAAGAGTACCACAACGAAAAGGAAATGGTACATAAGTCGACTGAATATCTGAATATGTTTTCGCTTTCGTAAGTCATACCTGAATATACACGAAAGGAAATGGGCAAATGGCCCTAATCGACCTAGATCGAGACTCGAGTAAACGGTACTTAAGTCCAACTCGCACTCTCCTGCCGCCCATCCTCTTCCCTTGCCTTGCCGCCGCTTGCCTCAGACCACCGCCCAGCTGCTCCGACCCCGCCCCCACTCCTGACCGTCACCTGCCCGACCGGGCGCTGTCACTGCCTCCCGACCGCCACGCGACGCCCTTCCTCCTGACCCGACCGCCGCCCAATTGCTCCGGGTAAGCACGAGCTGCCTGCTTGGCCCACCGCCTGCACTGGGGACGCTTTCGGGCCTCTGCTGGCCGGCCGTGGCCCCTGCCTCGCCGACCTCTCCTCTCCTGTCGCATTCCGAGCCGCCTGCCGACCACCCTGCCCGCGCCGCCACCTCCCGCGCCGACCTCCCCGCCTGCACTGGACCAGAGCTGCACCACCAGGCTCCACCACGAGGACGAGGACCAAAAGCTCCACCACGAGGAAGAGAACCAGGAGCTCCACCATGGTGAGTTGCCTGCAGATTTTGTCTTGTGGATTTTGTCCCCTGCCAATCTAGTGGAGTTTAATTATAGTACTGATTAATTTAGTGGATTATAGTACTGATTATAGTAAGTGATTATACTAAGTGGGTTTTGTCCTGCCAATCTAGTGGAGTTTAATTATAGTACTGATTTTGTCCACGCCAACCAGTCATGGTTGTTCAAGTTCAAGATCGATTCTGAAGAAGTGACTTTATTTTGTCTAGTGTAGTTTAATTATAGTAAGTCAAGTTCATCGATTATTTGAAAGAAACATGAGATGCGCATGTAAAATTTATTTGCTTGATGCATGTAAAGTTCTAGCATTGCATTTACCTTGACAAAAAAATCATGGGTGTTCAAATTTTTGATTTCAAAACGCATCTCTGCTTCGTTGAGGCAATGCTTCGAGTTTGACACCAGGACCAGCGTCGCAGGGCTTCTTGAAGGAGTATCTCGGATATTTCTCGATGATTCGATCATGCTTCGAGGGTAAAATTCATTCACGTAGATGTGGGTTGAGCAACAACGAGCAATGCATGCTAGGTTCGCAGCCTATGATGCGCAATTTCATGTGAGTTCTTTTCTATAAGACTGGATGGCTAACTCCATTCAACTTGTAAAACTTACCTTCTGAAATTGCATTTACAGCTCTTAGCTTCTGCGAATGGCACAGCTCCTTCTGTTCTTCCTCCTTTGCCTTCGATGAACTTCCAATTTGTAAGCGTGTTGCATCTATTCAGTAGTCCATCTTATTATCACATGTTTACCGCCCTCATAACCGCTACCATGTTTTATAGGGAATGCCTTCACGGATCCAACAACAAGCCGACTCCGAGGATGAAAGCCCCTGACTCCGCCATTACGAGTGTGCCCATGCCGACTGGACAACCCGAACATTAGAGGCAACTTTGTGAGTTCCCACACTCTTTGTCAATTTCTTGTTTGTATACATCTTGTGTCAAATTATACCAAGTCATTACCATATAGCTACATAGATACCAAGTTTTATGGTTGTTCCAAATATATCCTTGTTAGAATCAAATGTCAATATTCTTGAGAATCATCTTACCATATACATACCAAGTCCATATAGCTACATAGATAACAAATTTGAATTTGCTTGTGCAAAACTATACTTGTTAGAATCATGTCAATATTCTTACCATATAGCTACATAGATAATAAATTACAATTATACTAGTGCTAAATTTACCTTATTAGTATCATGTAAAATATGTTTGTTAGAATCATCTTACCATATAGCTATATATATACCTAGTTTGAACTTTGTAAGATTGCATCATTTTACTCATGCTTGTGTGTTTTGCACTTTGTAGGATTACATCAAGGAAGCCTATGTTGTGGCGGAACATGGTCGCCTGATGGAGATATGTACCACATGCTAGAGGACTTGTGTGCCACTTGGTTGTGTTGATGGATATGTGAACTTGAATTCAAGTGTTTGTTAAACTTGTGAACTTTGTATGCATGTTTGATGTACTAGTGCACTTGTGAACCTATTATGTGAATTCTTGCTGTGATATATGTCTGCTGTGATATATGTTTGATTTACTAGTGCACTTGAATTATGTTTGTCCAGATTTGTTTTGAAATGCAAGGTACAACAAAAAACAGCATAAACCTGCCAAATTTTGTGGACTTTGCCGTATCCTGTGGAAAACACTCGGTAAAGAGTGCATAATTTGCCGTGTATGTCAAAGACACTCGGCAAAGAGTAAGTATTTGCCGTATCCCAAGATAACCACTCATAAAGAGTGCGTAATTTGCCGTATGCAAGGCAGTACACTCGCAAAGAGTAAGTCTATGCCGTATTATCCTAAAAGACACTCGCAAACAATATCTTGCTGTGTTTGTCGAAACACTCGCAAAGGCTTGACGTCTTCAGCAGACGCTACCGTGAATGCATTATTTTACCGAGTGTCGGTGATAGACACTCGGCAAATGTTTGCCGAGTATCCGGAGTTAAACACTCGGCAAAGTCGTGTTTACCGGCGGGGTATACGCTGTGAACTCTTTACCGAGTGTAAATACACGGCAAATGTTTGTCGAGTGTATTTTGGCCTTTGCTGTGTATTTTTAATACCCAGTAAAAAATCGTTTTCCTGTAGTGAATATGCAGGAAGCCCCCTAACATATGGGGGAAATACAATATACAGATATATACATCTAACACCCCCCCACAAACTCATGGTGGATCCACAACACTGAGTTTGGAGAGTAAGAAATCATGCTGCGCTCTGGTCTGGGCCTTCGTGAAGAAATCCGCCAATCAGAATCAAGGCACATCTTTGAGCGCAACAACCTGAGCTGCACTGAGCACGCACGTATAGAAAGCATCAACACCAATATGCTTGGTAAGCTCATGCTTGACCGGATCACGTGCAACACTAATAGCACTGTCATCGGACAAAACCAGACGGGTGTGGTAAGAGAGACCCCAAAATCCATAGTAACCACCGTAACCAGGTCACCTCAGCAACAACAAGGCCATAGCACGCAACTCAGCCTCAACACTCGAGCGGAAACCGCTCGCTTTTCTTGCCTTCCAAGCAATGAGCGAACCACCAAGAAACACACAAGAAGAAAGTGAACGACGATCCGAAGGATCACCACGTGGCGTCCGAATAACACCGGAGCTGGAGGAGCTGAACGAGGAAAGAAAAGGCGACGAGTGATCGTACCACGAAGATAACGAAGAACACGAAGAAGATGACTATAATGAGCAAAGTGGTAGGAGCGAAACAAACCGACTTAATATGAACAGGATAAGAGATGTCGACGAGTGACAAGAAGATAAACAAGGCTCCCAACAAGATGACGATAACGCGTCGGATCGAAGAGGATCACCATCAAGAAGTTGAAGCAACATTAAGCTCCATAGGGGTCTCAAAAGGCGCTCATCCCCAAGAGCAAAGACGAGCAAGAAGATCCTGAATATACTTTTCCCGAGAGATGTAAAAGCCATCGAAGTGGAGGAAACCTCAATCCCAAGAAAGTATCGAAGAGGACCAAGATCAGTCATAAGAAACTGATCACGAAGACGAGCCTTAACAAAGGCTATATAGTCAGGATCATCACCGGTAATGATCATATCATCAACATAGAGAAGAAGAAGAGTGCGTCCACGAGGAGAAGTGTGAACAAACAATGCTGGATCATGAGCACTAGGAGAGAAACCAGCAGCTGTCACGAGAAAAAGCGCTCAAACCAGCACGAGGAGCCTGTTTGAGGCCATAAAGAGAACGTCAAGACGACAAACCATCCTCAGAAGAGTACCCGTGAGGAGGCTGCATATAAACCTCCTCACTCAACTCACCATTAAGAAAGGCATTCAACATCAAGTGAGACACGCACTGTGACGCAATGTAACAACAAGAAGAGTACGCACAGTGGTCATATGAGCGACAGGAGCAAAGGTCTCATCATAGTCACGACCATGCTCCTGCTGAAAACCACGAGCCACAAGACGCGCTTTATAGCGCTCAAGAGATCCATCAGAGCGAGTCTTAATCTTATAGACCCACTTACACGTGATAGGATGAACACCGGGAGGAGGAGAAACAAGATCCCAGGTGCCAGTGCGCTCAAGCGCAGCAATCTCCTCGGCCATGGCCAGCTGCCATTCAGTATGATGCTCAGCATCCCGATAAGAGGACGGCTCGGAGGCAACAGAAAGACCATACTGACTAGGAGAGTAACGGTTGGGGGCACAACGCTGACGGACAGGACGAGTAGAGGGAAGATCAGCAGAGGAAGCCGACGCAGGAGACGACGATGAAGAAGAGGGAATGGGAGAGGAAGACTCCGGAGAACGAGGAGAACTAGGAGAACTATACGGAGCAGAAGAGTACGGTGTCGAAGAAGATACATCAGGGGGAGGAGATCCTGAAGAAGACACAATAGGGGTAGAAGGAGGTGTGTCAGGAAAGAGAAGAAAAGAGATATCTTCCACCGGGTAAGTACCAGCGGTGGGACGAGGATAGAAAGAACGTGTCTCATCAAAAGTAACATCACGAGAGATACGCATCCGACGACCAACAGGGTCCCAACAACGATAGCCCTTATGCTCATCACTATAGCCGAGGAAGACACACTCAACAGACTGAGCGGTCAGTTTGGTGCTCATGAGAGCAAGGAGAACATAGCAAACACAACCAAACAAGCGAAGCATGGAGTAGTCTGGAGACTGTCCGAGAGGCGCTCAAGAGGGATACCACCGCAAGGCAGAAGGCTGAATATTGATGAGGTAAGTCGAGCGAGCGACCTCAGCCCAGAAATGGCGGAGAAGAAGCAATCATCATAGCGCCGAGTGGTCTCAAGAAGATGGCGATGCTTACGCCAAGAACGCCATTCTCGGCATGTGCACCGTGACAGAGAATCGAGCAAGAGTGCCCCGCCAAGAAGAACACCTCGCAACATCCGGGAGATATACTCACCAGCAGAATCAGACGAAACACACGGATAGGGGTAGAATATTGAGTACGAACCATGGACGCAAAACGCTGATATATGGAGAGCACCTCACGAGAGCGCATAAAATACAACCAAGTGTACCGAGAAAATCATCGATGAATAAAATATAGTAGCGATGGCCCCTTTCGCCGAAGGAGCCGGACCCCAAACATCGAATGAACTAAATCAAAAGGTCTGAGATCTGACGCCGCTAGTAGGATAGGGAAGCTGAATCTGTTTACCCAACCTACAGCCCGACAATGCAAAGACCCATCTCCGAGACAGACCCGAAGACCACGATGAACTAATGACGACAAAGTAGAGTCACAGAGGTGACCAAGACGATGATGCCACTGCTGAAAAGAGCTAGTAGTAGAGGCGACAACCGGAGAAGAACGCGGATGAAGTGGCAGGAAGGAACACAAGCCGCCTAACTCCCAAAGACCTAAGAGTCACGGCTGCGAGGGCCAGCTCAACCAGAGCACAGGTGCGACGGTCCTGAACAACACAAGAATCAGCATCAAGAATGACGACAACCAGATGGGCTGGCTAGCGGAGAAAAGATTCATCGTAAGAAGAGGAACATGAGAAATATCAGAACAAAAAAGAAGAAGTAGAAAGGGTGCCCGACTAGAAACAGAAGAGAGGTACCATCACCGTAAAAACTTCGGACAGAGAAGGGAGAGAACGAAGAGCGGAGAAGAGAAGACTCGAGGTCATATGAAAAGAAGCTCCAGAATCCGGATACCACGGAGACGCACTGTATGTAGAAGGTGGTGGTCGCACGATTACAAGAGTCGATCCACGAACCAGCGGTGCCCGTCGAAGAAGAGCCGTAGCGCAGCACTACGAAGACTCGATAATGTCCTGATCGGAGAGCAATCGCTGAAGAGCCGGAAGAAGCCGACGCCCACGAGCCGGTGCTGGCGTAAACTGGGTCCGTGTATAGGTGGCCCAAGTGTGACCATCCTTGCGAAGAAGAGCGTGTGAAGAGAACCACGGCGACCACGACCACGAGCTCCGATGCCGACTCGACCACAGAGGTCTTTGGTGACCACGACCCGACCACGACTGGAGGAGTGGGTAGTATCGGCGGCGGCAGGGGACCGGAGTCGAGGGAGTAGACGGCAAGGGAGCACCACGAGTAGCAAGCGCAGATGGAACCGCAAGAAGACCAGCACCACGGAGACGGGTCTCCTCGGCCCGAAGCTCAGACAACACCTCAGAGAGCGGAACACGACCACGAGCATTCAACTGAGCACGCCGGGGCTCAAACTCCTGGCGGAGCCGAGACAGAAACTCATAGATGCGGTGAAACTCCAAATCCGAGCGCACAATCTGGCAACACGAGCATGTGCCACAAACAGCAGTACGAAGAGAGTCAAGCTGACGCCAGATAGCTGCGCTCTGAGTATAGAACTCATCAATAGTAGAATCACCCTGCTGGAGAGCATGCTCCTGGCGAACCACAGACAGGTAAAGAGCATCCCCAGACGGCTGATAGCGCTGACGAAGATGAGCCCACCGAAATGGGGAGACTCATGAACTCAGCGACATCTTGGGCGGACCTGAGGTGAGAACGGCAGCAGCACGAGCATCCTCATCAACCCACTGAGTGTAAGCGGTCAGAGCGTGTCGATAGGCCTCGAGATCGAAGAGCTTGCTTGAACTTCGTGTCATAAGCAGCGAAAGACTATCATCAAGCACTGAGCGGCATCCTTGGCCTCGAGAAGCATCGATCGAGAACAATCGGCGTCGGCGGAAGAGGAGCCACAGGAGGGGACACGGCGGACAGGAGACCTCGCCGGAGAGCACACCCCAAAGACGGAGACCGCGCATGTGAACGCGCATAAAGGCAGCGAAATCAGGGTAATTCGCGCCATCAAAGACCACCGGGCAGCGAGGAATCGCAACATAACCCGATAAAGAAGACATCTCTCTCGCTTTTTTTTTTTTTTTTTTTAGATCTAGATCTAGATCTAATGGATTTTGACACAAGCAGACGAAAACCGGCCGGCGGCGGACCAGACGGGATGTGGCGGAAGGAGCTGGCGTCAGCAAAGAAAGACGCCGCGTCGGGGCACTGCAAGGGAGCAGCAGCAGGCAGTCAGGCGTCCTGCACGCGCGTCGTCAGGCACACGTCGTCGGGCACACGCCAAGGGGAGCAGCTGCAGGGCGTCACGCAAGGGGAGCAGACTGCAGGGCGTCACGTCGTCGGGCACACGCACGCGGGAGCACGCCACGGGACACCAAGGGCGCGTGGGAGGCAGCAGATACCAAGGGCGCCTGATACCAACCAATCAAATACCAACCAATCCAATCTGGAGACAAAAAACGAGGACGGGCTGGTGACCGATCTCGAAACAAAAACCGGCAACGACGGCCAGGAACAAGGCGGCAACCGGCGGTGACGACGACGGCAAGACCGTCGGCGACAGGGACGGTCACGGCTGTGACGATGTTGTAGAAAATTTGTCTAACCTAGCTCTGATACCATGTCAGGAATATACAACATATATTTCTCCCGCCAGCCACAATATATAATCGTGACAGGCAAATACGCAGAGCCCCTAACATATGGGGAAAATACAATATACAGATATATACATCTAACAGTCGGCATACGCCACGGCGTCGTGGCTCTCCCTAGCGACGTTCAGCTGGATCAACCCGCTCATCGCCAAGGGCTCCAGAGCAGCGCTCGGCGACAAAGACGTCCCCCCTGTGGCGCCAGACGATACTGCCGAGGCCGCATACGCTCTGTTCGTGTCTAACTGGCCGGCGCCGGCGCCGGGGTCCAAGGCCGGGCACCCAGTGGCCACCGCGCTGCTGCGGTCGTTCTGGCCCCAATTCCTCCTTACCGCCGCTCTCGGCGTCGCGCACCTCTCGGTCATGTACATCGGCCCGTCGCTGGTGGACAGGTTCGTCCAGTTCGTCCGCCGTGGCGGGGACATGACAGAGGGGCTGCAGCTCGTCGCCATCCTCCTCGCTGGAAAGGCCGCCGAGACTCTCTCATCTCATCACTACGAGTTCCAGGGGCAGAAGCTGGGGATGCGCATCCACGCTGCTCTGCTCGCGGCGGTGTACCGCAAGTCGCTGCGGCTGTCCACGGGCTCGCGGCGTGCGCACGGCACCGGCACGATCGTGAACTACATGGAGGTGGATGCCGAGGAGGTGTCCAATGTCACGCACGAGCTCCACAACCTGTGGCTGATGCCTCTGCAGATCGCCGTGGCGCTCGGCCTTCTGTACGCACACCTCGGCCCCGCGGTGCTCACCGCGGTCGCCGCCATCGCTGTGGTCACCGTGGTCGTGGCCTTCGCTAACCGCCGCAATATGGAGTATCAGTTCAAGTTCCTTGGCAAGCGCGATGAGCGCATGAAGGCCGTCACCGAATTGCTCAACTACATGCGCGTGATCAAGCTACAGGCGTGGGAGGAGACGTTCGGTTCCAAGATTCGCGAGCTCAGGGAGGCCGAGCTCGGGTGGCTGGCCAAGTCCATGTACTTCATGTGCGCCAACACCATCGTCCTCTGGAGTGGACCGCTTGCCATGACCGTGCTCGTGTTCAGCACGTGTGTGCTGACAGGCGTAGAGCTCGATGCTGGCAAGGTGTTCACGGCCACCGCTTTCTTCCAAATGCTTGATGGACCTATGCAGAGCTTTCCGGAGGCGATTGCTGCTATCACGCAGGCGACCGTATCACTTGGAAGGTTTGACAGGTACCTGCTTGATGCAGAGCTCGATGACGCTACGGTGGAGCATGTCCTTGACACTGGCATTGGCACAGACCCGGTGGTCATGGAGGTGCATGATGGCATGTTTGCGTGGGACATGAGGGGCAAGAAGGAGAATGAAGAGGAAGACAATGCCAGTGAAGGTGAGGAGGATGAGAATGTTGTGGAGGAAGCACCGGTGCTGGAGACAATGCTGAAGGGGATTAATATGGAGGTACGAAAAGGCGAGCTTGCGGCGGTGGTTGGATTGGTCGGGTCTGGCAAGTCATCACTGCTGTCCTGCATCATGGGGGAGATGGACAAGGTCTCAGGCAAGGTGAGTCAGTATTACTTATATACTATTTTCTCATTCATGTGGTGCAACATTCTTTTTCTTTCTAAAAGATTATTTATGTGGCCGGAATCTCAGCTGGTACAAAACAGAGGTTAAAAACTGTTATGACTAGGGGTGGGCGTTCGGTCATGACCGACAATTCGGTCTTTGTATTTCGGTCTATTTTAAATTCGGTCCTTGAAAAAATAAAGACCGAATTATACTTGATAGTTTTACTACCCGAAAAATTCGGGTACCTACTAATTCGGGTTCGGGTTCGGTCATGACCGAATAACATGGTCAATATTGTCAACACAAAAGATAGACATTACTTATTAAAAATATGACAATATTTCAGCAATTTTTTAAATATTTTAATACATATGTTATCATTTAGTGGAAGAAATAAACGTGCAACAATCCTAATAAAATGTAGAAACTCTACAATAGCACTTTGATGACCATTCAACAATGCCATAATTCATGCACATCACACAAATTTGGAGTTTTAGATAGTCTCATGTAAAATTCGGTTAGTTCGGTCTATTCGGTTACTTAGGAACTAAAGACCGAATAGACCAAACTAAATTCGGTCTATAAAATTCACTACCCAATTTTCTTGTCGGTCTTTTCGGTTTCGGTCTATTCGGGTTCGGTCTCGGTCTTTTCGGTTTCGGTCTTCGGTTATCGGTTTTTATGCCCACCCCTGGTTATGACATTCCTAGGGAAGGGTCTTCAAATAACGATAGGAATTCTCGATCACCTGAAGAACTGGAAGCTATCTTCTTAGCAACATATTTTTCATTGTTGTCAAATGCGATTGTGAGTGTACAAAGCGTCAGAGATAAGTTTATCCAGATCATATATTTCAGGGATAGCAGAGGATGCAAGTTAGTTGCAAATCCAACAATTGTGTTAACCTGCTTATTGGATAATTGATGTGTTACTTAATTACGCCTGCCACCCGTTTGTCAAAATACCTATCCTGGTTTTGATGAAATTCCCGTGGGTCCAACCATTAGTTCCATGCCAGCCTTTTGCCTCCTGTTTATAGGTTTTTTGACTGTGGAGAAATCACATTTACATCTAGGAGTGACATGCTCTTACAGTCCGGTGTTTCCTTATTGACAACATTATTAAACATATAATTTGAGTAGTATTTTCTTGTTATGTGCATGGTATTTAGACACAGCTTGATGCTATTTTGACACATTTATAGAAGTAAAACAGAACTCTCATGATGGTAGCTGGGGATATATAGCCATGTTTTACAGTCACAGACTCATCACCTCTAGGCTCTGACCTGCCAACTCAGTTTCTATTTTCCTGCAAGGAATATCATTAAACAAATTCTATCCTCTATAGGCTGCTATGTAGTTTCGACTTTCGACCTTCGTGCTTGTTTTCTGAACTCTGTAACATTTTTGAACAGGTAAGGGTATGTGGTAGCACTGCATATGTTGCACAGACAGCTTGGATCCAAAATGGGACCATTCAAGAGAATATTTTATTCGGGCAGCCAATGGATCCTGAAAGATATGAAGAAGTCACATGGTCTTGCTGTCTGGAAAAGGATTTGGAAATGATGGAATTCGGCGACCAGACTGAACTAGGAGAGCGAGGGATCAATCTTAGTGGTGGGCAGAAACAACGCATTCAGCTTGCCAGAGCAGTTTATCAAAATTGCGATATATATCTCCTTGATGACATCTTCAGTGCTGTAGATGCACACACTGGCTCATATATCTTCAAGGTAAATTCTTTTTTGCTTCTTCAAATAATTTCGTACAATGATACTCAGGTGCTCTGCTTTCTTCATGGTGTTTACCAAACAATCATTTTTCTAATAACTAATAACCAAGAGTTAGGGCAATATTTTTGAAATGCATGTGATGGTTGGTCTTCTATGCTGTTCTAACTAAAAAGAAATGAATGTTAAAGTATCTTGCTATTTATATGTAGAAGGATGAAGTAAACTCTCTCGGTATAACTATCACGGATAAACAAAGTGAACTTTTGTTATTAGATGCCACCATATTTTGTGTGTTCTCACCTGGAGGATCTTTCTTCTGCAGGAGTGTCTAAGGGGCATGCTCAAGGGGAAGACCATCTTGCTTGTAACTCACCAAGTGGATTTCTTGCATAATGTGGACAACATATTCGTAAGTCTAGTCTTTCTGATAGTATACATTGAAGTGTTTTTATTTCTTCCAAAGAAAGTGTTGGAGTCTGGTTTGTATGGCAGTGCTGTCCTTGGAGAGTCCGGAATATTCTAGTGGAGTGTTGAAGTCTGGGTTAGTATACTAGCAGAGTCTCGAGTATTCTAGTGTACAAGTTAGGATGTAATCCTAAGTTGAGCTATATATATGAGGGTGTGCAGGTCCAAGGGACCAAACCCATCCAGAATTTTTCACCCAAAAACTACAGAAAGCGTCTGAGAGGCAATAAAGCTCTTCCATTATCTTAGGAAAAGCAAATATTCATTCCTGAAAAAAAAGCAACCACTGTATTTTCTAAGCATCTGTCCACAGTCTAGAGCTGGTTCTGGTGTTATTATCAAACTTCATATCATTCTTGTATGCAATTATATCAAAATTTGTTTGTATGATTAATTTTCAGCACATTGCTGTACCATCCAGTGTTTAGCAAGCAAAATTTCAATTATTATCTGAAAACCCTAAATAAACAATGGCATACTCATGTTATTTTTGTTAGTTGAAGCTGCATAGGTATAAAGTTAGAGTTGATTACTGAAAAGTTATCACACTTCCTTTATGTTGTTTGCATGATTGCTATCATGTATTCACGTAATGAGCTATGCCATCTTAAGAAAATTTTATATGTGACTATAAGGCAAGTTACCCTTTGGTCACCTTTTCTAGCAGAAGGGCATAACATTAAAACCTGTGTGCCGTTAACTGGAATTAATGTTTAAGTTGAAAAAAACTGGAATTAATATTTAATAAATGTTTTTTGCCATGTGGAAATAAGCAGGTCATGAAAGATGGTATGATTGCACAGTCAGGAAAATATAATGAGTTACTCGAAGCAAGCTCAAGTTTTTCTGCTCTGGTTGCTGCTCATGAGAGTTCAATGGAACTGGTGGAACAGAGTCGACAAGTAGAGAAGAGTGAACATTCTCAGCCTGCTGCAGTAATTATAATCTCTTCTCTTCGATCTAGATCCATTGGAAAGGGTGAGAAGGTGATCGTTGCACCAGAAATAGAAGTGGCTACTTCCAAGATTATACAAGAAGAGGAAAGAGAGAGTGGCCAAGTAAGTTGGTGTGTGTACAAGCTATACATGACAGAGGCTTGGGGTTGGTGGGGGATTATGGGAATATTTGCATTATCATTGGTGTGGCAAGGTTCTGATATGGCTAGTGACTATTGGCTGTCATATGAAACATCAGGCAGCATTCTGTTTAATCCATCTTTGTTTATTGGAGTGTATGTTGCCATAGCTGGTGTTTCAATGGTCCTGCAAGTAATCAAGACTCTTCTCGAGACATTCTTGGGACTTCAAACAGCTCAGATATTTTTCACTAAGATGTTTGACAGCATTTTGCATGCCCCGATGTCATTTTTTGACACCACTCCCTCAGGAAGGATTCTTAGCCGGGTAAATCTCTTCGTATTTTTATTTGGAAATTGCAAACTTGCCCATTTGCCATAGTTGATCATATGTTCCTAACTGAGCAAACCTTCCTGATGGAACTAGCATTTTGCTAGCAATGCTAGTTTGGTGTTCTACACCATGCAGTATTTGTATTATGAAATTTATAGAAAGAAAGAGCAAGTTAAAAAATTTTATGAGGTCAGAAGAGAGTATTACACAATACTTTCATTTTGTACCTATGTACTGATTTTGATACCTCTCCTTGTCTCTTTCAGGCATCTTCTGACCAGACGGCCATTGATGTTGTGCTGGCCTTTTTTGTTGGCCTGACAATTTCAATGTACATTTCAGTATTGAGCACCATAATTGTTACTTGTCAGGTCGCTTGGCCATCAGTTATAGCTGTAATTCCACTTCTGCTGTTGAACATTTGGTACAGGGTACGCATGCTCATTGTAAAGTTCACCTCATAACAACTTTTAGCTAATTCTGCTCATAGAAACAAAATGCTCACTATAACTTGCAATTTTCTCCTTCTCACCAGAAACGATATCTTGCAACTTCTCGGGAGCTAACTCGACTTGAAGGGGTAACCAAGGCACCGGTTATTGATCACTTTACTGAGACTGTTGTAGGTGCTACAACCATAAGATGTTTCAAGAAGGAAAGTGAATTTTTCCAGGAGAATTTAGACAGAATCAATTCAAGTTTGCGCATGTACTTCCACAACTATGCAGCAAACGAATGGCTTGGGTTCCGGCTGGAGCTGATTGGAACACTTGTACTGTCAATAACTGCTTTTCTCATGATCAGCTTGCCTAGCAACTTTATCAAGAAAGGTACCAATTGAATATATAATAGATCTGACCGTAACATACAAAAGTAATCTTTGTGGATTTATGGTCATGAGAATTTTTATATGCTTCAGAACCTGACATATGCTATGTTGTTACAGAATTTGTTGGCATGTCTCTTTCGTATGGCCTTTCCCTCAACTCTCTGGTGTACTTTGCAATATCCATCAGTTGTATGCTGGAAAATGACATGGTTTCTGTGGAGAGGGTAAATCAGTTCAGCACTCTTCCTTCGGAGGCAGCATGGAAAAAAGATGACCATCTTCCTTCTCCGAATTGGCCTACTCATGGAGATATTGACATCAGTGATTTAAAGGTTAGAAGGTCAAGTACTAAATATGCAGAATATTGTACTCCCTCCGATCCATAATAAGTGTCGCTGATTTACTAAATCAAAGACACTTATTATGATCAGAGGGAGTACCTTTGTTGTTTATTCCTCGTAAAATTGGTGCATCTACTGGTCTATCTTACACTCAATACAGTGTAGAATGCTTTGAGTATTCCTCTCTGTAAACGGGGATTTGATCGACCAATTGAACTCATCATTTTCATCCTTTCAGGTCAGGTATCGACCAAATACACCTCTAGTTTTGAAAGGCATCACTGTGAGCATTAGAGGTGGTGAAAAGATAGGAGTTGTAGGAAGGACGGGCAGTGGCAAATCAACTCTGATTCAAGCATTGTTCAGGCTTGTAGAGCCTGCAGAGGGGAAGATAATCATTGATGGAGTAGACCTATGTGCATTGGGTCTATATGATCTTAGGTCCCGCTTCGGTATAATTCCCCAGGAACCAGTTCTCTTTGAAGGGACGATTCGTAGTAACATTGATCCAGTTGGCCAGTATTCAGATGCTGAAATATGGCAGGTGCGGTGTAAAATATTTGTTTCAGCCTTCCTCCTCATAATGCACTGCGCTAATTAGCTGCGGGAATTATGTCACATGTTTGCAGGCTTTGGAGAGTTGCCAACTGAAAGATGTAGTAGCTTCAAAAGCTCAAAAGCTTGATGCTCTAGGTTTGCTATTTACTATGCTTTGGTTGTGTATTTGTTCACTTAAATTGCATCTGCCACTCAGGTCAGAAGTTGTGTCTGAATAAGTGTTGGCTAGTTGTTAGTTAATGTCATTTTCTAGTCCAAATTTCTGAACCACCGCACTTTTTCAAACCACAAATGGACTAAATATTGCAGGAAGTAACTTCTATAAAATAAGACCTCTAGGCTGTCAATATCCTCATCAGACGCTGGGTACCATGTACAGGGAACAATTAATGCACCTCGTTATCTTAACAAAACACTCAGTATTTAGTTTGGAGATACTTTACTATGATAGTTCCCAAATGAACACTGACAATTTGAGAAAAAATCAAGAGCATAAACTGAATTCAAATGACAAGACCTAAATTCACAATTATAAATTTGAGCATAAAATAAACCCATGTTGACCATAAAAATACCTGGTCATCTTATCGAGTTACTGGACAATTGATATAAATACCCAATCCATTTACTTTCTCACAGTGGCTGATAGTGGGGAGAACTGGAGCGTAGGCCAAAGACAGCTTCTTTGTCTTGGTCGTGTGATACTGAAGCAGAATCAAATCTTGTTCATGGATGAGGCAACTGCTTCAGTCGATTCTCAAACTGACGCCACGATTCAGAAGATCACGAGAGAACAATTTTCGACATGTACCATAATCAGTATTGCACACAGAATACCAACAGTAATGGACTGTGATAGAGTTCTGGTTCTGGACGCAGGTAGGTATCTTCAGTCTCACTGCTTTTGATTAAAAACATACACATTTTATGGTTTAAGCGGTCTCCATTTGTTTATATTTACCAGTCCTTTTTGGTACATACAATTTTTCACGGTTTGGTTTTGGGCGCTCTTGATTTTGATATTAAGTGACATTCTAAAATCTCACTATGTGTGTCCAGGCCTGGTCAAGGAATTCGATGCACCATCGAGGTTGATCGACCAATCGTCCTCCCTCTTCGGGGCGATGGTCCAGGAGTATGCCAATCGCTCGTCCAACCTCTACTAACTTGCTCCCTGATACCGCATATATTAAGACGTAAATAAGAGTCGTTTTGATAGGTTGACTACACGAGTGTATGTATACAGCACATTAAATAAAGAAATAAATGTAGAGCTTAGCAATGTCTGTTGAGTATGCCCCAGTTTTTCTCTAGCTTTGTGGCTTTTTGGTAAAGAGCTAGAGAAAGGCAGTAGTAAGTCGATTTAGTCTTAATTCCAACCTCTGTAGGGATCCCTTCTAACCAGATGACACCATGTATCACTCGGAGTTTGAGGTTACCAGTTCAAACATTTTGCTCTTGGATGCAGTTCAGCTGAACTGCCGGTCAAGTCTCCAGCTTACTTGCTATTCATCATGTCTGTATGTGTACAAATAACAATTACTACGGCCGGTCGAGCCTCCCTTGTTAAGTCGGTCATTCATTCCTTCGCAAGCCTCCATTCCTTCGCAAGCCTTTTACTACTTAACGCCCCTTGTCCTCCGGGCACAATCAACTTTATAATGAAATTGGAAAGGGCTTTCCTTTGGCCACGAAGGACAAGACCACCGGTGCCAATACAAAGTGAATTGGGAAACGGTTTGCCGCCCGAAAAGACTTGGTGGCCTCGGAATCCTAAATCTTGACAAGTTCGCGACGGCTCTTAGGCTTTGGTGGCCTTGGCTTGAGTGGAAGGAGCCCGGGAAAATTTGGGTGGGCACCGGCAATCCTTGCAATGAGGCGGATATAGATATTTTCTATGCGGCAACCTCTATTTTGGTGGGCAATGGGCGTAAAATGCCATTTTGGCATGCTCCATGGCTCCAAGAAAGAAAACCAATAGACATAGCTCCCCTCATCTTTGCATCGTCCAAGAGAAAGAAGTGGAATGTTAACCAAGCCTTACATGGAGGCGCTTGGATAGGAAAAATTATATTGGGGCCTCTATTCTCTCCTCAACATTTGGAGCAATTTGTGGAGTTTTGGAGGCTACTCAATCATGTTCATCAATCATGTTCATCTTGATGATAATGTGGAAGACGACATCTTATGAAAGCTTATGGACAATGGTGAATACTCGGCAAAGTCGGCTTATGAGGTGCAATTTTTGGGCTTCACCTTATCCAACATGGAAAAGATGGTTTGGAAGGCTTGGGCCCCTCCCAAGGTCAAGTTCTTCGCATGGCTTGCTACTCAAAATAGGATTTGGACGGCGGATAGATTGGAGAAGAGGGGGTGGCAAAACTATTGTTTGTGCCCTCTTTGCAAGCAAACCATGAAGATATTTACTTATCTTTTTGTATCTTGTCGATATACCATACGGGTTTGGAATCTCACCAAGAGTTGGATGTGCATAAATGGCATTGAACCTCAAGAATGGCAAGGTGCGGGCCTTTCAATCAAGAGTTGGTGGAGCATGTTAACGGATGGAGTAATCCCTAATCGAAAAGCGTTGGCCTCTCTAACCTTACTTACCATGTGTGAGATATGGAACGAGAGGAACGCACGGGTCTTCCACGACAAGCACACACCGCCTTTTGTTGTATTAGATAGCATTAAGAATGAGGCTTGCTTGTGGGTTATTGCGGGCGTCAAACGTTTGGACGAAATGATGCCGGAAGAGTAGGTTTATTGTAATATTTCGTCTTTCTTTTCTTTGCTTTGTTTGTCAAACTCTTTCTTAATTAATAGATTGGGGCAAAACTTTTGCCCCGTTCCAAAAAAAATTAGTACTGTATAATATTTTTCATGGATTTCCTGTAGTAGAATCAGTGCGCTTGACATACTCACCAACCACATAAATGTATTTACCATGCAAATTGAGAATATTGCAAAGTGTTGATGCGTGAAATCTTCAACATCCTTCTAAAAGGCGAGAAGATAGCACTCTAATTATATACGAAAACTATTGTCCTCTCTAAGCATGTGTGTGTGGCTGAAATCATTGCCCACTCGCTTATCATGAGGTAATTATTGTATTGTTGTAAGTCTAAATTGACGAATACTTTTTTTTAGCAAATTCAGCAATATTCTTGTCCGAGCTTCCTCCTTCCTGCATTTCCTCCTTGGCCCTTCACATCCACTTCCCAACATTCCTCTTGTACCCATGCTTCCTCTCGGAGTCCATGACCACTCTAATACCCCTCATGATCTCCTCCCTCCCCAGCGACCCATTCTCGCACTTCTGCACACCACGCCTCTCCACATACTTTGCGATGGTGGGTTGGTCCGCAATATGGAACTCCCACGGGAGGTACACCGCTAACAATCGCCTCCAATGTTGAGTTCCATCCACAGTGGGTAACGAAACAACCTACATACAATTTATAGGAAGCAAAGATCAAACTATTAACCTTATTTAATTTTGTCGTTCTATCAATCAAAATAATAATAACCCATTGTCCTAGGAAGAGGAAACGAAATATAGGTCATACTGATGGCCTTGTGTGCTAGAACCTCAAGTTGGGGGCACCAAGAAACAATTAGTCTATTATTCTCACACTTGCTCTTGAGTTCCTTAGATAACTTGTGTGCTTTGTATGACCTTACAACCTGAAGAAAAGGTTTGCCGGAATCGCATAGTCCATTGCCAAGCTCCTCTAGATGGGTTTCGTCGTAGTTAGCAAAGGTCCCATATGACACAAGCACAGCCGAGGAAACACTCTGCTTCTCTAGCCATTCCATGCATGGTGCATCGCTGCCGAACATGTTGAAACCTTATGATTTGTTGGATGGTATGCGATCATCGTCGAGGTAGAATGATGGCAGTGCTGGGCCTACATCTTTGCTCTCCATGTTAACTCCATGTACTCTGCCTCCTGCTCAATGTTAAAGATTAAATTCAGTTTTTTTTTTCGAAACGGAGGCAAAATGCCTCATCAGAGTAAATAAGGTGTTTTACATAAAGTACAAGCAAGCAGAAAGCTCAAAACACAAAAGCCCTTGCATGATTGTATCCAAGTGTCGTACTCCACAAGACCACCTCTAACATAATCTTTTGTACTACTCCTACTAAGGTATGCATAATGGATACTTTGCGTAAAGCCCTTGCATTTCTAAAAAAGGGGTTGCTCCAGTACAACCCCCTCCCCACCTAAACTCGTAGAAGCCCGTCTACTATATATCTAAACTCGTATCTAAACAGAGTATACCCATGTATATACATACGGATGGTGACGTATAGGCATCTGGCCCGCACACCACTGCCGCACAGGACCCGACCCGCCTACACTCCCTGCGCCGATCACCGTTGCCCCAGCCATCATCGCAATCGCCATCGCCGACGGCCATCATCACAACCGCCATCGCCTCCGTGATTCTTCTCCGCCGGACAGTCTTGCACAATCTTCCGGAAGTCTTGCACAATTTACAACATGTTTGGGCAACCTGTTAAAATTTCGTCGTTCAAAACTACTCGCCGAAGAATACACCGGACAGTCCGTCGTGATGCCGAACATGTCGTTGGACCGCCCGGCCGGTCCCCGGGCTGCCATCATGCTTGTGTGCCGCCACCACGCAGCTGCCAAGTCTACACGCCGCCGCTACAACGCCGGCGGTGCCACCGGCGTCACCGCCACCACTGTAATCAGTGGAGTAACAAGTTTTCCTCTTGTAAAACATGTTTGCAAACCGTCCTATTGATCGAGTGAATAGAGCGCACACACAAAGCAGAGACGCTCACCTTTGGCTCCAAGTCGCGGAACGAGTTGACGAGCACGTCGTCGTCGTCCTCCAGCCCCTCGAACTGCCCCATCGCCACCTTAAGGAACATCGGCTTCGACTGCGGCGCCGCCGCGAACGGCGGCATGTCTTCCGGTCCCAGCTCCATGCCCAGCGCTCCTCTTGCGAGCAGCTCGCGCCCGTCCGTCGCCGGCAGCGCCATCCGCCCAGCCCACATCTCGCCGTAAATGAATACTGGCATAGTAAGCATGTGACAATTGGTCACCCAAAGCAGCGACTCTAGCGATCGCTTGCATGCATGTCTCGCTCCGTTGATCTCTTACTTTTAGATTTGTGCAGTGACACATCATCAAGTTTCATTGTGTTTTGTAAAATCTAGACTGACCGAAACTGGCTAAAAAATGTTGAAACTGTGCATGCTAAATAACATGCACGTTAAAAAGACATTTCACATTGGTCACCCTTATTCTTTTTTTAAGGTTTGGTCACCCTTATTCGTGATTTGCTATTCTCAACAGGGTTAGAGGTCGTTATTGAATGGCTAGACCAGGGTAGAGAGTTGGTTGGTGAATGACCAGTACAGGTTATAACCATCACTCTGTAAAATTTGATGCTCCTCAAGTCCAAATTAATTGGCGCAACTCACTTGTACTGGACATAGTATATAGATGCGCCAATTAATTTAGGCTGGAGAGAGTAGGATAATTCTTTACGATATCATATGCCATACCTGAGCTCTATATATATTTAGTATGTCTATATCATTAGAAATATTATGGAAGATCTTTTTTCGCACCCGCATGACCAAAGACTCTAGTGCACAATGGAAGTGTGTAGAATTGGGAGTCATTGGTAATGCCAGTGTTTCATAACGATAAAATGGTGTTGGATCACGGGATGGACACTGTATAACTGGAGCATCTGCTATTACGCACCTTTCCTGTGGTAGCCGCATTTTACTGCTTTTCAGCGGTTTGCACGTATGAACTTCTGGACCACGAATCATGCATCGAGTACAAAAAGTTTCACTTTGTTTCCCATACAATGAAATGCTGGGCGTAAGGGAAAGTTCAAAAGTTCGTGGGGATGTACAACGCAGGAACAAGAGGCAAGAAAGCTGCAGTGGCGGCCGTCCCCTGCTCATGTTGTTCCGGGCGAAAGCTCAGCGCTCGAGCATGGTATGAAGGTTTTTCCGGCGAAAGCTTAGCGCTCCAATGCCGCCAATGTTGTCATAACACTCTTGAGGGCGTTGTTATGGGTTCCTTTAATGCGTTCTGATGTTCACTCTAGGTGAAAACCCTCGACCGTTGGTCAGGACGACAGAGTGCCGTTGTCTTCTTGGGAGCTCTAATTCTCTCGGTCTCATTTTGGTATCTTCGGTGCCATGTTTTGGTTCTAGATGTACCTTTTTTTGTTTGTTATCTGCTGTGTAAGAGGATACTGTTATTTGCCGGCCTTTTCCGAAACACACCATCAGAATGTATCTTTGCCTAGTACCATTACAATTTCGTGGTACATTGGTAAGGCTAACTAAGACTATATATATGTAATGTGTCTACAAAGGTGAACTAGATGCTTATTTAAGAAAAAAAATCTTCAATAATTTGCCCGCGAGCGACGTTTATTTTTTGCTCCCTCGGTGTCTCGCCCCCATACCTGAATCTTGGCTCCACCCCTGAATGTCTAGTAACAAAGGACTGGGTAGGACCTCATACATCAGAGTAGATTATTTCAAGAGGCGCTGAAATTACATGACTCAGAATAGAAAAAGGAAACTAACTTTTGGCTTACCGGCAAGCATCAAACACTATATTATTCTGCAAATTTTATGAAGGAAGGTGTTGATGATATAAGATATGCTGGGCTATCTATTTAACTAGATATTCTAGACGACAGTGGCACTTATCACGTGACACCTTTATTCCATTGAAGATTTGATTAACATGAGACTCCAAGTCGATAGACACCACCAAGCTACCGACCACTGAGAAGAACTGCCCTCGTGGTTTGATCCTTAACAAGGAATTTTTCTAGGTGAAATTCAATAAATACTGTTATGTTCAGTGAATCGACAAACTGAGAGGAGACTACGAGTAACAAAAGGAACATGAAAAACACCTCTAAGATGCAAAGATTTTGATGAAGGAATATATCATAAGGAAGCTCCTCCCGTACGTTTCCGGCTTTTCTTCCTTGATTATTTCTCTCCTCCAATTTCCAGTTGCTTACAAATAAAAATCTAAAACTCGGTGGCCTAAACATTTGCACCGCCAAAAGTCCACAAGTTAAACTAACACTAGAGGAAAAAGGGCCATCTGTTCGCGACCCCTCGGAGCATTAGTCCCGGTTGCGCCACCAACCGGGACTAATGCTGGCACGCGTCCCGGTTGGAGCGGCACGGGCCAGGGCATGGGTCCCGTTGGTAAGGGCATGCGTCCCGTTGGAGCCACCAACCGGGACTAAAGGTTTGGCCACAGCCACGTGGCGCACGCACCTTTAGTCCCGGTTGGCTTCAACCGACTAAAGACCCTGCCTCTATAAATACAACGCCCCCTCTGCCTCCAATCTGTTTTTTTCAATGGTGTAAGGCGTGAGGGTGTGTGCTAGTTTTTTCATGCATGCATTGAAGGTGTTTGATGAAATGTTTGAGTGAAAAATCCCGTTGAATTTCTCATAGAACAAAAATATAGAAGGTGTCCGAGACGCACTTGAGCTTTCTCCTCTTTATTTCCTCGATCGAGGTTAGCAATCTTATCTTTTCTAGGTCATTGATACAATTCATGTGTCGGTGTGAATTGGTTATTTCACTATTTATGATGTCCTGTTTTTTGATAAACTTACTTATATGATGCAGATGAACGGTCGGGAATGGATGTACGGTGACCGGCGCGTAGCCGGGTATATCAAAGGCGTGGATAAATTTATCGATGTGGCTACGACAAACAAAGAGAATGGATTTATACGTTGTCCATGTGTTCAATGTCGGAACAACAAGGAGTACTCTTCCTCGAAAATCATTCGCCACCGATTATGAAAGGTTTCATGCCCAACTATAATTGCTGGACCAAGCACGGGAAAGAGGGGTTATGATGGAAGATGGTGAAGAAGATGATGATAACAACTATCATCATATGTTTCCTGAATACGTTGATACCGCAATGGAAGATAATGGAGAGGAAAAGGTGAAGAACGGGCATCGATGAGCCGCTGATGAACTTGGTAGGGTCATTTCGATGCAAAGCGACCGTGAAATGTAAAATGAGAAGTTGAAGTTAGAGGGCATGTTAGAAGATCACAAGAAATTGTTGTACCCAAATTGTGAAGATGGCAGCACAAAGCTCTTGCATTTACATCGAATTGTTGCGATGGAAGGCGAGTGTGGTCTAACCGACTCCTCATTTGAAAAGATGCTGAAAATAATGAAGCCAAGTTTCCAAACATAACGAACTTCCCGAGAGTACCTACGAAGCAAAGAAGACTCTCCGTCCTCCGGGATTAGATGTGCAAAAGATACATGCATGCATTAATGATCGCATCCTCTACATGTAAGGAGTATGAGAATTTAGATAAATGCCCGGTATGCAATGCTATGTATAAGATCGACGAGATGACCTCGTGATGTTGAGGGAGAGCCTCCTAAGAGGGTTCCTGCTAAGGTTATGTGGTATGCTCCTATAATACCAAGGTTGAAACGCATGTTCGTAAACAAAGAGCATGCCAGTTGTTGCGATGGCACAAAGAAGACCGTAAGAAAGACGGGAGTTGAGACACCCGCCGATGGGTCACAGTGGAGAAAAATCGAGAGACTTCCCGACTTTGCAGGTGACGCAAGGAACTTATGGTTTGGTCTAAGTACGGATGGCATGAATCCTTTTGGGGAGCAGAGCTGCAACACAAAGACTGCCCGTGACTCTATGTATCTACAACCTGCCTCCTTGGTTGTGCATGCAGCGTAAGTTCATTATGATGCCAGTGCTCATCCAAGGCCCGAAGCAACCGGGCAACGACATTGATGTGTATCTTAGGCCATTAGTTGAAGAACTTTTACAGTTGTGGGGCAAACCAGTGTACGTATGGGATGAGAACAAACAGAGCCATTTAATCTACGAGGGTTGTTATTCAGAACCATCAATGATTGGCCTGCTCTTAGTAACCTTTCGTGATGTACAAACAAAGGATATAAGGCATGCACCCACTGTTTAGATAAGACCGAAGGTACATATTTGCATAAATGCAAGAAGGTTGTGTACCTAGCGAATCGATTTCTTCCGACCAATCATCCCAGAAGAAAGAAAGGCAAGCATTTCAAAGGTGAGGCAGATCACCGGAAGAAGCCTGAACTCCCACCGGTGATGATGTATTTGGTATGGTCAAGGACATAGAAGTAATCTTTGGAAAGGGTCCCGGTCAATCAGTTCCGAACGACGCCACAGACACGCACCCATGTGGAAGAAGAAATCTATATTTTGGGAGCTGCCATATTGAAAGTCCGCGTGTCCGCTCTTCAATCGACGTGATGCACGTGACGAAGAATCTCGCGTGAACCTGCTAGGATTCCTAGGCGTATGGGAAGACAAAAGATACACGAAGCACGGAGGACCAACAAATTATGAAAGACCCAAAGAACATGCATACATATAACAAGACGGATAAAGGGCGCCACTTAAGTCGTACTATGCTCTTACCAAAGCGAGAAGGAAATCTTTTGAAGTCCTTTATCAAGGTTAAGCCGGGCTTCTCATCTAATATAAAGGGATAATAAATATGGCAGAGAAAGTTCCAAAACCTGAAGTCTCATGATCACACGTGATTATGACGCAGCTTGCTTCCAATTGCATTGAGGGGCTTCTACCGAAAATGTTCGAGTACCCATTGTGAAGCTGTGTGCATTCCTCAATGCAATATCTCGAAGGTAATCAATCCAGATATTCTCGCCAAGGTTACGTAGGATGTGGTACAATGTCTTGTTAGTTTTGAATTGGTGTTCCCACCATCCTTCTTCAATATTATGACGCATCTCCTGGTTCATCTAGTGGAAGAGATTGCCATTCTCGGTCCGTATTTCTGCACAATATGTTCCCTTTGAGAGGTTCATGGAGTCTTAAAGAAATATGTTCATAACCGTTAGACTGTAAGGAAGCATCTCCAAGGGATATGGAATGAGGAGGTCATTGAGTTTTGTGTTGACTTTATTCCTGACCTTAAGCCGATTGGTGTTTCGACTCATGACATGAGGGAAGACTAAGTGGAAAAGGCACTGGGAAATAAAGCAATGATATGTAGGGACGGGATTCTTTCACTAAAGCACACTACAGCTTCTACATAATTCCACCTTGGCAGTCCAGATATGGAGGAACACAAGAATATTGTACGCCCAAAACCTGTGGAAGCCCGAATCATGGATTACGATGAACACATGAAGTCTTTTCTGGTTGGATGCGACACATCTCTTGAATGACACCACCGTTGGAGATCAGCTATACTTGTTGGTCGTCACCATCTTCTACTGTATTGAATTTCCAAGGGTACGAAATAAATGGGAATACATTCTACACGATCGCCCAAGATAAAAAGAGCACCAACCAAAATAGTGGTGTCCGCTTTGATGCAATAGACGAGAATGGACAAAAGGACACATATTATGGTTACATAGAGGAGATATGGGAACTAGACTATGGAGTCTCTTTTAAGGTCCCTTTGTTTCCCTACAAATGGTTCAACCTGAATGAGGAAGGGGTAAAGATAGACCAGTTGTACGGAATGACAACAGTGGATCTCAACAATCTTAGTTATAGAGATGAACCATTCGTCCTAGCCAATGATGTGTCTCAGGTTTTCTATGTGAAGGACATGTCCTCCAGACTGAAAAAAAAGAAAAAATATGCAAACGAATACATCATATGATGAGCCAAAGCGTCACATAGTTCTTTCAGGGAAAAGAAACATCGTGGGAATTGAGGACAAGATGTACATGTCGAAGATTATAATAAGTTTGATGAAATTCCACCCTTCACAGTGAAAACTGACCCAAGCATTCCGTTAAGTAAAGAAGATGCTCCATGGTTACGTCTGAAGCGGTCATAAGGAATGACATATGCCAAGAAGTTCATGCTCATATTTTGTAACTCTAGTTCATGTCTTTCGCGGTTTGTGGCTTGACCGAAGTAGTCTCAGTTTTTAATATTAATAAATGTCTTGAGTGTTAGTCCCATTTTGTGGCTGGACCGGGAGTGCCTCTATGACCAGTTTTTTCGAGATGCTTGAGGACCGCTCAAGCATCTCCTCAAACTGGCCGCAGTGGTGTCCCTGCCTCGAAACCATCTTGCAGCTTGTAACTTCACTAACTAGATCAATACGCCTGAGCTAACTAATTTCACATATTAGGAGTGCCTCTATGACCAGTTTCTGAGATGCCGGAGGACTGGGCTCCGTCGGCATCTCTCAAACTGCAGCAAAGTGGTGTCCTGCTCGAAACCATCTTGCAGCTTGTAACTTCACTAACTAGATCAATACGCCTGAGCTAACTAATTTCACATATTAGAGTGTTTCTATGACCAGTTTTCTGAGATGCCGAGGACTGGGGCCCGGCATCTCCTCGAAACTGGCCGCATGGTGTCCCCGCCTCGAAAACCATCTTGCAGCTTATAACTTCACTAACTAGATCAATACGCCTCGGTGCTAACTAATTTCACATATTAGGAGTGCCTCTATGACCAGCTTTCTCGGAGATGCCGGAGGATCAGGCTCCGCAGATCTCCCGAACTGGCCGTAGTGGTGTCCTCGCTTCTAAAACCATCTTGGAGATGCCTCAAACTGGCGAGGACTGACTCACAAGGATGCATATTTATAGTACAAGCTCGGCATAATGTCGACACTCACGACATAATGTCGACACTCACCACTATTAATAGTGCTGACTCATGTTTAGTCCCGGTTGGTGTCTCCAACCGGGACTAAAGGTTCATCTTTAGTCCCTGTTGGTGACACCATCCGGGACAAGGTACAAGCTGCACGACATAATGTCGACACTCACCCCTATTATTAGTGTTGTCCGCCCACTGTCAGAATCCTTCAATGCATGTTGGTTTCTCCAACCGAGACTAAATATGAACCTCTCTTTATATAGGCATTTCCTCTATTTATTAGGTAACACTTAAGACATTTATTAATATTAAAACCGGGACAAATCGACTAGCTAAAACTCAGGCCTAAAGCCGCCTTTAGTCATAATCATGCCTAGTCCTATAGTACGCAGCCTGTGGTCTTCATCGCCGCCGTCATCATCATCGCCATCGCCACCGCCACTCGGGATCCTCACCATCCATGGCATATACCAGGGCCATTCCAGCCTCGGTTCACGGGCGGTGGGAGAGGGGTCTCCTGAAGACGATGCGCTACCGCCGGACAAAGGGGCCTGTGGCGGGTGGACTCGTGGGCACCGTGGCGAGGATGGTCTCCCGGCGATGTAGCGCATCACTGATGATAGTACGGTTCTCCCACCACGTGCACGACGGCCGACTTCGTTGTGTTTCACCGTGGCGGGCCATCACCTCGACCTGGCGAGCTCCCTTTCACGCCTATTAGCGAAGAAGGCATTCCAGTGTCATAGTTGTCGGGATCCCACTGGGATCCATCCGCTGCCAAGGTGAGCTTGTGGTAGAAGTGGTTTGTGATGGTCACCGATGATGCGGAACCTTGAGGGACAGGAGGGACAGGAACCCTCCAGGCCAAAGATCAAATCCGGCCGGGGCGGCGGTACCCGGTGGACAAGGGTAGTTGGGCGCCTGGCCTCCTCGAGGGTCGAATGGCCCAAGAGGCGTTGTCCATTGTTCTAAGAGAGGAAGGTGTGGATGTGTGGATAGCCATGACACGATCACCCTAAATATAGGGAAAGGCGGAAAACTTGGCGTGAAGCTTTGGGAAATGGCGGAATATCTTTAGTCCCGTTAGTGACTACATCCGGACTAAAAGCTCTAGTAGAAAGGAAAGGGCGGGAAAACTTGGCGGAAGAGGTGGGAAATGGCGGAAAATATTTTTAGTCCCGCCCGGTTTGAGAATACATCCGGACTAAATTTGTGCCGAACAATGATCATGTTTCAAAAACCCTTTCCTTTTTCCGAGCGCAAAAATTCGTTTTGTGAAGTAACCACCAAAATGCCGTTTCACAATGCTACCGCTCCATTTTCCTAAAATACTAGACCACCTTACATGGACTATCTCCCAACCGGTACATCTCAAACCTTTTCGTCCATCCCGTAAAAGGACAAATGTCTCCGAATCCAGAGGAAGTGGGTCCGGTTTGTACTACAGTACATGATCTATCGCCTGTGATTTTTGAAAAATCATTTTAGACTCGCAATATGTGGTTTCTTCAGAGATCTAATGCAAGTTCTAACGATGCCCGCCCCCTATCTTCATGCACACCGTTCGACCATAGTTAGAAATTCGATAATTCAAAACGGGCATAATAAATTCAAAAAAATCCGAACAATGAAAATACTTCGTGGTGTCATATTATGTTACATAGTTGAAAGGAAAAATACAAGACTTGGTATATTGATCATGTTTCAAAAACCTTCACAAAATGACCTATCATGTTCGAGGTTTCATGGCTTTCGGTCAAATGACCGATGTTATGTGCTGAATCACATAGTTTGTGATGTTGTGCCCATATTATGCATGTGTGTGGACATTGGTATGGAGAACAATGTTGCAGGAGGAAGTTTTCCTTTTGTCGCACGGAAAATCCCTTTTCCATTTTCCGAAAGCAAAAACGGGTCGCTTTGTGAAGTAACCACCAAAATGCCGCTTTCACAATGCTACCGCCCCATTTTCCTAAAATACTAGACCACCTTACATGTACTATCTCCCAACCGTACATCTCAAACCTTTTCGTCCATCCCGTAAAAGGATAAAATGTCCGAATCGGTGAAGTGGGTCCGGTTTGTACTATGTACATGATCTATCGCCTGTGATTTTTGAAAAATCATTTTTAGACTCGCAATATGTGGTTTCTTCAGAGATCCAATGCAAGTTCTAACGATGCCCGCCCCTATCTTCATGCACACCGTTCACCATAGTTAGAAATTCGATAATTCAAAACGGGCATAATAAATTCAAAAAATCAACAATGAAAATCCTTCATGGTGTCATATTATGTTACATAGTTGAAATAAAAAATACCGACTTGGTATATTGATCATGTTTCAAAAACCTTCACAAAATGACCTATCATGTTCGAGGTTTCATGGCTTTCGGTCCAAATGACCGATGTTATGTGTGAATCACGGCATAGTTTGTGATGTTGTGCCCATATTATGCATGTGTGTGGACATTGGTATGGAGAACAATGTTGCAGAGGAAGTTTTCCTTTTGTCGCATCGAAAAAGCCCTTTTCCATTTTCCGAGCGCAAAAACGGGTCGCTTTGTGAAGTAACCACCAAAATGCCGTTTCACAATGCTACCGCCCCATTTTCCTAAAATACTAGACCACCTTACATGGACTATCTCCCAACCGTACATCTCAAACCTTTCGTCCATCCCGTAAAAGGACAAATGTCTCAATCGGTAGGAAGTGGGTCCGATTTGTACTACAGTACATGATCTATCGCCTGTGATTTTTGAAAAATCATTTTAGACTCGCAATATGTGGTTTCTTCAGAGATCCAATGCAAGTTCTAACGATGCCCGCCCCTATCTTCATGCACACCGTCGACCATAGTTAGAAATTCAGATAATTCAAAACGGGCATAATAAATTCAAAAAATCCGAACAATGAAAATCCTTCAAGGTGGTGTCATATTATGTTACATAGTTGAAAGGAAAAATACCACTTGGTATATTGATCATGTTTCAAAAACCTTCACAAAATGACCTATCATGTTCGAGGTTTCATGGCTTTCGGTCCAAATGACCGATGTTATGTCTTGAATCACGCATAGTTTGTGATGTTGTGCCCATATTATGCATGTGTGTGGACATTGGTATGGAGAACAATGTTGCAGGAGGAAGTTTTCCTTTTGTCGCACGGAAAAGCCCTTTTCCATTTTCCGAGCGCAAAAACGGGTCGCTTTGTGAAGTAACCACCAAAATGCCGCTTTCACAATGCTACCGTCCCATTTTCCTAAAATACTAGACCACCTTACATGGACTATCTCCCAACCGTACATCTCAAACCTTTTCGTCCATCCCGTGTAAAAAGAACAAATGTCTGCCGAATCGTCATGAAGTGGGTCCAAACCTTTGTTTTTGAATTATTTATTTAAATCCAAACACTTTTTATGTTTAAATTTTTTCTAAATTCCAAATTGATATTAAAAAAATATAAGTTAATTCATTTTTAATTGTAAATGATTCATATTTTAAATGGTTACATTAATTATTTTTTAAAACAAAAAATGTTTTTGAATTATTTATTTAAATCCAAACACTTTTTATGTTTAAAATTTTTCTAAATTCCAAATTAATATTCAAAAATATAAGTTAATTCATTTTAAAGGTTACATTAATTATTTTTTAAAAATAGAATATGTTTTTGAATTATTTATTCAAATCCATACACTTCTTATGTTTAAAGTTTTTCTAAATTCCAAATTGATATTAAAAAAATATAAGTTAATTCATTTTTAATTGTAAATGGTTCATATTTTAAATGGTTACATTAATTATTTTTTAAAACAGAAAATGTTTTTGAATTATTTATTTAAATCCAAACACTTTTTATGTTTAAATTTTTTCTAAATTCCAAATTGATATTAAAAAATATAAGTTAATTCATTTTTAATTGTAAATGGTTCATATTTTAAATGGTTACATTAATTATTTTTTAAAACAGAAAATGTTTTTGAATTATTTATTTAAATCCAAACACTTTTTATGTTTAAATTTTTTCTAAATTCCAAATTAATATTCAAAAATATAAGTTAATTCATTTTAAAAGGTTACATTAATTATTTTTTAAAAATAGAATATGTTTTTGAATTATTTATTCAAATCCATACACTTCTTATGTTTAAAGTTTTTCTAAATTCCAAATTGATATTAAAAAATATAAGTTAATTCAATTTTAATTGTAAATGGTTCATATTTTAAATGGTTACATTAATTATTTTTTAAAACAGAAAATGTTTTTGAATTATTTATTTAAATCCAAACACTTTTTATGTTTAAATTTTTTCTAAATTCCAAATTGATATTAAAAAAATATAAGTTAATTCATTTTTAATTGTAAATGGTTCATATTTTAAATGGTTACATTAATTATTTTTAAAATGTAAAATGTTTTTAATTATTTATTTAAATCCAAACACTTTTTATGTTTAAAATTTTTCTAAATTCCAAATTAATATTCAAAAATATAAGTTAATTCATTTTAAAAGGTTACATTAATTATTTTTTAAAAATAGAATATGTTTTTGAATTATTTATTCAAATCCAAACACTTCTTATGTTTAAAGTTTTCTAAATTCCAAATTGATATTAAAAAAATATAAGTTAATTCATTTTTAATTGTAAATTGTTCATATTTTAAATGGTTACATTAATTATTTTTTAAAACAGAAAATGTTTTTGAATTATTTATTTAAATCCAAACACTTTTTATGTTTAAAATTTTTCTAAATTCCAAATTAATATTCAAAAATATAAGTTAATTCATTTTAAAAGGTTACATTAATTATTTTTTAAAAATAGAATATGTTTTTGAATTATTTATTCAAATCCATACACTTCTTATGTTTAAAGTTTTTCTAAATTCCAAATTGATATTAAAAAAATATAAGTTAATTCAATTTTAATTGTAAATGGTTCATATTTTAAATGGTTACATTAATTATTTTTAAAATGTAAAATGTTTTGAATTATTTATTTAAATCCAAACACTTTTTATGTTTAAATTTTTCTAAATTCCAAATTGATATTAAAAAATATAAGTTAATTCATTTTTAATTGTAAATGGTTCATATTTTAAATGGTTACATTAATTATTTTTAAAAGAAAATGTTTTTGAATTATTTATTTAAATCCAAACACTTTTATTTTTAAAATTTTCTAAATTCCAAATTAATATTCAAAAATATAAGTTAATTCATTTTAAAAGGTTACATTAATTATTTTTAAAATAGAATATGTTTTTGAATTATTTATTCAAATCCAAACACTTCTTATGTTTAAAGTTTTTCTAAATTCCAAATTGATATTAAAAAATATAAGTTAATTCATTTTTAATTGTAAATGGTTCATATTTTAAATGGTTACATTAATTATTTTTAAAATGTAAAATGTTTTTGAATTATTTATTTAAATCCAAACACTTTTTATGTTTAAATTTTTCTAAATTCCAAATTAATATTCAAAAATAGAAGTTAATTCATTTTAAAAGGTTACATTAATTATTTTTAAAATAGAATATGTTTTTGAATTATTTATTCAAATCCATACACTTCTTATGTTTAAAGTTTTCTAAATTCCAAATTGATATTAAAAATATAAGTTAATTCAATTTTAATTGTAAATGGTTCATATTTTAAATGGTTACATTAATTATTTTTAAAAGCGAAAATGTTTTTGAATTATTTATTTAAATCCAAACACTTTTTATGTTTAAATTTTTCTAAATTCCAAATTGATATTAAAAAATATAAGTTAATTCATTTTAATTGTAAATGGTTCATATTTTAAATGGTTACATTAATTATTTTTTAAAACACAAAATGTTTTTGAATTATTTATTTAAATCCAAACACTTTTTATGTTTAAAATTTTTCTAAATTCCAAATTAATATTCAAAAATATAAGTTAATTCATTTTTAATTGTAAATGGTTCATATTTTAAATGGTTACATTAATTATTTTTAAAATGAAAATGTTTTTGAATTATTTATTCAAATCCAAACACTTCTTATGTTTAAAGTTTTCTAAATTCCAAATTAATTATCATTTAAAAACAATACAAATTTAAACCCCAAAATAAAAAATAAGGCGGAACAGAGAGAAAATACGAAAAATTTGAAATCGAGAATATGTCCTGTTGGAGCCACCAACCGGGACTAAAGACCTACAACAACCCTTGGTCACTGAAAATATTGATTATACGTCCTTGGTGGCTCCAACGACGAGGCCTTTAGTCCGGTTGGAGCCACCAACCGACTAAAGGTCCCCTACTAGTTAACCATGCCCCTTCTCCTTCTTCCCCTCCTCTTTTTCACTCACCCAAGAGAGATCGCCGCCATGAGGACAACCGCTTCGGACGCCAGATGCGCCTAACCATCGCCTCGTCGGCCTCCACGCCTCATTGCTTATCCTCCGCCGAAGGAATCGGCCGCCATCGAATCGACCGTCTTCCCCATCACCGACGAGCTCCGCCTTTCCATCACCGTTGTTGCCGATCTCCTCCGTCCCCGCCAAGGATACACACGCGTCGAGGGTGAGCTTGTAACTCTCTGGGACCCCTTCTTTCCTCCCCTAGCGCTCTGTCCTTCTCTCGCGTTGTCCGCCGCCATCCGCCGCCGCTGCATGTCGTCGCGTGCCCTATTCCGGTGACCAAATCCGGGCGGTGCCCTACTAGTTAGGTTCGCCTCGACGCCCTCTTTCGAACAAACCCACGCATGCCCTCCCGAGCCTCTAGCAACGCCGGGCCACGCATAGTGCTCACCGCGATGTGATCAGGCTGGGTGGGCCTGCTTGCGTGGAGGCTGAGTTGGCACTAGGGCCCATTTGTCGCCTCACGGCTAGGGTCGCCCGTGTAAAAACTATTTGCCTTTTGTTTTAATTCTAGAAAATGATTTAATATTGTAAAATCAATAACTTATTGTTTATAAGTCGAAAAATACAAATAATATATCAAATTGTTCAGAAAAATGAAACCTATCTATTTAACATATAATCATGCATTGTTAAACAACTTAAATGACAAGTATAATTAGAAGAACAAATGCACCCCTCTCATATGTTCCGGAGTTTCTCCGAGTTAGGGTTTTCACCCCTCAGAACCCCGATTAAATCATCGAGCATGTATTAGGGTTACATTCCAATGCAAATTAACTTGTCATATCATCATACTTGCTTGAGCATTGCATCGATGCCATGTGTTGATTGTTTCCCTTTCTTTTCGGTGTTTCGATTATTAGGTTTATTATTAGTTAGGTATTATTAGGTTTATTAATTACTTTGGTATTATTGGTCTTCGGCCCCACTGGTCAGTCACCGTGGGTATCCCCAGACCCGATTCACATTGTCAAGCAACTTAGGTGCATGTGGGTTCGACGATGTGCCTATCTACTACACGGTTTCCCTTTCTCTTCATTTTTATTATTATGTATGTATATATTAGGGTTTCTCTGAATTAGGGTTTATATCTCTCAACACCGTACTTAACTTTCTCCTTTAGCCGCTTTGACTTATTCGTTTTTCCACCTATGCAGAAAATATGGACCCACACGTCAGAGACGAAGAAAAGGAAGAGTTGATCCAAGGTGTGATCCGTGGGGAAGATAATTTAGACGTATCAACGTTTCTGAACAACTCCAGTGAGGGTGATCCTCTTTTTACCGGAGTAGACAACTTGTTTGAGGTTGAAGGTGTTGCCTCAGGGAGAAGGCGATGCCTTGTGTAATCGAGAAGACGACCGCCCAAGGTGCATGTAATATAAATCAATTCATTAATTAATCATCGCTATCTATATAGAAATAGTAACGGCGATCTTTCTTCTTTTAGCCCTCGGATCGAAGGAATCTACCGAAAAGAGCGAGGCCCAACCAAAAGTTGCAAGACCATGAGAGGTTCAGGATCGAAGATGTCAGAGACAAGAATCGACAGCTCCCAAAGTTGTCGCAACCAAATTTGTGGCACAATGCGGAGTAATCGTTAGGGACTTAATCCGATCACCATTAGAAATTGGAATAGGCCTGCTAATGCGATGAAGAGGAACATGTTTATTTGTCCCTAACCACGCCAAAGATTTACCGTGGAAGAGGCTCATGGTTAATTTCAAACTACCGAAGATAGAGCTGGATCCAAATGCGGAGGATCCAGATTGAGGACGCCTTACAACATGGGAGAGCCATGGAGGCTAAGGTCGGAGTGGGCTTTGAAGAAGATGGCCCAAGATGTTTCACCAACTGGAAGAAAAGATTGCACCTTGACTATGTCGTGAAAAAGAAGACTCAGTTTCAAGAATATTCAGTTTGAGAAGATAAAACCATTCGGGATGAGTTTGTGGAATACAAGAAATCGTAAAAGCTAAGAAAATGTCTAAAACGAATAAGTGAATGCTAACAAGAAGTATCACCATACTATGGGGCAAGGTGGCTACAAGGTGGCATTCCTAAGTAGGAGAAACTTGAGCGGAACTGCGTGATAAAAATATCACCCAGAGATGTACGATTGGGTAGAACGTGCAAGGAATTGGTTTTACGGGCATGGGGCACGTTGGACTAAGGAGGTGTATATATACCATACGACATAAAGAAGACCCCTTGCCAATCGAGAGGATGAGAAAAGCAATAAAGGCATTAAAGATGGGGACTTCATTCCGATGGAGAGAATGATGAGCTCACACTGCCTTGGAAATAAGGAACATGATAGCGAACACGAGGCACAATAGGCTCCCAATCATGGAGGACTGGGTTTCAAGAGAGGAAGAAATATCCTGATAGAAGCCAGGAGGAGTAAGGACAGGCGGCTGAAGCGAAAGTCGAAAGAGCGAATGCGTTTAATTGAAGAACGATTAAAGCAACAACAAGATGAAATTAACTCACTTAAAGAGCAAAGTACTACTGGCACCCCATCTCAAGAAGACACCGCATTCGATGCTACCGCCTATCGAATAATCGAAAAGCAATGTGGCTTCCACCGAGGTCCCGGTGATGACAATGGTGATGCCGATGATGCACCGACGATGGCTCCTGTTGGCTACCGTGGATGATATCACGAGATGACACATCGCGAGCTACATGTCAAAGTTGTGAACATATCAATGAAGGTGGCGGTCGGCTATGCCTTACCAATTGGACCCACACCAACTTACCACAACGTCCGGTCAGAGGGCTACGCTGTTGTCGGCGTGGATGAAATCATGCCCACCTTTGAGGTTTTGGATCTTCACTACCCCGGGTGAAGGGGATGATCGTCTGGTGACGCAAAAACGCCACCATTCTATGGTCAAGGATTGTATCGTGCTTCAAATCACACGCCAAGGCCATCTTCGCCGCCTCACCCGTCTCCACGAGGTCGCCGCCGCGGCAGCCGCTCGCCGCCTCACCCGCTCCATCGCCTCACCAATCTCCGGTGCAGCCATCGCCATGGAGCCATCGCGGCGCCAGATAAAAGCGAAGCGCATCGCCATCGCGTCGTAAGCGATCGCCGAACGTAAACAAGAGCCTCTTCCAAAAGTACCAACGGTTCCTCCCAAGAGAGCTTATGATCAGATCAAGAGGAGATCATGCGATCGTTGATGCGGAAACGACAGTTTTCGCTAAGTCGAGGCGCCGAAGAGCCAGAGTTCCCAAAGACCAAAGAAGAAAAGGCAAAGTGTTGAAAATGCTAAAGACTCTTCATCAACCCGAGCCAAAGCTGTCATCGACTATGAGCGTTCTATTCTCAAGTCACATGCAGACAAAAGCCTCAAGAGCGATCGATGCAAGCGGAAATCTGTAGCTCGGAGAACAAGCAAAACAGACTTGCGCCTCTCAAGGTGATTTCTCAAACCAATGTGGGTCGAGCAAATATGGGGCCAAGAGCAAGATGATCCAGGTAGTTGCATAACACGGAGAAGTCGCCATGCTCAAGGTATGAGTATTGCCCAAGATTTATCCCGATTAGAGTTCTTCCCGTGAGTGAAGTAGCATACCAATACCAAGACGGAAAACCTCTCGTCAAACTCGAGGAGGTAAACAATCTTCCAACAAAATGCGAAGATTGCATAATCGGTACATGCATGCCACAAGGGCCGGGCTAACTGGATAGTGCCGAGGGTTACAAAAAGCATCATGGGAAAGAAAACGATGACATGATATCCATTGAATTTGATGAACTATTTCAATTATTCAATCAAGACGCCTTGGACAAATCGATCATGAGTGCCTATTGTCGTAAGTACTAATTCGTAATTAATTTAGTCTCCATCTATAATATTTTGTTTATTGCATGTATATAATCATACTTTAATATGCGTAATGAAGATTCTCGAATGCAGCAGAGAACAAATCTATGACATTGGCTTCATTGACCCATATTGGGTTCATGAAGCTAATCTCAAAATAAGCCCCTGTGATACGGAGGATAATATAGTACAGCGTTAAGGTTTCAAGAAACCAAAAGGGAAATACTATTTCCTTACAACTTCCAAAGGAGTGTTATTGTCTTGTATACACTTTCTATTTCGCTTACTCGATGTTAAGTATATAATTGATTAGTTCTGCATTCGCAGTACCACTATATTCTGTTAATCATTCAACTTGACAAAGGGCGGTACTAGTCATGGACTCAAACATAAACCCCTTGAGACGTGGAAGGACATGCGATACTTCTCCGGGTAATTCTAATCATTACGACACTATATCGGCAACGTTCGTGAATTTTATGATATCAAGTACTTAATAACTTATTTTATTCGCTTTTCACGGGCAGCGCTTGGAAACGGTTCACCAAGAAGGCTAGGGTGTTTGGAAAGAGGAGCTTACATTTCAACCACTAGATGTAAGCACCACTAGCTATATCCGCGCATCTCTTTGATTCTAGTTTTGATACAGTTATTATCATGCTTGATTATTATTTTGATTGAACTCTGTTGTAAAAGTGCCCGACGCAGGACCATGTAACAATCTATGTGGATACTATGTATGCGAGTTCATCCGGCATGACGTATGAGAAGGGCAGGAATTTAGAGCAACTCCATACGTAAACAATTTCTATAGTTTTTAATTACAATCAAATTGTGTTTAGTTTCATATTCATATAGGCTGACTCCTTTTTAAATCAGATCGAACGCTCACGGACGGTATTCGCCAAAGGATCGCATACGAGCAATACAGAGGAATTGGCGGATTCTTGGATTCAAGTCCTAAACACACAAGGGAATACTACTCGGTTGTGTATAGACAATAGGAATTGTAAAAATAGCAACTTTCAAGAAATTGGCGGTAGCATCGAATAGCAACTTTTGTATGTAGTGCATGAACTCGATCTGTGTATTGAATGTAATGTTGTCATGATGATCTTGTGTAATATAAGGTTCCTTCATTGATAAGTGCAAAACACTAGATAAACAAGAAAACAACCTAAATGAATTCTTCGCGGCACAAAAAGTGGCGAAAATGCTGCCGGGCAACAAAATGTGCCAATGAATTCTTCACGCGGCAGAAATGGGCAAATCTCGCCGGCAGCAGTTAATGCTCCACCCTCGCTCACGATGCATACGTGTGTCCCCATTTGTCCCGGTTGGTGGGGCAACCGGGACTAATGGTTGGAGCTTTAGTCCCGATTGCCCCGTCCCGGTTGGGCAACCGGGACTAATGGCCCTTACCAACCGGGACGCATGGGCCCTTTTCTACCAGTGTAAACATTTGTGTGGCTTTATTATGTCAATGTATTTGGATTGGTCAAGTGAGATTAGTGTCATCAAATTTGTCATGATAAATATTGTAATCAGAACATATGTTGGAGAACATTATGCAAATTGACTCGTATGCACGATTATGCCCAACTTAAATATCCAGGAGTTGACTATACATAAGAAATATCAGCTATATTGACGAGGTTAGATCCGTCCATAAAGAGGAAATCCACTAAAAAATGGTTTACTTGATGCACTAGGAATTAGGACACACCGTGACTATAAGAAAATTAAAACGTTTCTAATCTCCACAGAAACATATAAATGAATATTGACATAGTAAGCATGTGAGCATTGGTCACCCTTATTCGTGGTCTGCTATTATTGACAGGATAGAGGTCGTTGTTGAATGGCGGCTAGACCAGGGTAGAGTTGGTTGGTGACTGACCAGTACAGGTTACAACCATCATTTTTTAAAATTTGATGCTCCTGCGTTAATTGGCGCAACTCACTTGTATTGGATACACTACGGGACACGCGCGCTACGCCGAGGGCAAAAGGCCGTCGGCGTAGGCCAAAATGCCCTCGGCGTATCGTACGCCGAGGGCAGCCCTCGGCGTAGCCTCCTCGGCAAAGATCTCCCTCGGCGGAGCACACTCAAGCCGTCGGCGTATTAAAATGCCGTCGGCATATGCTACGCCGAGGGCTTTGCCGTCGGCGTAGCGGCCGTCGGCATAGCCTGTCGACTGGTTGCAAAAATATTACTTTTTTGAAAAATAATATTTTTTTATTTTTTTTCTCAATTTTTTTATTCTTTGAATTGTTTCACTTGTTAAACTCCTACTTTAAACATTTTTAACACTAATTATACTTACTATTTGATTAAATTCCAGTCTTAGTCAAACTTCCCAGCAGGTCATCCATCCTAATACTACTCCAGCTTCAGCACGCTTAACATCATCGTTCCTTCATAATCCGTTTCCGCAAAGTAATTCATACATTGGTGTCAATACTATGATATCAATCCTATTAACTCTTATATCATCATGTCACATGTTTGTATTTTTTGAAATTACAAATAATTATTTAAGTAAATATTAATGAATAAGTAAAAATATTATTGAATTCAAATAAAAATATAATAATTTTTTTTGTATTTTTCTATTTAATATAGAATAATTAATATCTTTAAATCTGTAAATCGAAATTCAACAAATAATATGTTTAAATTGATCAGAAAAATGAGAAGAATCCAAATATGATATCCATATCAACTAATCACAAACCCTCCGTTTTTGAATTAGCTATTTGTTGGTTGCTTTAGAAAATTCCCTTTTTGCGCTCGGATAATGAAAAATGCCTTTTTGGTGCGATGAAAAGGAAAACTTGCATTGGATATTTGATAAAATAGCATATTGTGAACCTAAAAATGATTTTTGTAGAAAAACATGAGCATCGGATCATGTACCTGTAGTTCATATCTGACCCACTTCCTACCGATTCGGCAGGAATTTGTCTTTTCACCAAAGGTGGACTAAAGGTTTTGATCCCCTGTTGGGACATTGTCCATATAAGGTGGTATAGTATTTTGTAAAATGTGGTGGTAGTATTTTGAATTAGCCATTTGGTGGTTGCTTCACAAAACCGTCTGCTTTTTATACTGAAAATAGAAAATGGCCTTTTGGTGCATTAAAAGGAAAACTTCCTCCTGCAACATTGTTCGCCATCCCATGATGCATGTGTATGCATAATATGGGAACATTATCACAAACTATACCTTGATTCTAGCCATAACATTGGTCATTTGACCGAAAGCCAAGAAACCTCGAATGAGATAGGTCATTTTGTGAAGGGTTTTTGAGACATAATCAATATATCAAGTTTGCTATTTTTCCTTATAAATATGTCACATAATATGACACCACGCCAAGGTTTCGCATTGTTTCGATCATTTTCAATTTTTATGCTCGCTTTAAACTATCGTTAAACTTTGTCGAACTATGGACATAAGATTCTTAGCTCGGGGCCGAGCCTCGCTAAACTTTCATTAGATCTTTGATAAAATAGCATATTGTGAACCTAAAATGATTTTGTAAAAAACATGAGCATCGGATCATGTACCTGTAGTTCATATCTGACCCACTTCCTACCGATTCGGCAGGAATTTGTCTTTTTCACCAAAGGTGGACGGAAAGGTTTCGGATCCCCCTGTTGGGACATTGTCCATATAAGGTGGTATAGTATTTTTGTAAAATATGGTGGTAGTATTTTGAATTAGCCATTTGGTGGTTGCTTCATAAAACCGTCTGTTTTTTATGCTCGGAATATGGGAAATGGCTTTTTGGTGCGACGAAAAGGAAAACTTCCTCCTGCAACATTGTTCGCCATCCCATGATGCATGTGTATGCACAATATGGGCACATTATCACAAACTATGCCTTGATTCTAGCCATAACATTGGTCATTTGACCCGAAAGCCAAGAAACCTCGAATGAGATAGGTCATTTTGTGAAGGGTTTTTTGAGACATAATCAATATATCAAGTTTGCTATTTTTCCTTATAAATATGTCACATAATATGACACCACGCCAAGGTTTCGTATTGTTTCGATCATTTTCAATTTTTATGCCCGCTTTTAAACTATCGTTAAACTTTGTCGAATCCATGACATAAAGATTCTTAGCTCGGGCCGAGCCTCGCTAAACTTTCATTAGATCTTTGATCAATAGCATATTGTGAACCTAAAATGATTTTTGTAAAAGACATGAGCATCGAATCATGTACCGTAGTTCATATCGACCCACTTGCCGATTCGATTCAGAATTTGTCTTTTCACCAAAGGTGGACGAAGGTTTCGATCCTGTTGGGACATTGTCCATATAAGGTGGTATAGTATTTTGTAAAATGTGGTGGTAGTATTTTGAATTAGCCATTTGGTGGTTGCTTCACAAACCGTCTGCTTTTTATGCTCGAAAATGGGAAATGGCTTTTGGTGCATTTAAAAGGAAAACTTTCTCCTGCAACATTGTTCGCCATCCCATGATGCATGTGTATGCACAATATGGGCATATTATCACAAACTATGTCTTGATTCTAGCCATAACATTGGTCATTTGACCCGAAAGCCAAGAAACCTCGAATGAGATAGTTCATTTTGTGAAGGTTTCTTTGAGACATAATTAATATACCAAGTTTAATATTTTTCCTTCTAACCATGTCACATAATATAACACCACGCGAAGGTTTCGCATTGTTTCAATCGTTTTTGAATTTTTTATGCCCGTTTTAAACTATATATAATATTTTATATTTTACTTAATTTTTATTTATAAATGTGTAATATTTAAGTGTAGATAGATAGGTCTTATTTTTCTGCAAATTTTGATATATTATTTGTATTTTTCCGAATTAGAATGACTTAGTTATGATTTTTCAAAGTTTAATAAGATAAAATAAAAAATAGCTACGCCGAGGGCAGCCGTCGGCGTAGTATAGAATATGCCGAGGACAATTTTACGCCGACGGCTGCTTGGCGGGGCTGGCCTAAACGATGGCTACGCCGACGCTTCCCAGTCCTGTAGTGATATAGTATATAGCTGCGCCAATCAATTTGGGTGGAGAGAATAGACTAGTTCTTCACGATATCATATATACTCTGTATATTCAATATGTCTGCATCATTTGAAATACTATGCAAGATCTTTTTTTTTGCAACCGTTGTGACTATAGACTCTAGTGTATGGTGTCGGTGTAGAATTGGGAGTCATTGGGAATGTACAGCGTTCCATGACGATGGAAAGCTGTTGGATCACGGGATGGATATTGTATGACTGGAGAATTTTCTATCACGCACCATCACTGGTAGCCGCATTTTACTGCTTTCCGGCGGTTTTCACACATGAACTTGTGGAGCACGAAGCATGCACAAGTTGCAACAACTTTCATTTAGTCCAGTACAAGGCTAGTCAGAAGCGCAAGACCATGAGCTCACGGCGATGGACAGCACAGCCACCATTGTCATCCTAGGTCACGGAGGCAAGCGGCATCTCTGCTCATCCTGTTGCCGGAGATTCAGGGCCACGTGAACCCGATTCTGCAGCTCCACCGCCGCCTCTCGTCTATGATAGCCTCCGCCTCATGTTGGTCCCCACCCTCTACGTCTCCTCTAGGAATGCAGGAGGCACGGCCATTTGTCTCTTTGGACAATTATCTTGTTAAAGTGTATAAGTGGATTGCACTAGCCCTTTTTATCAGTTTGGACTTTTGGTTGCATTGGCTAGTACATGAAGCTTGATATGGTATCAGAGCCTAAGGTCTTGAGTTCGAGTCCTGGCTTTCGCAATTTATCCTAAAATTGCTGTTGACCCCTCTATGTTCACGTATAGGTCTCTTGAGTCATACGCGAGTTTCGCGCGCCGTTGCTCTCTTCCGGTTACACGTGCTGACTTTTTCCCGTCACACGTGAGAGGGGGTGTTGAAGTGTATAAGTGGATTGCACTAGTCCTTTCCATCAGTTCGGACTTTTGGTTGCGTTGGCTAGTGCATGAAGCTTGACACATCTGATACCGACATAAGCCATCTACTTATGCTTTTAAATTCAAACCTCGATTCGAGCACACTAGATTATTGAGACCTTGAATTGAACACATTAGTTCCCTTGCTACGATTAGTTGCTGGATCAAAACGCTCACAGTGTTGCAATACATGGTCATAATTAAACCCCAACCATATGATTGGGTTAGACAAATGGATGCACACACTAGTAGAAAATGACCCTTTCGTCCGGGCCATTAGTCCCGACCGTGGCTGGGACCGGGACTAATGGTCCGCACCGGACAACCCAAACCCCCAAAACCACTAGTCCCGGCCTGTTAGATATCATTTGTCCCGGTTTGGGATATTGTTATCACCGTATTTTGGCCAAAGACGGAGATGGGCCGTGATCAAGATGGGCTTGGAAGATACATATATTCAACGTGTTGTTGGATCGGCCTAGTGCGTGGATTTGGGCTAAATTGCCCGTGTATCTTGTATCATAGTAGGTTTCGTGTTTGTTTAGGTTCCGTTTATGTTTAGGTAGAGATAGAGTTGTAGAGTTATTCCAAAAAGTAGAGAGTCTCCGGACTATAAATATGTACCTAGGGTTATCGAAAGAAGAGGACAACCACGTTCACAACAAACACAATCTCGGCGCATCGCCACCCCTTGTTTCTAGGGTTTCTTTCGGGTAAGTGCCATGCTGCCTAGATCGCGTCTTGCGATCTAGGCAGTATCTACTTATGCGTTACCTGGTTTTACTCGTACTGAAGCGTTGTTGATGGCGAGTAATACCATTATCATAGATTGTTTGAGGCTAGCATCGATGCTTTTTCATTACTATCGTCGAAGTTATGCTACCTCTAGCTATCTCGCTACCCTTGCACCTTTTCCCAAAGTGCAAGGGTAGCACCTTGCTTGATCTTTATTTAGTCGATTCGATCTGTTATAGTTGTGCCTTGTTCACCAAGGTTTAGTTTAATATCTACGTAATCAGGCCTTACAAACGGGTTGAACGATCCAGTAATGCATAAGGACGTGGCTTATTCGTTCTAGAGAAGATGTTCCGCAATTGGCTTTACGTTGGTTATTAGGCCTCTAGGGTTAATATTCTTCATCTTTGTACGCACTGTGCTCAATCACGCGTGGGACGTTCCAGTTACGTGGTGAAAACATTAGACTATCGAGATCGATTTAACTTGTAGTGATCAAGCAAAACCCCGTGTTATCATAAATCTAACGCAGAACATGGGGCAATCGGCTTTAGGAGCCGATTTGCGTGAAACCCGGAGCCGATTACGGCTCGAATTTTACGATACTTGTTTACCATGCAGGAAATCAATCGAGCAATCCTTCACCTTCCCGACTGTATAGGTCAGGTGGCATCTCGAACCAAGCCGTGACGTGTGCGAGCTTTTGCCGGCCGCACCGAGGGACCGTGGCCACCAGGGAGCCTCCGGAGCTCTCCGTGTTGCTCGTCGCTGCTGCCGATGGGTTTTGGCAGGCAACACATTCTGCGCACGGTGGGACATTCAACAACGCCTACATCAACATCCACCGCTGCAATGGAGAATGCATCACACTTTGACGATCTACCCGACGAGCACAAGGCCAAGCACGACGAGATCAAGGCTCTTCGAGGAAGACCTCATCGGCTCTTTTGAGAGGACCCGTAAGCATGGCATCGTGGAAGGGTTCTCCCGAGGGCGCTCTCAATGAGGTGGATCTGCTCTTCCTTCGGAGGAGCGCACTGAGCTCTACGACAGAAGTCAACTACATGGTGGCTCATTCTCGCACCGCCATTCCGAGAGCCCGTGAACGCTTTCGGCGGGTCGGTTCGCAGTTCAGAGATCATGAAGCATCGCATTCTCCGGGACCTACTTCAGGACTCACCAGGAGAAAGACCGCCTGCATCTGTGCCACAGCCCTGCTCGCACTTGCCGCTCGTAACCGCTAGGAGCAGCGCCACGCCGTCTACAAGGCTGGAGGCGACCCAGCGATTGCCACCCTGTTTGAGCCACCTAAGGAGATCCCACACGGATATATATGCGCCACGCGCGGATCGTAATAACTCGACGCACCAAACAGATTGCAACCGCAGGGTTTCTGCGGCAGAGCTCTTGGGCGTGATCTTCGTGGTAAGGTGGTTCCGAGCAAATGATGGCGTGATGGACGCCGACAAACAGGCATGGCTAGTCAAGTATGCCATCGAACAAGTCATGAGAATCTAGCCCCTACGGCTCAAACAAAGGAGCAAATCGGTACCATCCTGAGGACCAGCCTGGCTTTGTCAAGAGAAGGACAATCGGCTATTCAAAGCCGTATTCAACGAAGTTTGATCTAATTCGCGCCACCCAAGTATAAGCTCCCCGAGTTCTCGAGGTTCAGCGGTCAAGGGTCGAGCTCGATCGAGCATATAAGCCGATACCGCACAACTAGGCATGATTTCGCATCGGATCGATGCGTAAGGTTTTTTGCGCAATCCGACAGACCAGCTTTGGGTGGTACACCTCACTACCACCGATTCAATTCATACCGAAGCAATCGAAGAACAGTTCCACATCCAAGACTATCTGTGAGGCTACCGAGGCTGGCATTGCGCACTGGCGCAAAGTGCAGAAGCGAGAGATCAGAGCCGAGTACATCCAGCTTCAGATCGCAAGAACCGATGTTACTGCTCGCTTAATCGAGAAAGAAGCGATGAGCTGGCAGGTTGGGTCTCTCAGCACCCATCAAGGATCTGCTTTCGGTGTAGAGTACAACTCATTGGCGCACATGGCCCGTAAATCGACGATGTATGAACAGCGCCACCTCGAAGTTGTACCAAGACAAATTCAAGCGTCCGATAGGCCTGGTCGATGCAGAAGAAGAAGATCCTACGAGGACTGTGGAGGTGGCCGAGCTGAATGGGCTCGGGGCGATCCGTGGCTCGCAAATGGGTGAAACAAAGAAGGGCCCGCGAAAGGGTTCGACTTGATGTGAGCAAAGCTGAGCAGATATTTGATTTGTCAAGGAGAAGCAACCGAGGTTACCCAAGGCCACAAAATCCCCACGGCTCAGAAATGAACGGAGGTCAGACGCAAGTGGCATCACTGCTCACCCATACCACCAATGAATGCAAAGAGCTCCGCCAAATCCAAATGGCGATAGAACAAGGCCGTCGATCCTTGGGCGCTTCGCCATGAAAGTGGACACAAACCCATTTCCCGGCCAACATGGTAGAACTCTCAAGCCCGCGAGGCGAGGCTGGATTTCGCTCGTTAATATGGTGGTCGGGTACCACCATGACACGCATAAGGAGGACGGTGGTAGCTCTCGGGCGAGGAAAGAAAGGAGGCTGGTCCATGCGACCGCCCAAGCAATGACAAAGCACTTAACAGAGGAACAAGTGAGGAGAGTGCGATATCAGAAGCCACATTCCACGCATCTCCTTAACAAGTATGAGCGCCATTATGACCAACGTCGCTGGCGCGACAAAGACAACGAAAGATATGAGCACCTTGCTAGGGGACCGTCGAAAGAGAAGGAAGGCGCAGAAAGGCATTGGGATTGCCCTTTCAAGTATTCTTGGGCGCGGAATGAGCCGATTGCCTAATCGACAACCGCCGGAATGCGGTCAGCAAAGGAAGACACGAGGCCGATGTCGATTCAAACGCCTAGGGCCTCTTCCGCCCTGTGGCCGCCACAGGAGTCCGCCGAGCGTAAGACCTCGAGAAGCCAAAGGATGACAAAGACCAAGACAGGTATCACCGCCAAGGTGGTGTCCCGACGGACTCACACACCCGAAGTGTAGAGTGCATGTGCAGAATTGAGGAAGTCAAGCGCAGATTCCACGCTTAAAGAAAGCACGGCCGATCCGCCGCCAAAGTAAGGCAGACTTTGGAAACGGAAGACCGCCCGACAAGGAAAGAGTGGCGCCCAAACCGTAAAAGCCGATGCAAAGACATCGGGCACAAACATGGTGTTTGTACTCCGTGCATTCTGCGCCAAGAACCGATGAGCTACCCGTGGCGCGGTTTGATCGCGCCCACGGCCGGTTATCTTTGAGAAGCCACGTGAGAAGGGTTACAAACATCCGAAAGCCTGCACTGCGAGGTTACATCAATGGGCAACTGTCGGCAAGATGTTGGTGGACACCGAGCGGCAACAATATCATGCCATACTCCATGCTACGCTTGGGACGCTCACGCAGATCGATCAAAACCAACGCCACGTTGAGCGACTTCAACGGTCGGTCTTGAGAACGCAAGGCGTCTTGAACGTGGACGACGATGGGCAGGAAAACCGCACCCACGTCATTCTTCGTCGTGACAGCAAGAGCACTTACAGCATCTTGCTAGGAAGGGATTGGATTCACGCTAATTGCTGCATCCGTCCACAATGCACCAAAGGTTCGATCCAGTGGGATGGAGACGAAGTGGAGGTCATCCACGCAGACGATTCTATCGAGATCTCCATAGCTGGCATGAACGTCTGGGAAGCAGAAGACCAAGAGCCGATCTCTGGGATCAATCTAGACGGCTGCGAGCGTATTGAAGCTACAAAAAACGGGGTGAGGCTGGTCTTATCCACTAGCCTTGTAGAGTAGAAAAGCCCACGATCATCCGTGGTACGGCCGATCCCTGCGATCGGCCACAAAAAATAAAAAGCAGCGATCATACGACAAGCAGCTCATGTAGTCGTAGCAGAGAGATGCTCTGCCACTATAAAATAATAAGGTGTAAACCGTCCTTGACTAATGCAAGCAAAAAGGGGGCCGATTCAAGCAATCGGCCCAAATTATTTTTGTTGTCCTCACCTACCGTTTGCCCTGTGTTTAGCGTCGATTTGACAGTGACTAAAGCTAGGGTATGGGTTTACATCCGATGAGCTAGAAGAGATCGACATTGGTCCGGGATAAGCCACGACCAACATTTATCGCCAGAAAGTTAGATACGAGTCTACGGCCCGATGATAGCCCTGTTGAAACAATATCCAGATCGCTTCGGGACTACAGAGATGCAGGTTGGACAGAGCATCATCGAGCATCGACTCCCATCGAAAAAGGATTTCGCCGTTTCAGATGAGCACGACAAATGAAGGCCGAAATTCTGGAAGAAGTCAAGAAGGAGGTCGAGAAAATGTTGACAGCCAAGTTGATCAGGCCATGCAGGTATGCTGAGTGGATTTCTAGTATCGTACCTGTAGAGAAGAAGGGGGGCCAATGGCGTGTTGCGATAGATTTTCGAGATCTCAACAGAGCTACCCCAAAGGATGAGTATCCGATGCCGGTGGCAGAAACATTAATCAATGCAGCAGCTGGTCATAAAATTTTGAGCTTCATGGACGGCAATGCCGGTTACAACCAGATCTTCATGGCTCCAGAAGACATACACAAGACTGCATTCAGAGTCCCAGGGTCCGTGGGGTTATTTGAATATGTAGTCATGACGTTTGGACTGAAAAATGCCGGCGCCACGTACCAAAGGGCCATGAATTATATTTTTCATGATCTGATCGGCAAACTGGTGGAGATTTACATCGACGTGGTGGTCAAGTTCCGCTTCACAAGACGGGCACTTGGACGATCTGCAGCGTCTGGACCGCACAAGGAAGTTCGGCTACGGATGAATCCAAAGAAGTGTGCCTTGAGTGTGTCGGCGGTCGGTTCTTGGGTTTTGGTCCATGAACGCGAATTGAGATCGGCTGAAAAGTCGGGAGGCAAGGTCTGAACAATGAAGCCACCCACTACAAAGAAAGAACTGCAGTCCTCATCGGCAAGATCAACTTGTCGGAAGGTTCATCTCAATCATCGGGAAGAATAGAGCCGTTCATGGGACTAGTAAAAATCAAATCGGCGAGGAATTCACCGGGGCGAGAACAACGAGCCTTTGACGAGATCAAAGAATATCGACAAAGCCGCCAGATTAATTCCACCTCACCGACAGGCCGTTCTACATTTACTTGTCGCTGGTGACACGCCCATCGCCTCGGTAGTGGTGCAAGTTTATGATGGGCTGGGCGAGTCGTCTTTTACATAAGCGTGAGGATCTTTGGGCCGAGACAAGGTACCGATATCGATAAGTTGTGCCTCTGCTGTTTTCACCTGCACCAAGTTGCCACATTTTGCTATCGCCAAGATCATCATCATATGCAAATCGGACGTCATAAAGCACATCTTTGTCGGCTCCTATGTTAAAAGGCCGACCGGCAAATGGATGTTTGCATTATCGAGTTTGACATCCGGTATCAACCAGCGAAAGCGATTAAAGGCGCTGGCGATCTTATCGCTGAAAGGATCAACACTAACATAGCCGCCTTGTCCATAAGAGCGTGGGCTATGTTTTTTCGGATCGGTTTGTGACGATGGCTGCGGCATCGCATTTTACGTGTCGCCGGGCAACATTTTCCTTCTCCATCGATTGTCTACCTCTCGCACCAACAATGTAGCCGAGTGAGGCGATATGCAAGGATGGAGTTACTCCTCGAAGCGGAGCGAAGTGGAAATTTTTGGCGACTCCAAGTTGGTGATTTCCCAGCTCACGGAGGACTACAAGTGCGAGAGCGAGTCCCTCTTCCCATTATGGCTGCACTGCCGCGAGCTGATGACGCAATTCCGGTACGTAAACTTCACTTGGATCCCACGATCGCAGAATACCGAGGCGAACGATCTTGCGTAGATGGCTTCAGGATACAAGGACGTGGTAGAAGGAGCCGACGTTGTGCAGTTCACAGGCGGACGACTGGAGAGCCGATATCTTCAATTACTTGAAAGATTCGGCTCGGGGGGCACCTAAACGGATAAGGTACAAAGCCATGAAATACGTGCTTATTGGGGATGATATGTTTTACAGGACTCTGGAAGGGCTATTGCTCAAATGCCTGGGGACAGCCGAGGCTAATCAGCTCCTACACGAGGTACACGAAGGCGCCTGTGGAACTCACCAATCGGCTCATAAGATGAAATGGTTGATCAGGCGATCAGGGTTTTATTGGCCCACCATGCTTGAGGACTATTTCAACTACTACAAAGGGTGTCAAGCATGTCAGAAATTTGGAAAAATCCAGATGGTACCCGCGTCAGCAATGAACCCCATCATCAATCCTTGGCCATTCCGAGGTTGGGGCATGGACATGATCGGCAAAATCAATCCTCCATCAAGCAAAGGCCACATGTGGATTCTGGCCATCACTGACTACTTCACAAAATGGGTGGAGGTCCCGATGAAGTCGATAAACTCAAGGATGTTATCAATTTTGTGAAAGAACATGTCATCCATAGATTCGGATTCCCAAACTATCACGACCGATGGAGGTTCGGTCTTTATTTCTCGGAGTTTAGAAAATTCTGCGAGGACATGGGGATCAAGTGATTAGATCATCTCCATACTATGCTCAAGCAAATGGGCAAGCTGAGCGTCAACGAGCCTCATCAAGTCGATCAAGAGAAAAGTCGATGAGCACCCAAGGCGTTGCACGAGGTTTTGTCAGAGGCGTTATGGGCTTATCGCATGTCATGCCATGGAGCAATAAAAACCTCACCATACCATCTAGTATATGGCCAAGACGCCGTCATCCAACGGGCAATTACGGCTGGATCGAGACGTCACTTTTCGTGACGATCTAACAACTCAAGAATACGCAACCGATGAGTGACGGTGTGGAGGATTTAACCGAGCTCGGGCTATGGTCACTGGAGAAAATCAAAGAGAACAAGGCCAAAGTAGCTCGTGCATACAACAAAAAGTGAAGCCAAAGGAGTTCCACGTTGGTGATCTGGTATGGGAAGCTGTGTTGCCCTTGGGGACTAAGGATGCAACATATGGTAAATGGTCTCCAAATTGGCACGGTCCGTACAGGGTCGACCAAGTTTTAAGAGGAAACGCATACATGCTCGAGCAGTTGGATGGCGTAAAGTTCCCAGTGGCAGTCAACGGTCAACATCTCAAGAAATATTTCCCAAGCATGTGGGATGTTGGACAGTAAAACTTGAGGGGCCGATACATGAAATCGGCTAAGTAAAGGCACGTGAGACGATGGACAGTAAAAATATGGGGGCCGATGCTGAAAATCGGCCGAATAAAAAACAAAATATATAGCCGATGCACGGTCATCGACTCTAGAGGTTCACACGTGTTACAAACAGGTGCCAGTTCGCGCATACAAGCTGCTGAAGAAATGCTTCGAGGGCGTGGAGGGCGCCAGCATGGACACGATCCACCTCGGCAATCTCAGCTTCGTCATCTTCATCTTTACTTGTCACTGGTCATTTGCGCAGGGCCCGTTTTTCGATGGGCAATTGGAGATTTGGGTTGCCCGTTTTGAGAAAGGGCGCAGGTCATCGTTTGAAATCAAGAAGTGGCCGTTTTAATGTGCCTAAAGATGCGACCAAAGTTTGACCCTGTCAACGTTTTTTGGGAGAAGCCGATCGATAGTCAGCGGCTCTTTGCGATTTGACTTGTTTAGCGTATCAGTGCGAGATGTTGAGAGCCGATGCAGTATCATAGACTTCTAGGACATCGACCTATTGTGGCTATCGGCAAGATCAGGGGCGAACAAGGCAATCTTCGGGAAATAGATTTTCATTCCTTCAAAAGATGATTGCTTACAAAGGACGACTGATTACAAAAGGGAGCCTACTACTACCGTTGTCGCCATCGGTTCCTAATCTAAAGGGCGAGATCGTCGCGTTGCCGCCGCCGTCCTCTTCGTTGTCTTCGCCACGCCAAGATCATCCTCGCCGCCGTCGAAGAAACCAGGGGACCTCTTCGCCCTCGTCATCTTCATGTCTTCATCGACCCGCGCGGAAGCGCTTCGTGCGGATACTGTCGGAGGAGGTGTCCTCCTCGATTCCTCCTCGTCGGAGGACTCGACGCCCCACGACCAAGCGTCGTCTGCTCCGCCTCCGTTCCCGTCAACGAGGAATCAGAGGTCTCTTCACCGTCCGTGGACGATCGTCCTCTGACCAGACGGTAATCTCAGCCCTTTCGCCCCACCATCGTGGGGCGAAGTATCAGACGCCGTTGGCGGGTGCTCCGCATCGGCTCTGTCGCTAATCGAGTTGGAGGCGGGAAGACACACCGGAGGAAGCAGAGGAGGCCATGGCAAGAAAGAGGGTTTTTCGAAGGAAGAGGGTTTTCGCAACGGAGGAAGATGGGGATTGTGAACTTCAGCGAATTTAAATAAGGGAATAGTGGAGACGGTTCAATGCCATAGCGGTTCCCAGACCGCCAAAATCGTCAAATCATGCACCGCGAGAGTTGAGAAGACAGGCATCATGATGAAGGGGTAGCGTGATTTGTTCGTTACGCCACGCATTCGGCCAAGAGCCCGATAAAAAAGAAGAGAAGAAGAAAAACACGAGTGGTTTTGGAATTATCATTGCCAAAACCAGGGGCATGTGTTATCACCGTATTTTGGCCAAAGACGGAGATGGGCCGTGATCAAGATGGGCTTCGAAGATACATATATTCAACGTGTTGTTGGATCGGCCTAGTGCGTGGATTTGGGTTAAATTGCCCGTGTATCTTGTATCATAGTAGGTTTCGTGTTTGTTTAGGTTCCATTTATGCTTAGAGATAGAGTTGTAGAGTTATTCCAAAAGTAGAGAGTCTCCGGACTATAAATATGTACCTAAGGTTATCGAAAGAAGAGGACAACCACGTTCACAACAAACACAATCTCGGCGATCGCCACCCCTTGTTTCTAGGGTTTCTTTCGGTAGTGCCATGTCGCCTAGATCGCGTCTTGCGATCTAGGCGATTCATCTATCGTTACGGTTTTACTGCATCAAGCGTTGTTGATGGCGAGTAATACCATTATCATAGATTGTTTGAGGCTAGCATCGATGCTTTTTCATTACTATCGTCGGGTTATGCTACCTCTAGCTATCTCGCTACCCTTGCACCTTTTCCCAAAGTGCAAGGGTAGCACCTTGCTTGATCTTTATTTAGTCGATTCGATCTGTTATAGTTGTGCCTTGTTCACCAAGGTTTAGTTTAATATCTACGTAATCAGGCCTTACAAACGGGTTGAACGATCCAGTAATGCATAAGGACGTGGCTTATTCGTTCTAGAGAAGATGTTCCGGTAATTGGCTTTACGTTGGTTATTAGGCCTCTAGGGTTAATATTCTTCATCTTTGTACGCATTGGCTCAATCACGCCAGGACGCCCAGTTACGTGGTGAAAACATTAGACTATCGTAGATCGATTTAACTTGTAGTGATCAAGCAAAACCCCGTGTTATCATAAATCTAACGCAGAACCATGGGGCAATCGGCTTTAGGAGCCGATTTACAGGGAAACCTGGGAGCCGATTACGGCTCGAATTTTACGTATACTTGTTTACCATGCAGGAAATCAATCGGAGCAATCCTTCACCTTCCTGACCAGGTATAGGTCAGGTGGCACGCCCTCGAACCAAGCCAGGACGTGTGCCGGAGCTTTTGCGGGCCGTCGCCCGAGGGACCAGGGCCCACCAGCAGTCCTGGGAGCCTCCCGGCTCTCCGTGTTGCTCGTCGCTGCTCGCCGGTGGGTTTTGGCAGGCAACAGATATAAATCAGGACTAATGGGTCTGAGGTCTGCTGCGTGCTGCGGGCACCCCCATTTGGGCTGGCCCTATATATATGGCACCCCTCCCCTCACTCCTGTTTTTTTCTGGTGGGATGTAGTATATAGGTTTGTGCTAGTTTTTTTCTTCGTATGCACTAGAGGTGTTCAGTGAAATGCCTGTTAAAGCGATGTGACTTTAGTTCACACAAGAAAAACATGATATGAGGTGTCTGAGCCACACTTAAGTTTTCTCATCTTTGTTTCCAAGTGTCGTAAAAGGTTAGCAACTATTTTCTCGTTTAGACCGCGCGGTACTAATTTTAGCATCGTGATTGCGTTTGATATATAGTTGTATAATGAGGATGAGCCATCCATGGATGTATCGTTGACCGATGCTCTGCCGCTTATAGAGAAGGCGTGCGTTCTTTTTGCCTTGTGGCCGAGGCGAACAAGCGGCGGGATGGTTTTATGTGTTGTCCATGTGTTGAATGTAGGAATGAGAAGGCTCACACTTTCTCAAGAGTCATTCAGAGCCACCTGTTTCAGTCCGGTTTCATGTTCGGCTATAATGTTTGGACCAAGCACGAAGAAAGAGGGGTTATGATGGAAGACGACGATGAAGAAGAGAACGATGATGACAACTATCGATCTAATGAAGGACCAAGCACGGAGAATGATGTGACTGACTCGGGATTTGAAAAGTTACTGTCACTAATGAAGAAGATGCATCCAAAAAAGAACGAATTGCCTGTTAGTACGTACGAAGCAACGAAGCTCGTCTGTCCTCTAGGATTAGATGTACAGAAGGTACATGCATGCCCTAATGACTGCATCCTCTACCGTGGAGATAAGTACGAGAATATGGATAAATGTCCGGTATGCACTGCATTGCGGTATAAGATCAGAAAATATGACCCTGGTGATGTTGAGGGCGAGCCACCCAGGAAGAGGGTTCCTGCCAAGGTGATGTGGTATGCTCCTATAATACCACAGTTGAAATGTTTTTTCAGAAACAAAGATCATGCAAAGTTGTTGCGATGACACATGGAAGACCGTAAGAAAGATGGGATGTTGAGGCACCCCGTTGATGGTCGACAGCGGAGAAAAATCGAGAGAGACTTCCCGGACTTTGTTGGTGACGCAAGGAACTTATGGTTTGGTCTAAGTACAGATGTCATGAATATTTTTGGGGAGCAGATCTATAGTCACAACACCTGGCTCGTAACTCTATGTATCTACAACCTTCCTCCTTGGTTGTGCATGAAGTGGAAGTTCATTATGATTTCAGTGCTCATCCATGACCCGAAGCAACCTGACAACGACCTTGATGTGTACCTAAGGCCATTAGTTGATGAACTTTTATAGTTGTGGGCCAAACCAGGTGTACGTATGTGGGATGAGCACAACCGGCAGGAATTTGACCTACGAGCATTGTTGTTCATAACCATCAATGATTGACCTGCTCTTAGTAACATTTCAGAACAAACGAACAAGGGATAAAATGCATGCACGCACTGTTTAGATGAGACTGAAAGTATATATCTAGAAAAATGTAGGAAGAATATGTACCCATACAATCGTCGTTTTCTTTCGCCCAGTCATACCTTAATTAAGGGAAAAAAGGCAAGCATTTCGATAGCAAGGTAGAAACCTAGACGAAGCCTATCCCCTGTACTGGTGCTGATGTATTTGGTATGGTCAAGGATTTAAATGTAATCTTTGGAAAGGGTCCTGATGGAAAACCTGTTCCGAAAGACGACGACAGGCACACACCTATGTGGAAGAAGAAATCAATATTTTGGGAGCTACCCTATTGGGAAGTCCATGAGGTCCGCTCTGCAATCGACGTGATGCTCCTGACGAAGAATCTTTGCGTGAATAAAATTCTAGGCTTCCTGGGATTGTAGGGAAGTCAAAATATACCCCGGAAGCACGGGAGGACCAGAAACATCATCAAGCAAGAGTTGAGAATCAGCAGCAGCAGATTGACGAACTTAGAGGAGCGCTTATAGATCCTGCACTCGATATTATCGCCAACCAATCTCAACGGAGAAGCAACGTGGCTGAATCGGAGGTCCCGGCTGATGATAGATGGTGGCTGAATCGGAGGTCCCCGTGGATGGAATCAAGGAGAAGATATATTGTGAGCTCCATCAGAAGGTGAAGAACATATCTGTGAAGGTGGCGGTCGGATGTACTTTACCTTGTCCACCTGACGCACGCTGGCATGGCCGTGAGATTCTAGCTGGCTATGCTAAAGTCGGGGTGGATCAAATCATAATGGGGTGGGAGACAATGGAGCTTGACATCCCTGAACCTGAAGGTGAGAGTCTAGGGGTTCGTAGCATGGAAAACAAAAAATTTCTACCGCATGAACACACAATCAAGGTCCAATCTATGATCAAGCCAAGATCTATCTACTAGATTGGTGCAACAAGTTGATAGAGCACTAACCCTCGAAGATCCAAAGCGGTTAACGAGAGAAGATTCTTGTGGGTGATGTGGTCGTTCACTTGCCGATCTTAAGATCGCATAGACGATCCTTCCGGCGCCGTGTTCCGGCAGCGCTCCTGCAGTAGGTCACACGTACGATACTCGATGAAGACCTTCCTCTCCCTTGTTCCATCAGGCAGCAGAGGTTGTAGCTCCCTCCTCGCGATTCCGTTAGCACGATGGCGTGGTGTCGGCAGTAGAGGGGAGATCCCGCAGGGCTTCGCCTAAGCCGGAGCGGGTATGGTGGAGTAGAGGGAGCCCCGACGATCTAGGTTTTAGAGGACGAGGTTTAGAGGTAGCTAGCAACTACGGTTTAGCTAATTGGTAGCGGTTTAGAGGAGATCTAGATTGGCCGCAACTAGAGATGGGGGCGGCGGCCAACCTAGGGTTTCTTGTGTGCCTAGGGAAAGGGTGATACCTTGGGGTGCGCCCCCACCCCTCCTTATATAGGTGGGAGGGGCGTCCAAGGGTGTTCCCAACTCAGTTGAAAACCCTCCCTAACTTAGAAACCCTCCCTAACTTGGAAACCATGTTGGGATTTGACTTTTTCAAAAACTGCCTTTTTGACTTTCAAATTAGAGTTTGATTTCTCTCATCCAAGTGTCCAGCCAAGTGATCTAGGACATGATGCAACCATTACACTTTGTCATGACACATCCATGTACCCTTCCCCTTCCGGATCGGTGAACCTTCTAGACCCTTCTAGAACATTCCGGTGAAAACACCGGAATCATTCCCGAACTCCGAAATTGGACTTTCCTTATATGAATCTTATTCTCCGGACCATTCTAGATCTCCTCGTGATATCCCAGATCCCATCCGAGACTCCAAACAATATTCGGTCTCTTTACTCACGTTCCATATCTACTAAACAACATTGAATCCTTAAGTGTGTATCCCTACGGTTCGTGAATTATGCAGACATGATCGAGACTCTTCTCCGATCAATAACCAATAGAGGAATCTGGAAATTCATATGGCTCCCACATATTTCTATGATTACTTTGTGATCGAATGAACCATTTACATACGGAACCAATTTCCCTTTGTCTCGTGATATTTTACTTATCCGAGGTCTGATCGTCGGTATCTCTGCATACCTAGTTCAACCTCGTTACCGATAAGTATTATTTTCTCGTTCCCATGATATGTGATCCCTTGTGAGACAGTCACATGCTTGCAAACTAATTGGATGATATTCCACCGAGAGGGACCATAGTATATCTATCTGTCATATGGATGGACATATCCCACTCTTGATCCATGTGCCTCAACATATACTTTCCGAACACTCAATGCCACCTTTATAGCCACCCAGTTACGGTGTGGTGTTTGATGTCATCAAAGCATCCTTCCGGTGATGGTGATTAGCATGATCTCATGGTCGAAGCAATTAGGTTACTATGTATCAGAAGCTTATATCAAATGAACTATATTAAATGACTTGATCTTTATGCTACACTTAACTATAGGAGTATGTCCATCACATCATTCTCCTAATGATATGATCTTGTGTTAATAACATCTCAATATTCATGATCAGGAAACCATGATCATATATTAACAAACAAGCTAGTTTAACAAGAGGCTTTACTAGGGACTCTTTTATGTTTACAAATCACACAAGTATTAATGTTTCCGGTTAATACAATTATAGCATGGTATGTAAACATTTATCATAAGCATGAAGATATGATAATAACCTATTTATTATTGTCTCTTGGGCATATCTCCAACAGTCTCCCACTTGCACTAGAGTCAATAATCTAGTTTCAAACCTTTGTGCATTCAACACCTATGACTTTCCAGTGTTGTATTTACACGATTGCTAGTGGTCAACTGATCTTCGGATCCGACACTTTCAGGTCCGTGTGTAATTGCATGTATTTGCGTCTCTACGCACTACTCATTCTCTAATGAGATGGCTTTGTATAAATTTGGTCTTTTGGTGAGACCTTTTGTTCCTTGGGGTTAAAACATGTTGAATATATTGTCGTACAATATTTCTTCATAGTACTAGCCCGCTGTGAACTACACCTAGTTTAATAACAAACTACTTGACACAAATGCCCTCTTTTGCTGCTATAATAGCAGTCATGTACTCAGTTTTTATTGTAGTATCTGTCACAATGTCTTAACTTTGGAATTCATCCAAATCCATTATGGAACTTGCTTTCCATTATATTGTTCAACCCTTAGTTTAGATTGAGATAAACTTAATTTGTACTTTATGACAAAACTAGTATCAATGTAGTACTTTTACAATGAACTAACCATCTATTTGTCACATCTACAAAATAATATATTCTTAGTTCTTCCAAGAGAGAATAAGAATATCCTTACTATCGTCCAATGATCATCTTATGAATCATTCTGGTATATGCTAATAACATTTAGAGCATAGGACATATCTGGATTTGTACATATCATAGTATGATTGAAAAATACTCTATGATTTTATCTATCAAGTATAAAAAATACTTGAATCTTTATTCAATCCTTCATGTGCAACAAGAACCTTTCTTGTAGTTTCTATATTGAACTCATTCAATATCTCATCTATGTACTTCTGGCACAACCATATTAGCATCTCAATTTATCCATATAGACATTGATGCCAAATATTCGTGTTCTACATAAGCCTTTCATTGAGATGAAATTCTTAACCTGTGTTAATAAAAAGATACATCATTTCCAATCAATAATATGACATAATCTAGAGGTAGGTTGGTTCGATACGTTTCCGTCAGCCAAGATTACGCTTTGCCACCGACGCCACCCCGAGTGAAGGATTCGAATCGAAAAAAGAAAAAAGAAAGGTCCGCCCGACCCGGTCTTGGTTCTCTTGGCGGAGGACCGAGGGCCTATCTTCTACTTCAGTCGATCCAAATCCCAGGAGAGCACCACCACCTACTGATGTACTCCCTGGTTCTCCACACCACGCCACGCCACCGCATCCGACGGCGGCGCCAGGGATCCTTATTCTTCCATGGCGCCTTGGTGCTCCTCCACGCCCGCGCCTGTGGAGGCCGTTGTAGCGACCGAGGATCGAGGAGAAGAGAACCAACCAGGGTGCTCCTGGCGTGGGGAAGGGAATCGAGTGCTCGGGTCACGCTATGGTGCTCGCGATGGGAAGGACTTCACGCCATGGGCATCCAGACTCGTTAGGACTGTTTGTCGTCGACATCGGGCGCCAAGGATGGCTTGCCGTGGATGCGTACTACGCTGAATTGCTGCCTCAAGAATTGACTTCTCGTACAAGCGCTCCATGTCTCTAGCGATCTAATTTTGTCTATGGAGATTGAGATCTTGAGATGGTGGTTTTATTTTGACTGGTCAACGCGTACGATACCTTACCTTGCTCACGAACGAGTAGTATGTTCAGAAAAGGAATACGTTAAGGCCTACCTTGCTCACGAACGAGAGTATATACTATGGACAGTGTTACGCGTGTCGGATGTAAATTTTTCATCCCCGGTCCCAGCTGAGTTTAGACGGTCGATTCCTTCGCGGTTTATCCCTTTTCAACAAAAAGTCCAGCTTTTGCTATAATAAATTCACCTTTTGTTATATATTGTAAAAAATGGTTTAGTTCAGAAAATAAAACAGACAGACTAAACCTCGCCGGCGACCTTGTAGCAAAAATTTGTATTAATATAGCATATCCGACCTTGTCGGAGATTCGCCGGAGACTTCTACAGGTAGACCTCACCGAAGACCGTGTAGCAAAAACTTTATGCTATTGTAGCAAAATTTCAAAACGGTGGTAGTAAAAATAGTTAGCAATTGTAACAAAAAACCCGACTTCGTCGGAGATATCGTAGGTGGTTTTGTAGCAAAAAAATTTAGCTTATGTAGTAAAACCGACCTTGTCGCGGACTTTCGTCAAAAATTGATGTAGCACATACTCTGCACTATTATAGCAAAAATATAGAAGAAAAATAGCAAAAAAATGCTACTATTGTAGCATCGCCCTGTAGCACTATAGCAAAATCCGCCGACGAGGTTGTACCATCCGCATAGCATCATCAAACGCCTTAGGTAGCATCTTTATTCACTTCTCGTAGCCGTCCGGGACAACGCTCGTAGCATTGACAACAAGGGAGTTGGCCAACAACATCACCATGGCTGCAGCGAGCCAGAAGCGTCTGCCTCAGGTGAGCGCGCAAGGGGAGGTCCTCCATGGAGGACAGCAGCGCGGACCGCAGACATCCTGGTGCGCGCGAGCTGCAGGCGTGCCTTCGTCACCTTGTGTGCACGACCGTGCAGCATGGCGGCCCAGCGGCGCAGAGGCGCAACGAGCCGGCGGTGTGTGGTGGCGCGACAGCGGCCAGGCAGCAGCCGCAACACGATGATGTAGGCGGCGGTTGCGAGCGGCCCAGCGTGTGGAGGCGCAACAAGCCGGCGGCGTGCGGTGGCACGACAGTGCGTTGCGACAGCGTGGTGCTGCAGGCGCGCGGTAGCAGCCCGACATCGCGGAGGCGACAATGCTGCAGACATCAGTTGCGACGGCGTACAGAGGTAGGAGACGAGGAGGAAGGAGATAAGGTTAGGGGTGGGCCCGCTACCCCTTTACCACGACGCGGTCCGCTGTTAGCTATGTGTGGAGGCCCAGACGTTGCGACGCGGAAGGAGCTGACCCAGGGGATCGAATCTTCGATCCCCGGGGGAACAGGATCATCTCCCATATACTAAGATGCGGCCTTGCTATTTCGGGCCTTTGCCAACCGTCGCGCTGTACTAGGTACATATACCGTGTCGTTAGCTGAATTCGTCTATCTGGCACTTTTTTGCAGTGTTTTCTGTTGTATCTGCCCGCTTTGTAGAAATGTTGTCTCGCACTATGTCGAGGGGAAACTTGCAAGTCGAGGTCCACGACGGCACACCATGAATAGTCGTGCCAATGCTATAGCCGCTAGGTCTAGATCCGGCTACGCGAGTGAAGCTCGACAAGATGTGCCATCAAAACTGCAACCAACTAATCGTCTCTATGTAGTTCACATGCAACTTTTTATCACACAAATAACGCGTTTTGTTCAGTTATGCAAACGTGAACGCTAACGGAATCGATTCACGGGTGGTAATGGTAATGAAATGAGAAATATACAAATCCGTTTGGTAACAAACTGGTAACGGAATGAGAAAAATAGGAAAAGAAGACAGCCGGAAAGAGGAGAAGAAGGGGGTTCAGAACAGAGCAATTCCTCAAGCTTGAGGGGAACCATGGCCGAGGGGATCCATGGCGCCAGCAGCTCCTCCCGTTCGGCCGCCTCTCCTTGTGTGCCCTCACGTGGTGCCGTTGGGGTGAAGTAGATGTAGGAGGGTGTGGCCCTGGCTCACACGGCTCGATAGTATGATCTGTTATCGAACGGGTGTGATCAGTAACAATTTCCTGAAGTGGTGGATTTGATTACAGAAAACTTGTTTACGCATAAACTAAACCAAACATATTTTAATGGTATCTAACACAGTAATCAGGCTACATTACAAAATTCCCAACCAAACACGTTGAAAATATTTTTGAAGTAAGCAAGTTAAAGCAATACGAGAAAAATATTTTGGTTAAGTTAAATTGTACAAATTCACATCATGCAGAATATCTTTATAAAATATTACCTAATTTATTCTTAATAAGAATTAGTAAGAAAATTGTAAAAGCATAGATATTAGCCAAAACACAACATTAATTCTTTTTCTAAATCTTTTTTCTTCATCTTTCCTACATTTTTATAACTTCTGGATCTATTTGATGTGTATAACCTCCGTCTCATAGCTTGATGGAACTTTGACATGCATATGCACTAAACAAAATTATGAACCATGGCAACGCACGGGTATTCAGCTAGTGTATTATAAACATGTCTTAGCGCTCCCACTTAGTTTCTTGCAAATGCAAGCATCTTCATTGTCTCCGATGAATTTAAACTCTTTTAACAGTTTCATCATAGTGAAGATTCCAACTCCGCGATGCTTACTTCAACCATTGAAGTTTGCATATGCTTTTAGCATCCTTTGAATTAACAAAACCCTTTGGACCGTGTTATGCACATGTCCTAGGTAACAATTCTATTAGAAGAATTTGTTTTATTTATTCAACTACCACATAACAAAATTATATGTAGTGGTTGCTACATTAATCCATCTAGACTAAATATTTCTTAATGAAAGATCTGATCTTGTCATAGTCAACTCTTTGAACATTGTTGTGAACTCTTCCCCAACATGTCGACAATTTCATAGATATGAAACATCCATGTCTATTTTTTTATAGATCCAAACACGACTGTAAGGTCTTACACCTTTCCAGAGGGTCTTTCAAGTTCAAAGCTTGATTGCTCGTGTATGGAACTATCACGGATTATATGGCTTCAAGCCATTTGATGGAGTCAGGACCCATCATTGCTTCTTTGCATGTAGTCGGTTCATTATTGTCAAATAATGATTCAAACCTCAAATCTTGGTATTTGATTGTTTATCCGACCTACTTTGTTCAATAGGAACTTAGATCTCCATGTCCACAACCTTTGAGGTACATGAGCCATGAGCGTTGTTGCTACCTCTGGAACACTTTTCGGCACTGTGCAACTTTGCACATATAGCTAAGGTTCTTTTAACCTTATCAAAGTTCTATTGTCCTGCCACTTAACTTTTCACGGAAAATTCCTTCTCAAAGAAACTTGATGTTCTAAGCGACAAACACTTTTGTCTTCGGTGTTATGGAGGAATACTTAACGGCTATTCAAAATAACATACAAAGAACTATTCATCCGACTTTGGTTGTAAATATCTTTTTATGCATAGCATACCAATGTTTAAGAAAGGACAAGTTGGGTTTTATCCCAAACCATAACTTTATATGGTGTCATTTCAACGGATCATGATGGATCTCTTTTCTGTGAAAAAGCGGTAGTCTCTAAAGATTTTAGTATTTAAAAATATAATGGCAGTTTTATGAATTACACCTTTGATCTTACCATGTCAAACAAGGTTTCATTGCATATCTCGATTATTCCATACTCATATGGTGTTTCGGGAAACGCAAATCCGTGGAACGATTCCTCAAATCTTAGGTGTTATGCTGAACTTGTAACTCAAAATCTCCCTTTATGATCCTATCATAAATTCTTTATTTTCTTGTTACATTGGTTTTGCACTTCATCTTGAAAGTCTTCGAACTTTTCAAATGTTTCACACTTCATCCGCATTAAGTAAATATTCAAATATTCACTCAAATTTTCGGAGAAAGCATATGAAATTGAAATCCATCGCTCTTGACTACACATAATGGTATTTATAAATCTATATGTACAAGTTCCAATAATCTAGTCATTCGTTCAGTTTTGGTCTATGAACAAAGTTTTAATTATCTCTAGGAAAGTTTCGCAAGCGTCATTTGATCAAAAATCAAAAGACTCCAAAATTCCATCCACATGGAGTTTCTTCATGCTTTCTTTTCAATATAATTTTAACGGCGATGTCACTTCCTAAGTGATCTTTCAATCAATTTGTCTTTCGACATTTTTAGCACTAGTTTTATGGATGTGATTTGTCCAATGATATTTGTAAATCATCCATATTTTATGGATTACAGAAATTATTTGAACAACCTTTTTGTTCTCATAATACCTGATCGAAATAACAATTATTGAAAACAAATCTTGAAGGTAAGTTTTGATTTCAATGACCAACACAACAACCCTTTATTTGTTCTCGATGAGCATCATCACATATTATTTTGCTAGTTACTTTAGGCCATTGTAGTTCATGAATTATGTTGTTTCGTATGACGATTCACACCAACAAATTCAGTATCCAATACTCAAGAACTACATTGTTTAACAAGCAAAGAATACAGCCATAACATGTATATCCTCTATATACCTAAGCTGAAAAATTCTAGTCTTTTCTCTTTTGCCAAATTTTTTTTAGATTTCTCTTTAAGTATTTCTTTATCCTTTCAAAAGAATCTATCAATATCAACAGTGGTGCCATACTTATGACACATAGTCCAAAACATGTATAGTTAAATACCAATGTCTTTGGACTTGCACTTTGAAGTAGATCACCATCATCAAATGTTTGGTGTTCTTTCAAAATCTATTTTTTAGTAATATTTTAGTGTAGTAAACATTTTAGCTACATAAAATATTCATCCTTGTCATGGAACTATTCATGATCAAGCTACTTTATCTTATAACGGTGAATTACGAGTATAATGTTGCTCTCCAAAACCCTCTGGAGGATTAGGACGACTATCGTTTCCAACCTTTTGCAAATTCTCATAAAATATGAGAACATGACTTTTGCCATATTATGATGGTTTTTGAAACAATACTTTCAGCTCCCTGATAACCTTGATATTAAAACAATCTTTTGAATATCAAGAATCATGGAGACTGACATGACACTTATATATTAATACTGGAATTGTTACTCTTAATTTAATACCAACTATTAAAATTCATGGAGTAACCGGAACTTACTGAAAGTTTGAAATAGGACTTTTAAAACTTCAGATTAACACTTTAAAACAATACGATACCATTTCGTAAAGTAACTAACCAGAATTCTATAGTTCTACTATCTCAATTATAACTAAGCGCAAGGTGGTAAACGGATGCCAATGACTATAACAACTATGCAAATTCACTTTGATTTAATTTATGATAAATAGTGTTCAACTTTTAATCATATTACTGTTGAACTCCCACTCAAAACAATATCCCTCAAATTGTTTTAGTGATCACACGAACCAAATTCACTACACCAAGTACGATCATCATGTGACATGATATAGTTTCAAAGGCGAACAATCATCATGTTCACCATATCATCTATATGACTCATGCTTTACCTTTCGGTATTTCGTGTTCCGAGACCATGTCTGTACATGCTACGCTCGTCAAGATCAAACCTTAGCTTCCGCATGAGCAAATCTGGCTTACTCCCATTGTCTATACTCGCAGAATCTAACACACCCGATCATCACGTGGTGCTTTGAAACAACAAGCTTTGGGAATGGTGCCTACTAAGGATGAACACTTTAACTTGATATTTTGTGAGAGGGATCATCTTATAATGCTACCGACGCGATCTAAGCAATACAAGATGCATAATATGTGATATGATATGACCTTTCTTCTCATGCTTCCGATCTCCATCTTCAAGCACGAACATGATCTCCATCATCACCAGCATGGCGTCAAGGTCAATGGTGCCGCTCCATGGTTATCGTCCACCAGCATCAACTATTACAACTACTTTGAATAATAGACACACATGTCTAGACGAAATTAAAATACAACCATATGGCTCCTGCCGGTTGCCGACTTACAGTAAGGATCATTGCATACATCATATATAGTCACAATCATGGCCATATCATATCACAGCATACCCCTGCAAAACAAAGTTATACGCCTCTAATTTTCTTTGCATGTTTTACGTGGTTTGGGGCTTTCAATAAGTGTCATTCTAACTTACGAACAAGAACCACAACATTGATACTAGTATTGTCAATCACCCGTTGTAAATTGAATCTTCACTATGTTGGGAGAAACAAGAACCCGCAAAGCCACTTATGCAATACAAGTTGCATGTCAAGCATGGATCAAGTCTCATGAATGATGTCATGTAAGGTTAGCCCGGGCCGCTTCATCCCACCATCCCGCAAGATGCAAAGTACACAAGAATCAATCGACAACAAAAGCATCAACTCCCACAATGACCATTGTGTTCTACTCGTGCAATAGATCTACATATAAACACAGCTCTGATACCACTCTAGGGGTTCGTAGCATGGAAAACAAAAAATTTCTACCGCATGAACACACAATCAAGATCTAATCTATGATCAAGCCAAGATATATCTACTAGATTGGTGCAACAAGTTGATAGAGTACTAACCCTCGAAGATCCAAAGCGGTTAACGAGAGCAGATTCTCGTGGATGATGTAGTCATTCACTTGCCGATCTCAAGATCGCATAGACGATCCTTCCGGCACCGCGTTCCGGCAGCGCTCCTGCAGTCGGTCACACTTACGATACTCGATGAAGACCTTTCTCTCCCTTGTTCCATCAGGAAGCGGAGGTTGTAGCTCTATCCTCGCGATTCTGGCAGCACGACGGCGTGGTGTCAGAAGTAGAGGGGAGATCCTGCAGGACTTCGCCTAAGTCGGAGCGGGTATGGTGGAGTAGAGGGAGCCCCGGCGATCTAGGGTTTAGAGGCCGAGGTTTAGAGGTAGCTAGCAACTAGGGTTTAGCTAATTGGTAGCGGTTTAGAGGAGATCTAGATTGGCCGTAACTAGAGAGGGGGGGCGGCGGCCAACCTAGGGTTTCTTGTGTGCCTAGGGCAAGGGGGATACCTTGGGGTGCGCCCCCACCCCTCCTTATATAGGTGGGGGGCGTCCAAGGGTGTTCCCAACTCAGTTGGAAACCCACCCTAACTTAGAAACCCTCCCTAACTCGGAAACCATGTTGGGATTTGACTTTTTCAAACTACCTTTTTGACTTTCAAATTAGAGTTTGATTTCTCTCATCCAAGTGTCCAGCCAAGTGACCTAGGACATGATGCAACCATTACACTTTGTCATGACACATCCATGTACCCTTCCTCTTCCGGATCGGTGAACCTTCTAGACCCTTCTAGAACATTCCGGTGAAAACACCAGAATCATTCCTGAACTCTGAAATTAGACTTTCCTTATATGAATCTTATTCTCCGGACCATTCCGGATCTCCTCGTGATATCCCGGATCCCATCCGAGACTCTGAACAACATACGGTCTCTTTACTCACATTCCACATCTACTAAACAACATCGAATCCTTAAGTGTGCCTCCCTACGGTTCGTGAATTATGCAGACATGATCGAGACTCTTCTCCGATCAATAACCAATAGAGGAATCTGGAAATTCATATGGCTCCCACATATTTCTATGATTACTTTGCGATTGAATGAACCATTTACCTACGGAACCAATTTCCCTTTGTCTCGTGATATTTTACTTATCCGAGGTTTGATCGTCGGTATCTCTGCATACCTAGTTCAACCTCGTTACCGATAAGTATTCTTTTCTCGTTCCCGTGATATGTGATCCCTTGTGAGCCAGTCACATGCTTGCAAGCTAATTGGATAACATTTCACGGAGAGGGCCCAGAGTATATCTATCCATCATATGGATGGACAAATCCCACTCTTGATCCATGTGCCTCAACACATACTTTCCGAACAATCAATGCCACCTTTATAGCCACCCAGTTACTTTGTGGTTTTTGATGTCATCAAAGCATCCTTCCGGTGATGGTGATTAGCACGATCTCATGGTCGAAGGAATTAGGTTACTATGTATCAGAAGCTTATAGCAAATGAACTATATTAAATGACTTGATCTTTATGCTACGCTTAACTATAGGAGTATGTCCATCACATCATTCTCCTAATGATATGATCTTGTTGTTAATAAAATCGCAATGTTCATGATTAGGAAACCATGATCATATATTAACCAACAAGCTAGTTTAACAAGAGGCTTTACTAGGGACTCTTTTATGTTTACAAATCACACAAGTATTAATGTTTCCGGTTAATACAATTATAGCATGGTATGTAAACATTTATCATAAGCATGAAGATATGATAATAACCTATTTATTATTGCCTCTTGGGCATATCTCCAACAGAGAGGACAATCGGAGAAGTACTGGGTGGTATCATTCTATGGGACAAGAACAACATCACGCTTCCAGGATCGGCGCCAAGGCTAACACCTCCTCCGAGTCGTCGCAGGTCACCTTCACCTCCATCACCTCCAAGAATCCCACCCCATGACTATGATCACCACAGTGTCAGTCCATCTCAATCTCCGCCGCAGGGTCAGTCGTCTTTGCCGCAGGTCAGCCTGCTGAGGACAATAAGCGGAAGCGTGCTCCGTAGATGAGTACTAACCAATGCAGCATCCCAAAACAAAAAATGTCTCCCCTCCCAACAGTACCTCATAATAAACTTCCCATCATACCTTACGATCGTACTGACGAGGAAATCGCAGCGATCGCAAAGGCCGATTGTGATGCACATTTTGAAAAGAAGAAATATGAGCCGGCTCCGATATACACCGAGAAGCAAAAAGCGTATGCAGTTGATTTTCTGAACACAAAATCACAATATGAGTTGCACCATAATCCAGATGACTATATACGCACACTTCAGAAGGAAGTGGTGAAGAGCAAATCAAGCAAAAGTGCAAGCGGGAGCAAATCAAGCAAAAGTGCAGGCGGTAAAATATCAGACGTTCCCTTCTCGGCCAACAGGCCAAACAATCGATCCAAACCATCAAGGTGTTATCCGAAAACGTTCCCCAACAACGCTCGGAGCCAATAGATATGGAAGCATCTGCGGAGTTTGCGGCCTCTATGAACGTGAGTTTTGCTGAATTGTTAGGATCCCAGGACGACAAGTTACCCAAGTCTGTTGTAGTCGCTAGATATGTCCCAGTGATGGATTTTGTCATCAAATAGAAGTTGCGAGAACTTTCAACACAAATGCGGAATCTCCATGAATGGTACCTGAAGGTCGTAAAGCAGGACAGAACAATGATCGTAGCAAAAGTCCCACAGGAGTACTACTTCCGACCCGAGCAGATCCATGTTGAGTTTTCATAAATCTTCCAGTTATACAATTTCTATGACCTCGACAAATCTATCATGAGTTGCTATTGTCTGTAAGTTGTTGAATTCAATTCTTTGAGTTGTTCAGTTTATTGCATGTAATTATCCTTATTATATCCTTTTATACTCTATTATGCAGAATGAAGATGTTGGAATGTAAAAGAAAAAATGTCTATGGTGTTGGGTTTATTGACTCAGATAAAGTACATATAAAGACACTAACGGAGAAACCCGAGAAGACGGCGAATAGCCTTCTAAGGTTTCTAACGGAGCAACATTTCTGTGACCACATACTGTTTCCTTAAAACTTCAAGTGAGGGTCTTAATCTGTTGTAGACACTTACTTTTGCTTACTCGATGTTAAGTGCAATTGGTGAGTTACTGACATATATATAAACGTGTGCAAATTTCACTAGATTCTAGACATTCAACTTGATAAGAGAATAGTTGAAGTCTTTGACTCATTAAAGAAAGACATGGAGGAGTTTCGCAGCATGCAGGACATGCTCCAGAGGTAATTTCAATCATTCACGCTATATCGGTCTCTATTCGTTGATTTCTTACATATCCGGTAATAATGAATAACTCATTCATTCATTTTATTTGTCGGGCAGGGTTTGGAAGAGTTTTAAGACTGCAACATTTGGTTCCTTTAGTAAGAAGTTGACGTTTACTATGTTCTCGGTAAGTAGTACGTGATATGTCCGTGCATCTCTTTACTTTTAGTTTCAATACAATTATGATGCTAGATTATTATTTTGATTGAATTATATCCTCATAAAGTGCGCGAGGCAGCCACAGGGGACGGGTCTATGTGAATTCTACGTTTGCGAGTTCATTCGCACGTTTACCTCCGAGCGCAAAGATTTTAGCGTCGACATAAGCCATACATCACAATTTTATTTTATTACCGTCACTTTTTTTTATCATAATTGATATTGATCTTCTTTTTTATATAGTTTGAGGCCATGAGGGAAAAGCTCCTACCACAGCAACGCCTACTAGGAATTGCAGAGGAGATGGCAGGTTTTTTGATGAAAGAGTTGATAGACGACGCAGAGAATTTAGTGTAAATAGGCGCTTTTGATGATCCCGGCCGTGTAGTAATTGTGATCTCCATGTAACTATCAAAATTGTATATATCTGTATGCTCAATGTCGTAATACAAGTTATCTTATATATGCACGAATATGTACGATATGTGGCACCGTAGAAATATTCGAAAACTATTTTTAAAAGAAAAAAAATACAAAATAAATTCTCTGCCGCGATAGAGAAAGTGCCCAAAATGCTGTCGCGGTAGAGAACTAGTTGTCCCGGTCCTTAACACTAGCTGGGACTAGTGGTGATGCACCCCGCGCGCCGCGGCAGCCACGTGGAGGACAATTTATCCCGGGTGAAGAGCGGACCGAGACTAATGCCTAAGCCTCTAGTCCCGCTTGGCAAGTCCCGATTCAAAAGTCGGAAGTAGAGGCCCCTTCTCCACTAGTGACATACAAATGACCACCACACTCCACAGTTTGAAGACTTGCAGTATATATTTATTCATACACACTGCTTTACACGACCGTGCTGCGTGCCATGGATTAGCTTTGGGGGCGAGCTGTGAGACTACATATGTAAAAAATGGCATTAGAACTTTGTACTGCCTCTGTTCGAAAATATAAGATGTTTCGGTCATCTTATGAAAAACAGTTGTCTATAACCCTTTTAGTGTATATGTTTACTCACTTTTGTTCAGAATCTACACAATTAAAGGAAGCTAGATACATGTGCTTCAGAAAAAAACTAAAACATCCTTTATTTTAGAACGGAGCAAGTATTTTTCTAATAATAGTGTAAGATTCACATGCTATTTCATATATGTAATGATGATTTGAAATGAAATTGTAAAGCTTAGTGAATAAAGTCATTGTCAGTCAAGTCATTGAAATTCCCCCATATAGAGCGATCACATCAATTTAGATGAACAAAGGCGAACACAAATCTTATGGCCATGGGCATGTATTATGCCCTCTATTTATTTATTTATTACTTTTCTTTTCTCACAACTTCTTATGACCCTGGCCTTGCTTTTATACATGCAAGCAAGCCCGACCACTACTATAACCGACTCATAATACTAGTGCAAAACCTACACATACACTAATTTGACACCGGTAGCACACATGCACATACCTAACTGAGAAACCTATTTAGACTCAAACCTGTAGCTAATTCCACTTGGACTCAGACCAAACCCTGCTATGCCATGTACCAAAAACTCCAAAACAAATCTAAACAAAATTATAGGTAACAGTCTCTCTCTAATTTTGATTCTTGGTCTTCCATGCTCTTTTGCTCTTGACTCCTTTGTAGATCTGCATCTTGTCTAGGTCTGCACTACGATAAGTCTAATTTTCTCTCCCCAATTTTAACTTGGTAGATTTACGGAACAACTTAAGTATGTTCCGGACTACCCAACCACGCTAGCAAACCGCGGAACACGTCGTCCATCGTAGCACTATACATGCCGACTACCTTGTGGACTACATCGCCCACTCTAGCCTCATGTAGAGACAAGTCCTCATTGAAGAGGCTCCCCTTCAATGGTTTATCGCCTCCTTTACACTTGAACTTGATCCTCTTTTCGAGACACGTAGATGACCTGATCGAGATACACAAATTGCGTCTTCGTCCATACAATGGACAGTCACTCAACCTTTATTCGCTTCAACTGCAACGGATCCTCACAGAGACAAGCACTTAGACACAACAAAGACTCACAGACACAACACCGACCGAATGTGCTACCTTGCATACACTTGATTCCTTGACTCATACTCTCTCGGAAAACGATCTTGACAAGATTCTCTAGCACCGCACCTCGGTACCACCACACTCATCAACGATCATCCCTATCCACCACCTTGTTGACTACGCCTCGTCCGCCTTGTTCTTCCTTGTCGCTCCTCCGAGCGACGATCGCCCGTCGCCTCATTGATGACGGCATGCTTTCTGTCTCCACCTGGTCGCCCGTCCGAGGCGCTAGTCGGGTCGCCTCCCCGGGGCAAGCATGGCGTCAAATCTTTAACCTTGCTTTGATACCAATTGTTGAAATTACCCCATAGATCGATCACATCAATTTAGACGAACAGAAGCGAACATAAATATTATTGCCAGGGGCACGTGTCGTGCCCTCTATTTCTTTCTTTATTGCTTTTATTTTCTCACAACTTCTTATAACCCTGCCCTTGCTTTTATACACGCAAGCAAGCCCGACTATTACTATGACTGACTCATAATACTAGTGCAAGATCTACACATACACTAATTTGACTCACGTACTAATACTATCGGTAGCACACATACACATACCTAACCGAGGAACCTATTTAGACTCAAACTTGTAGCTAATTCCACTTGGACTCGGACCAAACCGTGCTATGCCATGTACCAAAAACTCCAAAGCAAACCTAAACAAAATTATAGCTAACAAGGACGACTGAAAGCACAACATGCAAGCAATAAAACATGCTTTCATGATAAAATGTTGTGAGGAACATTACACTGAGGGAAACTAATAACACATGTTACATAGCAAGTAAACCATACAGCTTACATCGGCGTCTACGTTTGTTCCCGTAGTGAGGGTAGAGTTGGTTGCTGAATGGCCAGTACGGTTATATCCATCATTTTGTAAAATTTGATGCTTCTCAGGTCCAAATTAATTGGTCGCAGCTCACTTGTACTGGACATAGTATATAGCTAGGCCAATTAATTTGGGGTGGAGAGGGTAGAATAATTCTTCACGATATCATATACCTGAGCTCTCTCTATATATTCAGTATGTCTACAACACTTGGAATACTATGCAATATGTTTTTTTACGACCGCATGACCAAAGACTCTAGTGCACAGTGGCAGTGTAGAATTGGGAGTCATTGGGAATGTCAGTGTTCCATAACGATGGAAAGCTGTTGGATCACGGGATGGATATTGTATGACTGGAGCATCTGCTATTACGCACCATCACTGTAATAGCCGCAATTTACTGCTTTCAAGCGGTTTGCACACATGTACTTCTGGAGCACGAACCATGCACAAATTACAACAACTTTCACTTAGTTCCCGATCCAATCCCAAGCCAGAAACAAGCGGAAGACCAAGAGTTCCCGGCGATGGATAGCGCAGCCACCATTGCCATCTTGGGTCGCGGAGGCAAGCGGCATCTACTACTCATCCTGCTGCCGGAGGCCGGTGGTATCTCTGCTCATCCTGTTGCCGGAGATTCAGGGCCATGCCAACCCGATGCTGCAGCTCCGCCAACGTCTCGTTTACAACATCTTGAACCCCACTCTCCGTGTCTCCTCCAGGATTGCAGGAGGCACGACGGTTGGTCTCTTTGGACAAACGGATACCCACATAAGGAATTAATTGGACAAAACTACTATAATTCGGGCTCTGACTACGAGCCAGTATCAACATTGGTAATTTTGGCGAGTCAGTACCAACTTTTGGGTCATAACGTTGCAGATCGCACTAATTCATAGCTAAAAGCATTTTTATAGCACCACTGCCAGTTGGGACCCATTTGAAAGAGCTGACTAGTCAACAAATCAGTAAAAGGATGGAGACATGTTAGATAGTTATAAAATCTAGACTTTTCTATAAATTTCTGACGCACATTAAAAAAACAACAGCGTCTGCGCCCGTCGTGCTCGTCTAGTCGAGAATGCCCGCCGCCTGCTCCCCTGCTCCGCGCGTCTGGGACGTCCATGGTGTCCATCCCCCTCCCCGTCCTCTCTCTAGTCGGCACCTCGCTCTGCGGCAACCGGCCGCGCCTCTCCATGACCAGCCTGCGCAGCTCCCATTTGCCATCATCGTACATGTACGCCAAGTCTTGGAAGGAGTCGAGCCAGCTGTCCGCCACAGCAAAAGCATGAGCACGGCAAGTAGCATCAAATTCAACCAGGCTTCTCCCGCTAGGCTCTAGCAACTTTTCTATTGTGTCATCATGCGCGTCCACGGGCCACGTAATAGTGCCGCTAGCTGCAGAGATGCTGGTCTGGCTAGCCGACCAGCCCGGCCGATGGCGTAGGGATGGCCGTCGGCATAGATAACGGTGCCAAGGGTAGCCCTCGACGCAGCGTGCCCGTCGGCGTAGTAGAGAGGGCTATGCCGACGGTAGCCCTCGGCGTAGGTATATCCCTCGGCGTATTGTGCCGACGGGGCCTCCATTACCTCATTATTTTTTGAAAAATTATAACTAAATCATTCTAATTCAGAAAAATATAAATAATATATCAAAATTTGCAGAAAAATAAGATCTATCTATCTACACTCAAATAGTGCACATTTATAAATAAAAATTAAGTGAAACATAAAACATTATATATAGTTTAAAACAAGCATTAGAAATTCAAAAACGATCCAAACAATACGAAACCTTCACGTGGTGTCATATTATGTGACATAGTTAGAAGGATAAATATTAAACTTGGTACATTGATTATGTGTCAAATTTTTTTTCACAAAATGACCTATCTCGTTCGAGGTTTCTTGGCTTTCGGATCAAATGACTAATGTTATGGTTAGAATGAAGGCATAGTTTGTGATAACGTATTCATATTGTGCATAAGTGTGCATCATGGAATGACGAACAATGTTTTAGGAGAAAGTTTTCCTTTTCATCGCAACAAAAAGCTGTTTTCTATTTTCTGAGTGCAAAAAACAGACAGTTTTGTGAAGCAACCACCAAATAGCTAATTCAAAATGCTATCATCACATAAAAATACTATACCAACTTATATAGATAATATCATAACAGGGAGATCTCAAACCTTTCCGTCTATCCCTGGTAAAAGATAAATTCCTGCCAAATCGACAAGAAGTGGGTCAGATATGAACTACAGGTACATGATCGGATGCTCATGATTTTTTTTAAAAATCATTTTTATATTTAAAATATGTTGTTTCAAGTTTAGCGAGTCTCAGCACCGAGTTAAGAATCTTTATGCGTGCAGTTTTAAACGGGCAAATGAAATTATGATAAGAATCACGTCATAGTTTGTAATAAGTTGATATTGATATCATATTTGGATTTCTCTCATTTTTCTAATCAATTTAGACATATTATTTGCTGAATTCCGATTTACATATTTAAAGATATTAATTATTCCATATTAAATGGAGGTCTTTTAATAAACCTTTTTTCATGGAGGTGCTTATTACCACATGCTGGAATATCTGGTTGTTAAGAAATGGGAATTTTTTTATAACGATAGACCAACATTTGCCAAATGGAAGGAAAAGTTTATCCATGATATGACCTTGCTGCAATATAGGATCAAGTCTAAACACAAATCTGAGCTTCTGTCTTAGATTGATTCTTTGCCTTAAGAGTGCTTTGGTTTCAGTTGGATGTATTTGTCTATAGTTTGTATATAGTCTTCTCTCTTTCTTCCTTTCTTTCCCTCTTTTGTGTATATTTGTAAACTTTGTTTATTTTTTTTTCAATAAATTGCTGTGGGGTAGTTGCCTCATAGTCTCAGCCGTCAAAAATTATTCCATATTAAATAAAAAATATAAAAAATTAAAATTATTATATTTTTATTTCAATTCAATAATATTTTTACTTATTTATTATTGTTTACTTAAATAATTGCTTGTAATTTCAAAAAATACAACCATGTGACATGATGATATAAGAGTTAATATGATTGATATCATAGTATTGATAACAATATGTAAATTATTTTGCGGAAAGAGATTCTGAAGGAATGGGGAAGTTAAGCGTGCTAGAGCTGGAGTAGTATTAGAATGGGTGACCGGGCGGGAAGTTTGACTAATACTACAATTTAATCCATTATTAACTATAAATAGTGTTAAAAATGATCAAAGCGAGAGATTAACGAGTCAAACAATTCCAAGATTAAGATTAAAAAAATAGACTATGCCTAGGCCTGGCCGACGGCGTAGCTTCAGGCTGGACCGTTATCGGAGAAGGCCGTTGCCTGACACGCGGGCCTCCTGGAAGACGCTATGCCGGGGGAGAGGGGCTGTGCCGACCAGGATGTACGCCGAGGTGGGATACGCCGACGGCCACTGTCGGCACAACCTATGCCGATGGCAATTTAGCGCTGTGTCGAATATTTCCTGTAGTGCATCGAGCGCGGGCGCCGGGAGAGGTGGTGGATCAACTTCGGAAGTGCTGTCGGTGGTGGCGACGGCCGGCAGGATAAGTTGGTGGCGCGGCCGCGAGGCTCGGCCGCGATGACAAACCACGTACGAGAGTTCCAACAACAGGTGATGATCAGTTAGAAAATTAGCCGTGTCATCAAATGTTTACTAAAGAGAGATTGATGCAAGCATGTAAGTAGTCCGTCCGTGATCCATACTTGCTTCTGATCTGGGCGTAGAGGGACAGTATGAGGCAGTCCTCCTCGTCGGTGAACCCGCTGTGTTGGAGCACCGGGCGGGGGTAGTTGAGCCACCGCAGACGGCAGCTCTTGCTGCAACGCCTAAGACCCGAGACATGAACGGATGATTCAGTTCTCACGTATATCATCGTTCCTGACCGTCCTCCGCCAGGCGTCGTCGTTCCGGCGCACGCCCATGAGATTGCTGTCAGGACGCCTAGGAGCCTGCCTTCGAAAAATTGCAAAAGGGTCCAAAGTCAAAATTTGTTGACTAGTCAGCTCTTTCAAAATTTGTTGACTCGTAATCAGGACTCGAATTATGGTAGTTTTATCCAATTAACTCCCACATAAGCCATCCACTTATGCTTTTAAAATCATACCTCCATTCGAGCGGTGCTAGAATATTGAGGCCTTGAGTTGAACATAATGAATGGTTTATGCACTAGTCAATTATCTCAAAAGACCGATATAATGGAAAGAGACTAGACAGTGTATTTATATTCAACACTCCCCTCACGTCTAGGCTAGTTTAGTCCTCAGTGTGGATAAGAGTAGGCCGCAGAATCTTTTTTCTTTTTTCTAATATACAGCGTGAGTAGGGTCTTCAACTCAAGACCTCTTGGTTCTGATACCATAAAGGATTTATGCACTAGACAATTATCTCTAAAAACCGATCTAATGGAAAAAAGACCAGGCAGTGTATTTATATTCAACACACATAAGTTCCCTTGCTACGATAGCTATCTCTCTCTTTTGTTTATGTATTTTTAGTTGCTGGATCAAAATGCTTATAGTGTCCCCAAATATGATTTGGTTAGAGAAATGGATGCACATACAAATGACCATCACACTCCACGGTTCGAAGACTTGTAGTATATACCTATTCATACACACTGCTTTGCACAATGGTGCTGCGTGCCATGAATTGGCGTTGGGGGCGAGCTGTGAGACTATACATGTAAAAAATGTCATTAGAACTTTGTACTCTCTCCTTTCAAAAATATAAGATGTTTTAGTCTTTTATGAAACACATGTGTCTAGTCATCTTTTAATGTATAGGTTCATTTATTTTTGTGTTCCAAACCTAAACACTAAAACATAGCTAGATACATGCATTTCAGAAGAAAAAAGACTAAAACATCCTCTATTTTAGAAAAGAGCAAGAATTTCCTAATAATAGTGTAAGATTCACATGCTCTTTAATTAAGATTTGTGATGAAGACTTGAAATGAAATTGCAAGCACTAGTGAAAAAAAGGCATATAGTCCCGGTTTGTAAGGGCGTTTAGTCCCAGTTTTGCACCCGGGACTGCGAAATCGGGACTAAAGGCCCCTATCTCTAGTCCCGGTTTGTTACAACCCGGAACTAGAGGCCATCGCATGAACGTTTTTGCATGGCCTTTTTGCAGTGGGGTACGAAGGACCTTTAGTCCCAGGTCGTAATACGGCCCTGGACTAAAGATTTTTTTCAATTTTTTTAATTTATTTTTTGAATTTTGTTTTCTATTTTTTTGAACTTTTGAATTGTTTGACTCGTAATCCTCTCACTTGGAACATTTTTAGCACTAATTATATTTAATCTTAGGTCAAATTACATTTGTGGTCAAACTTCCCGGCCGGTCATCCATCCTAGCACTATTCCATCCTCATCACGCTTAACTTTTTTGTTCTATCAGGATGTCCTTACGCGAAGCCTATTTGTACCTTGTTATCAACACTACCATATCAATATGCCATACATATTTATTTTTTGAAATTACAATAACTATTTTAGTAAACAACAATAAATAATTAATAATAATATTTTAATCCAATGAAAACTAAATAAAATAATATTTTATTCATTTTTTGCCATTTATTCATTTAATATGGCATAAATAATATCTTTAAATCTGTAAATCGAAATTCGAAAAATAATATATCCATAATTATCAGAAAAATGTGAGGAACCTAAATATGGAATGAATAAAATTGCAAAAAATTAATTTTTTAGATAAATTTTTTCCTTTTCGAATTTTAAAAATCTAAAATAATCCAAAACGGCCTACGGCGGTTAAAATCGAACTCACAATTGTTTTCCGCATATTTTGATAGGTTGTACATTTTTTCAACATTGTACGCAAAAGTTATAGCCATTTTAAGTTTTCCTGCCGTGGCCCGCACCCGTTTAGTCCCGGTCCGTATCACGACCCGGGACTAAAGGGTGTTGCCCGTGCCCGAACCCCTTTACTCCCGGGCCGTATCACGATCTGGGACTAAAGGTCCGAAACGACCAGGGACTAGAGTTTTCTCGAGCTTCTAGCCACCGAAAACGGTACGAACCGGGACTAATGTTCATACTAGTCCCGACCCATAACAAATCGAGACTAGTGTTAGGCTCTGGACCGAACCGAAGACCCTTTTTCTACTAGTGAAGGCTTAGTGAATCAAGTTATAGTTAGTCAAGCCATGCGGTTCAAGTATATCAGTATGACAATCAGGACGACTGGAAGCACAACATGCAAGCAATGAATCATGCTTCCATGATAAAATGTTGCGAGGAGCATTATACCGAGGGAAACTGATAAAACATGGTACATAGCAAGTAAACTATTAGTCCCCGGTATTTCTGATTCCATCCAGACATTAATTTACTCCTCCCACTCATGACACTATTGCAGATCCGACACGATCCTCTTCTATTGTTTTTTCTCTTTTCTTATCGTATGACTTTCCACCTTCATGGGTTTTTTCTTACAAAAAAATTACATCATGGGTCATGCATGGTCGACACATGTATCAACCATCAAAATAATAAAATATCATTAATATGTATCTTCCCGATGGTACATTGGGTCCATATGAAGATACTTTTTGTAGGTTATTCATATGATGATACATTGGGTGCAAATTTGGGAGTACCTTCAACCGTCAGCGCAGCGGGATGCCATGGCTACTGGCTGCACGTGGCTGCTAATGGTCGCTTAGGATATTTTGAGCCGGGCGTGGGCTGGCAATACATTAGTCGACTAAAGAATGTCTAGCTATATGTGTTTTATATTGGTTTATTTATGTGGCAACTCTTTTTGAATTATAATACTGCTTGACTAAAACTTATTAATGAAATTTGTGTGCATCAATTGATGTAGAGGCTGAGGTGTTATTCTCACATTTCGGAAAAAAGTAGTATTATTCAGCTTATGAGTGCACGCGATGGATCACAAGGATGCTCCTGCCATAGATTCCCTGGTTTTTTCTCCAGATTATTTCTCTCCTTCACCAATTTTCAGTTGCTTACAAAAAATGTAAAGTTCGGTCATTTAAATTTTTGCACTGTTGAAAGTCGGCAAGTTAAACAAAACATTTGTGCAGGCTATATTATGGTAATGTTCTGTATTGAGATTAGTGTTGTCAAAATTATCATGATAAATATTGGAACCACAACATATGTTGGAGACATGATGCAAAATGTCTCGTATGCCCGACTAGGCCCAAGTTAAATATCCAGAAGTCGACTATACGTAAGAAATATCAGCTATATTGAAGAGGTTTGATCCTTCCATAAAGAGGAAATCCATTAGAAATTGGTTTACTTGATGCACTAGGAATTAGGACAAACGGTGACTGTAAGAAAATTAAAACGTTTGTAATCTCCACATAAAGATATAAATAAATACTGGCATAGTAAGCATGTGAGCATTGGTCACCCTTATTCGTGATCTGCTATATACTCTCGATAGGGTAGAGGTCGTTGTTGAATGGGCCAGACCAGGGTAGAGTTGGTTGGTGAATTACCAGTGGAGAGAGTAGAATGATTCTTCACGATATGATACACCTGAGCTCTATATATTCAGTATGTCTACAACATTTGGAATATTATGCAATATCTTTTCTTGCAACCGCGTGACTATAGACTCTAGTGTATGGTGTTGATGTAGAATTGAGAGTCATTGGGAATGTCAGTGTTGCTTAACGATGGAAAGCTGTTGGATCACGGGATGGATATTGTACGACTTGAGCATTTGCTATCGCCCACCATCATTTGTAGCCGTGGTTTACTGCTTTCCGGCGGTTTGCACGTCTGAACTGCTGGAGCACGAATCATGCATCGGGTGCAATAACTTTCACTTTGTTCCCTGTCCATTCCCAACCCAGTAACAAGTGGAAGACCAAGAGTTCACAGCGATTGACAGCACAGCCGATGCTATTCATCCAGTTGTCCGATATTCAGGCTAGTCATAGTGAAAGTATCATAACTAGTATCATACATGCCATGTTGGTAAAAATATGATGTGGCATAACAATTAATAATGAAAGACATGATTTGAATATCATAGGTAGATATCGTATCATAGCACGTAAAACTAGAAATTCTAATAGCAATTAAATCTTGTACACAAGTTTATGTAGAGATTCTACAAATCGGTAAATATACTACTAATATGATATTATCACATGATACAATGCACTATAAACACAGTATCATACATCAGTATGATATGCATGATACTAGTAATATGATACTCCCATTATGATCAGGTTCATCCTGGGTCAGGTTCATCCTGGGTCGTGGAGGCAGGCAGTGTCTACTATTCATCCAGTTGTCCGAAATTCAGGGCCACATGAACCCGATGCTGCAGTTCCACCGCCCCACGTCGGTCCCCACCCTCTATGTCTCCTCCAGAAATACAGGAGGCATGGTTGTTTGCCTCTTTGGACAATCTGATACCGACATAAGGCATCCACTTATTCTTTGAAATTCAAACCTCAACTAGAGCAGTGTTAGATTATTGAGATATTGAGTTCAACACATAAGTTCCCTTTCTACGATAGTTGTCTCTCTCTTTTGTTTATGTATTTTTAGTTGCTAGATCAAAAAGCTAGCAGTGTTGCAATACATGGTCACAAACCCCAACCATATGATTTGGTTTGACAAATGTAAGCACATACAAATGAATACCACACTTCTAGAGTTCGAAGACTTGCAGTATATATTTATTCATACACACTGCTTTATACAATGGTGCTGCGAGCCATGGATTAGCTTTGGATGCGAGCTATGAGATTTCATATGTAAAAAATGGCATTCGAACTTTGACTCCCTCTGTTCAAAAATATAAGATGTTTTAGTCTTCTTATGAAACACATGTGTCTAGACACCTTTTAGTGTATAGGTTCACTCATTTTTGTTTTCTGAACCTACACACTAAAACACAGCTAGATACATGCATTTCAGAAGAAAAAACTAAAACATCCTTTATTTTAGAATGGAGCAAGTATTTTCTAATTATAGTGTAAGATTCACATGCTCTTTTAGATTTGTGATGAAGACTTGAAATGAAATTGCAAGGCTTAGTGAATCAAGTCATAGTTAGTCAAGCCATGCGGTTCAAGTATATCAGTATGACTATCGGGACGACGGAAAGCACAACATGCAAGCAATGAAACATGCTTCCATGATAAAATGTTGGAAGGAGCATTATACCGAGGGAAACTTGTAACTCATTGTACATAGCAAGTAAACTATTAGTCCCTGGTATTTCTAATTCCATTCAGACATTAATTCACTCCTCCCACTCGTGACACTATTGCAGATCCGACATGATCCTCTCCTATTGTTTTTTTCTCATTCCTTGTCGTATGACTTTCCACCTTCATGGGTTTTTTCTTACAAAAGACTTACATCATGGGCCACGGATGGTCGACACATGTATCAACCATCAAAATAATAAAATATCTTTAATATGTATCAACATGATATCATACAATCAAAACCAGCTGAATCGGCTGTACAAATCTTGTGCAACCATTTTTCAGGTGGTTGCACTCAATATCCATAGTATGAAGCTGCTCCACTAGCTGTAGGTAGGACCACACACGGATCCTATGGATTTTCATAGGAATAACCTGTATAAATGAAGATATTTCTGTATTTGTTAAAGATATAATCATTTTGTATATTCCATATCCTTCACAGTAAAGCGCAAACTCCCACTTCATCATCCAACTGTTGTATTAATTCTTGGTGCATGGTGGAAGGTACACATTGCTTGGCGTGTAAACAATCACGACCTAATAGGATATTGTAGTGGCCATGTACAGTAGCGACAAAGGATGTCCACTAAAGTGGTTTTAGATGATGCAATGGAAATTAGGAAGCATGGTGACATTAAGAAGACTGAATTGTTTGTTATCTTAGCAAAAATATATTACTGAACCAGACCATCTTGGTGTGCTTTTAAGGTGATCAACATTGACTTAGTAAGCATGTTATAATTAGTTGACATTATTCACGATCTGCATATTCAGGACAGGGTAAGGGATGGTTGGTGAATAGCTAGCCCAGGTTATGATTGTCCACCCGAAAAGCTTGAGAGAGGAAGAATGTAGGGTGATGCCAAATATTTGAGCTCTATATATTCAACAGGTCTACATAATTTGAAATGTTAGGCTTAAGTGTTACTCCCTCCGTCCAGAAATATATAGCTGACTCGAGTTTGTCTAGATTCGAATGTCGTATCTAGACGCATTTTAATGTATAGATACACATTTGAATATAGACAAATCCAAGTGGGTTATTTCTGGATGGAGGGGGTATTTTTTTTTGGCTATGCAAGAGAGAAACTTTGCAGCCACATAGTAGTAGTATACGGTGTTGGTGTAGGTGTAGGATTGGGAGTCATTGGAAAGCGTGATGTTTCAAAAACATGAAGCGTTGCTCGAAACGTTGACGTGCAATGTATGACTCTCTGTTATTAGTTGATTTCATGGATAGGGCTGCCACTCGATGGCTTCCCTGTGGATCCCAGATACAGACTTCTCGGAGATTGAGCATGGAGATCACGTGGTCGAGCTCGTCTTGCGATGAAAGTACGGCGCACCAGTAGGAACTGCAGTGTTTGTAGTTTGGCACAACTGTCCCCATCCCCTTGAAAAAATGCAACTCCACACGTAGTTGGATGTCCCTGGACTCCTGGCCTAGCAGGATAATCCACTTCGTCAGCGATCATCGATCGGTATCACCTACATAAACATCCATCAGTTCTGCTAGATTTTTGTTTTGAAATCTCCTGGATTTAAGGCCGCTCGGAGTGGTACCCAAAGATCACAGAGCCACAGAGTCGGAGTCTCGGAGCTGGCACGGGCTAGAGCCGAAGGTGACGCAAGTACAACCTCGTGCCAGGTTGCTGCTGATCGAGCCATGCCATGCCGCTTGCATCGCTGCTGATGATGACGTTAGCAGATCAAACGGGTTTGTGAGCATACACAGCATACCAAAGCTTTTTCGTTGGTGTGCAGTTCATTTGTGTTAGAAATAATGGGGCTAATCCATTTAGGCCTATGTGTATTTCAGATTTTCCTTAAATCTCAAAGCCCAAATTTGTGGCAGTTTATATGTGTTTGGGCCCATGTTTGTGGCAAGTGGGAGCTAAAGTTTAGTCCCACATGGAGAGTTGGAGGAGAGTTGCACCACCACCTTATAAGGTGGAGTGTTGCACCACTTTGTAAGTGAGTGACAATAAGAGAGATACACGCGAGCGCTCCTCCTCCGACGACGCCGCTCGCACGCCCGTCACGACGCGCGCGCGCGCCGGGTTGAGGGAATCTCGCCGAGCCGAGCTTTAGGGTTTCCTGAGCCGCTCTATATAAAGTCCTGAGTGACTACCGTCACAACACCACCGAAAACCAATCTAGGGTTTTGCCATCCTCTCTACTTGCGCCGTCACCGTAGTCTACTCCATCCCGCGTGCACCGGCGGACGGGAGAGCAGGTCTCCGGAACCACTCGCCCTTGTGATCATGTACGGGAGAGGACGCATAAGGTTTTTGGGAAGCGCTCCGCGCGACTGCTCAAGTTCTCCATCACGGGTCATCTTCCATCCAAATCGGGCGGTACTGCCTACCGCCGTCTTCGTCGCCATCTGCTTCGATCAGTCTTCCCCAAAGTTACATCTCGGCATGTAAATACGTTTTTCTTGCATGACCAATGTGCACGTTAAAACCATGGGCGCGATCATTGTCAGCCTAGCGTTTGGCGTTTTGCCTAGCCTTTTCTGCCGATGCCAGTTGCTAATCCCTTTTGTAGATGTCATGTTCTCTTATTCTTTTTACTCTTTTTTTTCCTGTGTGCATCCTTAATATCTCGACTAACTCTTGATATGATCTTGTTGCAGGGGCTGATGATTTTTGAGGATGAATAGTGGGTTTCCCCAGTATATATTTTAAAATAAGAAGTGTCTGTACAAATTAGGACGGTACAAGTTAGATGGTAGGAAGAGCTAAGAAGACAGAGCCTGAAGCCATGAAACAATCTAATCTAACGGAAAGCATTAATCCAAGCCTCCATGCTACCATAAGCTTTCCTAATGGCCTTGTGCCTCAGCAATGCCATGTCTTCCTTGAATTTTCTGCATCATCTATACAGGATGGGAGTGACTGCTTTAAAAACAAAGTCATTTCGAGTAGTCCAGACTGCCCATGTGATGAGAACAATTATCTCCATAGTGAATGGCCCATGAATGTGGCTCTTTAATGTCTGAACGACTTCTTTTAGATCGAACCTAATAGTTTCAGAAGGTTGAGTCCAAGATGGGAAAATATACTGCCAACATATAACAGTAAATGGACATTGGAAGAACAAATGATTCCTGTCCTCTAGGACTTATTCATTGCAGAGAACATAGTTATAATCAGGCATGAATAAATTCTTCCTTTAAGAATAGCTCGTGTATTCAGCCGGTTATGAATTAGGAGCCAGAAGAAGACTTTATGTTTCTGCAGACAAGTTTTCCAGAGCCATTTCAGAGATGGGCAAACAAGAGAATCTCCCATTAAAAATATGTAAGCTTTGGAAATATTGAACTTGATTGAGGAGTTAAATGCAGTCCATGTGTAATGAGCATCAACACTCTGCAATCGATCTAGAAGTACTTGGAGCTAAAAGAATTCAGCTAATGCCTCTTCAGAAAGGGGTAACTGGAACAGAGAAGCAATATCATCCCCTATGAGGGCCTGCTAAATGGAGTTATCCTCCTTTTTGCAAATGAGAAGAAGTGAGGCAAGGTATCTTTCAAAGGGACATGATTCTAGGTATCCAACCAAAGATGTATAGACTGACCATTTTGATGTGTGCATTGAGCAAGACTCTTGTATGTAGAGAGGGTCTTCATGCAATCCCTCCACCAAAATGATACTTCTCTGATCCTTGCTAGAGGCAAAGAAGTCTGATAATAGATCTCCCACGTCATGTGCACCCATGGAAGATTTTGATGTTTATAGAACTTATGCATGTGTTTCATGAGAACACATTTGTTCTGATGAACAACCAGATTAATCACTCCCAAACCCCTATGGATTTTGGCCCGACACACTAGGTCCCATGCAGGAAGAGGTGGACTCTTCTTACTACTATACTTATGCCTCCACAAGCAATGTCTTCTATATTTGTCAAATTCATCAATCACCAACTGGTAGAATTACATGGTACTGAGAAAGAATGTTGGAAGTGAGGATAAAACATAATTGACCAGTCTTATTTGAACTTTTTGGATCAGAGGTATAAAAAATTCTTTTCTGGGTTTAACAGTACACAAAGGCAGACCAAGATAGGTGAAAAGCAAATCCCCTAACTAACACTAGAGAGCAGAGGTGAAAATGGCAATTATATCTTGAGATATATTGATGGGAATAAGATTTGACTTTGCATAATGAACCCTTAATCTAGTAGCGTCTCCAAATTGCTAGAGGGTAACTTTCAAGTGTTCTTGCTGATGAACATGATCTTGCATGATAACCAAAGTGTCATCAGCATATTGCACTACAGGAAAATCAGGAGTACATTGAAGTGGAATTGGTCTCTACAGGTCACCTTGCCACATGGTTGCATTAATTATGGATGGAAGAACATTTGCAATAAGAACAAATAGAAATGGGAGAGTGGATCCCCTTGTTTGACACCTCTTATTCAATGGAAGGTGGTTCTTGGAACACCATTGAGTAACACTTCAGAGTTAGCAGAGGATAGAATCATCTTGATCTATTGTATCCACTTTGAACCAAACCCCTTATGTTTTAGAACTTCCAAGATAATAGAGTGTTCCATTTCTTAAAAAGCTTTTTCAAAGTCTAATTTCAGAATAACAACCTTTTTCTTAGCTTTATGATAATGATGAATATAGCCATATGACCATGTCAGACAATCCTGTATAGTTCTAGACTTGATAAATCCATATTGATTATCATGTATAAGCTGCATGATAACTGTTGGAGTGTATTGGCTAGAAGCTTAGTCAAGAGCTTGATGGTGAAATGTATTAAAGATATAGGCCTAAAATCGTGGACAGTAGTAGCACTATCAGTCTTTGGTACAAAGGTGATGAAGCAGCTATTGATGCTTTCCCAACATAGTTCCCCTCTACAAAATTGATCACAAAGGTCATAGAAATCAAGTTTGATAACATGCCAATATTTTTGTATGAGCTCTGCATTGAAGCCATCTGGAGTGTGATGTTTAAGTGTTATCTTCTTGATATTGATCTATTCTCATTATAACAAATTGGTTGGACACTTTTTTATGGCATGCTGCTTTGGTCATGATAAAGTTCCCATCTCAGTATACCCTCATTATCTCTTCCTCCCTCTACCTCCCACAGTACTGCATCTCCTATCATCCCTTCCCCTCTCTCTCTCTCTCTCCAGTATTGGAAAAAATAATAGTTTTCCTAGCATCAAATTTACTCGTCAAAGGGAAAAAAAGATTCAGAAAAGAAACACTCAACTTATACATGGTCGGGGAAAATCTGCAGTAGATCAACTTTTCCTATTGTTTACAGTGGATTTCGGCAAAGATTTATACACGGTAAAAGTAACTAATAGACGTAAAAATGGTTGTAAATATTTTTCCAAGTGATTTCTAGAAACACTTGGTAAATTGTTCACTGAGTTTTTTATTCCTAGGACTCAATGTTTCTATCAATAATAAAAAATACCCTAACCCCCACAGCCAAAACTAGGACATTTTCAATTCCCCTCCCCACTGTTTTACTTTCCAGGTAATCTAGTACATGCCGTGTTTTCTACCAAACACTTGGAAAATGCCGTGTTTGCCGAGTCCTAGAGCAAAAACACTCGACAAACACCCAAATACTTGGCTTATAAGACCTCCCATAGTGCTTTAAACAACAAATTTACATTCCTTGTATTTCTTACGAAAAAGCAATATCGCCTGGGGTTACGTGTGCCCGGCTTATCCTGCTGGTCCAACCCGTGTTCCAGATTCGTGCATGGTCAAAGCATCCTCTCCCCGGCCATCCATGTTAGTTGCAAAAAGACCTCTTCACCAAATTCAGTTCACGATAGGAGGACCCTCTTATGTTTAGTACAGATCTTTCACATTCCTTATCTAATTACTGCTTTACTTTTACAAAAAATCCGAATCTTTTTATGCATACATTTATAAGTCATAAACCAGAATTTTGTAACATCACCATTTTTTATTTAACAATATTTTAGACACTCTTACTTTGTTTCATCCTAGATTCAGAAGTTTCATATAAGATTCACACGTTTTTAAAAACTTGTTTCTGCCAAGATCTATTCATATATGTTTTTACAGAATATTCTAACAAATTCTATACTTGTTTCACTAAAGTTTGACACCAAATCCATACAAGATCATGATAAATTCGACGATCCATACCAAATTCGGAGAGGTTTCATACAATAGATATATATTTTATATAATTTCAGATTTTTTCCACATCATATTTATGAAACATTATTATAAATTCAAGCAAGTGTGATATAGATAAAACCAAAATTCTAGACATATTCATATACAATATAAATTCATAAATACTACTCAAGCAAGTGTCAACAAACTCATTTAATAATTTTTATTTTGATACTATTTATTTAACAATTTTCAGACACTCTTACTTTGTTTCATCCTAGATTCAGAAGTTTCGTACAAGATTCATATGTTTTGCCACAATTTTTTCAACAATAATTTCTTACATAATTATATTTTTCAACAATATTTCATATAATATTTTTTTCAAGAATATTTCTACAAATATCCATACAAGTTTCCAAGATTTTTTTAAGATAATACAAGTTTCATACATTATCAAACCAGAGTGGTTTCATATAAAATTCAACGATACATACAAGATTCAAAGTGGTTTCATATAATTTATTCCAAAGAACATTCATACATTTTTTATACATATTTCACTACGGTTTGATAGAAAATCCATACAAGAACCATCATAAATTCAACGATCCAAGTAAGATTCAGAGCAGTTTATCAAAAAAAACGTAAAGATCCATCATATATTCGTACACCAGATTCACACAATATTCGTACATACGATTCACACAATATTCATACACAATGCATCATTCATAGTTTATCAAAGGAAACGTAGAGATACATTCAAGATCCATAGAAGTTTTCATGGAATTACAATATACAAGGTAGTATACACCCCGTTTGATACAGAAGAAAAAATTCTGTCCGAATAAAAAAGATCCATACACGGAGGAGGCCATGGTGTGGCAGCAGCGCGTGGTCTTGTATAATTAGGTAGAAAAGCGGTGTCGCAAAAGATGAGGTGTTATTCTCTTCCGGTAGATGGACTGTAGACTAGTTCTAGACTTTTCTATGGACTAAAATGCAAACTTGCTAGCATCTTTGACTATAAAACTTTTGCCCGAATCCAGAAGTAACCGATGGCTATGATAAGCCTGGCACGCGAACGCCCGGGTGGGATCGCTGCACTTTATTTCTTGGAATAATCAAAGAATAGACGTGGAGCAAGAGCGGACAATAAAAAAGGCAATATCATCTATATTCCCACTAGGGAGTGAAAGCGCGCAATAGTTTTTATTAACTTTTTGTTGTGCTTTACCATAAAAAAATCATGAGCACCAATGAAAACAAGATTATATTCTATGCATATCAGGTGGAAGAAAAAAATCATAAGTGAACATATGAAGCATGAATCATGTACAATGCTACAACAACTTCCATGAAGAAATGGATCAATTCGTTCATTTCAGATCATGCAGAGAGAACGAAAACAAACAAAAGATCAAGTGGATGAAGAATATGTTAAACTCACACTCCCAATTGGTGACAGAGCCAAACCCAAAATGACTTTAGGAAAAATAATGTTTAGATCAACCAAGTATCATGTTTTTCAAGAGAACAAAAGGAAACTCTAGCATTGAAGACATTATATCCGACAGTAAAGGGGAAGTTCACTGAAACTGGTTTTGTTTGATGCATTGGAAATTAGGAAGCACACTTACTTCAGGAAAATAAAATGTTTGTAGTTTCGAAAAAAGTATTTAAATAAACTATACCGTCTTAGCTTGCTTCAAAAGGGTATATATAACTGAGTAAACATGTGAGGAATCTGCATATTCATGGTAGGGTAGAGATGGTTGGTGGATGGCTACTGCAGGTTATGATTGCCCAATTTCAGAGAGTTATGCTTCACGATATCATATATCTGAGCTCTATATATTAAAGACTTCTTCATCATTTTAACAAAGTGTTAAGCTTAAGCATTTTATTTGGTTACGCAAGAAAAAGCTTCTAGTTGCATGCTGGTATATGGTATTATCGAAGTAGAATTGAGAGTCATTGGGAAAGAGATTGTTCCATAAAGATGAAATGGCGTTTGATCACCATATGGAGTGTGTATGACAGGAGCACCAGTTATTAGGCACCTTCGTCATCCAAGTTGCATTTTACAGCATTTCGGAGATTTTGCACATATGAACTTCTTGAGCATGAGTCATGCGCAAGTCATAACTACCTTCGCATTCCCATTAGCTTAGTTCCCTGTCCAATCCAAGGCCAAGCACAAGTGGAAGAGCAAAGGCTCATGGCGATGGACAGCGCGGCAACAGCTGCTATCCAAGGTCGCGGCTACAGTTGGGACGTCTTACTCCTGCTGTTCTCCTGCATGTTGCTGCTCCACTAAAAGTGTTTAACTGCATCTTCCCTACCACTAAAAGTGGCACAGTCATTGATGCAGAGGAATAGGAGTGTGAGACGTTTTCGGGAGCATGGAGATGGGAAAGGATGACCTACCGCTGTTTTTGTCCGTCCTAGATTGGTACTCGGCCGATGATCATGAAGTCGGCACCGGCGACTGGCTGTAGCCGTTGGTGAGCAGTGAGCACCACCTGTTTGTATTTTTGGATAGTCTGATACTGACATAAGGCATCCGCTTATGCTCTGAAATTCAAACCTCGACTCGAGCACTGCAAGATTTTTGAGATCTCGAGTGGAACACCACAGTCCCCTTGCGAGGGTATCTCGCTTTCATTTTGTGTTTTTAGTCACCAGATCAAAATGCTCGCAGTATTGCAATACATGGTCTTATTCTTCAATAATCATATTAACCAGACTTCTCTCTATGCCCCCTGCCTAGGGTGTGGTTCGTTTCATGATACTGCTGCTTATGTACATCTTATTTAGCATAACTGACTTTGTATAATAGCGTAGAGATGAGTCTCGTGGATTTCTTAAACATCGTAAGGCACGATGGGCGTAATATTTCGTGACACAATGCTGATACCGTTAAACCGCAAAGGAATTTAATGTCTAGTACGTCTAACAACAAAATCGCTCAACCAGTTCGTTTGCTGTAGAGTGCAAAGAATCGTGCCGATGCACGTACGTAGCACAGAAAATGTACGGGCCCTACGCAGCCGCGTATAGAACATGCCTTAGTGCATTTCTGGGGAAGGCAGGACGGTTGAACTCCTTCGTATAGCAGAGGCTTCGAATAAAAATATGGGCAAGACAAAGCGTTTTAATAACATCCAAAAACAGAAAGATATTTTCATAGTGATACATGGAATATAAGTCTATCTATTATATACTAAAAGCAATATAAGAGAGATTTTCGAAGCATCCGGTTGATCCACATCATCAGAATTATTTTAACCATTAGATTTACTATTTACGGCCATGATTACATTAATTCCGTAAAACGTTTTGACTACATATGTCTCAACCGTGTCCGTACCAATTTCAGGTTGGTAGTCACGTCAAAAAGTTTTAAGGCAACGATTAGCTAGGCCTACCTCAACCGTGTCCGTGCCAATTTCAAGTTAGTAGTCACGTCAGATTAGCTAGCGGCCGCTAGGATAGTTAGATTTGGAATTAACGGGTAGTATCTCAGATCATATAGGCACGTTCGTTAGTTAGTTTGGTTCAATGCGGACACCTAAAGCCAATCGATCAAAGTACTTCGTCTGTACTGGGTTCCGCGAAGAAAAAGAAAAGACCAATCAAAGTAGCGAAGAAAAACCAACCTAAAAATACGGCTGTGCCAATAAATTTCATTTGGTTTATTAGACAAAGTGTCCATGCCCAGCTTGATCAAAGAAAAAAAATTACTATGTGCAAAGGGTAGACATAAACGTGCATGCAAAATCGTACAGCCTAAGAGAAAACATGATATATTATTAACTTGCTAGAAATAGATATTTGGGATATAGAAAAAAAATATGGAAACTGATGATAAGAATATATACGCGCAAATTGCTATATGTTATACATGAAATTCCTTTTTTCTTAACAAGTACCAACTTAAACAACAAAATTATGAATGTCTGGGAGTCGTTTAAAAGGGATTTTAAAACACATTTTTCAAAATGTTAAATAAATCTGGAAAATATTCCACACATTCATCTTTACATTTTGTATGTGCATCAAGTATGTCGATGGACCCAACTTTTTCAGGCAAATAGGTACACTATTACTTCTGGCACAAAAAAAGGAAAATATATAAAAACAAATATTTGAGAAATGTTTCTTTATTTTTATCACGTTTGCAAGTTATTCTTATCCTGAAAAAATAGTATATCTCAATAATGTTGTAAAGATTTTCATTCACAAGTTCCAACATTTTACAAGAAAATGATGAATATCTGAGATAAGCGTTCCACCCAAGGGCATATTCTCCTTTCATTTAAAATAGATTTTAGACGAATTCTGGCATGCTAAAAATCCAGAAAATATCCGCACATTCATATTCACATTCTATATGCTCATTGAGTAATTTCACGGAAACCCGATTTTTGTATTGGACACTGTGAAAAAGAAAATGTTTGGTGCTATTAAAAGTAATTTCATGTGACTTTTTTGTCTTTTTACAAGTGAGACAAAAATGTCAGTTTTCATGAAGGTTACGTGGACATATAGAATGTGATGATCTATGCACACTTTTTTAATTGCTTGACAAGTTCAAACATTGTTTCATTAAAGGGAGCAGATGCTCCCCGAGGAGCTAGAGTGAACTTTTGTGAATATCCGATAATCTTTTCTAGCTTACATTAAGTATGGTTGCTATATCGATCTAACACATTGATTACTTAGTGTGAACATTGGGAATGAATACATGTGAACCAGATAAAGGAGAGACTCACCAGGAGTGAGATGAATTATTTTTGATTTTAATGTGCAGCAAGTATTTTTTTTCATACATACGCTGATTCGGTAGTGTGATACTTTTTTGATTTCACTAACTCCTGAAATTGTAAGTAATCAATAAACTGAGTAATATCATCATATATATTTGAGGGTCCACCAGATCAATGGATAGATATTATTTTATTTTAGAATTTTCTTTCCTTTTCCTCTACACTAGCTTATAGTATATAATAAATGTTTCATAACTACTTTTTATCATTTCTCTACAATATAAAATAGACAAAATAAATGCCAACTCCACACTTCATGGTAGCATCCATGTCTAAATAGTGTGTATTATATAACAAAAAATTACATGGAAGAAAGCAAAATCTTTATATCACACAAATTAAGTAACTAAAGCTTTTGGAAAACTAAAAGTGGTGCCCTCGCAAATGCGAGGGCCACTGTGCTAGTTATATACTAAAAGTAATATAAGAGTGTTTTTTAAGGCACCACGTTGATCCACATCATCAAAATTACCATGATGGTTAGATCTAAAATTTACGGATAGGATTTAACAAAAACTATTAGTTACATAACCTGTTTAACATGACATATATATGTTACAATATCACGTGTCGCAGTGTCACGTGTGGACTCCCGTAATTAAGGAATCTGAGTTCAAAACCGTCTCCTACATACCTCCCTAAAAAAACGTGTCCAAGCCTGTGACTTGGATCATGGTTGTTTCAAAAATAAACACTTGGTTGTTTCAGAAAAAAAAAACCACTTGAAACGTGGTTGCTTCTGAACGAGATAGACAAGCAAATCAGGCTGGAACGCCCACACCATTAAGGTCTTTCCGTTAGCTGCACCCATCTGAAGATGACACGTTGGGCAGCGACAATAAAAAACGTATAACAAGGTAATTCTATTTTACCAGTTTTTTAGCCAACGGACTCTATGCAAAATAGGAATAGAAACATGTGCAATGAACCTCCCACATTTGGTACATGTGCAATGAAAACTACAAATTGATGTACCGCGTAACACATATACCCAACGCAGCACTACACGTTTCACAAGTTTTGTTTCTAAAATTTTAATGAATAACGAATCAATATTTTTTTACTTCAATGAATAAACTATTCTCTTCATTTGGAAACTAAAATGCATATGGATACACATACCTATTCAGACAAATCCTCAGCACTATGTACATGTATGCATGTACGAGTTAGTATATTTTTTATAGGATATATTGTTTATGATAAAAACTACAAAATTGGAACTAAATCTCTGAGATTTTGGAGTGAAATATGCAATCCATTTTAAAGAGCATTCCAGGGATGCACACCTTGCAAACTGAATGGAAACCCGCCGCACAACACAAGAATAGACAACAAAGCTCACAGAGAGTGTTTATATTCCGTATCGGCAACACCTTTCTCTATTGTATAAAAATTACCAATAGATTTTGTAATTACGTTTCTTAGGAAATGATGATGCCGGTTTTCATTTGTATGCTCATAAGTCATAGTATTTTTCAGACCAATAAATTTGAAATGATATTTCCAAGTTAGGTCGAACAATGACTCTAAAAAATTGAGGTGGTGTGATGATTATACAAAATAGTGTTGACGACCAAGTCAAGCATATAATGGTGGTTTCATGTAATTGGAAAATATTATGCGGGTGAAGAAACACGAGAAAATAAGTGATGGTGAAAGATGTCTACACTATAGCACTCATGTTTATAACAAAAAAGAATAACCATGAGCAAGAGACTAGAAGGACTCTAATGAAGTGTAGAGTATGTCGGGGACAAGATAATAGTCGTCATGTGTCCAAATAGGTGACTAGACTATTGAAATGGGACAAAATAATAATTCACAGAAACTATGCAACAAAAAACTATTCTATTTTTAGGTAAATATATTCATGCAAATGCAATGGTTAGAATTTCATGTTGGAGACTACACCCTGTCAAAAGTTCTATGTATTTTAATATGGAGGGATAGTACCAAGATTGCAAAGAACAACATGAGTAAATGAGAGGAAGAGATATCTGAGAAGGGAAAAACGAAGTAATAAATAGTAACTTGGTCTTCCCTATATATGAGGATAACTTTTTATATTTATATGTCCACTAAGTAGTTATAATACTGTTATTCCATCCAGAGTACAGTCTTAGCTTTTAGGACATTTTTTTGCGAAAGAACTTTCCTGACATATTGTAAGCACTTGAACAAGTATTAATTTATCACGCTATTTTTGACTATTAGTGTCCATCCAAAAATGTGTTACCAACAAAATAATTTCGTACCGATCATATTCACTTTATATCAAAATCACAAATTATCGACAATAAAGAAGTATATATTGAGCTATAAAGTCAAAAAGTTGAATAAACATGTTATTTACTCGACTGATATCTTATTTAACATTGCATTTTAGTAGTTATACAGTTTCTCTTATCGAATACTAACAATTTTTATTAAACCATAAATTTAATGTTTATATAATTTTAATAGCCAACTGATGTTGCCCTCGCAAATTATATAGATGATGCCCTCGCATTGCGAGGGTCACCATGCTAGTTCTAAATAATATGAGAAACGCAAAGGTGGTACGTGTAAAAGGTATTTTTATTCCGCACTGTACAACAAACTACAGTACATGCAAAAAGCAAACAAAAATCAGGATAAACATGTTCTTCTACAAACCTAAGACTAACTCTAGACTACGATGGGAATGGGTGTCTAAGAGCGCCCACTACATACCCCCGAGCGATCGTCAGTCTCTTCGTTGTGGGCGTCTTAATTAGACGGTATCGGAAGCATCAACGAGCCAACCGTGCTCATGGCCCAATTCTCCTCTCCGTCTACGCCATTGGACATGGCAAGTGGCTCGACTTGAGTTGTCCTCACGCCGTCTTCGTTTGGAACATCGAGTGTGCCGACCTCGCTCATGGCCCCACCCTCCTCTCCATCTACGCCATTGGACATGGACAATCGTGTCGACTTGGGTCATCCACACGCCGTCTTCGTTACTTTTATTGGAAAGTCCTTCCACTGTTATTGGCAAGATGTTACTTTAACTAATGTGCACATATGGATCAAGTTATTAGAGTTAACGTGTGTTTTTCTCTATAAATGAATTGTTGACCGTATGGTCATAAACATAGTATGCATGTGAGAACTGGTTGTGTAATTATTGGTGATATGCATGTTCAAAGTAAGGTCGGGTTTGTTGGTGAATGGCTAGCCCTGTTGAAGCGCTGGAAACAGGAAGGATGGTGAGTTTAGAAAAATAACTAAAATGTTTGTAGTTCCCCAACAAAATATAAATAAACATGAGCATTTCAGCTTGCTATACAAAGGACATATCATTGGATAAGTATGTGACCATTGTTTGTCCTTGTTCGCAATTAATCTGCATAGTCAAGACACGATAGAGTTGGTTGGTGAATGTCCACCAGTAGAGGCAGGTTGAAAAGTTTGAGCGAGAAATCCTTCAGGATGTATCACACATCCGGTCTATATATATTGAATTCATCATCATCTGAAATGTCAAGTTTATTTGGTTATGGAAGAACAACCTGTCAGCCACATAGGCTTGGTGTACGGTATTTGTGTAGAATTGGGAGTCATTGGGAGTGGGAAATGTAGAGTTTCAGGATGGCTGTGTCCCGTTTGGTTAGATGATGTTGTTGGTACGACTCTAATGATCCTCGACCTGCACAGTCCGGGCAGCACTCAAGGGTGAGCAAGCAGCTCGCATGTTCGAGCTTCCTCGATAATACAGCTGCGGGAACACCACGAACGGGGACAGGTGAGTTCTCCTGCCCAAGGTCCACGCCCATGACGCACTGGTGGCACTGGTAGCTTTCGTCGGCCATCAGCAGTGGCGTGTGCTCTGCCGGAAGATCTGAACGACAATGAACTTGCTGTGACGTGATTAGCATAATTCAGCTTAGGATCAATGGATCATACGCGGTGGGTCACATGGAAGCTCTGATCTGCTCCTGATTATTTATTTCTTTCACCAATTTTCAGTTGCTTAAGACTCGGTTGCTTACAACTAGCACCTATGAAACTTCAAAATTTAAACAAAGTGTTTTTACATGAAGGGCTTTGAACCAGTACTACCCATTTCCCCTAAACTCGTACAAACTCGTATAACGTTAAACACAAGGATGGCTTAGATCGCTTGATGCCTCTTCATGATTAATATATGCATTAAAATTTCACAAGGTGGCTCACCCTCTGGCCGCCACCGCGCTCGCCCACGAGTTTGCCGCCGCCCCGCTCAATATCTGGCGAGAGAGAGGAGCAATCTCTGGAAAGAGAGGAAAGAGAGGGAATGAGTCATGCGTGCTTGTCGGGTGCAGATATTCGCAGGGCAATGGGGTCCACGGTTTGTGTGGGATTGACAGAGAGGGAAGCTGAGAAAACGGCAGCGCGAATCTTAAAGAGCCCGTGAGAGGGCATGTGGTGGATCGAACTCCTGCACTGGTGTGGGTAGAAAAAAGTTTTCGGCTTTGTGCGTGGCTTCCATGGACGGAAACAGAACACGCTCGGCATTAACGTGGAGGCCTTCAGTGAGCGTTATTGGGGTCTCCCTACAGCTGTAGGGAGGATCACAAGTGGTACCTTCGATCACATTGGTGAAAGATCGAGAGGAAAGATGCGGGGGTGGTCTGAAAAATATCTTGCATGCGCTGCAAGAGAGGTTCTCCTCAAATCAGTGATTCAATCCATCCCAACCTTCTGCATGACGGTTTTCCTGCTGACTAAGAAAGTCTGTAAAAGTCTGACATCGGCAATGGCAAAGTATTGGTGGAGCAGCTCTTTGGACAGGAAATCGCTACATTGGGTTTCTTGGGAAAATCTTGCTACACCCAAGGTGAAGGGCGGAATGGGCTTTCGTGACCTACATCTCTTCAACCTTGCTCTGTTGGGTAAACATGGATGACGTTTTATGACAGATACAAATTCGCTATGTGCAAGGGTTTTGAAAGGTCGCTATTTTCCCGATTGTGATTTCATGCATGCCACTGTCCCTCGATCGGCATCGGCTACGTGGAGAGCTATCGTTGCTGGACGGGAGGCCTTGCAGGCAGGGTTGATCAAGCGAGTGGGGAGTGGTGAGACTATATCTATCTGGGATGATAATTGGATTCCCGATTCACACTCAATGAGGCCCTTATTTAAACCTGAAGATACAGACTCGGTAAAGGCCAGTGAGTTGGTGAAAGTTAGTGATTTAATTGACTCTGAAAACTGGACTTGGCGGAGGGATCTAGTTCTCAGTTTTGCACTACCTGATGCAGAGGCTATCCTCAATATTCCACTTAGATCAGGAGGTGGCGATGATTTTTATGCTTGGAACTTTGAATCGTCAGGTGTCTACACTGTCAAATCTGCGTACCGGGCTCTTGTGACTCAGAAAGAGCATTCAGCTCTAGAGGAAGGGACGGCTACTGAATCCTCAATGACAGAAAAAGATATGTGGACTGCCTTATGGAAACTCAAAGTGGTGCCAAAAGTGAGAGTCTTCTGGTGGCGGGTACTGCTTGGCATCCTACCAGATGAATGTACACTCAAAAGGCGACATATAGCAGAGATCAGCAGATGCAAGGTCTGTCTCGCAGGAGATGAGGACTTGATGCATGCTATGATCACATGTTCTCATGCGAGAACGTTTTGGGATGAAGCTCGGAGATGGCTTCATATTGATCTGCCGAGACTATATCCTAGCACTTGGGCAAAGGATATACTTTGCGACCAGCGTTTCTCGGATCATGATCGGGCAAAAATCATCACGGTGATGTGGTCTATCTGGCATTCTCGCAATCGGTGGAAACATGACCATGAGCTTTCGGATCCGGTGTATGTAGCGAAGGCAACGAGGGAGGCGCTGACCTTCCTGGATATTCCTAAGCAGTTGACTATGCTGTCTGGACACGGCTGGCGCCCTCCCAAAGCGGATTGTGTCAAAATCAACACAGATGGCGCGATCAATTTCGCGGCTGGAAATGGAGGCGCGGGAGGGTGTCGCACGCTCATCCGATCGCCTTATTGGTACCTGGAGTAAGCCTCTTCTCGGGATCACGGACCCTCTCATTGCTGAGAGCATGGCGCTGCGCGAAGGGGTTCTCTTCGCCAGGCTTCGTGGCATCACACGAGTGATCATGGAGACGGACTGCATAGAGGTAGTTAACCTCTGGAATACTCGCCACAATTCTCTATCTATTGTGGCTCCTTTGTTAGAAGAGATTGGAGAGCTAGCTTCGTCGTTTATTTCTTTTGATATTCAGCATGTATTAAGGACATCCAACTACCCGGCGCATCTTTGTGCAAAGCGTGCTAGCACTCTGAATGTGACCGAGAGCTGGATGGATGAGACTCCCAGCTTTCTGTTCAGCTGCCTTCTGGGTGACTGTCCATCGAGCGCTTATGTTTGAATAAAGCTCTCCATTTTAACCGCAAAAAAAAGGACGGAAACAGAACAACTTATCGTGTCACAAAGAAATCAGGGGAGACGTTGACACATATTTTTGTTATCTAGGAGTAGTACTTTCAGTAGATGATTTTGGCTTGGCCAAGAGTTCCAACTGATCACCTAATCCTTCGGAAAAAAAAAGAAAAATGATCACCTAAGTCTGAAAATTACGATCCGAAGAAACGTAAGCATAATTTTGGCAAATATCCATAAAGAGGAAATCCACTAAAATATTGGGTTTACTTGATGCACTAGGAATTAGGACACACGGTGACTATAAGAAAATTAAAACGTTTCTAATCTCCATAGAAAGATATAAATGAATATTGACTAAGCATGTGAGCATTGGTCACCCTTATTCGTGATCTGCTATTCTCGACAGGGTAGAGGTCATTGTTGAATGGCTAGACCAGGCTAGAGTTGGTTGGTTAATGACCAGTATAGGTTAACCATCATTTTGTAAAATTTGATGCTCCTCAGGTCCAAATTAATTGGTGCAGCTCACTTGTACTGGACATATTATATATCTGCACCAATTAATTCGGGGTGGAGAGGGTAGAATAACTCTTCACGATATCATATACCTGAGCTCTCTCTATATATTCAGTATGTCTACAACATTTGGAATATTATGCAAGATCCTTTTTTGCAACCACGTGACTATAGACTCTAGTGTGTAGTGTATGATGTAACAATAGATCTAATTATGTTTAGCCCTCACCATATCAGTGTAATCACCGAATAGAATAGTGGAATAAAATGGAGGGGCACCTTAATCTACAGAGAACCATGTGCTTAAAACAGACCTAAATTCTGGAAAATTCTAGAAACAATCAAGTCTAACCGTGGTGCAAATCTCCCATGGCTCATGCTGGGAGATTTCAATGAGACCGTTTGGCGGAGTGAACATTCAACATCCACAAGAAGTGAAAGGAGGATGCAAGAATTTAAAGATACTTTACTATATTGTGACTTGCATGATTTGAGCTATACTAGAGTCCCATGGACATACGCCAATAGGCAAGAGGGCAGAAGAAAAGTCAGGGTCAGGTTTGATAGAGTTGTTGCCAACCCTGCCTAACTTGACTTGATAAATGGGCATACAAGATTTCTCCATAAATATATTTGGAAAATTAATGTGCCACTACTCAGAATTTTCATGTGGTACTTACACCAAAAGGTAATCCTAACTAATGATAATATGGCTAAACGTAGTTGGCATGGTTGTAAAAAGTGTTATTTTTGTGATTAATATGAAACGGTACAACATTTATTCTTTGACTGTCCCTTTGCAAAAGTTTTATGGCGGATTGTGCACCTGTCCTTTAATATTGCGTCTCCTAATAGTATTGAACACTTGTTTGGCAACTGGCTAGCTAGGGTAGAAAGGATTGTTAAATGCCGCATCCGAGTGGGTGTATGTTCTTTGGTTTGGGCTACTGGGCATGTGCAAAATGATTTTATATTTAACAAATTAAGTTTCCTTCATTCTTACATGTTATCTCTCTCGCCTCCCACCGGATTCATATGTGTGGTCCTATCTCCAGTCGGAGGAGCTGCGCTAGGACATGATGTCTGGGGTGCATCCGTTTGGAGATGATCACACATGTTTTCTACAGCCAATTCAGGTGGCGTTTTGATAGAGGCTTGACATGTTGATGCCAAGGCTGAACGTGCTTTTGTTTTTCTTCCGTTGACTGATTCATATAGAAATTTTGTGTGACACGTGAACTTTTGAGCTTCTTATAATAAACGACTTTCAATAAATTAATAGAATCCATACGTATCTACCGATACAAAGGTTGGGTCCACCCCTTTTTCGAAAAAAGAAGTGTGTGAGGCACCTTGTTTCCTCCTGGTCTGATCACTTGTCTATTATATCCTTCAAACCGAAAATATTACTAAAGATAAACCAACAACCTCTCCCTTTCCCTACAAGTATATGTGGGAAAGAGATGGCTCTATGGAAGAGGATATTACTACTACTTGATCACACTGCGGAGAAGCCCAGAATTTGGCCGGCATCAAGAATAGTCTAAAACAACCATGAAAGTGTTGAAAAATTGGATCGAAGACAAATTCGATAGAGTGGACAGGGGTGGCTCTATAAGCATAATTAACGCGTATATACATACTTCTGAAATTAGGCATGTGATTGCACGCATTGACGAATTTCTCTTGATAGAGGAAATGATGTGGATACAAAGGTCTAGGGTAACCTTGCTGAAACAGGACGATCAGAATAAAAAATTCTTTCATACAAATCAACCCGGAGGGCTAAGAAAAACATGATCACCTATACGAAAACCAATGACAAGCAGCTGCTCCGAAGTAAAGAACACATGCTTGGGTATTCAGGAGATTTTTTCTCAAATATGTTAATACATGCTTCGATATTCGGAAAATTTCTCAAATATGTTAACCAAATAAAAACTAGTAGATCCAATGGAGCTCTTGGGAATCTTACAACCAGTGGTGACAAATGAAATGAATGATGCTTTGACAAAGATTACAATGACAAGGAGACATCTGATGCCTTATTTCAAATTGGCCACCTAAAGGCGCCTTGACTGGACGACTTCTGGACATGTTTTCATAGAAATTGGGCTACACTCAAGGAAGATGTGATCAAGGCGTTTTGGGACTTCCTTACATTAGGATCGAAGCCCACTGGTTGTAATTTTTTCTCAAATATGTTAATACATGCTTCGATATTCGGAAAATTTCTCAAATATGTTAACCAAATAAAAACTAGTAGATCCAATGGAGCTCTTGGGAATCTTACAACCAGTGGTGACAAATGAAATGAATGATGCTTTGACAAAGATTACAATGACAAGGAGACATCTGATGCCTTATTTCAAATTGGCCACCTAAAGGCGCCTTGACTGGACGACTTCTGGACATGTTTTCATAGAAATTGGGCTACACTCAAGGAAGATGTGATCAAGGCGTTTTGGGACTTCCTTACATGGGATCGGCCCCCGGAGTGAACGACTCCACCATTGTTCTTATCCCAAAGTCAAATGATGCCATAGAATTGAAGTATTTCTGAACCATATCCATATGCAAAGTTGTGTACAAGGTGGTGGGAAATTTTTTGGTTAAAAGACTCAAACCTTTTCTGAATGACCTGATATCTGACACCCAAAGTACTTTTATAACTACAATACACATCACCGACAATTCCTCAATAGCATTTGAATGTTTCCATGCTATCTAGAAGGGCAAAGGACTTTTGTGCCTACAAGCTGGACCTATCCAAGGCATATGATAGAGTGGACTGGGGTACCTTAAAAGAGCACCACTAAAGATGGGGGGTTTGAAGCTAGTTGTTGGGTCAAGTTGATAATGGAATGTGTGTTGTTTGTCTGATACTCAGTTCAACTGAATAGTGACCTCTCCAAGCAGTTTACGCCGACAAGAGAGATAATACAGGGAGACCCTCTCTCTCTCTCTCTCTCTCTCTCTCTCTCTCTCTCTCTCTCTCCCTATATTGTCCTTTGTGTGGCAGAAGGAATGTCCAAGATCCTTGAGAGAGCCTCGCTCATTATGGTGATGCTGCAAGTTTCCACCATGATTAAGCATGACTTAGGCTAGCGTCCCAGGCGTTTCTCTAACACATATATATACTCCATGAACTCACAAGTTCCCCTTTTATTTCACACCAACGACATACGCAAACAAAAAAGCAAGGTATCAACTGGATATGTATTCATAGGTGTTGAGAACGTTCCCCGTGACAGCACGGTTCTGCTAACTCCTAGCATATAATTTGCAAGCATATAACTTTCATGGACAGGTCACAATGATTCAGGATTATTAAGTGCAAGGAATAAAGTGTGCCATCAAGTTTGTGAGAGCTTTACTAACTAACTTTCTCAAAACAGACAAACATTATATTTGAAAGAAAACAAGGCATATAGAATATGCACTAAAATAGCAAATGATGCTAATAGGTTGGTATGGTGGACATAGTTGGCAATAATGGTTTTGGAGAGTTGGAAACACAAGTAGAGCTCATACTCAGTGCAAGTGAAGGCTAGCAAAAGAGAGGGAGCGACAAACGAGAGATCAATAACTGTTATAATCATGCTTACAATAAAACAGGACTAATTATGGCATGAAAGTGATACAAGAACTCTGAGGCAAAATAAATCATCGAGGCTTACTGACTATTGTTTAGTCATATGCATGTGTGAGCATCTGCCAAGTCGATTCACATGAAACTTTCAGAGGAGGAAACCACAATATCATACCAAAATATGTGCCTATTGAACAGCTAGATGTTTCTCAATTCAAAAACAGACACATTTTGTAACCAATAGAAACTTGCCAGCTATAAGATATGAGTGAAAAAGTGTCTGTTTTCAAAGTTGGCGAACAGACATATTTCCTACTCAGCCCCAAAACTTCATTTCTAGCCCACTCTTGATTTCCAACGCCCTGTCCCGTTTTGAGTCACAAACTCAAAGCTACTAGCCCACTCTCTCCAGGAGGAAATATCCCACAAAGTATTGGAGTAAACGCCCGATGCCGGTGGGAAGCCAGGTGTGTAGTTGGAGCTCGACCTTCTTCTCCATCGCACTCCACCATCACGCACTCTACCATCGTCCCTCTGTTGCTGAGTCGATCTGGAGTGTCCAGATCAACAAATACCCACATACAAAACGAAGGGAAAAAGAGAAGGAGATCAGGATTCACGTTTAGGGGGGATGGACATAGCAAAAAATTGAAAGACAAGTATGAAGACAACATACTTCGAATTGGGGATACTCAGCGGTCTAAAAGTCTCTAGCCAACAAATTCAGCAAAGAAGACCAAAGAGACAACTTAGACATATCATGAAATGTTGTAAAGGAAAAAAATACATGAAATCCATGGAGCGGAGCAGCATCCACTTCAAAAACATTGTACAATGAAGAGACATGGTTGTCCAAAACATGAGATGCATTTGTTCTAGCATATTCCTTACTATAATAATAAGCAATTATTACAAAACAAAAATTGTGTTTCTATTGAAACAGATATATTCCATCATGTTTGAAAAATTCATGCATGTTATGTTGTGCTACGGAGATGCAACATGCTATATAGAATAATGTAGCCACACAAAAGAATAAAAATGAGATAAACATCTCACTATAGATACATGAGAGCGTGCTCATCTATACTAAACATCAGTGCATGTTATTCCTTTATGTTTTATCTGTGGAGAAAACAAACCGAGAAATCTGCAGGAAAATAATTTACTAAGAAAATATATCGTAACTATGGTGTTCCCTCCTCCTTTTCCTAGGCTTAGAACTAGCGATCCAACTTACTTACGAAAAAAGCTCAAGTGTTGTATAGGAGGAGTTACCTATGTTAAGCCCCAATCCAAGCGCAAAAATAAAATAAACAAGACAGTAAAGATAAAATAAACCCACATAACTAGATACATACATGTAGCATTATCTGCCTACGTATGTATAATCCCTGATCTTAACACAATGACTGAACAATGAAAAACAAGCTAACAACAGGGGTCATATAAAATCAGTACAAAAGGGATATAATAAGCTAGATCTCTACACATAAATCTTCACTGACTGATAGTCTCCGCTTCCAGAGCAATGCACCGCTCCTTGCCTTGATTTTCATGACAATGATCGAGCCAACTAATATGCCCATGTTTTCGCAGAAAGCTCTAAAACCATCCCAGAATGCAATGTGCTCGCCATTTATAGCTTCACCAATCTAAATACAGTTAAAATTAACAAATATATGAAAAAAAATGAAATAACATAATAAATAGAAAGAATAAGAAAATGAAGTGGTTCGTCCTCCTTTACCTAGGCTTGGAATCAGCTATCTATATGTTGGATAGGCGGTGTTCCCCACAAATACCCCTTCCCCGCATAAGAGAAAATAAGACAGTAAGAAACTTAGATAAAGAGTGATAACTGAAAGCAAGATTCACTTAGCTAATAAAATAATAAAAAATTAAGAAAATGGTTTTCATGATTGCTTGAAACAAAAAACTGAGATAATAAATGACAAGAATAAACTAAGAGACTCAAAAAGATAAACTCGAATAATAAAATGTTGAGATAATCAGAGAGACTGACAGATTGAAAGAGTATTGAATTAAGAGACTAAAAGAATAAAAAAGATCACATATTAATAGGACTAAATATAGGAGAGATTTAGAAACTAAATTCTCTTAGAAACTAAGAAATGCTGACTAAAAAATTAATACAAAAAACTAAGAAATGAGAGAATGAGAAAAATAAGGTAATTGAGAGGCTAAACAATGAGAGACTAAAGAAAGAAGAAGACATAATGAGGCAATGAAGATACTAAAAACTAAAGAACATGGTGGACTGAAAGTGAATGAGCAATTGGGAACTAAAATACTAAAAGAAAATCTAAAACTGATTGAATAAAAGACTAGGAAACAAAGATAATGACTAAATAAAAATAAAATACTAAGAAGTGAGAGAAAGGAGAGGAAGAGAATGAGCGAACTGAAATACTAAAAGAATGAGAGAATGAATGAAGATACTAATAACTTAAGAACACAGTGGACTGAAAGTGAATGACCAAACTGAAATACTAAAAGAAAAACCTAAGGAATGAGAGAATCTAAGAAAAATGTAAGAAAGACAATAGACATTTTAGCCTTTTCCTAAAACACATATATGTAGACATGTTGTAGCATTTAGGAGCATATCTATTCTATTTTAAAATATCTAAAAGGTCTTACATTAGTGTATCTACTCTAGCGAAAGGATCACATTATAGAGGACTCACCTAGCCATTTGGTTTAGCGGCTTAAGAAACCAACCCACCAGGAACTTTCTTCACTAGGACGCAGCGATGTTTCACGAACAGTCCTGCATTGAATGAACACTACCGGACTACGGATACATGGCAGCTGCTTATGATCCATTTCTGTATAATTTTTATTTGCAAATGCAAGGTAGGGCGCCCTACTGGTTCATCTTCCCAAACGTGAAATCATCGAAAGCTCCAAGCATGTTGATGATTTCGATGATTAGAATGAAAGCGGAGTACATAGATGGAGGAGGGGGAGGTTGGAGGATACCAATCTCCACGGAGGCGCACATGCCTTCCAAGCTCGCGAATCGTCGATCTATTCATCGTTGCACGATGAGGGACGCGTGAAGCGGGTCTCCCCATCGACGATAGCACCGGCTGTGCGGTCGCCGCTATCTGCGTGGTCGCAAAGCACAGCCTTCTCTGCGTGCGAAAGCGGACCGTCGCCGCAGAGCTCTCCGCCATGGCTTCTACCTCTGCCCTGAAGACGAGGGTGGCTTCGACATGAAAAAAAAGAATTACTGAAGCGATGGCTACCGTTGACTCACGAGCCACCAAAAGGACTGAGGGGTGCGCTAAGATTCGGACACATATCTGACGGTTAAAAATGTGTCTGTTTTTCAATTACAAAACAGCTAGCTGTTTATTAGGAGAAGTGTAAAACAATGCAAGAAAACATTCATATGACATGATACAAACTAATAGCAAGCTGGAGCTAATCATAGACAAGCAAGAACTACTAAGCATCCATCAGTAACATACTCCTTACAATGAACAGACTAAGCATGCTCACAATGATAAGTATATGTACAAAAATGAAAACAAATAAAGTTCGTTACCAGCCTCTTACCACACCTCAAGTTGTCTTAATATTCATTATTGCCCTTCACTTGTGTGACTTGAATAATAAAATGAAAACAAAATCCACTAAGGATGGCTGGACCCTGCAAAGAACTCACAAAACCAAAGAAGAACAACAAATATTTTTGGTGTTTTTGATTTTTCCAACAAGCCAACAAAGCAAAAACAAACCAAACAAAGAAAAATATTTTTGTATTTTTATTTAAGGCAAAGCAAAGCTAAAAAGCAAAGAAACAACAAAAATATTTTTGGTATTTTTGTGTTTTGAGAAAGCAGAAACAAAATCTAAAAAGAAAGCAAACGATGAATATACAAAGAACCGACCAAACATGATGAATAAATGAGTGTGATGTCGGTATAACTCCCCCAAAGCTTAGGATTTTGGCCTAAGTGGGGATCAAAAGCGCGGGTAGTAACCCCAATCTGGTGGGTTATCATAGGAATGATCATCATCAGGCGCTTGCGATGAAGAAGAAGACACACCCCAATTAAATAAGGGCTGCCGGTATGAAGACTTTCCCAAGTTGGAGGGCTGAACCGAATCATCTTCGACATCCTCTCTAACATTCTCCTCTTGCTGGGAGAGCTCCTCCACATATGTTTCAACCTCCTCCTCTGTGATCACCATCCTTGCCTGTTACCAAAATTAAACAAAGTAGGTGCAGGCAAATAAACTATTTTCTCAGTCCTACTCTTTCTCGAACCTTGCTGGGCAAAACATAATTCATGCGGTAAACTTCTCACATTAGGCCCCAAGGAAACAAAACCATGCTGAATCATGGATTCAAGATCAAGCCTCTCTATAGGGAACCGATAATCTGAATGGCGAGGCTCTAAACCATGAAAATCTAGCAACCTAGAAGCAATAAGACCTCCACAAATTCCACCCTTCTCGCGGTTGGTGGTGAGACGGTAAGCTATCAAAGCACCCAGGTTATAAGATCTATTCATATTTAAAGTAGCTGCGATAAAAGCTAGATCAAAAGAAGATAACTTCCTACAAATCTTTCTAGTAAGAACACACTTGGTAACGAAATAGGCAAAATATCTAATGGCTGGGAAGTGAATGTTCCGAATTTTACCACTTTCCTTTGAGAAGTTGAAACCTTGGCAAATCTCAGCATATAAATCCATAAGTGACTTGGGCCTCTCCTTGATCTTCTCACAAGATCCCCACTTAGGTACTCTAATTGCTGCACATAAATCAGCAAAAGACAAGTCGACAGCTATATTGTAGATCTTATAATGGACCATGGGGTTAGATGAAGACCAAGTAAACCGGAAGTCCTGCATAATAGCCATGGTTAGCTTAACATATTGAAATGGTTCACCTTCAACAAAGTGTTGCAATCCTGCATTGGTAATCATAGTTTGGAAATCCTAGAGGATTCCCGCAGTTCTCATAAATTCATGGCATGGATATATGGAAGGAAAAACTCCTCCCTCACGATGAACTTTCATTGGCTCGGGCACCATCAAGTCATATTAATTTAGTGGGTATGCACTCATCTTCATTTCTAAAAAATTTAGACAAACATCAAACCAAGTGATTTCCAAGTTGATAAATGATGAGAAACTACTATAGGAACTTGCTAGAGGGCTACACATGCATCAAAATTAAATATCTTAGCATAGAACAAGCATGCAAGCTCACACAACCTGTCACCTATAGCAGAAAAATACTCAAGATACAATCTATCAATCACAAATCTATTTGGACAAGTGGAGGAGGCACATACCAAGGAGCAATCCATTGAAAAATCAACAGCAAAGATGGGCTGAGAAAGGAGATCGAAAATCGCGAGCAAGAACAGCAGGAACTCGAGCTTGAGCAAGTTTTCCGTTGTTTTTCGAAGAGAGAAAGAAGATGGCTGGGAGGAGACACTTTGGAGGGGCCCATGTGGGCCACACCCCAACCAGGCGCCACCTGTAGGGGGCCGCGCCCACTAGGGGTGTGGGTGCCTGGGTGGCCCCCTGGGTCACTCCAGGTGTCCCTCTGTCCCTTTTTTCGAGGAAAAATTTATTTTAAATTTTCTGAAATTTTTCGAGAAACTTTATTTTTGGCCAATTTTCAGGGTATGAAAATTGATTTTCTTGCAGAAACAGATTTTTTCAGAAGAAGCAAAAGCAAACTAAAACCAAACTACAGAAGCTCTAAGACACTCTAACAAGCAAACAATTAACAAAACCAAAGCTAGCAAAAGAAAGGCAAAGACTAGGAAGGGGAAAAGTAAAAGAAAGCAAGTATAACTATAGTGAAAACATTATTTTGTTCATTAAAATCCTTTTGTTAACAAGGTTGATCAAGTCTTGTTACCAAAACAATATTATATGAAACAAAACTTTGCATTCCACAAGGTGATTATGTTACCTCATACTTGATAGCAATGGTCCCAATCATAATAGTTTCAAAATTTTCTTGTGGAATGGGACAATATATTTCTCCAACCTTGATGCTCTCAATATTTTCAATGGAATTCAGGCAATAGCTTTTATCAACCTTCTTGGGGAAATAGACAGTATGCTCTTTGTCATTAACATTGAACGTTACTTTTACTTGATTACAATTGATGACAACACCTGCGGTATTAAGAAAAGGTCTTCTAAGAATAAAAGACATATTATCATCTTCAGGCATTTCAAGCACAACAAAATCAGTTAAAACCAAGCAATTATGAGGCACTTGAATAGGAACATCCTCACATATATCAATAGGAATAGTAGTAGACTTATCAGCCATTTGCAAAAATATATCAGTTGGTATCAACTTTTCTAGCTGGAGTCTCTTGTAGAGAGAAAAAGGCACAACAATAACTCCAGCTCCGAAATCACATAAAGCAGTTCTAACATAATTATTCTTAATAGAGCAAGGAATAGTTGGTATACCTAGTTCACCAAGTTTCTTTGGAACCTTACCATTGAAGGAGTAATTAGCAAGCAAAGTAGAAATCTCCTCATTAGGAATCTTCCTTTTATTAGAGACAATATCCTTCATATACTTTCAATAAGGGGCAACTTAATAGCATCAGTCAAAGGAATTTGCAAAAATAAAGGCTTCATCCACTCACAAAACTTGTTATAGTGTTCTTCCTCCTTTGACTTGTGTTTCTTACCTGGAAAAGGCATAGGTTTTTGCACCCAAGGTTCTCTCTCTTTACTGTGCTCATTAGCAATAAAATCTTCCTTAGTATACCGGGTGTTCTTAGTGTGCTTCTCAGGTTCTTCCTCAACTTCCTCCTTATTGGGAGCATCATTTTTCTCACCACTTTTAGTTTCAGCATCAGAGACAGATATACTATTATGATCTACAGCAGGTTCAAGTGGTTCCTCAACTATTTTATGTTTCTTTTTCTTTCTCTTACGAGGACTACCACTACTTTCACCTTGTTGAGAATCCTTCTCAATTATTTTAGGGTGTCCTTCAGGATATAAAGGATGTTGAGTAGCTATACCACTCCTAGTTCTAATTCCATAAACATGTTTATCTCCCGAGGCATTAACTAGCATATCCTTTTGTACCTTAGCAAGTTGATCAAGTTGGGTTTGAACCATTTGAAAGTGTTTACAAAGTATTTTAATATCATTAGAAGTTCTTTCCACAATATATTTCAACTCATTAATAGCTCTAGAGTTTTCCAATAAATGATTCTAAACTTGTTTATTAAAATTACCCTGCTTAACAATAAAAATGTCAAGTTCCTCTAAACATTGATCAGGAGGCTTACCATAAGGAATACCACCTTCATCAAAGTGTTGGAGAGAGTGTACCTCAATAGTGGATGAGTGGGGAATTGGCTTACATAATTCTTCTATAGGAGGTATATTCTTCACAACTTCAACTCTAATACCTTTCTCCTTAATACATTTCTTAGCTTCCTTCATCACTTCATCATTTAATGCAATAACCCCCCTCTTCTTTGGTGTTGGTATTGGATCTGGTTCAGGCACAATTGGTTCTGGAGTAATAGGCTCAGGTGCATTTAGCTCAGCTGAAGTCCAATCATCATAATTCTTGCTTATCTTAGCCATTAATTCTTCAGCATCTGTAGGAGTTCTTTTCCTGAAAACACAATCAGAAAATCTATCTAGGTATGTCCTAGAATCATCAGTTAGTCCATTATAATAAATATCAAGAATCTCATTCTTAGGCAATGGACATCCAGGATGTGCATGAATCAAGGCACAGAACCTTGTCCATGACTCAGGCAATTCTCTTCTTCTCCCTGTTTAAAATAAAAAATTCTCTGCAAAGCAGCATGTCTAGCACTGGGAGGAAAATATTTTTGGAAGAAAGAAGCAATCAAACAATCAGGGCTATCAATGGAACCAGGAGGTAATCTATTAAACCAAGCCCTAGCTTCTCCTTTTAGTGAAAAAGGGAAGATCTTAGTAACAAAGTACTTGCGTATCATAAAATTATCAGAGAATAAAGCACTCATAGTAGAAAGCTCATTCATATGAGCCACAACACTCTCATTTTAAGTCCCACAAAAAGGTTCTTTCTCAAAAATGTCTAAATAGCATAAATCAAGAGAGAAATCATAATCTTTATCTTTAATATCTATGAGAGAGGTGGCAAACTTGGGATCAGAGGACAGTTTAGGAATAATGGTACACCTAGCAAGGAGACTCTTAATAGAACTAGTACCATGTGTGTTTCAGCACTCTTCAACAAATTCATCAGTGAACTCAATGTAACCATCATTAATATCATAACTTTCTCTAGACTCAGGTGAGCTAACAGATGTAACAGTGTCTTCACTAGGAGTTTTAGTATTTGCTAGACTAGCCATAGTAGCATCTAGGAAAGAACCTAATGAACCACTCGCATCAAGCATAGTAGAAGTAACATCATGAGCATCAAAGGCAGTTTCAGTCTCAGCAGTAGTAGCAATGTGTGTAGCATGACTATGTGGTGGTGGTGAGACAATCTTACTTATAATAGACGGTGAATCAAGAGCAACAGAGGTGTTTAGGACTGTACCTCTTCTTGTAGTGGATGGTAAAATAGGAAACTTTCCATCACGAGACTTACCCATGATGAATGGAGTAGCAGTGAACAATAGTATATCCAAGTGAACTTACAAATAAAGATATGCTTCCCGGCAACGGCGCTAGAAAATAGTCTTGATGACCCACAAGTATAGGGGATCGCAACAGTCTTCGCGGGTAGTATTACCCAATTTATTGATTCGACACAAGAAGAGCCAAAGTATACTTGCAATCCTTAACAACCGAGTTGTCAATTTAGCTGCACGTGGAAATAGTTCTTGCTCACGGAAGTTTATCAGTAGCAACAACAAAGCAACAGCAGCAGTAAAACATGAGCAATAGTAACAGTAGCAGCAAACAGTAGGATAAGAGCGCGGCAGGCATAGGGATGGATGAACGGGCATTGCATGGACGAGTCTAAACATGTAACTTCATGATCTAGGGCATTGCAGATAAATAAGAACAAGCATCCAAGTACTAAACAATCATAGGCATGTGCTCCATATATAGTCATGCATGCTCGCAATGAGAACTTGCACAACATCTTTTGTCCTGCCAGCCCGTGGAAGCGGGGCCTCAAGGGTACTACTAGCAATTAAGGTGCTCCTTTTAATAGAGCACCGAAGCAAAGCATTAATACTCCATGAACACATGTGATCCTCACACCACAGCCATCCCCTCCGGTTGTCCCAATTTCTGTCACTTTGGGGCCTTTGGATCCGGACAATGATATGTGTACACAACTTGCAGATAAAATCACAAACAGTACTATCGTAATGATTCAATAATAAGTTCAGATCTGAGATCATGGCACTCGGGCCCTAGTGACAAGCATTAAGCACACCAAGTTGCAACAGAGTCAAATAACACTAATAGAGATACTAAGCACTATGCCCTAACAATCTTATTCGATTACAAGATAGAACTCATCTAATCCCTACCATCCCCATAGCCTACAGCGGGGGATTACTCACTCATGGATGAGGGAAACATTGATGGTTGATGGAGAGGCGTGATGACGATGACGATGATCCTCCCCAAGTTCTCCGTCCCAGCAGGATGCCAGAACGGAGTTTTTGGATCCGAATCTTGGTTTCTGGTGGTGGTCGCGCAGCGAAACTCTTTCTGGAAAAACGTCAAAACCCCCTCAGTTTTTAGGTCAAGGGGTAACTTATAGGCGCAGAGGGAACCCGAGGGGGTGCCTGGGGTGGCCACACCCCCCTAGTAGCTAGATTGTCACAAATGGCGCAGAACCCTGGAACTTGATAGCACCTACACTATCTGTGTTACAGGTGAGAAAGAAGGGCTTAGATGCCACAGTTTCTTGTACAAAGGGTAAAGCTATTAGAGATAAAATGAGAGAGGTATGGAGTCTGCTCTATGAAGACATGTTCATACATACTGGTCATGACTTTTTCCTTATTTTACTGTCAAATTCTCCATCTGAAACTCACCCAACGATCCTACTTATTTTGTGACGGGTCTGGCACCTTCAAAACAACATAATCCATGATGATGGTCACTGTTCAGTTGAGGGTGTTCAGTTGAGGCCTGAAGATCTAGGAGTTAGATGCCTGATAAATAGTACATTCTGTCTAAAAAAGGATGTCGCAAATGTCTAACAGTAGATACGTATCTTGACAAATCTGTGATATGTAATTCGGGATAGCGGGAGTGTGTTGTATTTTAGGGGGTTATAGTCGATAATGTTTGTGGAGGTGGGATTAGGAAATACGGTGACCGTAGGAAAATTAAAACGTTTGTGGATATCACAAAAGATAAACACTCTATTCACTAATGTAAGACCTTTATTTTGCCAAACTTAATGGAGTATAAATAAACATTGATATAGTACTAGTAAGCATGTGAGCATTTGTGTTATTATTCGCGATGTGCTATTCACACCAGCGTGGGAGTAGTTGGTTAATAGCTAGTATACTGGTGATCTGCACATTCACCGACAGGGTAGACTTGGTTGGTGAATAGCTAGCAAATGCTATGATGGTCATCTTATAAAATTTGATAGAGGAATGCTTCACGATATCATATGGCTGGGCTCCATATATTCAGCGTGTCTACATCACTTGAAATATTATGTAAGAAATTATGTGCAACCAAATGACGGTATATCGCTAGTGTGCTGTGTCAGTGTAGAATTGGGAGACATTGGGAACGACAGTGTTTCATAAAGACGAAACACCATTTGATCACGAGGTGGATGTTGTATGACTCTAGCACCTGTTGTTACAATTCTGTGGTTCGAAACATGCACAAGTTACAACAAGTGCCACTTTGTTTTCCGTCCAATCCAAGGACAATCAGAAGCGGAAGACCAAGAGTTGACGGCGATGGACAGCGGGCAGCATTGTCATCCTAGGTCACAGAGGCAGCCAGCGTCTACTGATCATCCCGTTCCTTGGGATGCAGGGCCACGCCAACCCGTTGGTGCAGCTCAGCCATCGCCTCGCCTATGATCGTGAAGTCGGCACTCGCAAGGCGAGGTGACATGGGGCTGCAGCCGATGGTGAGCGCAACCTGTTACTCCCTCGGTCCTAAAAAGGATGTTTTAAGTTTGTCTAAACTTGAATGTATCTAGACACTATTTAATATATAGATACATCTAAATTCAAACAAATTTGAGACATCCTTTTTAAGACGAAGGGAGTAGTATTTTGGGCTAGTCTGATACTGACATAAGGCATCCGCTTATGCTCTGAAATTCAAACCGGGAATCGAGTGCTGCTAGATTTTCGAGATCTCGAGTTGAACATGCAGATCTCGAGTTCCTTTGATTTTCTAGATTTTCGAGATCTCGAGTGCTGCTAGATTTTCGAGATCTCGTTCCATTGCTAGGGTAGTTGCCTTTCTCTTTCCTTTCTGTGTTTTCAGCCACCGGATCAAAATGCTCGCTGTATCTCAATAAATGATCATATTCTCCAACGATCGTAGAAATTTGGTTAGACAAATGGATGCACATTCAATTTCAAATGACCGACACTCCACAATTCGAAGATTTGCAGTATATTTATCCATACACACTGCTTTACACAATGATTATGCGTGCCATGCATGGATTAGCTTTTGGAACTAGCTGTGAACAACACTGTAGATGAAGAATGTTGATCTTATTATGTCATTAATAAATGCAGATTTATTAGCTGCATGCAATATGTAAGGCACTACTTTATTAAGAACAGATTACTCCCAAAATAGGTGTTCACCCTGTTTTATAAATAAAGCAATCACCACCATACGAAGATCAAGTGCAAGTCAAATAATAATAAGTCTGATAGGGCCACAACATAAATAAACCCAACTAAATAAAAAGGTAGCGATACAACTCAATGTCATCGCCCATCCATGTCTCTTAGACAGCTCAATGCCCGATAGAAGGTGATAATGGAGGAGTTGTCTGACGAAGATCTTAATCTTTAAAGGCATTGGGGCTTTCCAGATATGGGAGGTCCACGGGAAGGTTGGAACTCTGAAAAGCGCCCTGTTAGCAGATACCGTCGTGGGAATATGCCATGAAACTCTATCCAGATAGCATAGTAAAGGCTTGGGTAGGCTCGTTCTTTGCTCGATCCATGCCCTAGCTTCATCAGCGCCAAAATTTCATCAAAACAAAATGTTCCAAGTCCCATTTTGAATTGTTGAGGAAACCAGGTGCATCGGGTTTGAGCGAATCACAAAGATATAAGGAAACTCCCTACAAAGGGGGTTCCTACTAAACCATGGATCAAGCCAAAATAGGGTACCTTCTCCATTGCCTATGGAGAAGTACACCCAAATCGATCTCATGTTTTATAGTCAGAAGGGATCTCCAAAACTGAGATTCCTCCTTTCGATCACAAGCCATAAGGGGAAAGCCCTGTAGGTATTTTCCTTTGATAAGCTAGAGCCAGAGGAACACCTCATCAGAAAGTATCCTCCAAAACTATCTCAACATAGGAGTCACATTATGTCAGAGATACCAAAATATCTATGCCCCAAAAATACTTGGGGATGCAAACATCTACCCACTTAACCATGTGGTATTTTTTAGGCCTGCCAGAAGAACCGGTATAGTTACCTTGCCACAGGAACCATGCGTCCTCTCTAGGAGCATGTTAAAAGGTTATGCTACTGCTAGAATTATCACTCTAGAGTTGGATGAATTTACAAGGTTAGTGTTGATGCTAGAATTGGCACTCTAGATTGGAAGGTTTTAGAAGGAACATTTTGGACATGGTTGGAGGACATGAATCCACACGCGGCATGTGTTTGTTGGGTGTGCCACGCCATAGACTACCAATGATTTATCGCAGTGGGGGAACTGGTAGTAACTCAATGATACCCCTAGTAAATTGATTTGTGTAAAGGCTAGTGATAGAGCAAAAGTTAAGCTTTATTTGGACTTTATTGATCATCGATTTTGATTATATTTAAAATGAAGAGGAAAAATATCTCTTCTCTATCGACGTGTGCATATCTCACCAATGATGAATCCTTGTATGATCATCGTCAGTTGTGGTCACCAGCTAATGAAGTATATTGGTAGCTGAACTTGAATTTTACTTCATGAATAGTTAATTAAAATTTTGGCAATATTGTTCTTAGAACTTCGTCGCTCATTCACTGCCTTGCGAGGAACTTAGCATCGGCTTGAGGTGACCATGCACCAAAAGCCGCACCACGAGTCCAGGAGCGTCTTATTGGCTGGATGAGGTGATCAATGATCACGCTAAGATTGCATTCGAAAGCTGCGTTATTTGTCTCTTTCGCACTCATCAAGCCATGGATTCTACAAATATGTTTTCTGGACACCAGAGCTTTCCCGCGGGTATTGTATACAAACTTCTTTAAGAATGAGCACATTGACCATTTTTCCTGGCTACAGCTGCATGCAGTAAACCGAGAACAATAACGTGGCCTAGCACACCAGTTGGAGTAACGCTCTTGTGGTGACTTTGAGCATTTCTTACAATCAAAGTATGGGCGTTGAGCATGAACATACTTCTTTTTTTACTTTATTTACACTTTAAGATAAAAAGTTATGAACAGAGATGACACATGATTATAGTATATTCAATGCGTATCAATTGTAAGAAACAATTCATCACTGATTTACTCCATAGTTCATAAAGCATGTGGAGCATGAATGATGCACAAGTTACAACACCTTCATGAAGAATGTTCGGACCCGCCCAGATCATGTTCGGGTTTTTTAACTTTGGGTAAGTGTGCAACTTCAGAGAACTTTACTTAAAGTAACCAATATGCACACACTTGAGCAGAATTGAGCTGAAGAAATAGATGCTATAGTTCCTGAATCCATGTTCGATGGCAGGCAGCCGTCCCTCATCTTGCCATACATCTTTTCACTGTGCAACATACATCAAGAACCATTGGTAATATCAATCAAACATTATGTCATTGAATTCATAGTTTTTTACGGAGTCAACTTAACTGCTAATGCTTATCAATTGGAAAAAGAAAAATTTGTGGAACCAAATATGATGTACTCCATAAATCTGGAGCATGAACCATGCACAAGTAACAACAACAACTTCCTTGAATAAAAGGATCAACCATTAAGTTCTAATCATGCGACGAATGAAACAAACAAATGATCAAGCCTTTCCTGATCCGGTGCAAGAAAAAAGGAGGAAAACTCACATTCCTAATTGTTCTGATCACAATTTTTCACACACATAAAATTGTTCCGATCCTCCAGACCCATACATTTCCTCAAGGAAAATAATTTTCACACCTAAATCCACACTCGACCCAATTTTATCATTTTATTCAAGAGAACAAAAGGAAACCGTAATTCTGAAGAGGTTATAGTCGACAATAAAGAGGAAGCTCACTGAAACTATTTCACTTGATGCATTGGAAACATCAAAGGTTGATGAATTTAAGAAAAAAATGTTGTTTTCACAGAAGATATAAATAAACTTCAACCATGTTAGCTTGCTTTAGAAGGACATTAACTAAATAACCATGTGATCATTGGTTGTCCTTATTGGCGATCTGCATGTTCACGGTAGGGTAGAGACGGTTGGTAAATGGCCAGTGGCGGGTATGAATGTCCTTTTGTCAAGTTGTGGAGAGGAATGCTTCACGATATCATTTATATGAGTTCTATATTTCAACATGTCTATATCGATTGAAATGTTTAGATTGAGTAGTTTATTTGGTCATGTAAGGAAAAACATTGCAGCAACATGGTGGTACTGTAATGTGTTGGTGTAGAATTAGGAGTCATTGGGAACGGCAGTGTTTCAAAAAGATGAAGCACCGTTTGATAACCATGTTGACAATGTATGACTCGGCCATGCTCACTATAACTTGCAGTTTCCCCCTTCTCACTAGAATCCATATCTTGCAACTTCTCGGGAGCTAACTCGACATGAAGGAGTAACCAAGGCACCGATTATTGATCACTTTACTTGAGACTTTTGTAGGTGCTACAACCATAAGATGTTTCAAGAACGAAAGTGAATATTTCCAAGTGAGATTAGTGTCGTCAAATTTGTCATGATAAATATTATATTATAATCAGAACATGTGTTGGAGAATATTATGCAAATTGACTCGTATGCACGATTATTCCCAACTTACTATATGTAAGAAATATCAGTTATATTGACGAGGTTAGATCCATCCATAAAGAGGAAATCCACTAAAAATTGGTTTAGTTGATGCACTAGGAGTTAGGCTTCATCAGCAATGTTTGTGCGAAACGTAATTCTGCGACCAACCTTCAAAGGTATGAATACCATATCCCGCTCATTATTGTACTTCTCCATAGATAGATCTTGGATTGGTGTGTTCTCATAGTAGAATTTTTTTGTTTTCTGACATGGTACCCATTCATGTGGCACTTTGAAAAGTTCCTAATTTTCGTACTATTTCTTTTTTATCGATTTTTACACTGGTCAAACTTTATGATGTGCCGGGTATTTTTCTTTGCCGGTTTATTTTTACCGAGTACCTTTTCTTTGCCGAGTGTTTTCTGCCGAACACTCGGCAAATGATTTGTTTGCCGAGTTCTGGAGCAAAAACACTAGGCAAGCACCCAAATACTCGGCTTATAAGACTTTCCCATTGTTCTCTAAACAACAAATTTACATTCCCTGTATTTCTTAGAATCAAACAATGGACATGGAGCATGAGCGGAGAATAAATATGTCAATGTCATAAATATTCCCACTAGAGAATGAAACACCTGGAAATATGTTTTTATTTTTTGTTGTTCTTTACCATACAAAATCTTGAGCACCAATGAAAACAAGATTATATTCTATGCATATCAGGTGGAAGAAAAAAAAATCATAAGTGAAGATTTGAAGATGAAGCGTGTACAAACTACAACTTCTATGAAAAAATGGATCAACCATTCATTTCATCCTGCAAAGAAAGAGAAACAAACAAAATCGTTCTTGAAGAATATGGAAAACCCATATTCCTAATCGGTGACGCACAAAAAATTTATAGATCCAAACCCACAATTTCTTCAAGAAAAAGAATGTTCTTACATAACCCATACTCGTTCTGAGCATGAGATTTTTCATGAGAACAAAAGGAAACTCTAACATTGAAGACGTTATATCCAACAAGAAAGATGAAGTTCACTAAAACTGCTTTTATTTGATGATGAATTGGAGATTCTGCATACTGACTTCTGGATAATAAAATGTTTTTAGTTTTTGCAAAAGATATTTAAATAAACTGGACTATGTTAGCTTGCTTTAGAAGGACATATCACTGAGTAAACATGTGAGCAATCTGCATATTAGGGTAGAGATGGTTGGGGAATGGCTAGTGCGATTTATGATTGCCCTGTTGCAAAGTTTCAGAGAGTAATGCTTCACTATATCATATATCTAAGCTCTATATATTTAACATATCTCCATCATTTCAAATGTTAAGCGCAAGTAATATTTTTGGTTATGCAAGAAAAAACTTGTAATCGCACCATGCTAGTGCATGGTGTTGGCATATAATTGAGAGTCATTGGGAAATATACTTTTCCATAAAGATGAAACAGCGTTTGATCACGGAGTGGGCTGTGTATCACTCGAGCATCTGTTATTAGGTACCTTCTTCATCCTGGTTGCATTTTACAACAATTTTGTGGTTTCCACAAAAACTTCTCGAGAATGAGTCATGCACAAGTTGAAACAACTTCCGCGTAGTTTCTTGTTCAATTGAAAGTCAAGAGAAAGTGGAAGAGCAATAGTTCATGCCGATGGACAACACGAGGTCGGCCGTGATCCAAGGCAGTAGCGACGATGGGTGCGCCCTGCTCTTGATGCTTCCTGATGCTGCTAGGAACGCAAGTCCACGCCAACCTGATACCACAACTCCACTGCAGCCTCGCCTACTATGGCCTCCGCTACGGCGATGCGTCCGATGATAGAGACGAACATGACCTCCCCACGTTGCTGCTCGGGGCGTGGTGTCAACACCCGGATTTTTAATCCCAGATGCCTGTTATGCCATACATCGCAATCCCAGGATTACCATTTTTGCGAGACATAACAGAATTGGATACCACAGTACATCATCCATTACAAACCATACATAAGGTCTTACACAAATAAGGATCTCATGATCCAGTCTTAATACAACACAAGCAGCGGAATACGTAATAATAACGGTAGCGTAGGCGAAGCTCCATCTTCGGGGTCACAGGCAATGCTGACGATGGGAGATGATCCTAGTTGTTGTAACCTTCCTGGGGTCCATCTTTCAGGTACTCCTCTTCATAGTCTGGCCATGGGAATAGCCAGGGACAAAGCCATGAGTACTATTTAAGTACTCGCAAACTAATACTAACAGGTACAAGGGGTTTTTGTAGTGGGACACTAAGCTCTAGGGTTGTTTTGCAAAAAGCCAGATTTACCTCTACTAAGTTTGGAAACAACGAATGCTAGTAAGGTTTTATAATACCTAAGTGGGAACTTGTATCTCTTGCCACAACTCTGTTGTGGTCAAGTCAAAGTCTCAAATCATTTCATAAGTCATTTTGAAAACATCGGCGGGAAACAAGATGGCCACTCCAACTGTCCATACCATAACTGGACGCGCTATTCAATAGTTTGACACTGCAGAGATTGTACACTTTTACCACAACATTCGATACATCCGTCAGGAACAAATCCTGAATTCACCATACTCAGTATGCGGATAATCAATCCTAACCTTTCAATTACACGCCCTAGTATAAGCACCTCTCCTGTGAGTTTGGCTTCCCAACCATGACCAACTGTCATCTTGACAAGTGGACAATCTTCACAAGGTAGCCTCAGCTCAGACCTTGGCCGTGAGGAACTAATACTAAGGTATATAAGTTTCAGTCAAGCCCTACCCAATTCTCGGGTATTGTGATTGTACGGTAAAATTGGAATGGTATCGCATCCAGAAAACCATCAGTTTTATAAAGGGCTAAGGCTCATGCCTCAACATTTTCATCACCATAAATCATCTGGTGTTCGGAAAGACATGTCCAAAACATTTCAATAGAATGATCCATCAATCCAAGGTTTTCATAACCATTTTTCCACCAAGTATTCCCATCTAAATTTAATCAAGTTTTATGCTTAGCACTAGCATCTATAAGTGGGGGTAAGTACTAATGAGGGGAGGTAAACTAGTGGAGTTTAACTAAGTTCAATCTCATGCCTTAGGATGACACAAGGATTATCTAGCTTAGGCCAAATTTTATGCTCTTTATGCAACCTTCAAATATCCTTCTAGTATCTACAATTTACTTAAGTAAACTCTAAGTAATAGCTTTGATAAAGAAATAAAGTATAAAGCTTGTAAGTAAAAACTAGGATTGGTTTATCAAGTGGGTAGGATCATCTATGCTTAAGGCATATAGTTGGCATGGTGACAAGCAAGTATTGTCTTGCATCAGTATCAGTATAATCTTGCTAAATTGCAAGTGTTAGCTTACACATTCAACTAGTAGTATTGGGCTTGCCTTGTGCAGAGCAGTGGTTGAAGTTCTCCTCGGCTTCTTCTTCGTAGTATCCTCCTTCCTCCTCGTATCCTTGGTCGGTACTAGCGTCTATGAATAAATACGAGGTACACAATCACCAAACAATACTTAACTACTTGCAATCATCACATAGAATGGGTCCTATAGATGATCTAGCATCATCACTAACATTACCAGATCAAAGCTTGGTTTAATTCCTTTTGTTTTTAGAAAAGTAATTTCTACTCATTGAAAAACTACTTAAGATTTAATATTCCCCAAACCAAACATGGGATCATATTGACACATGTCATCACCACATATTTTAGTCCATGGGAATGTGATTTAAAGTGGTGTCACAATTTAATAAGGTTTAACCTTTTATTTTTAATTAAATAAAGTGACTAAAAATGCTTATGTGACATTCTTTTATTACTTGGTCATTATTTATGTAAGTAATCCTATATATTTTTATATATTCTTAAAGGTATGGTTAAATGTGATTTTTGAGAGTTGGAATCAACTCAAAAGCTATTATGGTTTAAATTTGAAAAATGCTTGAATGCAGAAAAGCTTCTTCCTTGTTATTTTTACCAAGGGTGATCTACAGATCCAAATGAGTTAAATCCAACGGTCTTGGATTCAGCACTTCCAGACCTTTCTAAAAAAATTGGTTTCATTCAATTTGGTTCACTGAATCGAGCTGGGTTAATTTTTGAAACTAGGTGCAGAAGTGTGTTTGAATGAAAATGGAAAAATCCAAGTTTTAAATTTTGAAAAGATTTTGGTGGGTGTTCTAGGTTGGTGCTGGTGAGTCTACAAATGCTTGGGTTTTGAAAGTTGAGCTTGTTTGAGTGGTTTTTGAAAAAGTGGGATCTTCCCATATGATAAAGATTTAATTTTGAATTGTCAATTAAACTATGCATTTGAAAGTTTCTGGATGATCACAAAGGTGGGCCTTGATACTTTGTTATGAGTACTATCAGGTGTGTAAAGATCCAAACAAGATTAAGTTCTAGTTTAAGACAGCCAAAGTAGGCATGAAATGACCATTCACTCATTTTGTTTGTTTTGATTTATTTGTCTTTAAAAGTTTGGGAATTGTTTAGATGATGTTTATTTCACCCTCGAATCCTTTTACAAGCAAAGAAACACATAAACAAGGCAATTCAAAAGAATTCAAAATGGGATGCATACTCACATACATGCTTTCATATTTTTATTTAGAAAAGTTTTTGTTAACCCTACTTTTTATGATTAGAGTTTGATGATCCAAGTTTAGTATTTTGGGGATGTTACACGTGGTGAGCATAGAGCTAGGCCTAGAGGATCACATGATTGGTATCATGTGATCCATGTGATCCGAGCGACTGGCTATAGCCGATGGTGAGCACCGAGAACCACCCGTTTGTATTTTTGGAAAGTCTGATACTGACATAAGGCATCCACTTAATTACGCCTTGAAATTTAAACCTCGACTCGAGAACTTCTAGATTTTAGAGACCTCAAGCTGAACATTGAAGTTCCCTTGCAAGGATATCTAACTTTCTCTTTTGTGTCTGTATTTTTAGTTAGTGGATCAAAAAGCTCAGCGTTGCAATAGATCCATGGTCATATTTCCCAACCAGATGGTTTGGTTTGACAAATGGATGCACATCCAATTGACCACGATTCCACGGATCGAAGATTGATTCATACACACTGATTTACACAATGGAGTTGTGTGCCATGCATTAGCTTTGGGGGTGAGTTGTGAACAACACTATTTACTGGTTGTATCATTGAAGAATAATGAACATTTTATCATGAAATTAAACAAAAATGCAGATTTATTATCTGCATGGGGCATGTAACATACTACTCCTTCCATTCCTTAATGTAAGCCATTTTAGCATACTATTTTAGTTTGCTAAAACAGCTTACATCATGGAACAGACTGCTACTTAATGAATCACATATTGTAGGTTTGGATACCCGGAACGAGCGAAAACTTCTGTTTACACAAGGTTCATAATACTCAAACTCACATTCTAAGGTCCTGAAGTTTGAACACACAAGCAATGCAATATGAGACTATAGATGAAAGAAATGGATTCATAATTTTGTATTTTCCAACAATATGTATGAAAAAGCAACAAAGGTGCAACGAGCTATGGGCAATACAGTTTTAGTGTAAGATTCATAGGCTCTTTCAGATATGTAATGAAGGCTTGAAATGAAATTTTAAGGCTCTGGGAATCAAGTCATAGTTGGCCAAAGATGTCATGGAGTTAAAGGATATCGATATTGCAATCTGGACGACATGATGGACAACATGCAAGCAACATAACATGCTTACATGATAAGATATTGCAAGGAGCATCATACCAAAGGAAACCGATAACACATGTTACACAACAAGTAAACTATCAAGCCAGGAATTTAACACAAAGTCTGCATTATGATGCCACCAATGCCAGGACAAAAGCACCAAGCAAGCGATACTGCAGACACCATTCACAGTCGACATCAAAACACCTCCACTGCTCCAAAGGCATTCAACTTTGTCGAGGAAAGGGTCCTCAAATGGGCAATCAATTCCAAGGTCTCCCATCTTTTTAGAACCTCCCCCACTTAATACGCTTTAGTCATGGAAAATGACTTGAAACTTTACAAACTCAGAATACAATTCATCAAAATCCCAGATAAATTTCGCTCTCATGAATTTGAACAATTTAAAAACTAGTAATCAGTTGAAGACACGGAAAATATGATAAAATAATCATTCATCATCAAGTTCTAACCCACCTCCAAAGAATTTTGTGGTGCAGAACTATATCAAATTAATCTCCACATCACAATTTATGATAATGTGTCCATATTAGGTAGATAGGTGGATCTTGGCATGGTGAACAAGGCAAGTTTTCGAATTTGATAAGAACAACAACTTTTTAATTTTCCAAGTGTCAAAAAGGTTGTGCTTGTCAGACAAAAGTACAAAGAATATGGCCCAGAATGCCGCTACACCAATTTTCACACAAAGTGAACCATGTTTAATGTATAATTCAAAAGTTTTAGGATTTTTCAACCTTCCAAGGTAATTTCACCACTTAAATATCTTTATATCAATTAACATAAATTAGATCAAATTGGAACTAAATGTAAGTGATAGATTGATCTTTTTGCAAAAAAGAACATTTTAATGTATCCAAGTACTCAATATATCGCAAACCATCGGGAGTGTTGGAAAATTCAATTATTGCATGCTGACAAATTTGTCCCGGGTTTAAAGAACATGGCCCACAATGTCGACATATTTTTCACACAAAGTGGACCATGTTTCATGAATATCATCCAAGTTTTATGAAATTTCTAGCTTCCTGGCTAATTTCTCTATTTAAATTTGATTTTCTAAAATTATCTCAAATTTGAACTACATGTAAGTAATATATTGCTCATAGAATTTTTTTAAAAAATATTTTTGTAGGTTCCCACCAGGGAGTCAATATTTACCGAAAACCACACAAAGTTTTGAGCGAGTCAACTCTTTTCTATGAATTTGCATGCCAACAATTTAGAAAATGAAAAACTTTATTCTTACTCATCAAGCATGTAGGAATACTCCTAGTATTGTAGAACTACTGAGTAAATAAACGAGACCACGAGTCAATACCACCTGACGTTATGCATACGATTTGTATATAGTGCTCACAATCTACCGTTTAATATTAATTCCATTAATTAATATTAAATACATAATATTCAATTCCCTATGAGCCGAAATTCCTTTTTGGATCACTTTGAACTACCTTCTGATTCACCTAGAACACTTTGGTTCTCTCTTCTCTTTATTCTTGTGATCCCGATGATTCCAAACAATCTTCAAGCGTTATCAAACCCTTAAGTGTATTACCCTATATTTTGGGAATATACTAGACATGATCGAGACACCTCTCAGACCAATGATGATCAACGGGACTTGAATTTTCATAATGACCCCTACGCATTCCAAACGTCGTTTGAACCATACAATTGAGTCCAATTCCTTTTGTTTCTTCAATGCATGACTTGTCCGAGATCTAATTGTCGGTATCACGATACCTAGCTCGTTATAGATTACGATAAGCGCAACAACTTATTCTCGTGATATTCTATTCCTATGACCTTGTCATACGCTGCGCAGCTTATGGATGTAATCTCACTGAGTGGGCCCGTCGTATCTTCCTATCACGCGGGAGAGTAAATCCGGTCTTGATACATACACCTCAATCTATCCCTTCGTAATTCCTGAGATACACCTTTATGATCATCATCTTACGTCAATCGAAGCGGTCTTGGGTGATAATGATTAGATCTTATCTTACGGTCTAAGGAATAGGTTACTTCGTTTCCTAATTATTGCAGCGATGAATTTTGTGACTCGATCGTGTTGCAATACTTATATTGGATACATGTGTCCATCACATCATTCATCTATTGACATGATCTTATTGTCAATTGACATAAATTTCCATGATCATAAAACCTTGATCATCAGTTGACCAATGAACTAGTTAATTAGAGGCTACTAGGAATTTGGTTTTTACATACCACATGTGTACCATTCCAATTAATACAGTTATATCATGGTGCAAAAACCTATTATAAACTAATGGGATATGATAATAAACACCCTTTATTATTTTCCTTTAGGGCATATCTCTAACACTTGGACCTTAGATAACAAGGTAAAAATGACATAGTTAAATCTAGCAATATCCAGTTTATTATGGTAAAGCTCATTGAACAGAGTCAGCATATCAGGGCCCACCAAGTTCCAAAAATGCTGATAAAATTTAATAGGAAGACTATCCGGACTAGAACACTTATTCACTTCCATCTGAAACACCATATATATATTTAATCTCCTATAGACTAAACGTTCCAATTAGAGAACTTCTATCCTAATCATATAGCACATAAGGCATGGGATGCACAAGACTAATATATAGTCTTCACTGCTTCCCCATACCCAATAAGGTTCTTATATAAGTCAGTTGCAAACAGCAAAATCTCTATACCGCTGAATAAAAACATTTTCATGGGTAGGAGAAATAATATGATTCCTTGTGGCATCCCGCAAAACCACTACTAGAAAATCGCGTCGATTTTGTGCATTGCATCGTCATCATCATATGTTGTGTGCCAAAACTAATTTCGAAAACCTATTTTGTTTTCTAAAAACGCCCCGTCTTAAATCAAACCCAAACAGGGTCTCCGGGTTATTTTGTTTTGGCCGCGAGCGGGTTGCAAACGGCCCAATTAAACAAATAAAAATATGTATTATTTTTAGTGGGGCAGTCGAACGGGCCAAATGACCCGAACGACCACCCCATAAACTAAATCGGTCCAGCCATCTAAAACCTATTCTACCTAAAAACTCTACCCACACACCCCATCCACATCACCCCCACCTATCCTAGACCGCCACATCACCCACCCCCAGCTACCTACCAATCCCTCTATGCCACCTAGGCAGCCCTCTCAGCACTCACACACCACACAGCCTTCCCCCCCACCGGATCCCACCTACCCCAGCTAGCCCCTCCCACGCGCCTCACCCAAAGCACACCTGCACCGAACCGCCCCTTTCTCTCCCTGTCCAACCGCCTTGACCCACCCAGGCCCCACCCTGCACGCCCCACGCCACGCGCCCCGACCCTCTCCTCCCGCTCGGTCCTTCTGCAACCTCCCGCGCACGCTCCCTCCGCCTGAGCCGCTCCTCCCGCCTCCACCCACTCGACCCCCCATGCCACCGCCTCTCCCTCCTCGCCTCCTCTCCTGACAGCCTCGCCAGCCACCGCGGGTCCCTCCACCTTCCTCCTCCTCGCGGCGGCCATGCCGCTTCCAAGCCGCCTGCCGCTCTGCCTCCGCCCCAAGCGGCTGCCCGCTGGCTCCGGGCCGCGCCTCGCTGGCCAAGCTCCGCCGCCCGGCGCCACCCGGCCGCGCCGGCTGACGCTCGAGCTCACAAGGCCATTGCGCCAGCTGGCCGCCCTGCCGTCGCCGGCCGCTCTCGCCGCTGCTGCACCTCCGGCCTCGCGCCGCCTGTGCCGCTCGTCCGGCACCTGCTGGCCGCCGCCGCTGAGACCTGCACTGCGCGCCTCGGCGTTGTTCCTGGCGTGGCGCCATGAGCATGTGCATGCTCGCCCGATGACCTCGCCGACCCTGTTTCGCCTCCTCCGGAGCTGCCGACTACGGAACCAGCACAAGCACGCGTCTTCGTCAAGGCGCTCAAGGAGTGGGCAAGACAGATCCGCGAGGGTCGCGACCACCTCCTCACATGACCCGCGTCCATGTTACAAAGTCTTGCTACTCGTCAAGGCCAGAACCCCGGACCGTGGTGTGGGCTTGATGTCGGATGATGCGGTGCGTGAACCACCGGGCGAACCCGAGCCCAACACCGCAAACCAAGATGGCCTCGAGACCGTTCCCCGGCCAAAGAACGATCCGGAACCCGACCAAGACCGATCCGTGCCGACCGCGCCATGAACTCCGGAACCCTTGCCGACAAGCATGCCTAACGGACACCGGCGCCAAGATCGCCACCAGAACAACAAGCGCCGCGCGGGCGCCAAGTTCTCCTCCGGATACCAAGACCGCCTCGATGGCGCGGACCCGACAAGACCCTCGGCAAGCAAGACCGACCCCGTGGACCCGACAAGACCTACGCGACGATAAGAACGGCTCCGACCCGGAAGAGTCCGACGCGCCCCGACACCGACCCAAGTTCTGCTCCCCGGACATCGAGATCCCGATGCGACAAGATCTGCCCCGATGCCGAGAACGAGAGAACGATTCCGGAGCCCGAGAACGTTTCCGCCGAGACCGACCTCGCCGAACCCTGAACCCTGAGACCGACCCCGAACCCCGGAACCCAAGATCGTCGAGCCCCCTCTGATGTGTGAACCCCTTCCCGCAAACCCTATTTTTTATAACATAATAACAACTTGTTGCATATTGAATCGTCATTCATCTCGCATGCATAACATTGGTTTGGGGGCCTTATGCCGATTCACCTAATGATTAAATATGGGGCCCATATGCGGGCAAATCTAGTCTCATATCGGCCTCATTTAAACTTGTGTAGCGAACCGGTATCTAATCTTACCTTGTTATAACAACATTTAAAATTGCGGGGTTCTAAATAACTTGAACCATATAATTAATTGTCGGGACCCCGGTTCCGCTTAATATGACCTATTTGCATCGCATCTTTGCCATGCCAGGCATCATACATGCATCATGCCGATCTTCTGCCGTTGTATTAAATATTGCATCTGGTGTTTCTTCTAGTGTTTTGCTTCTTCGCGGATAAGGCCGTTGAGTTGATGTGAGCTTCTCCCCGATCTTCGGTTGAACCCTTCGACAATGTTTTCAGGCGAGCATCTCCCCCTTTCTACCTATCTTACTTTTATAGTATTTACTTCCCTCCTGTTGATCTATTGCTATCTGTGTTGCGTTGCTCTAGATTTCGTACCCGTGATATCCCTCGCAGCCATATATAGCCTTGGACACCTCCTATTACATGTTGCTTGGTAGATAGTCGGACCTGCGTGTCGTAGTCGCTTGCTCAAGTGTTTTGATTGTCTTCAAGTACCACCTTTGTTGGAGGAATTGCCGCATGTTGACGTTGGAGGTGATCATGGTTTACTTATTGTTCACTTTAATTCCTGTTTAACAACTAAAATTGAATTAAGCAGAGGCATCGGTGGGTGATAGGTAAGATTTGGTTTCCATCGCCACCGGTGTCCCGTGGGACCCAGTTCTTGACACTGTTAGAGATAGAGCGCTAACCACAGGTGGGGAGATATGGGCCCCCCATTGATAATTACCTGATTTCAAAGTATTGTACTGGGGGCCACAACTAGTTTGAGGTGTTTTTACTATCCTGTACTTATGCCATGCTACTTTCTGTATTTAAATTGTGCGACAGATAGCACGTGTACTGTTTAGGAAGTGGAGTGATTACGCGGTATCGACGGTCCCGTTTGGGATTCTTGGCTATAGCTTCTGACCATTGCAACCCTAAGTCCGTCTCGGAGACCGCCGACTTCGTTCGGGTGTACTTAGTGGGGTGGCCCCTGCTTGCTTTGGTCTGGGAACGTGACTTAGGCCCCGCCGACATACCGATGGGTGTATGTTAACTGATCTGGCAAAAAGGGTCGAAGTGCCTGTGGATACTTTGGTGCACCCCTGCAGGGTTAAATCTTTTCGAGAAGCCGTGTCCGCGGTTATGGACGACTTGGAGCACAGTGTCTGATCATAGACAACTATAACTAAAGTTTACTGTTTTAAATTAACTTGTTTCCGATATGATTAGTAATCAGCTTCACTACAACGGAATGGCTAAGTAAAAGTACCAACAACTGCTGGGTTTTGGGGTTTATCTCATGCTATCTGTACCTGATTAGTAACTGTTGCAACTTTAACGGAATGGTTAACTAAAAGTGCCCACTGCTTACTTTATCAGGACGATTATCTAAACCTGACTAGTAAAGTGCCGCAACTATAACCGAATAAGTAAACCTGCCAACTGTGTGAGTTCCTCGGTTGACTTCCTCGTTTGGTTACGAGGGGGAAACGCCAGGATGGGTTTGTTTGATGATAGTCTCAGGTTGGATCCGAATAGGTCTTTCTCACCCCTCTCTGATAGCCGCCAGTTGTATCGAGTCTCTATAGGTTGTTTAGTGCATGCTGCCGCTGCCGCTTCAGTCCACCATACCTATGTAGGCGAGGACCGCCGAATTCTAGCCTCGCTGCAGTGTCTTGGCCTCGATCGACGCTCCTTCTTTTTTCTGCTTTGCCCTTTGTCGGCACCTTTTGTTGAGCAGGTTTTGAGATCGACGCCGTTAGCAGGGTTACCCTTCCGGCTTGGCCTGGGCAGGGTTATGGACGCCATTGGTTATTCTTCAGGGCTCTTAGCCCCATTTGCATCTTGTCCGTAGTCGGACGCTCCTTCTTTTCGAGGTGATTAGGATCTTGTACCGTATATTTGTATTCTTGACTCTTTGAGTCGCAGTTGTATATATATATGTTCTGTGGGTCCCATCGAGGACTGTTGTGTAATGTTATTACTTTGTTTTTCCACCCGCATAAAGTGCTGGTGAGCACCTTGAATCGTTCCTATGCGGTTTGGCGAAGTTACGTTGAAACTTGCATAGGGCCGATTTTGAGGGTGTTACAGTGGTATCGAGCTCGGCAGCGATATACCACAAGTCCAACTGTGGATAACCTAGCTAACGTCAAGTAGAGTGTCAAAACTATTTTTGAAAATCGGTTGGATAGTTCTGATTAGGTCTGATTTTACTCCTTACCCCTCTGCTATTCTCCTCTTATCTCGACGTGTTTTGAATCTGCTCTCTCATCTTTTCTTCGAGTCCAGGATTTCTCGTGGTTGGGTTCCGTCGTACCTTCAGGGTTTCGCTTCCTCCTTGATAACGGTGTTCTACCGCCCGGTGTTCAAGCTGCCTGAGGAATCCGTCTGCTGTGGTACCATCCTTTGATTCTTTGTTTGCGCCTTCCGGTGTTTCCGACGCGACGTTATCCTCTATGCCAGATCCGATGCAGAGTCTGCATCACTCCTTTGATCCGAACCTCGCTTGTCGAGATCTTCAGTCTGAATCTTGAGGGTTGGTTGCATAATCTGTCTATTCGTGTACATAGTAATGCTTTGAGTGCGGGATGGAGTCGCGACCATACCACTACTCTTATCATTTGCTTTGTATATAGAATGGTGGATCGATGCAATTTTTCTCCTTCCATGGAAGTTAGAGGTGGCCTTACCTTTAACTTTGTCCGTTGGTTATCCGGAGTGTTCTCTCGACGATCACAGACAGTGACCTCTTGTTAGTGGTGTCGCGAGGATCTACACGAAACGAGAAGACGCAGATCGCCGACCTTTCCTTCCGGTACCATGAGGCGGATCTCGAGGGCGAGATCCATTGTTAGTGGTGTCGAATTGTGGCATCCCGCAAAACCACTACTAGAAAATCGCGTCGATTTTGTGCATTGCATCGTCATCATCATATGTTGTGTGCCAAAACTAATTTCGAAAACCTATTTTGTTTTCTAAAAACGCCCCGTCTTAAATCAAACCCAAACCGGGTCTCCGGGTTATTTTGTTTTGCATGAGCGGTTGCAAACGGCCCAATTAAACAAATAAAATATGTATTATTTTTAGTGGCGTCGAGCAGGCCAAATGACCCGACGACCACCCCATAAACTAAATCGGTCCAGCCATCTAAAACCTATTCTACCTAAAAACTCTACCCACACACCCCATCCACATCACCCCCACCTATCCTAGACCCCCACATCACCCACCCCCAGCTACCTACCAATCCCTCTATGCCACCTAGGCAGCCCTCTTAGCACTCACACACCACACAGCCTTCCCCCCCACCGGATCCCACCTACCCCAGCTAGCCCCTCCCCACGCGCCCGCCCTCACCCAGCACGCACGCACACCTCTGCACCGAACCGCCCCTTTCTCTCCCTGTCCAGCGCCTTGGGAACCCACCCCGCCCACCCAGCACGCCCCCACGCCACGCGCCCCGACCCTCCCCTCTCCTCCCGCTCGGTCCTTCTGCAACCTCCCGCGCACGCTCCCTCCGCCTGAGCCGCTCCTCCCGCCTCCACCCACTCCCCGCGGCCACCGCCTCCTCCTCGCTGCCTCCTCCTCAGACGCCTCCTGCCACCGCGTCCCTCCACCTTCCTCCTCGGCTGCAGCTCGCCATGGCCCGCCTCCACCGCTTGGCGAGATCGCCCGCCCGAGCCACCGCCTCCGGCGTCTGCATGCCCTCCTCCAGTTGCTGCCCGCCGCCGCTCACCGGCGCGCCGCGGCCCTCCGCCTCCGGTCCTCCTCGCCCCTTGCCGGCGACGCTTCGCCTCGCTCCCCTCGCCGACGCTGGCCAGCGCCACTCCGGCTGGCCGCCCGGCTCGAGTTCGCTGCGCTCGAAGTCGGTCGCCCTGCCGTCGCCGGCACGCCTCGCGCCCGCTGCACCTCCCGCCTTGCGCCGCGCTGTCCCAGCGGCCAGACACCTTCATCGTCGCCAGCGCTCGAGACCTGCCCTGCAAGCGCCTCCTCCTCGACGCTGTTCCCTGCGCGTGGCCGCCCTGGAGCATGTGCATGCTCGCCCCGATGACCTCGCCGACCCTGCCGTTCGCCTCCTCCGGAGCTCATGGCGACTACGGAACCAGCACAAGCACGCTCGTCAAGGCGCTCAAGGAGGGCAAGACAGGGCCGCGACCACCTCCTCACATGACCCCTGCGTCCATGTTACAAGAGTGCTGCTACTCGTCGAAGGCCAGAACCCCCAGGACCGTGGTGTGGGCTTGATGTCGGATGATGGTGCGGCCGTGAACCACCGGCGCGGAACCCGAGCCCGACACCGGCAAACCAAGATGGCCTCGAAGACCGTTCCCCGGGCCAAAGAACGATCCCGGAACCCGACCCGAAGACCGATCCCGTACCCGGTACCGCGCCATGAACTCCGGAAACCCCTTGCCGACAAGTACGTCTAACCGGACACCGAGCGCCAAGATCGCCACCGGAACAACAAGCACTTCGCCGCGGAGCGCCAAGTTCTCCCTCCCGGATACCAAGACCGCCTCGATGGCGCGGACCCGACAAGACCCTCGCAACGGCAAGACCGACCCCGTGGACCCGACAAGACCTACGCGACGATAAGAACGGCTCCGACCCGGAAGAGTCCGACGCGCCCCGACACCGACCCAAGTTCTGCTCCCCGGACATCGAGATCCCGATGCGACAAGATCTGCCCCGATGCCGAGAACGAGAGAACGATTCCGGAGCCCGAGAACGTTTCCCAGACCGACCTCCAACCTGAACCACGAGACCGACCCCGAACCCCGGAACCCAAGATCGTCGAGCCCCCTCTGATGTGTGAACCCCTTCCCGCAAACCCTATTTTTTATAACATAATAACAACTTGTTGCATATTGAATCGTCATTCATCTCGCATGCATAACATTGGTTTGGGGGCCTTATGCGATTCACCTAATGATTAAATATGGGGCCCATATGCGGCAAATCTAGTCTCATATCGGCCTCATTTAAACTTGTGTAGCGAACCCATCTAATCTTACCTTGTTATAACAACATTTAAAATTGCGGGGTTCTAAATAACTTGAACCATATAATTAATTGTCGGACCCCGCCCGCTTAATATGACCTATTTGCATCGCATCTTTGCCATGCCGGGCATCATACATGCATCATGCCGATCTTCTGCTTGTATTAAATATTGCATCCTGTTTCTTCTAGTATTTTGCTTCTTCGCGGATAAGGCCGTTGAGTTGATGTGAGCTCACCGATCTTCTTGAACCTTCGACAATGTTTTCAAAGCAGCATCTCCCTTTCTACCTATCTTACTTTTATAGTATTTACTTCCTCCTGTTGATCTATTGCTATCTGTGTTGCGTTGCTCTAGATTTCGTACCCGTGATATCCCTCGCAGCCATATATAGCCTTGGACACCTCCTATTACATGTTGCTTGGTAGATAGTCGGACCTGCGTGTCGTAGTCGCTTGCTCAAGTGTTTTGATTGTCTTCAAGTACCACCTTTGTTGGAGGAATTGCCGCATGTTGACGTTGGAGGTGATCATGGTTTACTTATTGTTCACTTTAATTCCTGTTTAACAACTAAAATTGAATTAAGCAGAGGCATCGGTGGGTGATAGGTAAGATTTGGTTTCCGACCGCCCACTGGTGTCCCATAGGACCCGAGTTCTTGACACCTGTTCCGAGATAGAGCGCGCTAACCACAGGTGGGGAGATATGGGCCCCCCATTGATAATTACATGATTTCAAAGTATTGTACTGGGGGCCACAACTAGTTTGAGGTGTTTTTACTATCCTGTACTTATGCCATGCTACTTTCAGATTTAAATTGTCGATGATAGCACGTGTACTGTTTAGGAAGCGGAGTGATTACGCAGATCGGCAGTCCCGTTTGGGGATCTCATTGTCGCTATGACCATTGGCGCAACCCTAAGTCCATCTCGAGACCGCCGACTTGCTATGGTGTACTTAGTGGGGTGGCCCCCAGTGCTTGCTTTGGGTCCAGGAACATCGTGACTTAGGCCCCACGACATACCGATGGGTGTATGTTAATTGATCCGCAAAAGGATCGAAGTGCTGTGGATACTTTGGTGCACCCTGCAGGTTAAATCTTTTCGAGAAGCCGTGTCCGGTTATGGACGACTTGGAGCATAAAGCGATTGATCATAGACAACTATAACTAAAGTTTACTGTTTTAAATTAACTTGTTTCGATATGATTAGTAATCAGCTTCACTACAACGGAATGGCTAAAAGTACCAACAACTGCTGGGTTTTGGGGTTTATCTCATGCTATCTGTACCTGATTAGTAACTGTTGCAACTTTAACGGAATGGTTAACTAAAAGTGCCCACTGCTTACTTTATCAGGACGATTATCTAAACCTGACTAGTAAAGTGCCGCAACTATAACTGAATAAGTAAAACTGCCAACTGAGTGAGTTCCTCGGTTGACTTCCTCGTTTGGTTACGAGGGGGAAACGCCAGGATGGGTTTGTTTGATGATAGTCTCAGTTTGGATCCGAATAGGTCTTTCTCACCCCTCTCTGATAGCCGCCAGTTGTATCGAGTCTCTATAGGTTGTTTAGTGCATGCTGCCGCTGCCGTCCACCATACCTATGTAGGCAAGGACCGCAATTCTAGCCTCGCTGTAATCGCCTCGATTGACGCTCCTTCTTTGTTTTCTGCTTTGCCCTTTGTCGGCACCCCTTTTGTTGAGCAGGTTTTGAGATCGACGCCGTTAGCAGGGTTACCCTTCCGGCTTGGCCTGGGCAGGGTTATGGACGCCATTGGTTATTCTTCAGGGCTCTTAGCCCCATTTGCATCTTGTCCGTAGTCGGACGCTCCTTCTTTTCGAGGTGATTTGGATCTTGTACCGTATATTTGTATTCTTGACTCTTTGAGTCGCAGTTGTATATATATCTGTTCTGTGGGTCCCATCGAGGACTGTTGTGTAATGTTATTACTTTGTTTTTCCACCCGCACGAAAGTGCCTGGTGGGCACCTTCGAATCGTTTCTATGCGGGTTTGGCGAGTTACGCTGAAACTTGCATAGGGCCGATTTTGAGGGTGTTACATTCCTCCTTCTCCTACCACTAGCATTTTTCATAAAATATGAAGTTAAAGACGCTCCCTCTAGCTACTCTTTCTCCATTGACCTCTATAACCATTTGAGCTCTTCGTCCTTATTAATAACGGCTAACTCTGCTTTCAACCTCTCCATACAATTATAATTGTCCAAAGACAAACCTACTATCTCACTTTCTAAACCAATACTATTAGTCTGCTCAACTATAATCTTCTTCTTATTAAAACCTTCCCAATTAAGATTCTAAAGTACTCCTTAATTTAGTAGATATGTTCTACCAAAAGTCTAAAAAAATCCTCCAACTATAACTAGAATATCGGACTTTACTAACTACTTTTCCTAAATTATGTCTCCAAAACTAGCACAACCAAAATTTAAGAAGTTTACAAAACCTAGGCTTGTCAATGCCAAACTCTACAACTAGATCAACATGATTAGAACCTATCCTAGGCAGAGTCTTTCCAAAAATTAGAGGATATTTGGCATCCCATTTTGTGTATATAAAAACTCCATCCAACCTCTCAAAAGTAGGATATGTCTGATTATTTGCGCAAGTAAACATGTGCCTACCAAGTCCAAATATCTCAAGTCACTACTAGGAAAACAACTTTCTGTGGCGCATATCAGATGCGCCACTGATACCACGCCACTAAATTATACTTCTGTCGCTCATATTGATGTGCGCCACAGAATTCTCAAAGTTATGTGGTGCCTATGGAGATATGTGCTACAGAACACAAACATTTATGTGGCACATATCCCCCCATGCACCACAGAAAGTTGGTCAACCAGATTCTGTGATGGGGCCCCCTTCATTTTCTACGGCGCATATGTCCATATGAGCCACAGAAATAACATAGCCTAACCCCGGTGGCGGGTCCCACCATATTTCAGTGGGGCATGGTTCCTCTATATGTGTCATAGAATAGTGAAGGTTTCTGTGGCGCATTGCCTGCAGTGCGCCACTGTATTTTGCCTGTGGCGCATGGTCATACATATACGCCACAGAATATCCGTCTATCTATAGCTGTTTTCCTAGTATTGAGTCCCAGTGCTCTATAATTGCATTAAACATAGTAGACCATTTAGACAACCTCTTTATTTTACTACAATCTCTAGAACCTCGCATGATATTAAAATCACCACTAATAAGAAAAGGTAACTTATTATAACTAATCACTTGAACTAACTTAATAATAATTTACTCTCGTCACAGTCACGAGGAGCTCCACAAATAGAGAATAAGTTCCACACAAAGCTAGTGATGTTATCCTTAACAAGCATTCTAATACGAAAGTCACCTTGACTAAACTAAGGAACCACATGCCAAAAAAAATTCTACTACCAAAAAAGCCACTCAACCAAGATAAAGGAAAATTCTCTTTTTTAGTTTCAGACAAACCAATAAATTCTAACTTATTCTCCGCTATAGAATCATGAAAGATATCTATATTGCCAGCATCCCTTACTACCCCAATATACCAAAAAGCACTAGCCATAAAATTAAGTAAAGTCAAAACTAATTTTTCTATTACTTCTAGACTTAATTACTAATACACCTATACCTGTATGATTTTGTCTACATACACATGTATTTAGACATATTTTTTATGTAGGTTCTCTTGTTAAAAAAACTGCGAGAACTAATTTAAGACAGAGGAAGTAATATTCTTGTTCGGCTTAGGAAAGCATGTGGTGGATCACAAGGAAGCGTATCACCATTAAGAAACACACTTCTCTCCCAGGTTATTTCCCTCTTTCGCCAATTTCTACACCATTAAAATGCGGCAATTTATAGAAAATGTTTGTGCGGGCTTTTGTCAGGTGAATATTTGAAGTATTTCAGTAACTAAGTGAGATTTATGTCATCAGATCTGTTATAAGAAACATCTGAATTATAATAGAAGTTGGAGGACGGCATGCAAATGCACCACTAGCTCAGGTTTGAAGGTTCATGGGTCGGACCTAACGTGAAAATGATCTGCGAAATTGAAGAGGAAGTCCAGTGAACTGGTTTTTCCCTGTTGAAGCGCTGGAAATAGGAAGGATGGTGTGTTTAGAAAAATAACTAAAATGTGTGTAGTTCCGCAACAATATATATATAAATCAACATGAGCATTTCAGCTTGCTTTACAAAGGACATACCATTGTTTGTCCTTGTTCGCAATTAATCTGCATAGTCAAGACACGATAGAGTTTGTTGGTGACTGTCCACGAGTGGAGACAGCACTACGGGAAAAAAATGTCGCTGCCGTCGCCTCTCTCCGTGTGCCAAAAGTCCCGTGTAAACCAAGAAGAACACGGCAAAGGACAGGTGCACGGCAAACAGCAGAAACAAAACACGGCAAAGAAACAAACACGGCAATGGACCGACTAGAACACACAGCAAAGAAAAGAATCACGGCAAAGTCAATGAAGAAACACGGCAAAGTTTTCCTCACGGCAAAGAAGTGGGCCCCGTGTCCTCGCAGGGCCACTCGCCGGCAGGGGCTGACGGCAGAATCTTTGCTGTGTGCCCTCGCCGTCAGGTACACGGCAAAGATAATCTTTGCCGTGTGTTTCCTTCTGTACACACGGCAAAGAATTTTTTTCACCTTTTTCTTTTATTTAATTAGCAAGGCTTTTATTACATATATGTTAGGTGATATTATTTCATAGGATCTTGATCACTATATACATGCACCCCCTGATTCCGACGTTCTCGTGGACTTCCTCCGGCGAAACCCTGATGATCTGCGGGCCTCGGATCGTCTACCCCCTAGACATTCTTCTGACAGGGGTAGCCCGGCGTAGCTCTCTCTTGTTTTGTGTTTGATTATGTCATGGGATGATGTGAAACCATGTTGGTTCACAAGTTGGGGCACTATACAGTTCGGTTTCACCGTAACGGGGAGATTCCCCCTTATACAGGTCCAGAACCTTCGCTTCTAGGTTAGAGCACATGCATGTGAGGGGGGACACATGCAATCACCTATACCAACCTGGCACCACACTCACACACATATGCTAGGGACACATGCAAGTTTTCATCGATTCCGATGTTCTCGTGGACTTCCTCCGGCGAAACCCTGATAATATGCGGGCCTCGGATCGTCTACCTAATGGAAATGAAGTTCAGCATCCTCTAGAACACAAGGAAGGCTTCATCTCGTATCCCCAAAGTCGAGAGAGGACAGGTATTTTCGAGATTCATATAGCATGGGGATGTGACGGTGGGAAGCCCAGGAAAGGATTCTCGATCCACGACAACGATTCCTTTCGAGGAGTCGCTACGTGAGACCTAATCCTTTCCTTGGCTTGCTGCCTCATACCCATGCTATATGGATCATGGAAGTATTTCTCTTCGTCTTTTGCCGATCTGAATATAGTGTGTGTTTAAAACTTGAGTATTATTGTACTTATGAATCTTGTGTCACGATGTGTACTAATAAACTACTCTTTTCACTCTGTTTTGCAGGTGATTGAAAGATGCCGGGGGGAAAGGGAGTTACAAGAAAGCTGAAAATCTTGGCAAAACTTGTGACTGGTGGTTCAAAAGATGTCAGGGGGAAGCAGCCTACTAGTGCTACTGCTAGTGCTCCACCGCGCACTTCATAGCTTCCGGGGCATGGGAGGCATGCGAGGACTCCTAGTCCCCCTCCAGTCTTCGAGGAGGACGAGGAGGAGCAGGAGCAGGACAAGGAGGGGGAGGACGACGAGGAGGAGGAGGAGCCAGTTCGACGTCAGGAGGATGAGGGGACGCACTCGGATTCTGACGAGGAGGAGCAGGAGCAGCAGCAGGAGGAGGAGGATGAGGGGTTGGGGTCTTTACCCTACGAGCTTGACACGTCCTTGAGGTGGGCGCCTCCGGAGGATGAGACGGAGTACCTTGAGGAGTACGCGGCCATGGACCCGAGCCTGGTGCCGCGGGAGAAGGCTCCATATCGGCGTGGGGTTTCGAGACTCCCCGACCTACCTTATCCCTATGCGGACAAGGTACTTGTGCCCGCTGGGTCGAGGTACATGATTTGACCCTAAACCATACATTGTAATTTTTATCACATACTGACCTTGTCTTTTCATTTTGCAGTGCCTTTCTATATGAGGATGGGATCAAGCCATATCGTGGCTACTCAAGCATCCTTGGAGCCTTGGTTAGAAAGTATTTTTCTGGGATTGTCACTCTCCCAAATGGTTCAAAGGATGTGGCTTGGACTTGGAAGCATTACCACTATGCCGAAGATCCCGAAAAAAAGTGCACCAACATCGCGGAGAAGGTTCAGGTTTTGTTCTGGGTAAGTTTGTTTCATTTGTCATATTTTAATCGCCTTGAGGATGAAATATACTTGAACTCGTGGCTTTGACCCCCCTTTTTTCCCTATGTGCATACTTGTAGAAGTTCTTCGACATGGACAGGACGCGCAAAAGGGAGTGTTTGATGATTGTTCACGATCTTACCAAGAGGAAGGTGCAAGACATGCACTACGAGGCACGCGTGAACTGCGTCCGCAACTGGTTCGGCGATCGCAAGATTTGGATGAACAAGAGCCAAGCCGGAGATGCTCTTGAGCTGCAGACCTGCAGTAGTTGCATTTTGTTTTATTTATTTCTTGACCTTCTTCTATTTTCTATTGTACTAATACGTGTGTCTTTTGGATGTAGAACCCTCCTCGGTTCAGGTAATGACGAGCGGTGCTTCACGGCAATGGTAGCGTGGTGGACACACCCCAATTACCTCCGAACACGCCGATGCAAAGAAGCGGCGAGGAGATGGGGGTGGATCACCGCCAAGCATCCCCGCCTTCTTAGGAAAAAGAGGTGAGAAAATGCTTTATTTGTTCTTGCTTGTAATTTTATTCTTTACTTACGCCTTTGGAGTCCCCCTTCACTTAACCGTGCTCTTTTGTGCGTAAAATAAAGACAGGTCAAGAGTCGTCCGTGTTTGCCGCTTGGAAGAAGACACGCACGTTGGACGAGCCTAGAACGGAGACTATGGATGAACGAGGGAGCCAGCTCGGGTGAGAAGTACCGAGAAGTACAAGGAGGTGCATGGAGAAGATTCTAACCTAAGACCGCCCCTTCGACCCGAGGTCGCCGTCTGGCGGAGAAGGCGAAGAATGGTCGCATATGGATCGGTCACGCACGTCGACCCTAAGACCATCCCATCTATGCGCCAGGTCCGTGGTAGGACGAGCGACCAACCTGCTATAGAGACCACGGCCTTGGTTGTAGCTCTCGGCGATTCGGTATGTTCTTCCTCGGTCATCTATGTTTTACTACATGTTTTGTGTTGCAATGTTTAACTAATCGTGGCGACACGACGAGGAGGAGATGGCCGATAGGGCACGCAGAGAGGCGGCCGAGCAAACGGCAATTGGAGCAGCAGATGGCCCATCGCCAGGGGTTGCCGGAGCAACGAGGCGATGATGCGGTGGATGACACAGCAAATTCTCATTAATTCTCAACCAGGGACTCTTCTCACTCCTCCTTTTGCCTTCTCGTGGGTAAGTGATCAAGTGTCTTATTGTCCAATGCTCGCAATTTTCAATCATGCCTTATTGTCTAATGCTCACAATTTCCAATGCTGCAGATGGACGATGCAATGCCGTCGCCTGGTGGGTCGGCGGGTGGATCGAACAACCAGGCGCCGCCGTCTTTCACCGCCAACAATCCATCGGTCGTCCGGAGGCTGAATCGGAGTCCTCCAGGTTTGTTTTCTTATACTTGTCAAATTTAGCCATGCCATCTCATTTGTAGAAATTTTAGCCATGATATGACACTTGTAGAAATTTTAGCCTTGGCATGATACTTATAGAAAATTTAGCAATTCCATGACACTTGTAGGAAATTTATCCTTGCCATGATACTTATAGCAAATTTAGCAATTTCATGACACTTGTAGATAATTCTATGCCATTGTCAAAATTTTAGCCATGCTATGACACTTGTAGAAATTTTAGCCTTGCCATGACACTTATAGAAATTCTAGCCTTGGCATGGGACTTGTAGATATTCGTAATTTTACTTGTCATATTGATGTAATTTGCCATGAGACTCGTCAAAATCCCATGTTATTGCCATTTCCATCAACTTGCCTAGAAACTTGTACATATTGATGATTTTACTTGTCATATTTATGTACTTGTCTTCAACTTATAGGATCTCACGATGGAGCATGAGCTTGTGGAGCACTCGGAGTTGATGGTCTTGTGGGTGGCAAGAATAAACTTGTAATATTTGTATAGTTTAGGGATTGTGCACTTGTTGGTTATGCACTTGTGTAATAAACTTGGTCTTGTGTGATATTTGGTATTGTTTGTGATGATATTATGATCATACTTGTGATATTTTGGTGTTGGCGATGTATTTTGGTGTTGGTGATACTTATATTATTGTTGTTCGATGCAATTTGGTGTTGCTGATGATCTGTATGATTATATATATATTCTATGTTTCGAATTGCAGGAAATAAATGGAAACAAAAAAAATTGAAAAAACAGGGCTGCTTTGCCGTGTGTATACACACGGCAAAATGCCAAATGGTCGCCACGTGTAGCCCACCTGCGTGCTGCTGATGTTATACACATCATCTTTGCCATGTGCGCTATGCTAAAGGCACACGGCGAAGGATGAACTTTGCCGTGTGTCACCACTGAGAGGCACACGGCAAAGGAGAAGACACAGCAAAGTGGAATACACACGGCAAACCATGAGCACACGGAAAAAATAAAAGCACACGGCAAAGAACACACACGGCGAAGGAAAGACACACGGCAAAGGTAGCACACACGGCAAATATCAAAGGCACACGGCAAAGGTCATACACGGCACCGATCTGTTGGCTCCGTTAGATGGATGAAACCGTCAACTACTTTAGTGTGCCGTGTGTGACAAGAAAACACACGGCAAAGGGTTTGCCGTGTTCCGGGCGTCAAGACACACGGCAAAGACTCTGCCGATCGTTGCCGTGAGGCTTTTGCCGTGTGTAAGCACACGGCAAAGGGTTTGCCGTGTTCCGGCGGGCCTTTGCCGTGTGGGTAAGAACCTTTCTCCCGTAGTGCAGGTTGAAAAGTTTGAGGGAGAAATCATTCACGATGTATATCACATCCGGTCATTATATTGAAAAAATCATCATCATCTGAAATAATCAAGTTTATTACTTGGTTATGGAAGAACAACCTCGCCGCCACATAGGCGTGGTGTACGGTATTTGTGTATAATTGGGAGTCATTGGGAGTGAGACGCAGTGAAAAAAATTTCGATGAAATTTCGATCGAAATTCACGAAATTAACGATTCTCGGCGAGGAACGAGAAAAGGCCCATGTCGGTCGAATTTTTTGGGCTTTTTAAAAAATTTCGGCCCAGTCTAGCCTGCAGCCCCGTACCACGTTACTTATACTCAACCAAAGCCGTGTAGCACATCGTAGCTCCTCTAGGTTTTTCCACAATCCAATCTATCCAATCAAGGCGCATTGGCGTGAGACCATGGCTGGCGCGAAGCTGGACGCAAAATCGGTGAAAGCAAAGGAAACAAAAGGAGTGGGAAGGTAGATGACAAGCAGAACGAGGGTGCTAAGACGTCCGGACGACGGCGACAATATCGAGACAGAGCCGCTGGCGAAGTGCTGCAGCAGATGATGTGCATGACGGTGCTTCAGGTATGCTTGATCAACTATGTTCGTCTGTTTATGAGATGTAGCAAGGTGCTGATCTTTTTTCATGTTATAGTTCTTGTACGTAGATGCACACCTTTTTTTACTGTTCTAGTTCTTGTACATAGATGCACACATACAGGCTGTATAGTAAAGGGGATTCATTATTATAATTAACTGAACCCTGTTGGTGTCTAAGTGTATCTGAAGGTTACTTCTTAATCTCTAGGAGTGTATCTGAATATTGCTTCTTAATCTCTAGGATAACTGCTGTATGTGGGATGATTTTTATCTGATTAGTGTAGGATATTTAAATTAAGCTGAGTGTTCTGAATCAGAGAACTTGATTGCTTCTGATTACGGTGTAGACCATTTGTAGTACACTGACAGAGAGAAGATGTTAGCAGTACGTTCATCCGCACAAACATACAGGTGCTTAATTAATATTATAATATCTACTACTGTTGGTTGGTGACAATTTGAACCTAATTGTATTTGAGAATTTCCTGTTAATCTCTAGAACATGCTCTGAAGATCAATGAACTATGCTTAATTATTGCTTTATTCTATCTCAGCTCTTTTAGTTATACTGCTCTTAGTACAGTATTAGCATGTGGCAAACATTGATTAATCTGACCATGCAAATAATTAAACTCGCCGTAAAATACATGTATGTTAGTCATACTGTGTAGTACAGAATATGTATATATTAAATAAATGAGCTCTTATAATAAAATGGAAGTAAACCATGACGCCTTATGTTAACTCCTAAGATCAGTATGTCTTTTCACATGTAACATAAATATAGTATGTTAACCATTTCATATTTAATGTAACATTGGCTTGTATTTACATGATCAGCCGACGATGGTGTATCATATGCGTGGAGCCACGGAAAGCCTTATCATGGAGGTTTCAAGTGCAACTATTGTGGCCTCGGGTTGAAGAGTGGAGGTGTCACAAGGCTGAAGGTACATTTAGCCGGGGTCAAAGGAGACGCCAGACCTTGCGCCGCTGTACCTGCAAGAGTTAGGCGAGCAATGCTCAAGTCCGTTTCAGCACTCAGGGTGAAGAAAAGAGCAAAAGAAAGGAGGAACCGAGCGGTGGAACGTGATGTCCTCATGAGGATGACGCGTGGCCGTGCACATGAAGGCATGTTTGATGATGAGGACGACGATTTTCAGCGGGCAATAGATGAATCACTATTGGAGTACCAATACAGGGAGAGAGTTGAACAGAGAGGTGGAAGGTACGAGCATGGTGGTTCAAGTGGTGGCGGTGCGTTGGGAGATGGTAAACGTATGCTGAAAGGCTTTGATTCTGACCTGGCACGTGCCAAGGCACCAGTGCAAACAAGAATTGACACAATTTGGTCCGAGAAAGAAAACAAGGAGATGTTGGCATTAGCTTGGTCCAAGTGGTTCCATGCAAGAGATATCCCTGGTCGCAAAGCTGATTGCCCATACTTTGTAGGAGCCATGAAGTTAACTCAGAAGCTTGGTGAAGGTGTTCCTATCCCAAAGGGGTCCATAATAGACGGTCCATGTTTAAACTCTAACTATAATGAACTTAAAGAGTATGTGCTACAGTTCAAGGAAGAATGGAAAACATATGGCGTCACAATCATGTCTGATGCATGGACAGGCCCCACGGATATGAGCATCATAAACTTTCTGATATTTTGCAATGGTCGCATGCTTTTTCATAAGTCAGTGAATGCAACTGGGCAAATACAGAATGCAACATATCTATGCAAGATCATCCGAGAGGTGGTTGTTGATGAAGTGGGTGCTGAATTTGTTGTCCAACTAGTCACTGACAACGGAGCCAATTTCAAGAAAGCATGTTCTATGGTGGTAGAGGAGTTCCCATCTATTGTCCGCAACCATGTTGTGCTCATTCATCAATTTGATGTTGAAGGATATTTCCAAGTTCCCTCAGGTAATGCAAACTGTGACTAGTGCAAAGAGGATTAGCAAATTCCTCCATAGCCATAGTAGGCTCCATGAAACTATGAGGAAATGGGTTGGAGGAGAGATCATACAACCTAATGCCACAAGGTTTAGAACATTGTTTGTATTTTTACAAAGTTTCATGGACAAGAAGGATGCATTTCAGAAGTGGATGGTGTCTGATGATTGGCAAAATAGCGAGTGGAGTAGCAGTCCAGACTACGACTACACATATGATAATTTGGTAAGCCGTACCTGGTGGAATGATATGGAATGGGTGTTAGATGCTGTTAGACCTATATAAGCTACTACGCTACGCGATGAGAGAAGAATGCAACCATTTCAGGTTTCCTACCAACATCATATCAAAGTGCACATGATTTGTCTGCACTTTTCAAAGAAAAGGACGATTACAACTATAAAAGATTTTTGATGTACTGCAAAAAGGCTCGAGATGATGCATGGACACCCATTTGGTTGCAGGTGCGTACTAATTGAAAATCTCTCTCTTCTGATGAAGAAATATTGTCCATGCACTAATTTTTTTATTGCAATGCAGCTGGTTTACTTGATCCAGCAGGAGACTATGATTACAACATGAGCGCTCAGCCTGAGCTTGTCAAACAGTTCAGTGAAAGCATTCGCAGAATTTCAACCTCACCTCAGAGCACCGTGGAGGCAATCCGCCAATTTGATGCGTACCGGAACCGTCGAGGAATTTTTGGTACCGTGGAGGCTCGTATGGCTGCTAAAAGTCTTACACCTAGTATGTCATGAAGTAAATTAGGCAAGTATTGTTCCATATTCTTTTTTACTAATTGTTACTAAATTATATCTATTTAATGCAGCATCATGGTGGATGCACTATGGCGCAGATTATCCAGAACTACAAAAGTATGCATTAAGGATTGTGTCCCAATGCATGTCCTCAAGTGGGTGTGAACGGAACTGGAGTACATTTGCACTGATTCACACACTACTAAGGAATCGACTTGGCTACGAAAAGCTCCACAAGTTGGTCTATGTGCACTATAATTTGAAGTTGCGTATCCAACAACAGGAACTCGACATGCAGGACAGTGAAGTAGATCCATTTGGCATTATGATGGATGTCACATTGTATGACCGAGACAATCCAATAATGGACTGGCTCAATGGATCAATGACTCATGCTAAACCCATTTTAAATGAGAAGGATGACGAGATTTTTCAAAAAGAAATTGATCGTCATATTTCCACAAGAGCAGCCTAAGAAGGATTTGGAAAAGGGCAAACGCAACATCAGTACAAGCGACGAAGAAACACAAAGCCAACCTGCTAGCCTCGGCTCTGATGACATCAACGATGTGACACAAAATGCATGTGCTAATAAAGGTGAGACCATTCTGAAATTTTCTGGATGTCTTTGTTATGTTTCAGCCATTCAAATGTTCTTATAGTTTTTCAACTAAGCAGATGGTGAGGAACAATATGAAAAAATCCAGTTCACATGTGAACAAAATTTTACACACGCCACGCAAGATGAGGATCACGGTTCAAGGCTCCAACGAACCCAAAGGAAGGCTCAGAGTAAGTATAAGCGTCTGACCATTCTGAAATTTTTTGGATGTCTTTGTTTTATTTCAGCCATTCAAATGTTCTTATACTTTTTCAACTAAGCAGATGGTGAGGAACAATATGAAAAAATCCAGTTCACATGTGAACAAAATTTCACACATGCCACGCAAGACAAGGATCACGGTTCAAGGCTCCAACGAACCCAAAGGAAGGCTCAGAGTAAGTATAAGCGTCTGACCATTCTGAAATTTTTTGGATGTCTTTGTTTTATTTCAGCCATTCAAATGTTCTTATACTTTTTCAACTAAGCAGATGGTGAGGAACAATATGAAAAAATCCAGTTCACATGTGAACAAAATTTCACACATGCCACGCAAGACGAGGATCACGGTTCAAGGCTCCAACGACCCCAACGGAGGAGTCAGAGTAAGTATAGGCGTCTGAACGATTTACCAGACAAGGGTACTCATAAAAAGAAATGGTGAGCCTCTTATTTTATAACTCAAGCTTATATGTTTACACGTTTGATATTCATACAATACTATCTAGAACTAGAGAGTCTAATCAAACTCTTACCTTATGCAGATGTGAGAAGTATATTTCTCTGCTTAGGATTTCTTAATAATTGGAAGGCATGGTCCAGCCTTTGGAGCATTCTGAAACTTCTACAAGACATTTTACTTAGAGTCATTTGATTATCTGCCTTTATTTTGTTATGTGAGAACATCATGTTTCTAGTTGTAAGCTGGCTATACTTATATTTCGAGTGCCAAGTTTTTTGCTGAAAACCTTGCTGAATTTATTATGTCATATCAATAATTATATTGTTAGCCTTTGTGAGAATTCCATTATTCTTCCAAGCCTGTACGGGTAACATTCTATCCTTCTGGTGGAATCAAGCCACGTCCATGTTGTTGCTGTGTGAGTTGTCTTGCTTTCTCTGATTCTACCTTGAACCAAAAAGTTTTGTATTTCTGATTGTCTGGAGCTGCAGCGATTCTGATTGTCTGGAGCTGCAGCAAACCAGCAAATAGCTAGCTATACTGTTTGCTGAAAGAACTTTCGAATTTGTACTGAACTAATAATCACCTTCAACTCTAGAGCCCATTTACTGTTAATAACGAAATTTCAATCGAAATTTCGTTCGAATTTCACGATTTTTTTAAATGTCTCGATCGAAAGATTCAAACAAGAACATTTATAATTGCCCGAAATATTTGAATTTTTTCTTCGAAATTTCGTTAATTTCTCGAAATTCACGAATCTCGAAGAGGAACGATGTATTTTGGCAAATCGAAATGCTGAACCCTGGTGAGACGCACGGTGTTTCAGAAAGACCATGCTCCGTTTGATTAGGTGATGTTGTTTTTGGTAGTCCTCCCGCCCGGCCATCAGCAGTGGCGTGTGCTCTGCCCATGCTTTGTCGTAGAACAGGTGTAGAACACACGACTTCGACAAGAACGCGGCGGATGCCACCCCCGGCGCCCACAGCAAGTGCGAGTTGTGCACCACCATGTGTTGGCGGCGATGGCGTCCCTGAGACAGGAAGATCTGAACGACAATGAACTAGCTTTGAGCGTGATTAGCATTATTCAGCTTAGGATCACACACGCGGTGGATCACATGGAAGCTGCTCTGCTCCTGGTTATTTCTTTCTTTTACCAATTTTTAGTTGGTTAAGACTCAGTTGCTTACAAGTTACAATTAGCACACCTGAAACTTCACAAATGTTTAGAGAACCGTACGAACCCATCCGAAATCCGTATGGTCCTCTTAGACGTATACTCACCATATACGTATACTCATGTGCATGCGGAAGGCGTAATTGGAAGTTATATAACAACAACCAAAAAAATTCAAATATAACATGTAAAGACGTAGATTGCGATAGTGGGAGGTGGGATCAGCCAACCGAAACGTGAATTATACCCAATTCAACCAAGTACACATATACGAAGATATACGTGGCCTCGATATGGGTTTTGGAGGATTAAAAAAAACGGCCCATGCAACTTAAGTTTGGGAGAGGGGGGGCAAAGCACACCTCTCCATTAAGTAATATCAAAATTAATTTTTCCTACTGCTAGACTTAGTTACTAGCTACCGCACTTCTACCCCTAGGATTTATCTAGATACGCTTGTATCTAGACACGTTTCATTGTGTAGGTTCTCTCATTTTGGAAAAAAAAACTGTGACAACTAATTGGAAACTGAGGAAGTAATAGTCTTGTTCAGCTTAGGAGAGCATGCGGTGGATCACAAGGATGCGGCTCATGTAGGTTCAGGCACTTCTCCCCCTCGTTTTTTCCCTCTTTCGTCAATTTTTATACTATTAAAACGCGACAATTTATACAAAATGTTTGCGCAGGATTTTGTTATGTGAATATTTGAACTGTTTAAATAACTAAGTGAGATTCATGTCATCAAATATTTATAAGAAATACCTAAATTATAACAGTAGTTGGAGGACAAGATGAAAATGCACCACTAGGTAGGGTTTGAAGGTTCACGAGTCGGACCTTAAAGAAAAAAAAGTTCATCTAGAAGTCCAGTGGAATTGTTTTACTTGAAGCGCAGGAAATTAGAAGGATGGTTGAGTTCAGAAAAATAAATAATTTGTTTCTAGTTCACACATCAAGATATAAATAAACATGAGTATTTCAGCTTGCTTTACAAAGGACATATCATTGGATAAATATATGGCCATTGTTTGTCCTTATTCACGATCTGCATAGTCAAGACATGATAGAGTTGGTTGGTGAATGTCCAGTGGAGGCAGGTTGAACAGTTTGAGAGAGAAACCCTTCATGATGTATCACACATCTTGTCTATATATATTGTATTCATCATCATATGAAATGTCAAGTGTACTTGGTTATGGAAGAACAACCTAGCAGCCACATAGGCATTGTGTGCGGTGTTTGTGTAGAATTGGGAGTCATCGGGAGTGGGACGCATAGAGTTCCAAAGAGATTACGTGCTGTTTGATTAGGTGATGTTGTTCGTACTCACTACGGGACGCGCGCGCTACGCCGAGGGCAGCGTAGGCCAAAATACCCTCGGCGTATGGTACGCCGAAGGCTTCCCTCGGCGTAGCCTCCTCGGCAAAGATCTCCCTCGGCAGAGCACACTCAAGTCGTCGGCGTATCGAAATGCCGTCGGCGCATGCTACGCCGAGGGCTTTCCCGCCGGCGTAGCGGCCGTCGGCATAGCCTGTCGGCCAGTTGCAAAACATTTTTTTTTATTTTTATTTTTCTTGAAAAAAAAATTCTCAATTTTTTTATTCTTTGAATTGTTTCACTTGTTAATCTCCTACTTTAAACATTTTTAACACTAATTATATACTTAATATTTGATTAAATTCCAGTCTTACTCAAACTTTCCACCAGGTCACCCATCCTAATACTACTCCAGCTTCAGCACGCTTAACTTCCTAGTTCCTTCAGAATCCATTTCCGCAAAGTAATTCATACATTGGTGTCAATACTATAATATCAATCCTATTAACTCTTATAGCATCATGTCACATGTTTGTATTTTTTGAAATTACAAACAACTATTTAAGTAAATATTAATGAATAAGTAAAAATATTATTGAATTCAAATAAAAATATAATAATTTTTTTTTGTTTTTTATTTAATATAGAATAATTAATATCTTTAAATCTGTAAATCGAAATTGAATAAATAATATGTCTAAATTGATCATAAAAATGAGAGGAATCCAAATATGATATCCATATCAACTAATCACAAACCCTCCATTTTTGAATTAGCTATTTGGTGGTTGCTTTAAAAAATCCCCTTTTTGCGCTCGGATAATGAAAAATGCCTTTTTGGTGCGATGAAAAGGAAAACTTGCATTGGATATTTGATAAAATAGCATATTGTGAACCTAAAAATGATTTTTATAAAGAAACATGAGCATCGGATCATGTACCTGTAGTTCATATCTGATCCACTTCCTACCGATTCGGCAGGAATTTGTCTTTTTCAACAAAGGTGGACGGAAAGGTTTCGGATCCCCTTGTTGGGACATTGTCCATATAAGGTGGTATAGTATTTTTTTTAAATATGGTGGTAGTATTTTGAATTAGCAATTTGGTGGTTGCTTCACAAAACCATCCGTTTTTTATGCTCGGAAAATAGAAAATGGCTTTTTGGTGCGACGAAAAGGAAAACTTCCTCCTGCAACATTGTTTTCCATCCCATGATGCATGTATATGCATAATATGGGCACATTATCACAAACTATGCCTTGATTCTAGCCATAACATTGGTCATTTGACCCGAAAGCCAAGAAACCTCGAATGAGATAGGTCATTTTGTGAAGGTTTTTTTAAGACATAATAAATATATCAAGTTTGCTATTTTTTCTTATAACTATGTCACATAATATGACACCACGCTAAGGTTTCGCATTGTTTCGATCAATTTTGAAATTTTTATGCCCGTTTTAAACTATTGTCAAACTTTGACGAACGACGGACATAAAGATTCTTAGCTCGGGGCCGAGCCTCGCTAAACTTTCATTGGATCTTTGATAAAATAGCATATTGTGAACCTAAAAATGATTTTTATAAAAAAACATGAGCACCAGATCATGTACCTGTAGTTCATATCTGACCCACTTCCTACCGATTCGGCAGAAATTTGTCTTTTTCACCAAAGGTGGACGGAAAGGTTTCGGATACCCCTGTTGGGACATTGTACATATAAGGTGGTATAGTATTTTTGTAAAATATGGTGGTAGTATTTTGAATTAGCCATTTGGTGGTTGCTTCACAAAACCGTCCGTTTTTTATGCTCGGAAAATAGAAAATGGCTTTTTGGTGCGACGAAAAGGAAAACTTCCTTCTACAACATTGTTCGCCATCCCATGATGCATGTGTATGCATAATATGGTCACATTATCACAAACTATGCCTTGATTCTAGCCATAACATTGGTCATTTGACCCGAAATCCAAGAAATCTCAAATGAGATAGGTCATTTTGTGAAGGTTTTTTGAGACATAATCAATATATCAAGTTTGCTATTTTTCCTTATAACTATGTCACATAATATGACACCGCGCGAAGGTTTCGCATTGTTTCGATCGTTTTTGAATTTTTTAGGCCCGTTTTAAACTATCGTCAAACTTTGTCGAACGACGGACATAAAGATTCTTAGCTCGGGGTCGAGTCTCGCTAAAATTTCATTATATATTTGATAAAATAGCATATTGTGAACCTAAAAATGATTTTTGTAAAAAAACATGAGCATCGGATCATTTACCTGTAGTTCATATCTGACCCACTTCCTACCGATTCGGCAGGAATTTGTCTTTTTCACCAAAGGTGGACGGAAAGGTTTCGCATCCCCCTGTTGGGACATTTTACATATAAGGTGGTATATTATTTTTGTAAAATGTGGTGGTAGTATTTTGAATTAGCCATTTGATAATTGCTTCACAAAACCGTCCGTTTTTTATGCTCAGAAAATAGAAAATAGCTTTTTGGTGCGACGAAAAGGAAAACTTCCTCATGCAACATTGTTCTCCATACCATGATGCATGTATATGCATAATATGGGCACATTATCACAAACTATGCCTTGATTCTAGCCATAACATTGGTCATTTGACCCGAAAGCCAAGAAATCTCGAATGAGATAGGTCATTTTGTGAAGGTTTTTTTGAGACATAATCAATATATCAAGTTTGATATTTTTCCTTATAACTATGTCACATAATATGACACCACGCGAAGGTTTCGCATTGTTTCGATCGTTTTTTGAATTTTTTATACCCGTTTTAAACTATCGTCAAACTTTGTCGAACCGCGGACATAATGATTCTTAGCTCGGGGCCGAGTCTCGCTAAACTTTCATTGGATCTTTGATGAAATAGCATATTGTGAACCTAAAAATGACTTTTGTAAAAAAACATGAGCATCAGATCATGTACCTGTAGTTCATATCTAACCCACTTCCTACCGATTCGGCAGAAATTTGTCTTTTTCATCAAAGGTGGATGGAAAGGTTTAGGACCCCCCCTGTTGGTACGTTGTCCGTATAAGGTGGTATAGTATTTTTGTAAAATGTGGTGGTAGTATTTTGAATTAGCCATTTGGTGGTTGCTTCACAAAACTGTCCGTTTTTATGGTCGGAAAATGGGAAATGGCTTTTCGGTGCGACGAAAAGGAAAACTTCCTCCTGTAACATTGTAAGCCATACCATGATGCATGTGTATGCATAATATGGGCACATTATCACAAACTATGCCTTGATTCTAGCCATAACATTTGTCATTTGACCCGAAAGCCAAGAAACCTCGAATGAGATAGGTCATTTTGTGAAGGTTTTTTGAGACATAATCAATATACCAAGTTTGATATTTTTCCTTCTAACTATGTCACATAATATAACACCACGCGAAGGTTTCGCATTGTTTCGATCATTTTTGAATTTTTTATACCCGTTTTAAACTATCATCAAATTTGTCGAACGGCGGACATAAATATTCTTAGCTCGGGGCCGAGCCTCGCTAAAATTTCATTGGATCTTTGATAAAATAGCATATTGTGAACCTAAAAATGATTTTTGTAAAGAAACATGAGCATCGGATCATGTACCTGTAGTTCATATCTGACCCACTTCCTACCGATTCGGCATAAATTTGTCTTTTTCACCAAAGGCGGACGGAAAGGTTTTGGATCCCTCTGTTGGTACATTGTCTATATAAGGTGGTATAGTATTTTTTGTAAAATATGGTGGTAGTATTTTGAATTAGCCATTTGGTGGTTGCTTCACAAAACCGTCCGTTTTTTATGTTCGGAAAATGGGAAATGGCTTTTCGGCGCGACGAAAAGGAAAACTTCCTCCTGCAACATTGTTCGCCATCCCATTTATGTATGCACAATATAGGCACATTATCACAAACTCTGCCTTTATTCTAGCCATAACATTGTCATTTGACCCGAAAGCCAAGAAACCTCGAATGAGATAGGTCATTTTTTGAAGGTTTCTTTGAGACATAATCAATATACCAAGTTTGATATTTTTCCTTCTAACTATGTCACATAATATAACACCACGCGAAGGTTTCGCATTGTTTCGATCGTTTTTGAATTTTTTATGCCCGTTTTGAACTATATATAATGTTTTATGTTTTACTTAATTTTTATTTATAAATGTGTATTTGAGTGTAGATAGATAGGTCTTATTTTTTGCAAATTTTGATATATTATTTGTATTTTTCCGAATTAAAATGATTTAGTTATGATTTATCAAAGTTTAATGAGATAAAATAAAAAAAAAGCTACGCCGAGGGCTGCCGTCGGCGTATGCTACACCGAGGGCTGCCGTCGACGTAACATAGAATATACCGAGGGCAATTTTACGCCGATGGCTGTTTGGCGGGGCTGGTCTGGGCGATGGCTACGCCGACGGCCCCGACGTTTGGCCGTCGGCGTAGCGACCGGCCGTCGGCGTAGCTTCCCATTCCTGTAGTGACTAGTCTAACGCCCTTGACCTTCGTAGTCTGGGCCGCACCTGAAGGTGACCTAGCAGCTCGCATATGGGAGCTTCATCGATAATACAGTTGCGGCAAGACGATGAACGGGGTCGGACATCAGCAGTGGCATGTGCTCTGCCCATGAGCGAGGCGAACAGGTGTATGTCTTCGACATGAGCGAGGCGGGCGCCAGCCCCCGCGCCCACAGCAACTGCGAGTTGTGCACCATGTGTTGGCCTCCCTGAGACAGGAAGATCTGAACAACAATAAACTTGCTTTGATGCGATTAGCACTATTCAGCTTAGGATCACACGCGGTGGATCACATGGAAGCTCTGCTCTGCTCCCGGTTATTTATTTATTTCGCCAATTTTCAGTTTCTTAAAACTCGGTTGCTTACAATTTAGCACCGTTGTTGAAACTTGACAGTTTAAACAAAGTGTTTGTACATGAAATACATATGTATTGGTCAAGTGAGATTATTATCATCAAATTTCCTAACGGAAGTATTTGCGTGGAGGCTAGGATACAAAATTACTCATATGAAAAATAATAGGCCAGGCTTGAAGGTTCAGGAGTGGACTATGCATGGGTAAACAATATCAGCCAAACTGAAGAAGTTAATCTCACAATAAGGAGGAAATATCCACAAATAATGGTTTTACTTTTCTTTTTGACAGATAAAAATGGTTTTACTTGATGCAGTGGAATTAGGAAACACAGTGACTATAAAAATCAAAATGTTTCTAATCTTCGTATAAAAAAGAAATAACTAAGAGCCGTGTGGCTCAAGAGTACTCGGCGTGGTTCCGAACAAGGAGCAGGCACGAAGGCGTCGTGTTCCTGCGGGGTGGCACGGAGAATGGCGGGGAGGCGTGGAGCATGGCTAGGCGGCGGATGGCTACCAAAGATCTAGGGCTATATGAAGCCCATATGGCCGCCCCATACTACCCCCTGTGAGGCCCATCTAGGACCACAGCGGGCTGTCCTGCCTATGACAGCGCCTCTCCAAGTGATGCTTATGATGATAGCTCGATGTTGGGAATGGTGGCAACGGTGGCCAGCTTGTTGTAGCGTGGCGGTGAAATTTACGAGTCTATTCTAGGCCCGGTCGGACCCTATTGGGACTATGGTGGTAGCTAGGTAGAGTTTTCACCACAGTTTTCGATCTCTAAACCATCTTCACTATGGTCGGTTTGACTATGTAGAAATGATATGGATTTTAATCACAATATAAGAATCCTTCTCCTTTGTAGCTAATCTATCGGAGTACCAATTTGGTCCATTCGTTGTTGTCTCTATAACATTTGATGAATCAAATCTATTTACGGAAATGTGTACAAGATTGTACGGTGTAGCATGGTATATTTTTTATCCCACTTTAATTGGCAGTGTAATCTAAGGATTGACCCACTATACAATAGTGTCCTATGATCTCTATGATTCTTCGAACTTGGCCTCTTCTTTTTTCTTTGGTTGGTTACAGTTTTGTGCATCCTAGCTATGAAGAGGTGTGGTGTAGGCTCATTTGAATATATTTGTGTGATGCTATCTTATGATTTTAGTGAATTGTTGTAATGCTTGCTTCACTCAATTCTAAGGTATATCCTCCTATAGAGGTATGTAACATGGGTTCTATCGCATTTTACATCGTAGGGCGATCAATTGCCATTTACCAAAACAATTGACAGGGGGTCTACCGCTTCTACAAGAAAATGCGACGCTGATGAGTTGGCCGAGCGACAACATCTACTCCTATATTGCTTTGACGAAAACTCCTATGTGGGAGAGTTCAAGTTTGGCGTCACTGCCTCAGGGACTACACCCGATGTTTGCATTAATGGACGCGGAGTTCTAGAAGAATCCAAGAGGAGGAATACATCATCGTCAATGCTCAGCGTGACCTAATTTACAAAATAAACAATCCATAGGGATGCAAGGATGAGAATAAATAAAGATTCATTGAGTAATTTATAAAAGAAACAGTCAGAAAACCATTGGTCTCCATGACAGAGTGATTAATGTGCACATGTGGGCAAGTTCTTGCACAGTTGTTGGCAAAACATTACTTTCTGAATAATTTGCACATATGGATCAAGTTATTAGAGGAAAAGTGTGTTTTTTCTCTATATGTGAATTATTGACGTGTATGAGCGTGTTACAAGTTCATAAACATAGTATGCATGTGAGAACTGGTTGTGTAATTGTCCTTATTCGTGATATGAATATTCACATATGGTAGGGTTTGTTGGTGAATAGCTATCCCATATTATGATTGTCCTCTTGAAAATCTTGAGAGAGGAATGATTTAAGATATCATATTCGAGCTATATATGTTCACCATGTCTTCTCCGCTTGAAAGGCTAAGCCAGAGTAATAAAAATCTTACAGCCACATGACAATAGCTTATGTTGTTGTTGTAGAACTGGGAGTCATTGGGAAGCGTAGGGTTTTAGAAATATGAGCAACCGATTGATCATGCAATGACCTTCGCATGACTCGGCCATCATTTACTAGGCACCTTCGCGCTACAGGATGCATTTCATGGTATCATGGTGGGTCACCCCTAAGAACTTCCTCCAAATTTAGCGGATAGACCATGTCATCGGGAAATCTTCTTAGTGACCCAGAAAAACGACGTGTCCCAATAGCCGAGCTCACCAGCTTGTTGCAACTCTTTTGTGGAAACTTTATGTTGCATAGGGAAACCACATCAAGGCTTGTTCCGTTATTTTGTGTTGAGTTGCACTTGGTGAAAGATGTAACTATCCACCTAGTTGGAGTCCCTAACTATCTTGATTGTTGAGTTCATAAACATTCATGCTAGTAATATTCATTACCCAATCAATATTCTTGTTATGAAGTCCCTCACATTTTACATTTTACATTATACATCTCATGTCTTCTTTATATTATTCACAAGTTCATCTCTTTCCCACTTCCTTCCCTCTCTCAACATAAAAGTTCAATTCTTATGTTTCTTATAGTCAAAGAATGGAAAATAGTTGTGTTTCATACCGGGAGGCAAAACATCCACCCTAAAAGGATCCTAGGGGTTTGTGGTGTATTTAGTGATTGGTCAAATTAAAGTTTCTAAGCCATGTTATGTATTCAAGGCTTTAGTACACCACTAGATCATGTAGGTGCGCGTTGCCACGCCCATTTATTAGGATTTATCATGGAAAAAATAACGCTAATTCAGTGCTAATAGAGCTATATCATATCTAGAGATGTCACGCTAAATTTTAGCAATTTTTCTTTCCATGGCACTATTTGTGAAAAATCATGCCACATCGCGCTAAAATGTCATAGCGTTAGCAAAAAACAGCACGTTGTTATTTCTAGCCTGTTGAAATGTTGATGTTGTGCTTCTAGACATCAATGCTATGTTGTTACCTCATGGGATGTTGATATTATCCTTCCATAAGATTGGAAGCTATTTTTATATGTATGATTCTAACATTTATTGGAATATATCCTTTATTCTCACTGAAAATAGAAAGCAACAAAATCTGCTGCAGGATTGAAGGTGAGGAGGAATCTAACCTTTCCACCTTTGAGGTTGGGGTGCCCATTCTTGAGGATTTGGGGGCCCCAGTGCGACTTATAAAATCAGACCCTAATCGTTATTCAAACTAAATAGATTGAAACAAAATCACATGTTTATTTAATGAAATAACTTTATAATGTGATATTCTCTACAATGTTCAAAAAAACATAACTTTGACACATGAATGTGGTCGGTGATCGGGAGGTTCGTCGAGCCAACGGAAAAGCTAGGTTTGGCTGCTGGCGAGGAGAAGGAACAAAGTTCTACTAGGATATAAAGAGGTACTTGAGTTGAGTGATGAGGAATAGTCCTTTGATCTATTTGCTATCAAATTCAGAATTTTAGAGGTACTAGATTTAGAGGTAGTACTACTTCTATGAGATTCAGAGATAAGTAAAAAAATTTCAAGTCGTAGGTAGAGGAAGCGGTACCTAGGTATCGTATTAGTTCGATATGCTACTGCACAGGCCCATCGTTGCCATTGATCTATGACCAGCAAGGAGCCAAAGACAATTGGAGGCTAGACGGGGCGGAATCGCACGTGAGGGGCGAGGTCTAGGATATTGCAAAAAATCCACTTGCTCTAATCGATGCGAGGGGTGACGACAACGATTGATCCTTCTGTTGTAATCGTGATCGTTTAGGCAAGGAGATGGATCAGCCGATCGGGACAACACCAAGTCAGTATGATCAAAGGTTTCCTAGTTTCCTATTGGGTTGGGCTGGGGTGTAATTTCGGGGCATCTACAGTTTGGGGTCCTGTTCGGTCGAGCTGACAGAACATAGCCATCAACGGGCTGAGGGTGGGGTCCTTATACATCAGTTTAGTTTGGTTTGGGTGGTTGATGGCATAGTTGCACTAGGTGGGGGGGTTTTTACGCCCCATTTGTGGTGGGTGGGTGGCAGGGTCCACCCACTTTATACTACTTTAACTATTTAGGCAGCACTCACTCCTAAACAAATGAATCTTCTTACTTATTACATGGACGTCACTTGGATCTTTTATTCTAGGGCTCAGATTGTTGTGCCACCTTCGTCGATGTTCTCGAGGCTTCATGAGCCTCCCTAGGAGAGTACGATGCTAGGTTCAGAATAATGCCATCGCACCGTCCTTGGGGTAGCCATTACGAGTTGCCAAATGGCACGTCGTGAAGAAGGCAAGCCGACGGTCAGTGCGCCGCCGAGAGACACATTGGCGAGGCGGCCAAGGCGGGTTACTCTCATGGGATCCTCTTGTCTCGGGTGTCATTGGGAGCTACACTATTGTCAGATGTCCTTGCGGGGGGACTTCGTGGTGGCGCTCGGTGCTCCTAGCTAACTGGTCCTAGCTCCTTGCTTCTAGGTTCCAAGATATGCGGGTGCCTCCTACATGACGTACTGCCCGGGGGAAATAGTTATTGGATTTTCCTTGAGTAGAGTCATATCTCATCATATGTGTTAGACTAAACAATGTAGAGTCGGTTTTGATTTGTTAGAGTTTGTTTTAGAGTCGGTTTAAGTAATCTTGGCCGACAAGTTTTGTACCCTCATATATACTCTGTACCCCTCAAGAAATATTATTATGCAAGTCAATCAAATTTACATGGTATCAGACAATTAGATTCTAGGGCATGGCGCCGCCACCGACGCCGCCCCCTCCTCCCCCTCCCGACTACTTTACCAAAAAGGCCGCCGTCGCCGCTTCCCTAGGTGCCGCCGGCCAAACCTCCAACACCTCCCTTGCTCTACCCTCTCCTACCCTCCCACCTATCCACTATGACGATACAATCTCAGATGTTAGCCCCTTTATTCCAATCACTTTAGATCTACCAAAGCATAATTACTACCATTGGCGTCATCTCTTCGAGGTTCATCTCGGTCGGTGCAATCTTCTCGACCACATCGCCGACCACACCGTTCCCCGGCCTACCTAGCCTTGTTGGGCCAAGGACGACCTCGCCATCATCCAATGGATCTACCAGCGGGTGTCCACTGAGATCTTCAATCTTGTGTTTCGCGACGCCACCAGCGCAGCCGCCCTCTGGGTGGCCCTTCGACAGCTTTTCCAAGACAATGTCGACGCCCGTGTCAACACTCTCCACACCGAGCTCCGCAACACCGTCCAAGGTGACTCTCCCGTCGGCGTCTACTGTCAAAAGATCAAGACGATCGCCGATGAACTCCAAGAGCTCGGTGACTCCATCGACGACCGTCAACTGATCAACATCCTCCTTGTCGGGCTAGGTGACCGCTTCGAAAAGCAGGCCTCCTTTATTCCCATGATGCGGCCCCAGCCTACCTTCGCCGAGGTCCGATCTATGCTGCAGTGGGCCGAGCGTGCCCTCGCAAATAAAGAGGCGCGCCATCAAGTTTTCGCCGCGATCCAGCGACCTCCTGCTGCTCCTGCGCCGCCGCCTCCGTCACCGGTGCAGCCACCTCCGGGGTGGTGCCCTAGTCCGAACTATAGGGGCAAAAACCCTATCTTCCGGCCGCCTCGACCACCCACGGCTCCTCCCAGTGGCTCGACGCCTCCAGCCCCGGCACTTCCTGCGTCTCCTAGCTGGCGCCCGATGCACGACCCGTTGACAGGGCTTGTCCAGGCCTGGCCCATGCCCTGGACCGCGTCCTCTCCGATTGGTGCTCCCCCGGTGTACTCCCGCGCCTGGAATCCGGGCATACGCCCCCACTCCGGCTCTCTGGGCCTCCTCGGCACTCGCCCTCCGCACCAAGCCTACATGACTGCAGCAACCTACATGCCTGGTCCGACACACTATAGCAGTATAGCGCTCCAACCCCTCCTTCGCCGTCTGCTGGTGCCTACATGCCGATCTACGTGCCATCACCACCTGCTCCGCTGCCTGCACCATCGCCGTCCTCTTCCTCGTCGCCGAGCTGGGACCAAGCGGTGTTTATCCAGGCCATGAACCACTTTGCTGCTCAAGGAAACTCATGTACCGATTGGATTTTCGATTCTGGTGCTTCTAGTCACATGTCTTCTTCGAATAATATGCTGTCAAATTTTTCCTTATCACCTTTTTCCTCTATAACTCTTGGAAATGGTTCTACTATCCCTATCTCCGATGTTGGTAATGCACAACTTCTCTCACCCACAAAACCTCTCACCCTTCGTAATATTCTTGTTGCACCTGATCTCATTAAAAATTTAATCTCCGTTCGACAATTCACTCGTGACAATCCTGTTTCTCTAGAATTTGAATCCTTTGGTGTTTTTGTGAAGGATTTTCTGACCAAGGCGTAGATCGCTCGCTTCAATAGTGATGGAGATCTCTACTCCATTCATGGTGTTCCCACGGCCGCTCAACCCTCATCCATGGTTGCCTCGGTCGACCTTTGGCATCAACATCTAGGCCATCCCAATAAAATCGTCTTAGATTCTCTCCTTAGTGATTTCTCTATTCCTTGTAATTGTGATAGTCATAATTCAATAGTTTGTGAATCTTATAAACAAGGAAAACATGTGCGTCTTCCGTTCACTTCTTCTACTTCTTCCAGTACTTTTCCCTTCGAATTATTACATTATGATTTATGGACGTCACCTATCGAGAGTATTTCTGGTTTTAAGTACTACCTTGTGATCTTAGATGATTTCACTCATTACGCATGGACTTTTCCTTTACGCAAAAAATCCGATGTGCACACAATCTTTCTCAATTTTCAACATTATGTTGCAACTCACTTCTTTCTCCCCATTCGGTTCATCCAATGTGACAATGGTAAAGAATTTGAAAACAACCAAAATCGTAATTTCTTTCTCCACCATGGCATTCTCCTCCGTTTTTCCCGCCCCTACACTTCCCCTCAAAACGGCGAAGCTGAGAGATCTCTCCGCACTATAAACGACATTCGTAGAACCCTTCTTATCCAAGCTTCCATGTCCCCATGTTTTTGGGCCGAAGCTCTCCGCACAGCCACATATCTCCTCAATATTCGTCCTTCCCAACTTAACCCACACACCACGCCATACTACTCTCTCTTTCTATGTCATCCCAATTATCCTGAACTTCGAGTTTTCGGTTGTCTCTATTTTCCAAATACCTATGTCACTTCACCTCATAAACTAGCCCCTAGATCTCTACCCTGCGTTTTTCTAGGTTATTCCGATGAGCACAAACGTTATAGATGCTTTGACCCAGTTTATGGTCGTATTCATATCTCTCGTCACGTTACTTTCGTTGAAAACTCTTTTCCTTTTGCCACACATACATCTCCCCATGATTATGTCTCCACTGATCCCTCTCCATCGACTCATTCAGCTACACCACCTAATCCCCTCCACTTCCCAATATTCCCTCCCCAAGCGCCGGGCGTTTCGCTCACTTCTCCTGACGCGCGCTCTGCCGAGCCCTCACGGCAGTCTACCGCCGCACCACCCTCTCCACCCACGGCACATTCTCCTTCCGCTTCGCAAACCTCATCTGATGCATCTGTAGGGGTTCGTAGCATGGAAAACAAAAATTTTCTATCGCATACAAACAAACAAGCCAAGATCTATCTACTAGATTGTAGCAACGAGTCGTTTGGAATAACTTACCTCAAGATTCCAAAGCGTTAACGAGAGCATTCTCGTGGGTGATGTAGTCATACACTTCCGATCTCAAGATCGCGTAGACGATCCTTCCGGCAGCGCTTCCGCATTCGGTCACACGTTCGGTACTCGATGAAGACCTTCCTCTCCCTTGTTCCAGCAGGTAGTGGAGGTTGTAGCACTCTCCTCGTGATTCCGCAAACAACGGCGCGTGGTACCGAAGTAGAGGGAAATCATGAGGCTTTAAGCCGGCGAGTATGGTGGAGCTTATGAGAGAGGCTATTAGTGGTCTAGTAATTAGACACACCAATTAGAAGGCTTTAAACCAATTAGAAGGCTCTAAACCGGGCTAAAGCAATTAGAAGCTCTAAACCAAAACGGCTCTAAACCGGAGGTAGAAGATAGGAACTTGTGTGTTCTGGGAGGGAGCCTGCCCTCCTTATATAGATGGGAGGGTCAAGGCCAGGGGAGGAGGAGTCCCTCCCAACTCGGCCTAGGGCTGGCCGCGGCTTGGAGAGAGAACTCCTCCTCCAAGTCGGTTCCAACTCCTCTTGTTTCCCACAGTTTCTTGTTTTAGCGTTTGACTTTCAAACTGGACATTTGACTTTTCTGTTTTAGGATTCAATTTAATCCTTTATTTGGGACAAGAACACTTAGTACATGATGCAATCATTTCAATATGTAATGACACATTCATGTACCCTCCCCGGTCTTGGGACAATCGGAACCTTCTAGAACATTCCATGAAAACACGGAATCATTCCCGAACTCGAAACGGGACTTTCCTTATATGAATCTTATTCTCCGGACCATTCGGATCACCTCGTGATATCCGGATCCCATCCAAGACTCCGAACAACATTCGGTCTCTTTCTCATAATACCATAACTACTCAAACAACGTCGAATCCTTAAGTGTGTCTCCCTACGGTTCGTGAATTATGCGGACATGATCGAGACACTTCTCCGAACAATAACCAATAGAGGAATCTGTAAATTCATATGGCTCCCACATATTTCTATGATTACTTTGCGATCGAATGAACCACTTACATACGATACCAATTTCCCTTTGTCTCACGATATGTTACTTATCCGAGGTTATGATCGTCGGTATCTCTGCATACCTAGTTCAACCTCGTTTACTGATAAGTACTCTTTTCTCGTTCCCGTGATATGTGATCCCTTGTGACCAAGTCACATGCTTGCAAGCTAATTGGATGACATTCCACCGAGAGGGCCCAGAGTATATCTATCCGTCATATGGATGGACAAATCCCACTCTTGATCCATGTGTTTCAACCAATACTTTCTGAACACTCAATGCCACCTTTATAGCCACCCAGTTACGGTGTGGTGTTTGATGTCATCAAAGCATCCATCCTGTAAAGGTGATATGCATGATCTCATGGTCGAAGGAATTAGGTAACTATGTATCAGAAAGCATATAGCAATTGAACTATTGAAATGACTTGATCTTTATGCTACGCTTATCTATAGGAGTATGTCCATCACATCATTCTCCTGATGATATGATCCTGTTGTTAATAACATCTCTATGTTCATGATCAGGAAACCATGATCATATATTAACCAACAAGCTAGTTTAACAAGAGGCTTTACTAGGGACTCTTATTTTAGTTTACAAATCACACAAGTATTAATGTTTCCTGTTAATACAATTTTAGCATGGTATGTAAACATTTATCATAAGTGTGAAGATATGATAATAACCACTTTATTATTGCCTCTTGGGCATATCTCCAACAGTCTCCCACTTGCACTAGAGTCAATAATCTAGTTTCAAACCTTTGTGTATATAACACCTATGGCTTTCCGGTGTTGTATGTACACGATTGCTAGTGGTCAACTGATCTCCGGATCTGACACTTCCAGGTCCGTGTGTAATTGCATGTCTTTGCGTCTCTACGCATCACTCATTCTCTAATGAGATGGCTTTGTATAAATTTGGTCTTTCGGTGTGACCTTTAGCTCTTTGGGGTTAAAACATGTTGATAATATTGTCGCACAATATATCTTCATAGTATTATCCCACTGTGAACTACACCTAGTTTGATAACAAACTACTTGACACAAATGCCCTCTTTTGCTGCTAAAATAGCAGTTATATACTTGGCCTTTTGTTGTAGTATCTGTCACAATGTCTTAACTTTGGAACTCATCCAAATCCATTATGGAACTCACCTTCCATTATATTGTGCCTCCCTTAGTTTAGATTGAGATAAACTTAATTTGTACTTTGTGACAAAACTAGTATCAATGTAGTACTTTTACAATGAACTAACCATCTATTTGTCACTTTTACAAATATTATACTCTTAGTTCTTCCAAAAGATCATAAGAATATCCTTACTATTGTCCAATGATCATCTTACGAATCATTCTGGTATATGCTCACAACATTTAGAGCATAGGACATATCTGGATTTGTACATATCACAGTATGATATAAATACTCTTTGTGATTTTATACATCAAGTATCAATCTATACTTGATTATTTGTTTCACTTTACCAAATGTCAATACACTTGAATATATCATTAACATTGAATTTATTCAATCCTTTCTGTGCGACAAGAACCTCTCTTGTAGTTTCTATATTGAACTCATTCAATATCTTGTCTATGTACTTCTGGCACAACCATATTAGCGTCTATTGATGCCAAATATTTAGGTTTTGCCTAAGTCTTTCATCGGGATGAAATTCTTAATATGTGTTAATAAAAGATACATTATTTCCAATCAACAATATGTCTTCCACATAATGTATTAGAAACATGTCTTAGCGCTCCCACTTAATTTCTTGCAAATGCAAGCATCTTCATTGTCTCTAATGAACTTTTAAACTCCTTTAACAGTTTCATCATAGTGAAGATTCCAACTCCGCGATGCTCACTTTAACCATTGAAGTTTGCATATGATTTTAGCATCCTTTGAATTAACAAAACCCTATGGACCGTGTTATGCACATGTCCTAGGTAACGATTCTATTAGAAGAACTTGTTTTGTTTATTCAACTACCATATAACAAATTATATGTAGTGGTTGCTACATTAATCCGTCTAGACTAAATATCACTATGACAGATCAAATCTTGTCATAGTCAACCTTTGAACATTGTTGTGAAATCTTTCCCAACATGTCGACTATTTCATAGATGTGAAACATCCATGTCTATTTCTTTATAGATCCAGACACAACTATAAGGTCTTACACCTTTCTCGAGGGTCCTTCAAGTTCAAAACTTGATTTTCTCGTGTACGGAACTATCACGGATTTTATGGCTTCAAGCCATTTTACGGAGTCAGGGCCCATCATCGCTTCTTTGCATGTAGTCGGTTCATTATTCTCAAATAATGATTCAACCCTCAAATCTTGTCATTTGATTGTTTATCCGACCTACTTGTTTCAATAGGAACTTGGATCTCCGTGACCACAACCTTTGAGGTACGTGAGCCATGAGCTTTGTTGTCGCCTCCTAACACTTTTCGGTCGTGAAACTCTGCACATATAGCTAAGGTTCTTTAACCTTATCAAAATTCTATTGTCCTCCTACTTAACTTTTCACGAAAAATTCCTTCTCAAAGAAACTTGACGTTTTAAGTGACAAACACTTTTGTCTCCGATGTTATGGAGGATTACTTAACAGTTATTCAAAATAACATACAAAGACAGGTTCATCCGACTTTGGTTGCACACATCTTTCTTATGCATAGCATACCAATGTTTAAGAAAGGACAACTTGGGTTTTATCCCAAACCATAACCTTATATGGTGTCATTTCAACGGATTATGATGGAGCTCTTTTCAGTGGAAAAACGGTAATCTCTAAAGCTTTTAATCTTTAAAATATAATGGCAGTTTTATAAATTATACCTTTCATCTTACCATGTCAAACAAGGTTTAATTACATATCTCGAACGCTCCATACTCTTATGGTGTTTCGGGAAAATGCAAATCCATGGAACGATTCCTTAAATCTTAGGTATTATGCTAAACTCAGAACTCAAATATCTTCCTTTATGATCTTTATCATAAACTGTTTATATTCTTGTTACAATGATTTTGCACTTCATCTTGAAAGTCTTTTGAACTCTTCAAATATTTCACACTTCATCCTTATTAAGTAAATATTCATATATTCACTCAAATTTTCGAGAAAGCATATGAAGTTGAAATCCATCGCCTTGACTACACATAATGGATTTCATACAACAATATGTACTAGTTCCAATAAGCTAGTCATTCGTTCCTTTCGCCTATGAACGAAGTTTTAATTATCTCTAGGAAAGTTTCACAAGCGTCATTTGATCAAAATCAAATAGACTCCAAAATTCCATCCATATGGAGTTTCTTCATGTTTTCTTTCCAATATAATTTAAACGGCGATGTCATTTCCTAAGTGATCTTTCAATCAATTTGTCTTTCGACATTTTTAGCACTAGTTTTATGGATGTGATTCCTCCAACGAGATTTGCGAATCAACCATCTTTTATGGATTACGGCAATTATTTGAACAACCCTTTTGTTCTCATAATACCTGATAAAACAAATCTTTGAAGGCAAGCTTTGATGTTTAACGAGCAACACAATAACCCTTTATTTTTTTCTCGATGAACATCATCACATATTCTTTTGCTAGTTACTTAGGCCATTGTAGTTCATGAATTGTGTTGTTTCGTATGACGATTCACACCAACAAATTCAGTATCAAATACTTAAGAACCACATTGTTTAACAAGCAAAGAATACAGCCATAACACGTATATCATCTATATACTTAAACTGAATAATTCTAGTCTTTTCTTTTCTGCCATATACTTATGAGATTCTCTTTCAGTATTTCCTTTTCTGTTTGAAAGAATCTATCAACATCAATTAGTGGAGTCATTCATATGACACATAGCCAAAAAACATGTATAGTTAAATACCAATGTCTTTGGACTTGCACTTTGAAGTAGATCACCATCATCAAATGTTTGGTGTTCTTTCAAATTCCTTTATTTAGTAATCTTCTTGGTGTAGTAAACATTTTACCTACATCAAATATTCACCCTTATTATGGATTTATCCATGATCAAGCTACTTTTAGCTTGTAACGGTGAATCGCAAGTATAATCTTGCTCTCCAAAACCTTTTGGAGGATTAGGACAACTAGTGTCTCCAACCTTTTTGCAAATTCTCATCAAATATGAGAACATGACTTTTATATATTATACTCTATCATGTTGCAACTAAAACTTTGTTTCAAATATCACAATATCTTCCACACATCATGGTTTCTGAAACAACTCTTACAGATCCTAGATAACCAAGATATTAAGACAATCCTTTGAATATCAAGAATCGTGGAGTCAAACGTGAGACTTATATTTTATCATTGGAATTGTTACTCTTGTTTTAATACCAATTATTAAACTTCATGGAGTAACTGAACTTCTTGAAAGTTTGCAATAGGACTTTTAAACTTTAGATTAACACTTCAAAACAATACGATACCGTTCAGAAAGTAACTAACCAGAATTTTATAGCTCTATCATCTCAATTATAACTAAGCGCAAGGTGGTAAACGGATGCCAATGACTACAACAACTATGCAAATTCACTTTGATTTAGTTTATGATAAATTGAGTTCTAATTAATAATTAAATTAATCTAGGTGAACTCCCACTCAAAACAATATCCCTCACATTGTTTTAGTGATCACACGAACCAAATCCACCACATCAAAACCGATCATCACGAGAGTTGATGTAGCTTCAATGGCGAACAATCAACATGTTCATCATATTACTATATGACTCATGCTCTACCTTTCGGTAATCCGTGTTCCTGAGGCCATGTCTGTACATGCTAGGCTCGTCAAGATCAAAGCTTAGTTTCCGCATGAGCAAATCTGGCTTGCTCACGTTGTATACACTTGCAGAATCTAACACACCCGATCATTACGTGGTGCTTCGAAACAACAAGCTTTAGCAACGGTGCTAACTAAGGGTGAACACTTTAAGACTTGAAATTCATGTGCATGAGGGATCATCTTATAATGCTACCGTCGTCTACTAAGCAATACAAGATGCATAAAGGATTAACATCACATGCAATTCATAATATGTGATATGATATGGCCTTTCTTCTTTTGTGCTTCCGATCTCCATCTTCCAAAGACGAACATGATCTCCATCATCACCGGCATTGCATCAAGGTCAATGACGCCTCTCCATGGTTGTCGTCCACCGGCTTCAACTATTACAACTACTTTGAATAGACACGCGGGTCTTAACATAAATTAAAGACAACCATATGGCTCCTGCCGGTGACAACTTACAATAAGGAACATTGCATACATCATATATAATCACAATCATGGCCATATCACATCACAACACACCCCTGCAAAACAAAGTTAGACGCCTCTACTTTCTTTGCATATTTTACGTGGTTTGGGGCTTTCAATAAGTGTCGTTCTAACTTACGAACAAGAACCACAACATTGATACTAGTATTGTCAATCACCCGTTGTAAATTGGATCTTAACTATGCTAGGAGAAACAGGCACCCGCAAAGCCACTTATGCAATACAAGTTGCATGTCAAGCGTGGAGCAAGTCTTATGAATGATGTCATGTAAGGTTAGCCCGGGACGCTTCATCCCAACATACCGCAAGATACAAAGTACACAAGAAGCAATCGACAATAAAAGCATCAACGCCCACAATGACCATTGTGTTCTACTCGTGCAACAGATCTACATATAGACACGGCTCGATACATCAGAGGGGTTCGTAGCATGGAAAACAAAAATTTTCTATCGCATACAAACAAACAAGCCAAGATCTATCTACTAGATTGTAGCAACGAGTCGCTTGGAATAACTTACCCTCAAGATTCCAAAGCGGTTAACGAGAGCAGATTCTCGTGGGTGATGTAGTCGACACTTCCGATCTCAAGATCGTAGACGATCCTTCCGCGCCACGCCCGCAGGCCCCCAATCGGTCACATCGCTCGTACTGACGAAGACCTTCCTCTCCTTGTTCCAGCAGCAGCGGAGGTTGTAGCACTCCTCGCGATTCCCAAAGACAACGTGGTACCCAAGTAGAGGGAAATCGCAGGCTTCGCTTAAGCAAGTAGTATGGTGGAGCTTATGAGAGAGGCTATTAGTGGTCTAGTAATTAGACACACCAATTAGAAGGCTCTAAACCAATTAGAAGGCTCTAAACCGCAGGCTAAAGCAATTAGAAGCTCTAAACCAAAACGGCTCTAAACCGGAGGTAGAAGATAGGAACTTGTGTGTTCTAGGAGGGGAGCCCTGCCCCTCCTTATATAGATGGGAGGGGGCTGGCGCGCCAGGGGAGGGAGGGAGTCCCTCCCCAACTCGGCCTAGGGCTGGCCGCCGGCTTGGAGGAGAGAAACTCCTCCTCCAAGTCGGTTCCAACTCCTCTTGCTTGTTTCCACCAGTTTCTTGTTTTAGCCGCTTGACTTTCAAACGACTTTTGACTTTTCTGTTTTAGGATTCAATTTAATCCTTTATTTGGGACAGCAAGAACACTTAGTACATGATGCAATCATTTCAATATGTAATGACACATTCATGTACCCCTCCCCCCCGGAGTGCCGGACAATCCGGAACCTTCTAGAACATTCCCGATGAAAACACCGGAATCATTCCCGAACTCCGAAACGGGACTTTCCTTATATGAATCTTATTCTCCGGACCATTCCGTGTCACCTCGTGATATCCCGGATCCCATCCAAGACTCAACAACATTCGGTCTCTTTCTCATAATACCATAACTACTCAAACAACGTCAATCCTTAAGTGTGTCCCTACGGTTCGTGAATTATGCGGACATGATCGAGACACTTATCCTAACAATAACCAATAGAGGAATCAGTAAATTCATATGGCTCTACATATTTCTACGATTACTTTATGCGATCGAATGAACCACTTACATACGATACCAATTTCCCTTTGTCTCACGATATGTTACTTATCCGAGGTTATGATCAGATCTCTGCATACCTAGTTCAACCTCATCGATAAGTACTCTTTCTCGCCCTGATATGTGATCCCTTGTGACCAAGTCACATGCTTGCAAGCTAATTGGATGACATTCCACCGAGAGGGCCCAGAGTATATCTATCCGCCATATGGATGGACAAATCCCACTCTTGATCCATGTGTTTCAACCAATACTTTCAACACTCAATGCCACCTTCATAGCCACCCGCTACGGTGTGGTGTTTGATGTCATCAAAGCATCCATCCGTAAAGGTGATATGCATGATCTCATGGTCGAAGGAATTAGGTAACTATGTATCGTAAAGCATATAGCAATTGAACTATTGAAATGACTTGATCTTTATGCTACGCTTATCTATAGGAGTATGTCCATCACATCATTCTCCTGATGATATGATCCTGTTGTTAATAACATATCTATGTTCATGATCAGGAAACCATGATCATATATTAACCAACAAGCTAGTTTAACAAGAGGCTTTACTAGGGACTCTTATTTTAGTTTACAAATCACACAAGTATTAATGTTTCCGGTTAATACAATTTTAGCATGGTATGTAAACATTTATCATAAGTGTGAAGATATGATAATAACCACTTTATTATTGCCTCTTGGGCATATCTCCAACAGCATCACCCAACCCCACTATCACACCACCCTCTTCGGCACCCACTTCTGAGGATGATCCGTCTCCTTCCCCACAATTACCCTCCTATGCTATTCCTATTCCAGCACCCACCAATGATCATACTATGCGTACCCGCGGCAAATCTGGTTTTCGTCTACCCTCCAAACGTCTTAATTTTTTTAGCTCAACCCAACCTTTCTCCCATCCCAAAATCCTACAAATCCGCTCTTCTCGATCCTAACTGGTTCGCTGCTATGAAAGAAGAATACCACGCTTTGGTTACCAATGACACATGGCAGCTAGTTCCTCGTCCTTCTAATTCAAACATTTTTTCTGGTAAATGGGTCTTTCGTCAAAATTTTCACTCCGATGGTACTCTCTCTCGCTACAAAGCCCGCTGGGTATGCCGTGGCTATTCTCAACAACAAGGAATTGACTATGATGAAACCTTTTCCCCTTTGTCAAACCAAGCACAATTCGCACCGTTCTTAGCATTGTCGTTTCCTTTTTTTGGCCTATTCATCAACTCGATGTTAAAAACGCCTTTCTTCATGGTTCTCTTCAAGAAACTGTGATGTTAGACTAGACAATGTTGAGTCGGTTTTGATTTGTTACAGTTTGTTTTAGAGTCGGTTTATGTAATCTTGGCCGACAAGTTTTGTACCCTTATATATACTCTGTACCCCTCAAGCAATATTATTATGCAAGTCAATCAACTTTACAATATGAGCATATTTGTGCTGATTTGCGGTCAACCCGAAATTCTGTTACACCACAAAAACAAACATGGTATGTTTAAAATTTTTAACAACTATTTGATCTGGTGATGGAGTTTGTATGATTTGGCCATTTGTTATGGGCATATTCGTGGTTGGGGTTGAATTTGACAACATTCCACTAGGCTGTATACATATAAGAACTTCCTCAAATTAGCTGATAAATCACGTCCTCAATCAATCTTCGCAGTGGCGTAGAAGCACGGTGTGCACCAACATCCGATCTCACCAGCTGTTTGCAATGCTTTTGTGGCGACTTTGTGTGCATAGGGTACACATAGAAACGCTAGCCATATGTCATGACAATTAACACCTGATTTTATTACGAGTTACACTTACTAAAAATATAAGTTGTAAAACAAAATATTTATGCTGGCTTTAATTTGTCAATATTTGGATTGGTTAAGCGAAATTACCTATGCCACTTATGTATTTCAAATTTCAAAAAATTAATGCCTGATCTAGTGTTTCCGCTGTCGTCGCCGCCTCATCGGAGATTGGGATTGAAGGCCGTGGCCGCGCCAGTGAACGCCGCCACCGCTATCGCCTCATCTGACCCGTCGGGTCGAGGAAGAGGCCGGCAAGGTAGAGCACAAGCTGGAGTGGCGGAGAAAGGCTAGAACGGGAGGACAACGCGACGGATGTAGGGGAAGAGCGGGAGGATGGCGCGGCGTAAAGCAGGAGGACGGCGCGGCGGCTGGCGGCGGCAAAAAGGACAAGGAGAAGGGGAGGGGGAGGAGAAGGAGAAGGGGAGAAAAAGGAAAGGAGAAGTAGAAGTAGAAGGGCTGGCATAACATTTTTCCTTTTTGAATTTGGAGATTCTAAAAAATCGGTAAATGATCAGAGATAGTTGCCATCAAATGTAGAATTTCGCATAGATGATTTTTCATATATAAAACTTGTTGATCTAAGGTCTTCTACAAAAGCTATTTCCCTTTTACTGAGACGTAAATATTTGTTTTGCAAAATATATCAAAATTCATGTTTGTTAATTTTCCTAACAACTAAATCACATAACATAACTACATCTCAAAGAATTTTCAAATTTGAAGTTTTTATTATTTTATTTTTTGTAAAACTGAAAAGGACAATCGGGACGTTGAGATCTGTGATGCACCCCATACTGGTGCGCCACTAATAACTTGCATCTTTCTATAATATGGTGACTTATCCGTGGTGCACCATACAGGGATGTGCCGCCACAGCTAAGTCAAGCCATACCTATAAGTATATATATATGGATGATGCTACTTTACCCGTGGCGCACCCCATGGTGATCCGCCACGGACAAGTGGACAACTAGTAGTGGTCCATCTTTTCGTGGTACGCCACTAGTGTTCAACCCATGGATACATGTTTTCCTAGTAGTGTGAGTATCATCATATTTTAATCAGAATATTTGCACTATAACATAAGTCGAGGAAGAGAATGCAAATGACTCAAATGCTTGACTAGGCAAGGTTTAAGGTTCACGGGTCCTCTGTCCGTAAAAAAACATCAACAACATTGAAGACTCCGAAAACAGAGAGGAAGTCCAATTATTTCTTTAATCCCTGGGAAATTAGAAGCACTTGAATTTAATAATAATAATAAAATGTTAGTACTTTTGCAAAAAGATAAAAATAAACTTGACCATCTGAGCTTGCTTTAGAAGAACATATGACTAAGTAAATATATAAGCTCCATCTCGCCTCATTCGAGTCTGCATATTCATGACAGTGTAGAGATGGTTGGTGAATGGCTAGTACATGTTATGATTGTCCTCTTGAAAAGTCCGAGACAGGAATGCTTCAGGGCATCAATATATATATGAGCTCTATATATCGAACAAGTCTACACCACTGCAAATGACAAGATAAAATACTAGTTTATTTGGTTATATGCAACACAAAAAAATTGGTTATGCAAGAAAAAATTGTCAAGATAAAGTATAGTTTATTTGGTTATGCAAGAAAAAATTGCAACCACAAGATGGTAGTGTACAATGTTGATGTTGGTATATATAGAATTGGGAGTCATCGGGAACCACAATGTTTCAAAAAGCTCGAGCGCCGCTAGCGATGCAGAAATATATAGTGTGACTTGGGCAACTTGATGGTTCGGACTGAATTTTACAGCATTTCGGCAGTTTGCATACACGAAGTTCCGGATCATGAATCATAGAGGTTAGAAGACCTTTTGTGAATGGATGGAGATCTACCATTCAATTCACAATTTCAGATCATGTTCTGACTTCTAGACTTCGGATACGTGTGCAGCTTCACGATGCTGGTCTTGACGCTCTCGCACCGCACCGCTACCGGCTGGACCAAGTCCCACGGCCGGAGTACGTCAAGCGGCCACGCTCGCCACAAGCTCTACTCCTGCGTCGCATACCACGCATGCGACCGGTGCGCAATCTCCGACCCGCGCGCACCTAGCTTTCTGTAATATAATCTGCTAAACTAATGCCAAATAATTTTGCATGCAATTTATGTTGATAGAGAATTTCATTATGATTCATTTACAAAAATATTCGTCTCAATTGGATTTATAGAATAATAATTATGATTTAAATACCATTATAGGTGTTTTAAATTCTACAAAATATAGCTTCAATAAAGTTGAAATTTTATTTTGCATAATAATGTTCTTCTCTTTTTTTATGAATCCAACGATATATTATTTTCTAAATTCAGATTAAAATATCAATAGATATGTGTTTTACAAGTTTGACATGCTATTTGCATATTTTATTCTGAAAACTAATAAAACATGAGGGTTGTGAGTTGTAGTTTGACCTCTCCGGCTTCGGCTTTAACTCTTGTTCAGCTCGGTGGGCTGCAACTCCGGTTTAAATCGGCTTTTAGTTTTAGATTGCTTCAAAAGAGAATGGATTCATTGAGACACAATTGTACATCAAACTGAAAAAATTTCAACATGAAAGTTGTAGGAAATCATTTGATCTATCTTTACACCAAAATAATTTAGATTTTAAAAACTGAGTGTGAGTAGATTTTGGATTTACGCCAACAAATCTAAAATATTGGTGGATGAAAAAAGGTGAGGTTTATCGGCAATGAAATATTTCGATGAGATCTACATATTTCGTGTTGAAGACGAAGGCAAAAGACAAAGTTTAGATGGATCAAAGAACAAAATAAGATTCAGGTATTTGTAGTTTAGAGATTTCGAAAAGGAAAAGTGAGATAGCTATGACTCAGTGATTTATATAGAGGTTTATGGTAGTGGAGAGCTAGGGCTTGGAGTACGGAACAAGTAGAAATAAACAAAAATCAATTTAGAGTCCTATATCGAAAGTTATTGATGTATAAATCGAGATAGGTTTAAAAAACAGATTTTGCATGGATTTTAAGGCAAGGTCGGGATCGATCCCTTCCTGTGTGTGGATGCCTCCTGGCGCTCGGATGAGTGGGCTGGCGCAATTTAGATTTGTGTCCTTTTTTATCTCTTATTCTTTTCTGTTTTAGTATTTCTTTTCTATAATTAGCTTGACAACTCTAAATGGAGTGAAACCAGTTTCTAACTTTTTATAAAATGAAACTACACACAAAAAACTTTTACAAAGTAGTCTTGAGAAAAATAAAAAAAATACAAGAATGCCATTATGCATATATAGCATTGTCTAGCTGCTTTAGGAAATTCAAAATATAGTTTTGAAATTAGGATAAATTACAATTTGTTTATAGGACATCACGAAACTTTATTCCTGTTCAACAAAATACAAAAACTTAATTTTCAAATTAAACCTTAATAGATAAAATAGGAAGTTTTAATTTGGGTTTTGACAAAAGATTTTGAATAGGAGTTTTGCGTGATAGTATGATGGAATGCAAATGCATTTTTTTTTGAAATCCAAATTTTAAAATCCTAGGATTTTACATCTTAACTCTGGGATGTTACTTTTTTTTTGAAATACCAATTCAATCATAGTTGCAGCAGAGTGGCGCTCAAGCAGGTTTATTTTGGTGCGTGCTTCTTTGTTTTTGATAGCTTAATTCTGGGAGACAGGAAATTCAGCAATACTATGAACTAACATTGAGTTGACTTGAAGTATTACTGAGCTCAGCAATGCACAAGGGGGATCATGAGGAAAGTGTTCACTCAGTTGTTTAAGATTTTTGTATGGCTCAATCGCTTAAAACTTTTCATTGTTCAAATTCAGAGTTCAAATAAATGCTTGTGTATGCTTTATTCAATGTATGCATCTACATCAATTGAAATGTTAATCTTAAGTAATTATTTGTCTTTGCAAAAGAAATATTGCAGCCACATGGTGTTAGTGTGGGACCGAGAGTCATTGGAAAACACAATATGCCAAACAAGTGAAGTGTATTTTCAAAAGTTGATGGCCTTTCTATGACTCCGCCATCCTTTATTAGGCGTTTTTACTGTTCTAGCTATATTGGATGGCATTTCTGTAGTCACATATACAAACTTCCTCAAAATTAAGTGCATACACCTAGTTGTTGGGCTAATGTTGTGGCGACGGAGCCGAACAAGCATGCGGCTTCGGTTCTTGCAGTTTTCGGCAACCGTACAATCTTGTTGGACATCCATGGCCTATGGGGGTTATACTTATAAAAGTAACTTTTCGTTTAGCGAGATTCTTCTTTTGAAGCCCCTCTCGCATTTATATATCCATATTCTTTACATGCCCATCTCTGTACCCCACCCCTCTATCTCCTTCCCTCTCTCCCTCCCTCCCTCCCTCTCTCTTTCTATCTATCTCCAAAACATGAAATTATCAGATTACATAAAAAATCACATATGGATATTTTTTTTCAAAATGGGGTGTCGCCCCGGCCTCTACATCGATTGTTGCATGAAACCTCATTTATTACTTTTTTGATAGTTGTTTATTACAAAAAGTTTGACCTCATGGATCACATAAGTAGCTACATGAACTAGCCAACGGAAAAAAGATGACAGCAATGAGTGCCTCTGCATCAACATGCTATCCTCCGATAAAAACGCCAGTTGCACTAGTTGTATAAATCATGTGCTATCTTCTCTAGCCGGTTCCACCCAATAACTAGATCTTATTGATGCTCTGTTGCTTGTAGACAAGACCACATACGGATCCAATGTGATGCCAATAGGATAACCTGCATAAAAGATGAAGCATTTGCATTGTTAAAAATATAGTCATTTCTTGTGTTCCATATGGCCCAAAGTATAGAACATACGCCTACACGTATTTGTACTTTATCATTCTTATTGACACCCCTTAACCAATTTCCAAAGAGTTTGGGTAATGCTTGTTGGGGTATTATATTAAAGGCCATATGAACTATTCGCCAAACAATCTTAGCAAGAGGACAAGAAATAAACAAATGTTGAACGTTTCATATTGATCACAAAAACATCTTTTATTCCCTTGCCAATTCCTTTTAGCTAGATTTTCTTTTGTGAGAAGAACCTTGTGTTGTAAGAACCACATACAAATTCTGAATTTTAGTGGAACTTTGATCTTCCATATGTATTTTCTTAGAAATCTAGTATGGTCATACATGTGATCTAGATACAATAACTTAACCATGAGTAAACTAGAGGTTGTGAGTCTCCAAGTGAAAGCATATGTATGTCTGGACAGCCTATATGGATATATTACATGGTAAAAAAAATTAGTGGTGCATAAATTTGGAGAGCCACATTTATATTTTCAGCATTGGGCTGCATCACACATGAACAAACAAATACTTGTTCGGCCATTGCAAGAAAATCACATCTTTCAATATTTAACATACATCAAAAACCATTGCTAACATGATACAAAAATTAAATCTTTCAATATTGAACTATTAATACAAAATCAACCAAATGAACTGTTAATGCAAAATAAGGATCTCTCTCCCCATCCCCCACTCACTTTCTCTGCTCTCCCTCTCTTTGAATAAAAAAGTTACATTCCTTGCATTTCTTAGAAAATAAAAGATCATTATCATCTATTTTCCCATGAAAGTATGAAAAAATGTTACCATATTTTTTTCTTTGTTGCTATGATTTACCATAAAATTAAACTGACAAACATGCATCAAATGTGATTATCTGTTATATGCATATCAGTATGAATAAAACAATCATCATTGAACCAAATATGATGTACTCTAGAAAACATCTCTGAGAATGAGTAACTCATAAGGTATAACAACTTCCATGAAGAAATTGGTTAGATTCTCAACTCATATCATGCACCAAATGAAAAGAAAGAAATGATCATGCTTTTCATGATTTGGTGCATAAGAAACGAAAATTCCCACTTTCCAGATTGTTCAAATCCAACACACACAAAAATATTGTTCAGACCCAAACCCATGCACTTCTTTAAGAAAAGAATATTCAGATCAAAACATATACTCGACATATTTGCAACATTTTTTGACAACAAAAAAGGAAGCACTAGCATTGAAGATGTTTTTTTTGCGAAAAATCCACTGATCTATTAGTAATCATCAACAACAGTACAAAGAGTATAAAAAGTAATAAGCATTAGAAATAGGCCAATGGACCACCTAGCCACGACTATAGACACCAGTACGAGCCAAAGGCGAGCCACTATCCTATCCCTCCATTATAGGAGCCAGACAAAGCTTATCGTAATAGAGATTGTTGTAGTTGGTACACTAGAAGTCGTCATGCTAAGTTGTCAAATAACAAGCGCACTAGAGCAGCAACCATCACCAATGTGAAAAGTTGTAGATCAAAAGACACTAGCCTCACTAACAAAGACGAAAGTTGAAGAGATCAAATAAGGTTTGTTGAAAGCACAACTCCAAGCGTCCTCCGCCAGTGCTAGATACACCATCAGAGCAGTAAAAGGACAAAGAGGATCTTATTCTGACACTAGGATGTAGTCGCTGCCTCACCATCCCGACAAAGACACAAAAGCTCTCTAAAACAAGAAAAGTGAACCCTCCATCGACGAGAGGCCGGGATCCGCCTCCCCCAAAAGGCCTAAGAGGTCCTCGATGGCAGCGCGTACCAGCGGCGACGCCTCGGAGGGGATGTGAACCCTACCCTCCGCTACTGGGTATCACCTAGCCTTTTCTCTCCTCGTACTTTTTCGGTTTGTTGACTAGCATTGAAGATGTTATCGGAAAATAAATTGGAAAACCGTTAAAAATGTTTTATTTGATGTAGTGGAAATTAGGAAGCACACTGAATTAAAGAACACAATTTTTTGTGTTTGTAAAAGGATATAAACAAACTTAATCAACCTAGCTTGCTTTAGAAGAACATATCACTCTTTAAAACAAAGTTTAGAAGGACATATGACTAAGTAAAACATGTGTGCATTGATTGTCCTTATTCTTAATCTGCATGTTAATGGCATAGTGGATATGGTTGCTGAATGGATAGTGTAGGTTATGAGTGTCCTCTTGGAAAGTTTGAGGGAGTAATGCTTCATGATATTTTATATATCTGAGCTCTATATATTCAATACATCTACATCACTTGAAATGTGAAGCTTAATATTTGGTTACATATGCAAGAAAATCTTGCAAGAGCAAGACATGCTATAATATGACGTTAGTGTAGAATTGGAAGTCATTGGGAAACACAAATTTTCAAATGGGCAATGTATCCTTGGCTATAGTGATATATACTGTATGACTTGGCCATCTGTTATTGGGAACCTTTACGGGGCTGCATTTTACAACACTTCTTGACCAAGTCCAAGACTAACTGTTCGCGGGGATGGACAGCGCCGGCACCACCATCATCCAAGGCCACAACGCAGGAAGGCAATGCTAACCCGACAATGCAGCTTGAGCGCCAACTCTCATACTACGGCCTAGGGTTGCATGCGGGGCGGGCTTGCGGGCAGGTGCTTTGCGTAGCTCACGTGTAGGTAGTACAAATTGAAGATAAATTCTAATCACTGCATGTTGTATACTTTGTACTATCGATCTCCTTTTGCGGGCTGAAGCGGGCCCCGCGCTTGCAACCCTACTACGGCCTCAGCTGCACTCTGTTTTGTACACTCTCTACATCCTCTGCAGGACCTCGGGTGGCACTATCCCTTTGGGGATTATCCCCTCTAATCCCTACTAAGACACCTTTGGGTACCAAACAAGGCCTGAGGGGGATAGACAGGAGCGCGCTGCATGCATGATGGAGCGTGGAGCGTCGAGCTGCGGCTGGAGGAGTGCGTTCAAGGCCACTCACTCTAGAGCTGGGTTGATGGAAGAGGAAGCAGACTACATGTAATAGAAATGGCTAAGGATTTACAAAAACTGATATCGGCCAAAACAGCCAAACCGACTAGTGATAGCTTAGTTCATTTTCCTTCACATATCAAAGCCAAACATTGGTGCTAATACAAAATTTTGAACTAGCAGAAATCATCCAGACGGTATTTTCACAGGTTTGGAAATGGCTGACGAGCGGACTGACGACATTCCCATCATTCTACATACACAACAATTGTATGCCATTGAACAAGTTCTAAGTTTTGGAATAATTCTCTATTCTTTATAATTTTTCGGTATATCGGAGTTGAACATTAAAGTTCCTTTACAAAGATACATGAATGTTGAACATCTTGCTATATTATTAAAGAATGTTTTTTCTGACAAGCGCATGTGCCCATGGAATTAGTCTCATACGGCGGTTGGCGCCAGATCCCGTCCCTACAGGGGCTGAAGAGTCAAAGTCATGCATGCATATATGGAATGTTTTTATGATTAGGTAATTCAAATAAATTATCGCTTAAACCATTGATCCGATTTTTGATCTATTTTTTACCATGGTCATCTCGATGAGAATTTTTTTTAAAAACAATCCCATCTTAATATGTTTTGATAACAACAAAAAACCATCCCTAGTTGTTAGGTTAAATTAACGCAACTACCATGTTAGTAGTTTTTTTAACCTTGCCATGTTAGTAGTTAATAGTTAATAGATAATTTTACATGTGGTTTTTGTATGAAAAATGATATGCATGTTTAGATAAATTATTCAATTCACTCTATTTTTTCGAAAACTAGGTAATTTTTAACCTGGTAACCTACTTGACTTTTACCTGATGACCAGGTGACTGTAATCTAGTAACTAGGTTTGAAAAACAGTTGTCACAATAATAAGCATAGTACTACCTAGTCTAGGGCACATTCCCTAGCTAGCAAAGTCCATTAAACAATAAGAATATTTATTACCTGCACAGAACTCTAATTCTGAACTTTACAATAAAAACAATGTGTGTATCAGCTGATGCAGAGGATGAGGCTATTCTCCCGTTTTCAAAAAAAGGTCTAGACACTCTAGAGAACAAGTGACGAATTATGTCATATTACATAGGGTTCATAATATTCAAACTATGTTCCTAAGTTTGCTAACTGAAGTGCATAGTACATTTGTTCCTTTTTTTGTCGCAAGGAGTCTAAACAAACGAGAGGCAATGCAATATGGAATTATAGATCATGGAAACCACATTGTTAAGTCATTTTTTGACAAAGGGATTATATTAATATCGTAAAGATACTAATTACACACATTTTATGCACCAACAAGATGCCCAAAGACATCGGGAGTGCACACATCTAAGAAAAAAAAAAGACATAAAAGAAAATAAAGACCCTGTCGCGGTGTACAACCACTCACAATAGAAGCACTCTAAACACCACCGAATACAACACCCATACTACAAACTAGGCTCTCCAACATCAACGCCTCCAGAAATGAAACAATGCACAAGCATTATCGTCAACTGATCGAAGATCTTGGATTTTCACCCCGGAAAAAGACAGAGTATCCAAGACGATACCTTCAACAAGATCATTGTCAATTACAACCAATGACGGCTGTACTTTGGGTTTTCACCCTGAAAATCATGGCTCGTTAATTAATGAACACCACCAAAGATGCAGCCCACTTGTGTTTCCACCCCTTCTTGCGACGGGTGCTGCTATAACTCGCTGAGCAACTGACACATCTGGAGCACCTATGCCTGGGTGTGCTTTCCGCAATGAAACCATCCAACATCATACCATTCTATCACACCTAGGAGATCCATTACTTTATAGTTGTTTTCATTATAACAAAACATATATTTTCATAATAGAATCAATCATGCCTGTGTATCACAGCATAGCATAATACCTTAAAGGAATTCAAGTCATGGAAATATGGAAATCATGTGTGGCATCCCGCAAAACCACTACTAGAAAATCGCGTTGAATTTGTGCATTGCATCGTCATCATCATGCATTGTTTGTCAAAACTATTTTTCGCAACGCCCGATTTGTTTTCCAAACGCCTCATCCTAATTCAACTATGAAAACCGGGTCCCCGGAATATTTTGTTTTGGCCGCTATCGGTTTGCACACGGCCCGTTTAAATCAAATAAAAAGTTTAGTTGTTTTTAGTGGGGGCAGTCGAACGGGCCAGATCGACCCGAACGACCACCCCCAGGTTTTTAAATCGGTCCAACCTGCTAGCCCCATCTAATCCTAAACCCACCTAAAAATCTACCCACCCTACCTGGCCACATCACTCCCACCAATCCCACCACGCCATCTCAGCTTCCCCCTCTTCCCCTCCAATCCTAACATGACACATCACCCCAACCCCCCTCTTTTCTCTCTCTCCTCCCCCCACTCATATCTCTCTCTCACCCACGCTGCACACACTACACCCCCACAGGCCACATGCGCGCCCCCAACCCCCCCCGCCACTGGCCCCTGTGGCCCCACCACGTCCCAGTTCCACTTTCCCCCACCAACCGCCACCCGGACCCACGCCTGGCCCCACACGCGACCACGCACGCTGCCCCGACCCCATCGTCCTCCTCCGTCCCTCCAAGGCCCCATCTCCGAAGCTCCCTATCGCCGCCGCTTCTTCCCCACGCCCCCATCGAGCTCGCCACAGCACCTCCTGTGCCACCGCAACCTCTCCGACTCGCTGGCCTCCGACCTCGCCACGGACGCCGCCAACCTCCTCCTCCGGCCCGACCGCCTCCTCGCTGCGCCGCTCTAAGCCCCGACGCCGCCTCAGCCCGCCCGCGCCAGAGCCTCCCTAGCCGCCGCTCCCTCCTGCGTCGCCCACGCTCCACCGCCCGGCTGGCCGCTGCCGAGGCCGAGCACGCCCACCCGCCGCCGCCTCTCCTCTCTGGCAGGCCCCGCCATCCCGCCGCCTTCCTCGGTTGCTTGCCGCCATGCCCCTTCCACCGCCCACGCCCACCGCCGTTGCCGCCTCACCGCGCCGTCGCCGCCCGACCTCTCCCGGCGTCCCCTCCGACGAAGCGCCAGCTAGGCCGCCAGAGCCTCGCCGACCAGAGCCCCGCGGCCTCCACCAGCTCCGTTGGCCCGACCTCGCCGTCCAGCGTCGGCCTCGCCCGTCTTTCGCCGCGAGCCCGCCGACCGATCGGCCGTCCCTGGAAACTTCCTCGCCGTGAACCGCCAAGATCGTCCCCGTTGGTGCCACTCGAGATCGGCAACGACAACGGTCGTCGAGAACCCCAAGAACTCCTGCACCGATCTGTTGACCAAGCTCCCGACGCCCGATCCCGGTGATTCAAGGGCCACGCCAGGACCCGAACCTGAAGAAACCCCAAGATTGCCATGGATCGGAACAAGTACCACAACGCCAACGACAAGAGGCCGAACAAGATCTTCGACACGGAAGCCAGGATCGCCAACCCGGAACACCGAGTGCCGACACGAAACCCAGAGACCCAGCCTCGACACCCCGAACCCGGTGCCGCGTCAAGATCGCCTTCTCGGACCCCGGACGCCAAGGCCTCCTTCACGGATTCCGATGATCGAGGCCGAAGATCCTGGAACTACAAGCTCTTCCTCACGGAATCAAGACCGATCCGGACCTGATGGCGAACCTCAAGACCGCTTTCCGAACCGGACGATAAGAACATCGACGCAGAATCGAGTACTTCATCCCGAATGCCACGACCGCCGACATGACCGAAGACATGAGCGACAAGAACGCCGACTGAAGAACCCGACGCGCCCCGACGCTGACACAAGTTCTGCCCCGGACATCGAGACCCCGATGCGACAAGATCTGCCCCGTGACCGAGAACGCTTCCGCCGAACCCCGTACCCCAGCTCCGTCGAACCCTGTCGAACCCCGAACCCCGGAACCCAAGATCGTCGAGACCCCTCAACGTGTGAACCTCTTCCCGAAACCCTAATTTCATAACATAATATAATTGTTGCACATCAAATCATTCATCTCGCATGCATATCACATGGTTTGGGGGCCTTATGCCGATTCACCTAATAATTAAATATGGGGCCCATATGCGGGCAAATCCAACCTTATATTGGCCTCATTTAAACATGTGTAGCGAACCGGCTCCATCTGTTGACTTGCTAAACCACATTTAATATGCGGGGGTTTAAACAACTTGAACCATCTAATATTGTCGGAACCCCCGGTTCCGCTTAATTTGACCTAATTGCATTGCACCTTTTGCCATGCCATCCATCATGCATGCATCATGCCGATCTTCTGCCGTGTATTAAATATTGCATCCGGTGTTTCTTCTAGTGTTTTGCTTCTTCGCGGATAAGGCCGTTGAGTTGATGTGAGCTTCGCCCCGATCTCCGGTTGAACCCTTCGACATGTTTTCAGGCGAGCATCTCCCCCTTTCTACCTATCTTACTTTTATAGTATTTACTTCCCTCCTGTTGATCTTTGCTATCTGTGTTGCGATGCTCTAGTTTTCGTTCCCGTGTTATCCCTCGCAGCCATATGCAGCCTTGGACACATCCTAATACCTGTTGTTTGGTAGATAGCTGGACCAGCGTCGTGAGTCGCTTGCTCAACTGTTTTGCTTGTCGGCTAGTACCACCTTGTTGGAGAATTGCCGCATGTTGACGTTGGAGATGATCATGGTTTACTTATTGTTCACTTTACTTTCTGTTTAACAACTAAAATTGAATTAAGCAGAGGCATCGGTGGGTGATAGGTAAGATTTGGTTTCCGAGCCCACTTGTGTCCCGTGGGACCGAGTTCTTGACACTGTTCGAGATCGAGCGCTAACCACAGGTGGGGAGATATGGGCCCCCCATTGATAATTACCTGATTTCAAAGTATTGTACTGGGGGCCACAAGTAGTTTGGGGCTTTATTACTATCCTGTACTTATGCCATGCTTTACTGCTTTATTTACGATTGTGCGAGTCGCACCTTTGTCTTTTTTGAAGCGGAATGTTTTTCGCGGTGTCCGATCCCGATTGGGGACTGCTGTCGTTCACAGCCATTGACGCAAACCCCGAGTCCGTCTCGAGACCGGCCGACTTCGTTGCGGTGTACTTAGTGGGTGGCCCCCGATTGCTTGCTTTGGGTGCAGGGCGTCGTGACTTAGGCCCGCCGACATACCGATGGGTGTATGTTAACCGATCGGCAAAAGGGTCAAGTGCTGTGGATACTTTGGTGCACCCCTGCAGGGTTAAATCTTTTCGAGAAGCCGTGTCCGCGGTTATGGACGACTTGGAGCACAGTGTCTGATCATAGACAACTATAACTAAAGTTTACTGTTTTAAATTGACTTGTTTCCGATATGACTAGTAACCAGCTTCACTACAACGGAATGGCTAAGTAAAAGAACCAACAACTGCAGGGTTTTGGGTTTATCTCATGATAATTGTATCTGACTAGTAAGTGTTGCCACTATAACGGAATGACTAACTAAAAGAGCCCACTGCTTATTTTATCAGGATGAATATCTAAACTTGACTAGTAAAGTGCCACAACTATAACTGAATAATTAAAACTGCCAACTGTGTGCGTTCCTTGGTTGACTTCCTCGTTTGGTCTCGAGGGGGAAACATCAGGATGGGTTTGTTTGGTGGTAGCTTCAGGTTGGATCCGAATAGGTCTTTCTCACCCCTCTCTGATAGCCGCTATTTGTATCGAGTCTCTATAGGTTGTTTAGTGCTTGCTGCCGCTGCCGCTCAGTCCACCATACCTATGTAGGCGAGGACCGCCGAATTCTAGCCTCGCCGTGTACTGGCCTCAGTACTGACGCTCCTTCTTTTCCTTTGCCTTTGTCGGCGCCCCTTTTGTTTAAGCAGGTTTTGAGATCGACGCCGTTAGCAGGGTTACCCTTCCGGCTTGGCCTGGGCAGGGTTATGGACGCCATTGGTTATTCTTCAGGGCTCTTAGCCCCATTTGCATCTTGTCCGTAGTCGGACGCTCTATCGTTTTCAAGGTGATTTGGATCTTTGTACCGTATATTTGTACTCTTGACTCTTTGAGTCGCTGTTGTATATATCTGTTCTGTGGGTCCCATCGAGGACTATTGTGTAATGTTATTACTTTGTTTTTCCACCCGCACGAAAGTGCCTGGTGGGCACCTTCGAATCGTTTCTATGCGGGTTTGGCGAATTTTGCTAAACTTTCATAGGGTCGATTCTGAGGGTGTTACAGAGTGGTATCAGAGCTCAGCAGTTGCGATACCCCACAAGTCCAGCCTGTAGGATAACCTAGCTGACGGCCGAAGTAGAGTGTCAAAAACTATCTTTGCAAAACCGGTTGGATAGTTCTGGTTAGGTCTGATTTTACTCCTTACCCCACTGCTGTTCTCCTCTTACCCCTACGTGTTTGAATCCACTCTCGTCTCTTTCTTCGAGTCCAGGAATTCTCGTGGTTGGGTTTCCGTCGTACCTTTAGGGTTTCGCTTCCTCCTTTGGTAACGGTGTTCTACCATCCGGTGTTCAAGCTGCCAGATGAATCCGTCTACGGTGTTACCATCCTGTATTCCTTGTTTGTTCCTTCCGGTGTTTTCCGACGCGACGACATCCTCTACGCCAGATCCGATGCAGAGTCCGCATCACTCCTTGTTTCCGAACCTCGTTTGACGAGATCTTCAGTCTGAATCCTGAGAGTTGGTTGCATAGTCTGTCTATTCGTGTACAGGGTAATGCTTTGAGTGCGGGATGGAGTCGCGACCATACCACTACTCTTATCATTCGCTTATGTACATTGAATGGTGGATCGATGCAATTTACTCCTTCCGCTGAAGTAGAGGTGGCCTTACCTTTAACTTCGTCCGTTGTTTATCCGGAGTGCTCTCTCGACGATCAGGAACAACGACCTCTTGTTAGTGGTGTCGCGAGGATCTACACGAAGCGCGAAGGATCAGACGCCGACCCTCCTTCCGGTATCATGAGGCGGATCTCGAGGGCGAGATCCATTGTTAGTGGTGTCGAATTGTGGCATCCCGCAAAACCACTACTAGAAAATCGCGTTGAATTTGTGCATTGCATCGTCATCATCATGCATTGTTTGTCAAAACTATTTTTCGCAACGCCCGATTTGTTTTCCAAACGCCTCATCCTAATTCAACTATGAAAACCGGGTCCCCGGAATATTTTGTTTTGGCCGCTATCGGTTTGCACACGGCCCGTTTAAATCAAATAAAAAGTTTAGTTGTTTTTAGTGGGGGCAGTCGAACGGGCCAGATCGACCCGAACGACCACCCCCAGGTTTTTAAATCGGTCCAACCTGCTAGCCCCATCTAATCCTAAACCCACCTAAAAATCTACCCACCCTACCTGGCCACATCACTCCCACCAATCCCACCACGCCATCTCAGCTTCCCCCTCTTCCCCTCCAATCCTAACATGACACATCACCCCAACCCCCCTCTTTTCTCTCTCTCCTCCCCCCACTCATATCTCTCTCTCACCCACGCTGCACACACTACACCCCCACAGGCCACATGCGCGCGCGCCCCCCAACCCCCGCCACAGGCCCGCCCAGGCCCCTACAGTCCAGTTCCACTTTCCCCCCCACCAACCGCTCACCCGGACCCACGCCCTGGCCCCACACACGCGACCACGCACGCGCTGCCCCGACCCCATCGTCCTCCTCCGTCCCCCTCCGCGCCCCCATCTCCGCAAGCTCCCCATCGCCGCCCCCGCTCTTCCCCACGCCCCATCGAGGCTCGCCACAGCGCACCTCCCAGCCACCCCGCAACCTCTCCGCCCACCTGCCTGACCTCCGACCTCGCCGGCCGCCAACCTCGCCAAGCTCCTCCTCGGCCCGACCGCCTCCTCGCCGTGCGCCTCTCGCCCCAAGCCCCAGCCGCCCGCCCACCGCCTCGGCCCGGCGCCGCTGCTGCCGAGGCCGAGCACGCCCACCCGCCTCGCCGCAGCCCTCCTCTCGGCAGGCCCGCCATCCCCGCCGCTTCTCGCAGCGCCGCGCGCCTCCACCGCCCACGCCCACCGCCGCGCCGCCGCTCACCGGGCGCCGCTCGCTTCGCCTCGACCTCCGTCCCCTCCCCTCCGACGAAGCGCCCGCTAGGCCGCCAGAGCCCGACCAGAGCCGCGCCTCCACCAGCTCCGTTGGCCGACCTCGCCCGTTCAAGGCTGGCTCGCCTCGCGTTTCGCCCGGAGCCCGGCCCGACCCGACCGCGCCGTCCCTGGAAACTTCCTCGCCGTGAACCGCCAAGATCGTCCCCGTTGGTGCCACTCGAGATCGGCAACGACAACGGTCGTCGAGAACCCCAAGAACTCCTGCACGATTCTGCTGACCAAGCTCCCCGACGATCCCGGTGATTCAAGGGCCACGCCAGACCAACTCAAGAAACCCCAAGATTGCCATGGATCGGAACAAGTACCACAACGCCAACGACAAGAGGCCGAACAAGATCTTCGACACGGAAGCCAGGATCGCCAACCCGGAACACCGAGTGCGCCGACACGAAACCCAGAGACCCAGCCTCGACACCCCGAACCCGGTGCCGCGTCAAGATCGCCTTCTCGGACCCCGGACGCCAAGGCCTCCTTCACGGATTCCGATGATCGAGGCCGAAGATCCTGGAACTACAAGCTCTTCCTCACGGAATCCGAAGACCCTGATCCGCGGACCTGATGGCGAACCCTGAAGACCGTTTCCGAACCCGGACGATAAGAACATCGACGCAGAACGACGAGTACTTCATCCCGAATGCCACGACCGCCGACATGACCCGAAGACCGCGAGCGCGACAAGAACGCCCCGACCAGAAGAACCCGACGCGCCCCGACGCTGACACAAGTTCTGCCCCGGACATCGAGACCCCGACAAGATCTGCCTGGACCGAGAACGCTTCCGCCAACCCCTGCACTCCCGCTCAACTCGCCGAACCCCGAACCCCGGAACCCAAGATCGTCGAGACCCCTCAACGTGTGAACCTCTTCCCGAAACCCTAATTTCATAACATAATATAATTGTTGCACATCAAATCATTCATCTCGCATGCATATCACGTGGTTTGGGGGCCTTATGCCGATTCACCTAATAATTAAATATGGGGCCCATATGCGGCAAATCCAACCTTATATTGGCCTCATTTAAACATGTGTAGCGAACCGCTCCATCTGTTGACTTGCTAAACCACATTTAATATGCGGGGTTTAAACAACTTGAACCATCTATTGTCGGAACCCCCGCTTAATTTGACCTAATTGCATTGCACCTTTTGCCATGCCATCCATCATGCATGCATCATGCCGATCTTCTGCCGTGTATTAAATATTGCATCCGGTGTTTCTCCTAGTGTTTTGCTTCTTCGCGGATAAGGCCGTTGAGTTGATGTGAGCTTCGCCCCGATCTCCGGTTGAACCCTTCGACATGTTTTCAGGCGAGCATCTCCCCCTTTCTACCTATCTTACTTTTATAGTATTTACTTCCCTCCTGTTGATCTTTGCTATCTGTGTTGCGATGCTCTAGTTTTCGTTCCCGTGTTATCCCTCGCAGCCATATACAGCCTTGGACACATCCTAATACCTGTTGTTTGGTAGATAGCTGGACCCGCGTGTCGTAGTCGCTTGCTCAACTGTTTTGCTTGTCGGCTAGTACCACCCTTGTTGGAGAATTGCCGCATGTTGACGTTGGAGATGATCATGGTTTACTTATTGTTCACTTTACTTTCTGTTTAACAACTAAAATTGAATTAAGCAGAGGCATCGGTGGGTGATAGGTAAGATTTGGTTTCCGACCGCCCACTTGTGTCCCGTAGGACCCGAGTTCTTGACACCTGTTCCGAGATCGAGCGCGCTAACCACAGGTGGGGAGATATGGGCCCCCCATTGATAATTACCTGATTTCAAAGTATTGTACTGGGGGCCACAAGTAGTTTGGGGCTTTATTACTATCCTGTACTTATGCCATGCTTTACTGCTTTATTTACGATTGTGCGAGGTACTGCACACTGTACTGTTTTGGAAGCGGAATGTTTTCGCGGTGTCGACAGTCCCCGATTGGGGACCTGCTGCTCACGTTCACAGACGCAAACCCCGAGTCCGTCTCGAGACCGGCCGACTTGCTATGGTGTACTTAGTGGGTGGCCCCAGTGCTTGCTTTGGGTCTGGGAACGCCGTGACTTAGGCCCCCGACATACCGATGGGTGTATGTTAACCGATCCGCAAAAGGGTCAAGTGCTGTGGATACTTTGGTGCACCTCAGGGTTAAATCTTTTCGAGAAGCCGTCCGCGTTATGGACGACTTGGAGCACAGTGTCTGATCATAGACAACTATAACTAAAGTTTACTGTTTTAAATTGACTTGTTTCCGATATGACTAGTAACCAGCTTCACTACAACGGAATGGCTAAGTAAAAGAACCAACAACTGCAGGGTTTTGGGTTTATCTCATGATAATTGTATCTGACTAGTAAGTGTTGCCACTATAACGGAATGACTAACTAAAAGAGCCCACTGCTTATTTTATCAGGATGAATATCTAAACTTGACTAGTAAAGTGCCACAACTATAATCAATAAAACTGCCAACTGTGTGCGTTCCTTGGTTGACTTCCTCGTTTGGTCTCGAGGGGGAAACATCAGGATGGGTTTGTTTGGTGGTAGCTTCAGGTTGGATCCGAATAGGTCTTTCTCACCCCTCTCTGATAGCCGCTATTTGTATCGAGTCTCTATAGGTTGTTTAGTGCTTGCTGCCGCTGCCGCTCAGTCCACCATACCTATGTAGGCGAGGACCGCCGAATTCTAGCCTCGCTGCATCGGCCTCGATCGACGCTCCTTCTTTTCCTTTGCCCTTTGTCGGCACCCCTTTGTTTAAGCAGGTTTTGAGATCGACGCCATAGCGAGGTTACCCTTCCGGCTTGGCCTGGGCAGGGTTATGGACGCCATTGGTTATTCTTCAGGGCTCTTAGCCCCATTTGCATCTTGTCCGTAGTCGGACGCTCTATCGTTTTCAAGGTGATTTGGATCTTTGTACCGTATATTTGTACTCTTGACCCTCTGAGTCGCTGTTGTATATATCTGTTCTGTGGGTCCCATCGAGGACTGTTGTGTAATGTTATTACTTTGTTTTTCCACCCGCACGAAAGTGCCTGGTGGGCACCTTCGAATCGTTTCTATGCGGGTTTGGCGAATTTTGCTAAACTTGCATAGGGTCGATTCTGAGGGTGTTACATCATGCCTGTGTGTCACAGCATAACATAATAGCAAAAAATCCTACACATGCAAGCTCTACTAAAAATCATACTACATGCATAAAAATAGTGAGACATTTATGATAGGTCTACTTTCCTTTGTTATAGTCAGTTTGATAATCCTCACAATTTCTATGGTTGCACTCGTACACTCATAGTAGCTGCACTCCTCAAACTCTAAAATTTGAAATAAAGGCACACCAAACACACTGTTCAAAACATTGGAAACTTGCAACAACACAATAAAACAATAATAAACAAATGCATGCATGATGACTTAATAAGTCAGAAGGTTATATTTAGTTCTATGGACATTAATATATCGGTTGATGCGTATGGAAAACATTAATACATAAAACAATTTATTAAAACCAAACTAATTTAAATAGGGTTTAGTTACTTTAGTTCAAATTAGAGCCCGTAGAAATTGGAATCACTTAAAAATAGTTTATAGATCTTTTTCTATGATATAAATATTATTTGAATAAGTTTAGGCTTTCTACAATATAATCTATTAAATAGTTTCAAATAATTTTCCGTGCAATTTATGTCGATGGGGAATTTCATTTTATTTTATTTACAAAAAGATTCATCTCAATTGAATTTACATAATAATAATTATGATTTAAATCCCATTATAGGTGTTTTAAATTCCAGAAAATATACCTTCGATAAAGTTGAAATTTTTTCACAGAGTAATGTTCTTATCTTTTTTGTGAATCCAATGGTATATTATTTTCTAAATTTGGATTAACAAATTAATAGATATGTTTTTTACAATTTTGACATGGTATTTGCATATTGTATTCCAAAAATTAATAAAACAGGAGGGTTGCAAGTTGTAGTTGGACTTCTCGAGCTTTGGATTCAACTCTGGTTCGGCTCACTGGGCTCCAACTGCGGTTTAAATCTACTTTAGTTTCGGATTGCTTCAAAAGAGAATTGGATTCATTCAGACAAAACTGTAAATCAAACTCAAAAGATTTCAACATGAAAGTCGAGGTAAATCATTAGATCTACCTTCACACCAAAAGAATTTGGATTTCAAAAAACGAGTGTAAGTAGATCTTGGATTTACGTCACCGGATCTGAAATATCGTGACACAAAATTCTCCAACTATGGTGGATGAAAAGAGGTGAGATTTATCAGAATTACAAGATTTCTATGAGATCTACGTCTTTCATGTCGAAGTCGATGGAAAAAGACAAAGTTTAGATGGATTAAAGAACAAAATAAGTTTCAGGTATTTGTAGTTTAGAGATTTCGAAAGGAAAGTGAGATAGCTGCGACTCGGTGATTTATAAAGTGGTTTATGACAATGGAGAGCTAGAGTTTGGAGTATGGAACAAGTAGAAACAAACGAAAGTCAATTTAGAGTTCTATATCGAAAGTTATTGATGCATAAAATGAGATGGGTTTAAAAATAGATTTTGGACGGATTTTAAGGCAAGGTTGGGATTTGTTTCCTTTTTCTTTTCTTTTTTGTTGTAGTATTTATTTTCTATAATTAGTTTGACAACTCTAAATGGAGTGAAACAAGTTTCTAAATTTTCATAAAATCAAAATACACACAAAAGACTTATAATAAAATAGTTTTGAGCAAAATAAAAAAAATACAAGAATGACATTATGCATATATAGCATTGTATGGCTACTTTAGGAAATTCAAAATATAGTTTTTAAATGAGGATAAATTCCAATTTGTTTTTAGGACATTAGGGAAACTTTATTCTTGTCCAACAAAATACAAAAATTTATTTTTAAAAAGACCCTTAATAGATAAAATAGGGAGTTTTAATTTGGGTTTTGACAAAGGATTTTGGATAAGAGTTTTGCGTGATAGTACGATAGAATGCAAATGCATTTTTTTGATAATACCAATTTCAAAATCATGGGATGTTACATCTTCACTTCTCCCCAAAAAAGAGTGTCTCAATTCTAGAATAGTTTGGAAAATAAAAATATGTTCAAGAAATCCTAGGATTTTGAATGGCTCGCCGTGAAGAAGAAGAAGCCAACTCGGTCAGTGCTCCGCCGAGCGACACATTGGCTAGGCGAACAAGATGGGTTATCTCTCATGGGACCCTCTTGTCTCGGGTGTTTTTGGGAGCTACACTATTTTCAAATGTCCTTGCCAGGTGATTTCGTGAGGGTGTTCGGTGCTCCTAGCCAGCTGGTTCTTGGTTCTTGCTCCTTACTTCTAGGTTCTAGGATATGGGGGTGCCCCCTCCATGACATACTGCCCGGAGGAAATGGTTATTGGATTTTTCTTCAGTAGCGTCATATCTCATCATATGAGCATATTTCTGTTGACTTGGGGTCAACCCAAAATTCCGTTTCACCACAATTGAAAACGTGGTGTGTTTAAAAAATTGAACAACTATTTGAGCAGGTGATGGAATTTATATGACATGGCCATTTGTTATGGGCATCTTCGTGGTTGGGGTTGAATTTGACAACATTCCACCAGGCTCCATACATATACGAACTTCCTCAAATTAGCTGATAAATCACGTCCTCAGGCAATCGTCGCAGCAGCTTACAAGGACGACGTGCACCAACAGCGGAGCTCACCAGCTGCTTGCAATGCTTTTGTGGTGACTTTGTGTTGCATAGGGAACACACGGAAACGCTAGCCATATGTCACGACATTTTGTACCTGATTTTATTACGAGTTACACTTACTAAAAACATAAGTTATAAAACAAAATGTTTATGCAGGCTTTAATTTGTCAATATTTGGATTGGTTAAGTGAAATGAGTGTCATCAGATTTTGATCAAAAAATTTGCACTATAACATATGTTGAAGGACAAAATGCAAATGACTCAAATGTAGGACTAGGCCAGGATTAAGGTTCACGGGTCTTCTGTCCGTAAAAAAAATCAACTAAATTGAAGACTCTGAAAACAGAGAGGAAGTCCACATATTTCCTTGATCCCTGGGAAATTTGAAGCACTTGAATTTAATAATAATAATAAAATGTTAGTACTTTTGCAAAAAGATATAAATAAACTTGACCATCTGAACTTGCTTTAGAAGAACATATGACTAAGTAAATATATAAGCTCCATCTCGCCTCATTCGAGTCTGCATATTCACGACAGTGTAGAGATGGTTGGTGAATGGCTAGTACAGTTATGATTGTCCTCTTGAAAGTCTGAGACAGGAATGCTTCAGGGCATCAATACATATATGAGCTCTATATATCGAACAAGTCTACACCACTGCAAATGTCAAGATAAGTAGTTTATTTTGTTCTTATGCAAGAAAACATTGCAACCACATGATGGTAGTGTACGATGTTGATGTTGGTGTAGAATTGGGAGTCATCGGAAACCACGGCGTTTCAAAAAGCTCGAGCCCCGGTAGCCTGGATGAAATATATGGTGTGACCTGGGTACCTTCACTGTTCGGACTGCATTTTACAGCATTTCGGCCGTTTGCATACACAAAATTCTAGAGAATGAATCACACACCTTACATGATCTTTCGTGAATGGATGGAGATCTACCATTCAATTAAGAATCTCAGATCATGTTCTGACTTTTGGACTTCGGAGTTCGGATGGATCCTTTTGGACTCGGTCTAGCCACACCATTGCAGTATGAATTCAGGCAGTTGTTCGGATTGAGCAGGAACCAAGCAGACTAAATGCAATCAAAATGACACAGACCGTCAAAGAGCAACATATATTGCGGTCGTTCTACTTATCTATTATAAACTAAAAGCAATATAAGGGTGTTTTTCGAGACACCACGTTAATCCACATCATCTCAATTATTTTTTATAGTTAGATCTAAAATTTGTGGCTATGATTTACCAATATAATTAGGTTCATAATTCATTACGTAACCCATTGGACATGGCACGGAATATATTAGATGTGTCAGCTGCTCACCAAGATTTAACAACAGAATCAGGGACTTAATTAATTACATAACACATCGTACGTGGCCGGGAACATATTAGATACGTGGAGTTAGATATATGTACCACAACTTAAATCCCTTAAATCATGGAGTCTGTTTGAAGAAATTGACCCCCGGCCGACCACCTCGATCATGATCTTTACAGAAAAGGAAAAAATTGGGATACACCATATTTGCAAAAAGAATTGAGGAGTTCGTGCTTTTGTTATGTCTCACATGGTAGATCGACAAATAAAAGATGAGGAAGGGTCACATGGACCAGCGTGCACATCTGTTTTTTTTTAGCCGTGGATGCACGTACTTTACATTAAATATTAACAGATGAAACTAGCGCGACTAGGGTATGTGTTTGTCGAGACTGGCAACTACTTAATAACCAATTGTTCTAGAAGATCAATGAAACTCATGGATGAGTGTTTCTTGATCAGCGACATGCCTCAAGAGTTTATTCAATTGCAACTCTGCAACCTCCTTTCCATGTCCAATAACATGCTAGGCAAGATCAACCTTTGTTATTCAGGTCATCACGAGACACTACATAATGTTATTGCCTTCTCCTATGCTTATCGGCTTATGAGAAACCAAAGTAAGAGACCATAGCTATCAGAACAATGATCAGAGTTTCAATTTCAGAAGTTGTTCTTGAATTTTGCAGTATGTTATCTACAAACTAAACAATTTTGGGTCTAAACCATTTGGTTCTTATGAAACTAGCTATTGTGTTTGTTAGTGTTTTTTCGAAAAGGGGAAGCATAGGAAGACATATATCACGTTATTAATGAAGGAGATTTTACAAAATTACAGATATTGGTGACACAAACTCTCCATAAAGACAAAACATGTAAAAAGAAATAATATGTATCTCCTTCGGGTCATCATGTGAAGCATCGATCAGAAGGCCATCTATATGAGATGTATAAGTCCCGTGCAACCATTGCCCTACAGTTGCACTCAATTTCCATTATTGTATACTCTGCTTTGGGTTAGAGAAATGACTACATATGGATACAACGGTTAGTCGAAGGAATAACCTGCATGAAAGAATGAAAACTTAATTTGTTAAAGGTAAATTCATTTCCGACATTCCAAATAGCCCATAATAAAGCACACATACACACACACCTACCTAGATGTGTCCTTTCTCTTATTTAGCTACCACATGAAACCATTTTCCAAAAAGGTTTGTAATAGTTTGTTATACAATATTGAAGGTCATATCCATAAAATTTGCACGAATGGGCATGATATGAAGTGGTGTTGTATTATGTGGCTTAAATCTTATCGAACTACACAATTTTTTTAAAATCTACCATATAAGGATTTGTTATGTGTTCGTCACCAGATCTATCAAAAGGAGTCTTAGACAAGCATGCTTATGGAACTAACTTCAAGATGAAGGGAGAGTATGGTCCTAATTTCATGTTCAAGTTCAGATTTTAGACACTTGGTTGCAGCTAGGGATGCCATCGAATGAATGCATGGAGTGATTGTAGTATGCGCTTCAAGGACACGCCTTTTTTATATATCGGGACATGCTTCCCGCATTGTCTATTTTATGCACAAGATAAGGTTCATGGTTAACTATTGGTCACACTTCTAGCGGTTTGTAGATTCAGAATATTAATATATTCACAACAAAGGTAGTCATGTATAGGGACGCAGCTTCCCTTAAATTTCTTTGTGGTTGAGATGAGAATTCTTGGAATTTTTAGCTGCTTGTAGACCAACTGATTAACCTAAACTATTCCCGTTGTATGGAGACCCCAATATCATAGTACACATTACAGCTTCTTTAACATCCTTTGTCAATATATCTATTTTAGATTCATGATAGTATTTTAAAAGCTTCATATATAACTTCAATATTCAATATATAATCATATTAATGAAACTAGCTCGCTAATAATTATGATTACTTTTCTATTTAGAAGTACTTAATAATATTCATCAAAATATATATACAAAAGAGTGTTCATTAGATCTTGAAATCTGCGCTTTTTGTCTAAAAAATGCTTACTTCAAATGAGGTTATGTATAGATATGAATATGATTTAATAAAATATATTTTCCTATGATGTAGTTAAATACACATTTCTATCATCTATGATAAAAATATACTATAGAGAGGATGTACTATAATATTAAGTTATCGTGTTTTGGAATTCATAATAACTAGCATGGTGGCCCTCGCGATTGCGAGGGCATCGTCTTTAATTTTTAAAAAATATGAGCGTTGTATCTACTTGTGTAAAAAATAATTAGGAAATAGATTTATTCATTTTCTACACTTGCACATTATATATATACTTCATATAGTCTTCTTTGTTGGTAAATAATTATTATGATATTTCCAAAGATAGTAGATTGAATCGATGTGTCATATTTCCACGACATTAGATTTTAGATATAGGTAAATATTACATTTTTATTTATCTTTTAAGGTTAGCAATCAGATTGCAAAAAATAATTAGGGGCAACTTGAGCAATGACCTATGCATGTTTAGAAAACTTGAGGAATGATTTTATTATGTTTGGATAATTCAGACGGAATTTGAAATAATATTACTAAATGAAGTAAAGACTAATATATGCTTGCTAGGATGACTAAGTAGTGTATCTTACAATTAAAGTGTATTCTTCTTTTAGTGAGTAATTGACTAATTCACAAACCTATATATTATGGTAGATTATGTATGCTTAATATCGATTTTCCATTAGAATATTGCTGTCAATAGTATTATGGATTGGTTCTTGAAATAAGATTAATATACTTTGAGGAGTTTGGATCATTGGAGTTTGTAAGTATGCTATTTTTTATGTCAAAGTGGAAGTTTTAATTTTTCGGAAGGGTCCTAGTTGCTTCTTTGACTAACGAATTCCTCTAACATTGAACCTACTCTCAAACAAAACTCTAGGGTGTAGTTTAGCTATGCTAGATTATTGTGCTATTCATGACAATATCGATCCTAGTGGCTTAGAATTTGCTATGTAGAATGAAGGTATATATTGGCGCTGTTTAGACCTTGATTCTCTTGTATGGCACATTTATCGCGCAATAATCCATGGAGCTAGTGGTTTTCCTCTGGCTCGTCTATTTTTCTCGTCAGTTTGGCGAATTCAGAAACCTTGACATAGGTCTTGTGAGCAGTCGTTCCCTTGCAGCCAAGTGTTTGTTGATCTTTGGGTCCTACTAATCAAATTGTTCTTCTATCAGATTTGATAACTTGTGGGATTAATTCAATCTTGAGTGCTACATTTTATTACTTTTATATTTTCATAAATAGTCCTATAGACATATGAATTAGCTAGTTTTTGGATCTTCTACTATATTTTTCTTGCCACCATTTGCTTTTTAATAAACCACCATGTTTTAGGGCAGTAGCACTCGTATGTCCTTATATATATCTTGACACAATACTATGATTCGACGTCAACGACATGAGCCTTGATTTCTCTGTACGATCAAATATGGGAGTCTAAGATAAATAAAGTATAATATTCCGAATGCTCGCAAAATATATGACACAAATTTTTAATCCAACTATAACTGGGCAGTAGACATTTATTGTTAATAAGATGCATTAAGATTATGAAAAAAGAATAAACAATATGCATTTTGATATCACACATAAAACTGTAGAGATTTTAATATTAGCTATTACTTGACCTCTATGTCACTTCCAACCGTCGAAGTAAATCATGCTGGATTAAAGCTAAAAATAGTTTAGACATACACTTACATAAGGAATATTTCCAACATACGTATTGATTTGTTTTTCTCAAAAATGGAACGTCTATGACACTTCAGGCCATTGTAATAATGCATGTCTAGCAAGAACTATTTTTGGGTGATGTAGTCTTCTGCTTCTCATCAGTCTAGACCTCCATCTCTACTTGACAAAACATAGATCGCAAATACCTGTCTGCGTTGCTACCTTGAATATATAGTTCATGTTAGCTTTTAGAATTAACTCGGATACCCGCGATCGATCATGGAAAAAGTGGTCTGGCAATATGTAATTTATTTTTTCTGTTGAAGTTTGTGTTTTTACAATCTTCATTATCTGCTAACGTATAATCATGTGGTTTGCTCTTATCTTGTGGCATATCTAGTATGCTATTTTTTCTTAGGAACTATTTGTTACATAGAGTCTTAGCTACGATTTACTGTTGATACGGCTTCAAAAATTAGCTTGCCAATATGAATCTCCAGAAAAAAACTTTCACCGGTAAAAATACAAATATAGAGAATTTGAGTCGGCATGACATTACAAACTCCTATATATTTTAATCTTGACAAACTAAGATATCCTAATTAATTGGCAATACATATATGTGTTAGACAAAGAAATGTATACATTTGAACGGGCTAATATACCATGAAAATATGCTTCGTGCAATGTATTAAACGGATGTGGTTTTCAAAGTTTAATGCAACCCACTTGGTCTCACGGGAAGAAATTATACAAAGCCTTGATTAAAAAACTGAGCCTGGCCGGATATACATACACACAATGGAACCTTCGGGTTTTTTTTTTTGATCGTGTACGTTCGTTAAATTGAGACGTGTATGTGCTTTCGCAAAAAAAAAAAAATGAGACGTGTACGTGTACGCATGTCCTATGTCCACCGGATGTACATACTTTTTGTTTGATGTGGTACCTTCGTGCTGATGGTAGGCTCTACCAATTTCACGTGACATAATACTTCTTTTGTACACATATATGTGCTAGGTAACACTACTTATATTTTAATCTAAGATTAAATCTTAACCGTAAGTTACAGATCTAAGAGCCAAAATTAATTCTAATGATATGGATTAACCTGGTGTCTTCTAAAAACTTCTTAAATTGCTTTTAGTATATAATAGATAGATTATTTGCACATAAAAAAATTCTTTAATTACACACACATGATATTGTATTACCATAACATTTGGTGGTGATTGTAGTATTTTTAATATATATAAACACATAAATTTAATTCCCGGAAAATTTAGTTCACTTAAGAGGATGCCCTCGCTTTTGCGAGGGCCACGTCACTAGTGCAGAGAGGCCCATTGGTCCCGGTTGGTAAGGGGCTTTAGTCCCGGTTACCCAACCGGGACGGGGCAATCGGGACTAAAGCCCCAACCTTTAGTCCCGGTTGCCCCACCAACCGGGACAAACACTAGTAGAAAAAGAGCCATACGTCCACCCTAGTTTGGAGAATTAATTCCGGTTATGGTTGGACCCGGGACTAATGTGAACATTAGTCCCGGTTCCAACGGCTAGAACGCCATACGTCTTTAGTCCCGGGTCAAACGGGACATTTAGTCCCGGTTTGTATCACCAACCGACTAAAAGTGCCTAGTGTACCTTTAGTCCCGGTTCAGATCACCAACCGACTAGCATGACCTTTAGTCCCGGTTCGTATTACCAACCCGGACTAAAGGGATTGGCACCGTGGCACCCCTTTTAGTCCCGGTTGGTGATATGAATCGGGACTAAAGGTCTCATGCATTTAGTTTGTTCGTTGTATGGTCTATATGCAAGTGTCTTCTAACAGTCGGTGGTGGCCCTAACTACAATCGTGACACTGATATGTTAATTCACAAGGAGTTTTTCCTCAATAGGAAGAATATGTTCTTGACATGTCTATTAGAGAAACTATCATGTGTAAGGATCAAACTTTGTTGGAAAATAATCTAAAAAATGTATTCCACACGAGACACATATAACATCATCATCAAATATATGTCTCACTCAGTGTTTATTGTACAATATATTCTTACAATCTATGACTTTCAACATACTCTATTTTGCCCGAGTTTCAGAAATTTAGGCAAGCGCCCTTCGAACATTAGTTAGGCCAGGTAAACTGCCACGTTTAGATAAACGTTTAACTGATTAAATACAATACGTACAAAAAAGAAAATTAGGCAAGCGCCCTTGTCCCTTATCGCGTGGCGTTAAACCCGGGCGCTAAATAGAGTTTTTTTTTCGCGTCCGTACAGTCCGGCGCAGGAAAAATTACGAAGCGCTCAACCTATCAAAACGTGCAGAAAAAATTAGCTCTTTGATTTCAACATACTTAGGCCGTTTTGGATTCTTAAAATTCAAAAAGAAAAAAATTATTTTAGAAAAAAAATTATTTTAGTATTTTTTATGTCATATTTGAATTCCTCGCATTTTTCTGATAATAATGGATATATTATTTGTTAAATTTCGATTTACAGATTTGAAGATATTGTTTATGTCATATTAAATGAATAAATGGCAAAAATGAATAAAATATTAATTTAATTAGTTTTTACTTTCATTAGAATAAAATTTTATTATTAATTATTTATTGTTGTTTACTAAAAATAGTTGTTCTTAATTTCAAAAAATAAAAACGTGTCACATATCGATATGAGTTAATAAGATTGATATACTAGTCTTGACAACAAGATATATTGGTCCTTCGCGCAGGTGGGAGAGATGGAATGAAGAAGTTAAGCGTGCTGGGGGTGGAGTAGTGCTAGGATGGATGACCGGATGGGAAGTTTGACTGTTAGTACGATTTGGACTAAGATTAAGTATAATTAGTATTAAAAATGAGAGATGTGGGAGATTAACGAGCCAAATAATTCAAAGGTTTAAGAAAAAATTGAAAACAAATCAAATTTTTTTTTAAAAAAATAAAAAATACTTTTAGTCCCGGTTCGTATTACAAACCGGGACTAAAGGTCCTCCCCCCTCGCACGGAGCTGCGGCCGCGTGTGCTGCTTTTGTCCCGGTTGGTGGGGCAACCGGGACTAAAGGTTAGGGCTTTAGTCCCGATTGCCCCGTCCCGGTTGGGGAACCGGAACTAAAGCCCTTTAAAAACCGGGACGTATGGCACATTGACCGGGACAAATAACCTTCTGTTGCGGCAGAGATTTGGCCCATTTCTCTGCCGCGGCAGAGAATTCATTTTGGCACATTTTGTTGCCGCGACAGCATTTTCGCCACTTTTTGTGTCGCGGCAGAAAATTCATTTAGGTTGATTTATTGTTTATTTAGTGTTTTGCACTCATCAATGAAGGAACCATTATATTACACAAGATCATCATGCCAATATTACATTCGATACACGGATCGAGTTCATGCACTATATACAAAAGTTGCTCTTTGTACAATCCCTATTGTCTATATACAGCCGAATAGTATTTCCCTTTTGGGTCTAGGACTTCTGCATCCAAGAATCCCGCCAATTTCTCCTGAATTGCTCGTACGCGATCCTTTGGCAGAAGACCGTCCCGTAGACGTTCGATCTGATTTAAAAAAGAAGTCAGCTTATATGAATGAAACTAAACACAATTTGATTGTAATTAAAAACTATGGAAATTGTTTACGTACGTGGAGTTGCTCTAAATTCCTGCTCTTCTCATCGCATGTCTGCCGGATGAACTCGCAAACATAGTATCCACATAGATTGTTACCTGGTCCCTGCGTCAGACACTTTACGAGAACATAGTTCAATCAAAATAATAATCAAGCACGATAATAACTGTATCAAAACTAGAATCAAAGAGATGCGCGGATATAGCTAGTGGTGCTTACATCTAGTGCTTCAAATGTAAGCTCCTCTTTCCAAACACCCCTAGCCTTTTTGGTGAACCTTTTCCAAGCGCTGCTCGGCGAAGAAAACGAATAAAATAAGTTATTAATTACTTGATATCATAAAATTCACGAACGTTGCCGATATAATGTCGTAATGATTAGAATTACCGCTGGAGAAGTATCTGCATGTCCTTCCACGTCTCAAGGGGTTTATGTTTCGAGTCCATGACTAGTACACGCTCTTTGTCAAGTTGAATGATTAATAGAATATAGTGGTAGCTGCGAATGCATAACTAATCAATTATATACTTAACATCGAGTAAGCGAAATAGAAAGTGTATACAAGACAATAACATTCACTCGAAGTTGTAAGGAAATAGTATTTCCCTTCTGGTTTCTTGAAACCTTAACGCGTTTACTATATTATCCTCCGTATCCTGGGGGTTTGTTTTGAGATTAGCTTGATGAACCCAATATGGGTCAATGAAGCCAATGTCATAGATTTGTCCTCTGCCCTGCTGCATTCGAGAATCTTCATTCTGCATATTACAGTATGATTATATACATGCAATAAACAAGGTGAGATAACTCGAGACTAAATTAATTACAGAATTAGTACTTACAGACAATAGGCACTGATGATCGATTTGTCCAAGGCGTCTTGATTGAATAATTGAAATAGTTCATCAAATTCAATGGATATCATGTCATCCATATCTTTCCCATAATGCTTTTTTGTAACCTTCAGCACTATCCAGTTAGCCCCGGACTTTGTGGCATGCAAGTACAGTTATGCAATCTTCATTTTGTTGGAAGATTATTTACCTCCTCAGGTTTGGAGAGGTTTGTCATACGGTATTTGTATGCTACTTCACTCACGGAAGTACTCTAATCGATAAGTCTTGCAATACTCATACCTTGAGCAGCGACAGCTTCTCCGTATTGTGCAACTACCTCTGGATCATACTGCTCTTGGCCCCATATTTGCTTGACCCCACATTGGTTTGGAAAATCACCTTGAGAGGGGCGCAAGACTGTTTTGCTTGTTCTCCGAGCTGGGCAACGGATTTCTCGCTTGCATCAGTACTGCTCTTCGAGGCTTTTTGTGCCGCATGTGACTTGAGAATAGAACGCTCATAGTCTGATGACAGCTTTGGCTCGGGTTGATGAAGAGACTTTAGCATTTTCAACACTTTGGCTTTTTCATCTTTGGTGTTGGGGAACTGTGGCTCTTTCGGCCGCCTCAGCTTAGCGAAAAAAGCTGTCGTTTCCGCATCAACGATCGCCGCAGTCTCCTCTTCAGTACAGTCATAAGCTCTCTTGGGAGGAACCTTTGGTACTTTTGGAAGAGGCTCTTGTTTACGTTTCATCGATCGCTTACCACGACGCAGAGTAGTGGTACGCTTACGCTTTTATCCCTGGCGCCGCGATGGCTCCTTGGCGATGGCTGCGCGGAGATTGGTGAGGCGACGGCGGGTGAGGTGAGCGGAGTGAGGCGGCGAAGACGGCTGCCGCAGCGGCAGCGACCTCATTGGAGACGGGTGAGGCGGCAAAGATGGCCTTGGCGTGATTTGAAACGATACATTCCTTTGGCCATAGAATGGTGACGTTTTTTGAGTCTCCCAGTATAGTCACATCCCCTTCACCTGCAAGGTAGTCAAGATCCAAAACTTCAAAGGTGGGCATGATTTCATCCACCCCGACAACAGCGTAGCCCTCTGGAACCGGACGACAGTGGTAAGTTGGTGTGGGTCCAATTGGTAAGGCATAGCCGATCGCCACCTTCATTGATATGTTCACAACTTTGACATGTAGTTCGCAGTGTGTCATCTCTGTGATATCATCCACTGGGTAGCCAACAGGAGCCATCGTCGGTGCACCATCGTCATCGCCATTGTCATCACCCGGGACCTCGGTGGAAGCCACACTGCTTTTTCGATTATTCGATAGGCCGGTAGCATCGAATGCGATGTCTTTCTTGAGATGGGCCGGTAGTACTTTGCTCTTTAAGTGCGTTAATTTCATCTTGTTGTTGCTTTATTCGTTCTTCAATTATACGCATTCGCTCTTTCTGACTATCTGCTTCAACTTCCTCCCTGTCCTTTCTCCTCTGACGGCTTCTATCAGGATATTTCTTCCTCTCTTCGGGAAACCCAGTCCTCCATGGTTGGGAGCCTCTTGTGCCTCGTGTTCATCCATCATGTTCCTTATTTCCAAGCGCGAGTGTGAGCTCATCATTCTCTCTATCGGGAATGAAGTCCCCATCTTTAACAGCCTTTACTGCTTTTCTCATCCTCTCGATTGGCAAGGGGTCTTCTTTATGTCGTATGTTATATATACACCTCCCTTCTGAGTCCAACATGCCCCCATGCCCGTAAAACCAATTCCTTGCACGTTCTACCCTATCGTCTGTCTCTGGGGTGATCTTTTTAGCACGTAGTTCATTCTCAAGTTTCTCCCACTTAGGAATGCCAGCCCTGTAGCCACCTTGCCCCATAGTATGGTGATACTTCTTGTTAGCAGCATTCAGCTTATTCGTTGTAGACATTTTCTTAGCTTTTTCTGATGTCTTGTATTCCACAAACTCAGCCCAGAATGGTTTTATCTTCTCAAACTGAATATTCTTGAAATCGAGAGTCTTCTCTTTCACGACATAGTCAAGGTGCAATCTTTTCTTCCAGTTGGTGAAACACTGGGCCATCTTCTTCAAAGCCCACTCCCTGATCTTAGCCTCCATGGCTCTCCCATGTTCTAAGGCGTCCTCAACTGAATCCTCCGCATTTGGATCCAGCTCTATCTTCGGTAGTTTGAAATTAACCATGAGCCTCTTCCACAGTAAATCGTTGGCGTGGTTAGGGACAAATAAACATGTTCCCTCTTCATCCTCATTAGCAGGCCTATTCCAATTTCTAATGGTGATCGGGATTAAGTCCCTAACGATTACTCCGCACTGTGCCACAAATTTGTTTACGACAACTTCGGGAGCCGTCGGTTTGCCGTCTTCAGCGACATCTTAGATCCTGAGACACATCATTGGCTAGGACGAATGGTTCATCTCTATAACCAAGATTGTTGAGATCCACTGTTGTCATTCCGTACAACTGGTCTATCTTTATCCCTTCCCCATTCAGGTTGACGCATTTGCAGCGAAACAAAGGGACCTTAAAAGAGACTCCATAGTCTAGTGCACATATCTCCTCTTTGTAACCATAATATGTGTCCTTTTGTCCATTCTCGTCTATTGCATCAAAGCGGACACCACTATTTTGGTTGGTGCTCTTTTTATCTTGGGCGATCGTGTAGAATGTATTCCCATTTATTTCGTACCCTTGGAAATTCAATACAGTAGAAGATGGTGACGCGGCCAACAAGTATAGCTGATCTCCAACAGTGGTGTCATTCAAGAGATGTGTCCGCATCCAACCACCGAAAGACTTCATGTGTTCATCTGTAATCCATGATTTAGGCTTCCCGGGTTTTGGGCGTATATTCTTGTGTTCCTCGATATACGGAGCTGCCAAGGTGGAATTATGTAGAACTTTGTAGTGTGCTTTAGTGAAAGAATCCCCGTCCCTACATATCATTGCTTTCTTTTCCAGCGTGCCTTTTCCACTTAGTCTTCCCTCATGCCGCGAGTCAGAAACACCAATCGGCTTAAGGTCAGGAATAAAGTCAACACAAAACTCAGTGACCTCCTCTGTTCCATATCCCTTGGAGATGCTTCCTTCTGGTCTAGCATGGTTATGAAAATATTTCTTTAAGACTCTCATGAACCTCTCAAAGGGGAACATATTGTGCAGAAATACCGGACCAAGAATGGCAATATCTTCCACTAGGTGAACCAGGAGATGCGTCATAATATTGAAGAAGGATGGTGGGAACACCAATTCGAAACTAACAAGACATTGTACCACGTCCTTCTGTAACCTTGGCAGAATATCTGTATTGATTACCTTCTGAGATATTGCATTGAGGAATGCACACAGCTTCACAATGGGTACTCGAACATTTTCTGGTCGAAGCCCCATCAATGCAATCGGAAGCAACTGTGTCATAATCACGTGACAATCATGAGACTTCAGGTTTTGGAACTTTTTCTCTGCCATATTTATTATCCCCTTTATATTAGATGAGAATCCCGACGACACCTTGATACTGTAAAGGACTTCGAAAAAGATTTCATTCTCTGCTTTGGTAAGAGCATAGCTGGCACGACTTAAGTGATACCCTTTATCCGTCTTGTTATGTGTATGCATGTTCTCCGGGTCTTTCATAATTTGGTCCTCCCGTGCTTCTGGTGTATCTTTTTTCTTCCCATACACGCCTAGGAATCCTAGAAGGTTCACACAAAGATTCTTCGTCACGTGCATCACGTCGATTGAAGAGCGGACACGCAGGACTTTCCAATATGGCAGCTCCAAAAATATAGATTTCTTCTTCCACATGGGTGTGTGTCCTGTAGCGACGTCGTTCGGAACTGATTGACCGCCGGGACCCTTTCCAAAGATTACTTCTATGTCCTTGACCATACCAAATACATTATCACCAGCAGGGAGTTCAGACTTCTTCCGGTGATCTGCCTCACCTTTGAAATGCTTGCCTTTCTTTCTTACGGGATGATTGGTCGGAAGAAATCGTCGATTCGCCAGGTACACAACCTTCTTGCATTTATGCAAATATGTACCTTCAGTCTTATCTAAACAGTGTGTGCATGCCTTATATCCCTTGTTTGTCTGTCCTGAAAGGTTACTAAGAGCAGGCCAATCATTGATGGTTACGAATAACAACCCTCGTAGATCAAATGGCTCCTGTTTGTTCTCATCCCGCGCACGTACACCTGGTTTTCCCCACAACTGTAAGAGTTCTTCAACTAATGGATTCATGCCATCCGTACTTAGACCACACCATAAGTTCCTTGCGTCACCTGCAAAGTCTGGGAAGTCTCTGTCGATTTTTCTCCACTGTGACCCATCAGCATGGTGTATCAACTTCCCGTATTTCTTACGGTCTTCTTTGTGCCATCGCAACAACCTGGGATGCTCTTTGTTTCTAAACATGAGTTTCAATCTTGGTATTATAGGAGCATACCACATAACCTTAGCAGGAACCCTCTTCCGGAGGGGCTCTCCCTCAACATCACCAGGGTCATCTCGTTTGATCTTATACCGCAACGCATTGCATACCGGGCATTTATCTAAATTCTCATACTCCTTACCGCAGTAGAGGATGCAGTCATTAATGCATGCATGTATCTTTTGCACATCTAATCCTAGAGGACAGCGAGTCTTCTTTGCTTCGTAGGTACTCTCGGGAAGTTCGTTATGTTTTGGAAACTTCGGCTTCATTATTTTCAGCATCTTTTCAAATGAGGAGTCAGTTAGACCACACTCTGCCTTCCATCGCAACAATTCCAGTGTGGTACCGAGCTTTGTGCTGCCATCTTCACAATTTGGGTACAACAATTTCTTGTGATCTTCTAACATGCCCTCTAACTTCAACTTCTCATTTTCTATTTCACAGTCTCGCTTTGCATCAGAAATGACCCTACCAAGTTCATCAGCCGGCTCATCTGATGCCCGTTCTTCACCTCTTTCCTCTCCATTGTCTTCCATTGCAGTATCACTGTATTCAGGAAACATATGATGATAGTTGTTATCATCATCATCTTCTTCTTCACCATCTTCCATCATAACCCCTCTTTCCCCATGCTTAGTCCAGCAATTATAGTTGGGCATGAAACCTTTCATAATCAGGTAGCCGCGAATGATTTTCGAGGAAGAGTACTCCTTGTTGTTCCGACATTAAACACATGGACAACGTATAAAACCATTCTCTTTGTTTCCCGTAGCCACATCGATAAATTTATCCACGCCTTCCATATACCCGGCTACGCGCCGGTCACTGTACATCCATTCCCGACCGTTCATCTGCATCATATAAGTAAGTTTATCAAAAAACAGGACATCATAAATAGTGAAATGACCAATTCACATCGACACATGCATTGTATCAATGACAGAGAAAAGATAAGATTGCTAACCTCGATCGAGGGAAATAAAGAGGAGAAAGCTCAAGTGCGTCTCGGACACCTTCTATATTTTTGTTCTATGAGAAATTGAACGAGATTATTCACTCAAACATTTCATCAAACACCTTGAATGCATGCATAGGAGAGAAAAAACTAGCACACCCCTCACACCTTCCACCAAGAGAAAAAACAGAGTGGAGGCAGAGGGGGCGTGCATTTAAAGGCGGGCATCGTCCCGGTTGGAGCCACCAACCGGAACTAAAGGTGTGTGTCACGCCACGTGACTGTGGCCAAACCTTTAGTCCCGGTTGCTGACTCCAACCGGAACGTATGCCCCGTTACCAACCGGGACGCATGTCTACGGGCCCCGTGCCCGCTCGAACCGGGACGCGTGCCAGCATTAGTCCCGGTTGGTGACGCAACCGGGACTAATGCTCTGAGGGGGTGCGAACTGTTTTCTACTAGTGCGTGGCTAGTTTGTGATAAAAGAGAGAAAGGTGCAACCGGTAATGATCTATTTCGAAGGCTCTACTACAGTCTAAGTTTCACAGATATTTATGGGAGGCTTGAAATGAAATGATAAGGCTCAGAGAATTCTGTCATATTAGCAGCAGAGTGGCGCGAAATCAGGTTTATATTGCTCTGTGCTGCTTTGTTTTGGATAGCTTAATTCTGGGAGACACGAAGCTCAGCAAAATATGAACATGCATTGAGTTGACTTGAAGTATTATTGAGCTTAGAAATGCACGAGGTTGATTCCAGCGCTTCTCTCCGGTGATCACTTCATTGTTTCTCCGATTTTCAGTTTCTTAAGATTTTGAGTAAATTCCAAATTTTACCCTCTAGTTTGACAAGTTTGACGCTAATTACCCTATTTTGCAAGTTTTCATCCTAATTACCCCATTTAGTAAAACTTGAGCCACTTTTTACCCCATCTAAATTTTTACCGAGTTATAGTCTACAAATTATGCTCACCTAGGGCCATCGGTTCTAGAATTGCTGTTGAAATCTTTTCAAAAAATATCACTGAAATGGAATTGACTGAAGTGCGAAGGATCGATTAAGTAGATCAGCACAACAACCCACATCAGGTGAGCATGCTCGCCCACGTGGAACATAGGAAGAGAGAGGGATTGAATGAGGGCAAATGACAAGCCGGTAAGCCATGATGAACTAAGCTCACATATGTATGAACCTTTATTAAACCTGTCGTAATATAACTGGTCCAATCGTTCAGAACAAGTAGAGAGAAAAATTACGTGGTACAAGAAGACAAGCGGGGCATAGAGAGACAGAGACCCGATCGATAGATTAGCTGAGGCTAGTGTCCCAACTCCCAAAGCCTGTTTTCGCCTTGATGTACATCATCTGGTCGAACTCTGAATCCCTAATGGCCATCTCTAGGGTTGCCACGGTACATGATGAGCAACGTTTAGAGTGATGCCTCGTTGAGCCGCAACGGGCACGTCCGACGGTTCGGGTTGTACCACGGTACATGAAAACAGTCTATGGGACACACTAATAGCTGGAACCTACTTATCGAATGGCTTAAAAAATTAGAAGAGGTAAAAATCGACACAATTTTGACTAAATGGGGTAATTAGGATGAAAACATGCTAAATAGGGTAATTATCGTCAAAATTATCAAACTAGGGGGTAAAAACCGGAATTTACTCTAAGATTTTTATAGGACTTGATTACTTAAATTTTTCATTGTTAAAATTCAGAGTTCAAACAAAATCCTTGTGCAGGCTTTATTTTGTCAATATTTGGATTGATTAAGTGAGATTAGTGTCATCGATTTTGTTATAAGAAATGTTTGTATTACAACACAAGTTGGAGGACAGGATGCAAATGACACATATGCACAACTATGTCAGGCTTGAAGGTGTACGAGCCCAGCGCACCTACAAAATATGAGCTATATTGAAGAAACTATACCCTACCATAAAGCAGAAATCCAGCAAAATGATTTTACTTGACGCACTAGGAATTAGGAAGAATGGTGGCTTTATGAAGGTTAAAACGTTTGTAATCTCAGCGAAAAGATATGAATAAATTGGAAAAAAAATAGCATGCTTGAATTATAGAGCATGTGAGCATTAATCGTTTCTATTAACGATCTGCACATTTACAAGGTAGAGATGGTTGGTGAATGGCTAGCCATGTTACTATTGTCCATCTGGAAATCCAGAAAGAGAAAGGCTTCACAGTACCATATTTTTGGGGTCTATATATTCAAAGTATCTACATCAATTGAAATGTCAAGCTTAAGTAATAATCTACCCCCCCAAAAAAATCTTAAGTAATAATTTGGCTTTGCAAAAAGAAAACAAATGGAGCCACATGGGTTAGTGTAGGACCGGGAGTCATTGGAAAACACAATGTGTCAAAGCATTTCGGTGAATCGCATATACAAACTTCCTCAAGGTTCAGCGCATTTCACTTGGATGTCCGGCTAATGTTGTGACGACATAACTGAACAAGCATGCGCCAGCAGTTTTTTGCAGTTTCCGGCCAGTGTACAATCTGATTTTGTATGAATCCACTTTGGCAAACTGCAATTACACATCCAATTAAGCATCCCTAGTCTGTCAAGGTTATACTTACAACAGTATCTTTTCATTCAGCAAGATTCTCCTTTTGATCGAAGTCCCTCTCGCATTTACATATGCATATTAATTCTTCACATGCCCATCGCTCAAGCCCCACCCCCTCGCTCTCTCTTCCTCCCTCCCTCCCTCTCTCTTTCTACTTATCTCCATAACATGAAGTTATCAGATTATATTCAAACTCACATATGGATATATTACATGGTAAAAAAATTAGTAATACATAAATTTGGAGAGCCACATTACGTTATTAGCATGGGCTACATCACGAACAAACAAATATTTGTTTGGCCATTGCACAAAAATCACATCTCTTTCAACAATTTAAATACATCCAAAACCGAAAGAAAAGTTAAATCTTTCAATACTGAATTGTTAATACAAAATTAACCAAATGAACTGTTAATACAAACTCAAGATCTCTCTCTCTGTCCCCTCCTCCTCTCCCTTTTTGTATATTTTCCCTCTCCTTGAATAACAAACTTACATTCCTTGCGTCTCTTATATAGAAAATAAAATATCATTATCATCTAGTTTCCCTTGAAAGTATGATAAATTATTACCATATTTATTTTATTTCTTGCTATGATTTACCATAAAAACTAACGATCCTGAAGCACATGGACCCTGGCTAGGCACGTTAGGCCCAGATTGGAGCCCTATAGCCCAGATCAGTCCATGTGGTCCAGACCGCCTGCCACGCCGGCTTAAGCCGGCCGCACGGGCACTGCGCCACCACCACCTCGATGACAAAACACAGGAGATCCTTAGGTCCCGGACAACACGACCATGCCACTGCATTCCCTCATCCAGCTCCCCACCTCTCACGTGTGAACACCATAGAGGAGCACTCCCCCACGTCTTCAATGGTAATGGTGCCACCACCGCCGACAGCATCAGAAGCAGCGGTGGCCGGAGTAGCATTAGATGGGGGGATCTATGGGTTGAGGGAGGGGAAGGGCCCCGGAGCCGCTGGAATCGCCTGGGGCCGACTTGGGAGGGGACGGTTCATGAGGGTTTTTTCCCCAAGAAAGGGGTGCTCGAGACAATGGATCATTTTTTCCGTAAATGCCTATTCAAAATATCTTTGTCTAAGTGGACTACCACTTCTAATGGACTATATCTTATTGAATCTCTATAGCATCACATATGGAAACCTTTCGTCATCGAGTTTATTATGCTTGCACCTTGGTACAAATGGAAAATTAGAAAATCATTTATCTATGAGCAGACGGGACAAATTTGTTTGGATGGAGAGCCATATTTATGGAGGATCTGGAGTGGTTGAAGCATAGGTCTAGTAGGAAAGCTTATATGGGAGATAAACCTTGGTTGGATTGTTTCTATAATTTTTATTTTTTGTTATAAAGGTCATTTTATTAGACTCAAAAGTTTACATTAAGCGATACAATATAAAGAGCCACACATGTCCTATGCATAGCGAAGGTGCACACATCCAAATGTAACATAATAAGAGATAGAAGCATGAATCTCATTCATAAGCTAGAATACATGAAAATATAAGAAACGCCTATGGTGTAGTAGGTTCAATCCAAGAAGGTATGCTACCACCCATGGTGGGTAAAAATCTTTGCCACTTGCTCCAACTGTGAGCATACCATCACATTGTGGGCGTTGTGTTCCGGTTATTAAAGAACATATAACTCCCGAACTAAGTGTGCACAATGGAATATGACCTGCATAGGGAAGATATTTTAGCATTAAAACCTATATTGTTTCTACATAGCCATGGCGACCATAATAATGCAGTCGCTCCCATCCGTATATGTATCCTATCTACCATGCAACCAGTTACCATATTGAGCGCTGGTGTAAATAAGCTTGAGACTACTAGGATAGATGACCATATATAATGTGCAAATTGACACTCAAAGAACAAATGTTTGATAATTTTATCATTGTGTGAGAAACAATATTTAGTACTTTCTTGCCTGTTGCGTCTAATCAAATTATCTTTAGTCAAAATCATACCACGACAAAGATACTAGGCAAACAATTATTCTTTAATGGCATCTTCATTTTCTAGATGTATTTTTTTATGGACAGGTAAATATCATTTGTACATAGAATCAACTAAAAACTTGTCATTCTTAGTAAAATTCCAGCGTAACTCATCGTTCTCGACTGCTATTAGTTGTATATCTATTAACCGCTCTTGAAGAGAGTGCCAAGATGCAAGATGGTGACCAATCAGATTTCTTCTAAAATCCATGTTAGGAGGTGAAGCACTCAACACCTCAGTGATCTATCTCTCTTGTTATGTGCTATGTTGTACAAATCCGGATATTGTTCCATTAAAGATATATCCACCAACCAGGAATCCTCCCAAGAACTTATTTCTGAACCATCCTTGATAAGGAAAGATCCAAAGTGGAAGAAGGAATTCTTCGTATGCATTAGACCAGCCCAAAATGTGAATCCCCTAGTTTCTAGTATATTTGGTCTTTTGGATGGCAGACTACATTCCATCTAGCTAGTCTATATTTTTTTTGAATCTCCGTGCCAGAAGAATATCAAGTGATAATAGTCTAACCGTTGGAGTACTCCATTTTGCATTTGTAAAACGGATAACATATACAAGACCGTATTATAGTAAGGAAGGAATTAATCAGAACTAGTCTTCCACCAAATGATAGAAGTTTTTCTTTCGAGCTGCTTAGGCGTTTCTGTAACCGTTTCTATTATTTTCATGTTCTTTAGTTATTCTTTTCTTTCATACATATCTCTTGTACTTTGAAACAAAAAATATGTAGTAGTATTATGTTGTTTTATTAAAAAAAACCTAAGTTGGCGGACATGATGCAAATGAATCCAATGCATAACTAGGCCAAGCCATAAAGTAAAGGAGTCGACCATAAAAAAATGGTTTTACTTGATGCCATGGAAACTAGGAATTATGGTGACTTCAAGAAAATCAATTTTTTAATCTCATGAAAAAACGATATAAATAAAGTGTACTGTCTTGGCATGCTTACAAGGTCATGGACATTGACCTATAAAGCATGTGATCTGCGATCTGCACTGGTAGGGTAGAAATGGTTGGTGAATGGCTAGGCTAGTATTTTTTTTTTGGAAAAGAGTATACACTGGTAGAAAAGGGCCCATGCGTCTCGGTTGGTAAGGGCCATTAGTCCCGGTTGCCCAACCGGGACGGGGCAATCGGGACTAAAGCTCTAACCATTACTCCCGGTTGCCCCACCAACCGGGACAAATGGGGCACGCGGCATCGAGGCCGAGGGGTGGAGATAGTCCCGGTTCGTAACACGAACCGACTAATAACCTGCCGCGCAGAGATTTGCCCATTTCTTCGCCATGCGAGAATTCATTTTGGCACATTTTGTTGCGCAGCATTTTCGCCACTTTTGTGCCGCAGAGAATTCATTTAGGTTGTTTTATTGTCTATTTAGTGTTTTGCACTTATCAACGAAGGAACCTTATATTACACAAGATCATCATGACAACATTACATTCAATACAGATCGAGTTCATGCACTACATACAAAAGTTGCTATTCGATGCTACCGCTAATTTCTTGAAAGTTGCTATTTTTTCAATTCCTATTGTCTATACACAGCCGAGTAGTATTCCCTTGTGTGTTTAGGACTTCGCATCCAAGAATCCCGCCAATTCCTCCTGAATTGCTCGTATGCGATCCTTTGGCGTAAGACCGTCCGTAGACGCTCGATCTGATTTAAAAAGGAGTCAGCCTATATGAATATGAAACTAAACACAATTTGATTGTAATTAAAAACTATAGAAATTGTTTACGTACGTGGAGTTGCTCTAAATTTCTGCCCTTCTCATCGCACGTCTGCCGGATGAACTCGCATACATAGTATCCACATAGATTGTTACCTGGTCCCTGCGTCAGGCACTTTACGAGGACAGAGTTCAATCAAAATACTAATCAAGCATGATAATAACTGTATCAAAACTAGAATCAAAGAGATGCGCGGATATAGCTAGTGGTGCTTACATCTAGTGGTTGAAATGTAAGCTCCTCTTTCCAAACACCCCTAGCCTTCTTGGTGAACCGTTTCCAAGCGCTGCCCGGCGTAGAAAACGAATAAAATAAGTTATTAAGTACTTGATATCATAAAATTCACGAACGTTGCCGATATAGTGTCGTAATGATTAGAATTACCGCTGGAGAAGTATCTGCATGTCCTTCCACGTCTCAAGGGGTTTATGTTTCGAGTCCATGACTAGTACACGCCCTTTGTCAAGTTGAATGATTAACAGAATATAGTGGTACCTGCGAATGCAGAACTAATCAATTATATACTTAACATCGAGTAAGCGAAATAGAAAGTGTATACAAGACAATAACACTCATTGGAAGTTGTAAGGAAACAGTATTTCCTTTTGGTTTCTTGAAACCTTAACGCGGTACTATATTATCCTGCGATTCTGGGGCTTATTTTGAGATTAGCTTCATGAATCCAATATGGGTCAATGAAGCCAATGTCATAGATTTGTCCTCTGCATTCGAGAATCTTCATTACGCATATTAAAATATGATTATATACATGCAATAAACAAAATAATATAGCTGGAGACTAAATTAATTACAGAATTAGTACTTACATAATAGGCACGATGATCGATTTGTCCAATGCCTTGATTGAATAATTGAAATAGTTCATCAAATTCAATGGATATCATGTCATCCTTATCTTTCCTATGATGCTTTTTGTAACCCTCGGCACTATCCATTAGCCCGCCCTTGTGGCATGCATGTACCAGTTATGCAATCTTCGCATTTTATTGGAAGATTGTTTACCTCCTCAGTTTGACGAGAGGTTTTCCGTATCTGGTATTTGTATGCTACTTCACTCACGGGAAGAACTCTAATCGATAAGTACTGGGAATACTCATACCTTGAGCAGCGGCAGCTTCTCCAGACAGTAACTACCTGGATCATACCGCTTCGGCCCCATATTTGCTCGACCCCACATTGGTTTGAGAAATCACCTTGAGAGGGGCGCAAGTCTGTTTTGCTTGTTCTCCGAGCTAGGCAACAGATTTCCCGCTTGCATCAGTACTGCTCTTCGAGGCTTTTTGTGCCGCATGTGACTTGAGAATAGAACGCTCATAGTCTGATGACAGCTTTGGCTCGGGTTGATGAAGATTCTTTAGCATTTTCAACACTTTGGCTTTTTCTTCTTTGGTGCTGGGGAACTCTGGCTCTTTCGGCCGCCTCAGCTTAGCAAAAAATGCTATCGTTTCCGCATCAACGATCGCCGCAGTCTCCTCTTCAGTACAGTCATAAGCTCTCTTGGGAGAAACCGTTGGTACTTTTGGAAGAGGCTCTTGTTTACGTTTCGGCGGTCGCGTACGACGCACAATAGCGGTACGCTTACGCTTTTTAGCCTGAGGCGCCGACGATGGCTCCCGCGGCGATGGCTGCACCGGAGATTGGTGAGGCGACGGAGCCGGGTGAGGCGACGAAGACGGCTTCAAGGGCGGCGACCTCACTGGAGACGGGTGAGGCGGCGAAGATGGCCTTGGCGTGTGATTTCAAGCACGATACAATCCTTGACCATAGAATGGTGACGTTTTTGCGTCACCCAAGCATCACATCCCTTCACCAGCGGGGTAGTGAAGATCCAAAACCTCAAAGGTGGGCATGATTTCATCCACGCCGACAACAGCGTAGCCCTCTCGGAACCGGACGACGTGGTAAGTTGGTGTGGGTCCAATTGGTAAGGCATAGCCAATCGCCACCTTCATTGATATGTTCACAACTTTGACATGTAGCTCGCAGCGGTGTCATCTCCGTGATATCATCCACTGGGTAGCCAACAGAGCCATCGGTGCATCATCGGCATCGCCATTGTCATCACCGGGACCTCGTGGAAGCCACATCGCTTTTCGATTATTCGATAGGCCGGTAGCATCGAATGCAAGGTCTTTGAGATGGGCGGTAGTACTTGTGCTTTAAGTGTGTTAATTTCATCTTGTTGTTGCTTTAATCGTTCTTCAATTAAACGCATTCGCTCTTTCGACTTTCTTCGCTTCAACCGCCTGTCCTTACTCCTCGACGGCTTCTATCGATATTTCTTCCTCTCTTGAAACCCAGTCCTCCATGATTGGGAGCCTATTGTGCCTCGTGTTCGTCCATCATGTTCCTTATTTCCAAGGGCGAGTGTGAGCTCATCATTCTCTCTATCGGGAATGAAGTCCCCATCTTTAACAGCCTTTACTGCTTTTCTGATCCTCTCGATTGGCAAGGGGTCTTCTTTATGTTGTATGTTATATATACACCTCCCTTCCGAGTCCAACGTTCCCCCATGCCTGTAAAACCAATTCCTTGCACGTTCTACCCAATCGTCTGTCTCTGGGGTGATCTTTTATCACGCAATTCCTGCTCAAGTTTCTCCCACTTAGGAATGCCAGCCCTGTAGCCACCTTGCCCCATAGTATGGTGATACTTCTTGTTAGCAGCATTCAGCTTATTCGTTTCATACATTTTCTTAGCTTTTTATGATTTCTTGTATTCCACAAACTCAGCCCGGAATGGTTTTATCTTCTCAAACTGAATATTCTTGAAATCGGGAGTCTTCTTTTTCACGACATAGTCAAGGTGCAATCTTTTCTTCCAGTTGGTGAAACACTGGGCCATCTTCTTCAAAGGCCACTCCCTGACCTTAGCCTCCATGGCTCTCCCATGTTGTAAGTCGTCAACTGGATCCTCCGCATTTGGATCCAGCTCTATCTTCGTAGTTTGAAATTAACCATGAGCCTCTTCCACAAGAAATCTTTGGCGTGGTTAGGGACAAATAAACATGTTCCTCTTCATCCGCATTAGCAGGCCTATTCCAATTTCTAATGGTGATCGGAATTAAGTCCCTAACGATTACTCCGCATTGTGCCACAAATTTGGTTGCGACAACTTCGAGTCAGCCTCATTGCCTTCAGCGACATCTTCGATCCTAAACCTCTCATGGTCTTGCAACTTTTGGTTGGGCCTCTCGCTCTTTTCAAGAGATTCCTTCGATCCGAGGGCTAAAAGAAGAAAGATCGTCGTTACTATTTCTATATAGATAGCAGATGATTAATTAATGAATTGATTTATATTACATGCACCTCACGAGCGGTCGTCTTCTCGATTACACAAGGCATCGCTTTCTCCCTCATGGAAGGCAACACCTTCAACCTCAAACAAGTTGTCTACTCCGGTAAAAGAGGATCACCTCACCGAGTTGTTCGTAAACGTTGATACGTCTAAATTATCTTCCCACGGATCACACCTTGGATCAACTCTTCCTTTTCTTCGCTCGACGTGTGGGTCCATATTTTACGCTCGATAGGTGGAAAACGAATAAGTCAAAGCGGCTAAAGGAGAAAGTTAAGTACGGCGTTGAGAGATATAAACCCTAATTCGTGAGAAACCCTAATATATACATACACAATAATAAAATGAAGAGAAAGGGAAACCGTAGTAGATAGGCACATCGTCGAACCCACATGCACCTAAGTTGCTTGAAAATGTGAATCGGGTCTGGGGCTACCCACAGTGACTGACCAGTGGGGCCGAAGACCAATAATACCAAACTAATTAATAAACCTAATAATACCTAACTAATAATAAACCTAATAATCCAAACAACAAAAAGAAAGGGAAACAATCAACACATGGCATCGATGCAATGCTCAAGCAAGTATGATGATATGACAAGTTAATTTGCATTGGAATGTAACCCTAAGAAATGCTCGACGATTTAATCGGGGTTCCGAGGGTGAAACCCTAACTCGGAGAAACTCCTAACACATGAGAGGTGGATTTGTTCTTCTAATTAAACTTGTAATTTAAGTTGTTGAACAATGCATGATTATAGCTTAGATAGCTAGGTTTCATTTTTCTGAACATTTTGATATATTATTCATATTTTTATGACTTATAGATTAAAAGTTATTGAATTTATAAGATTATAATTATTTCTGAAATTATTAAAAGCTGGTTAAACTTTTTACACCGCAGGCATATCTAGCCACAATGACTGACAGAGGGGCCCGGAGCCACCTCAGCAGCCACACAAGCAAAAGTGGTTCAGGGGGGCATTTTTCACTCGGGCTGGGGCTAGCCAGAGAGGCTGACCTGTGGGCCAGAGGCCACATAGGAAAGCCATGCAGGCAAAGTGGCTCCCTGGCTGGGTCGCGCTGATGCACGGGTGACGTCACGCCGGCGGTGGCTTGCAGGACGGTGATGGGGAACGGCGTTAGGGGGCGATCTAGGGCGCGTGCGCGCGTTAGAGAGAGGAGGTTGAGGCGAGCCAAATAGTAGCGGCGCCGCCTCCAAAAGGTCACCGGAGAGAGAGCACGACGACGGTGAGCGGCGGTGGTGGCAGGTGGTCGACGGGGAGGATGAACCAGAGCGAGAGGGGGCGAGAGAGAGGGTCCACGAGGACGAGCAGCTCACCAGGTGTGCGGTGGTGGTGTCGGGGAGGCGAGGCGAGGTCGGGAGCCGACGAATCGACGGCGGCGATCGGGCTCGAGGGTCGTTGGCGGCGATTGGGAGCGAGCGGGCCGATTCTTCAGGAGAAGCCTCGGGCGGCGAAGCTTCCTGCACGCTTGGGCGAGGGGCGGTAGGGCGTGCAGCGGGGCAGCTGGCTGGCGTCGTGCTGAGAAGAGAAGAGGAGGAGATGGGAAGAAGAAGAGGAGGGGCACCCTGTTATAACTAAAGGGCCTTTAGTCCCGGTTCGTGGCTCCAACCGGGACTAAAGGTGCATACGTCCCGGTTGGAGCCACCAACCGAGACCTATAGTCCAAATTTTCAAGAATGAAGGGGCTAAAGGCTCTTCCGTCGATTGGTGGCTCCAACCGGACGTATTCCCTGCTTTCAAATTTTTCAGTTATTTTCTCTCTTTCCTTATTTTTTATTTTGGGGTTTAAATTTGTAATGTTTTTAAATGATAAATACTTTGGAATTTAAAAACTTTAAACATAAAAGTGTTTGGATTTGAATAAATAATTCAAAACCATTTTCTTTTTTAAAAAACAATTAATGTAACCATTTAAAATATGAACCATTTACAACTAAAAATGAATTAATTTATATTTTTTTAATATCAATTTGGAATTTAGAAAAACTTTAAACATAAGAAGTGTATGGATTTGAATAAATAATCCAAAACCATTTTCTATTTCTAAAAATAATTAATGTAACCTTTTAAAATGAATTAACTTATATTTTGAATATTAATTTGGAATTTAGAAAACATTAAACAGAACAAGTGTATGGATTTGAATAAATAATCCAAAACCATTTTCTGTTTTAAAAAACAATTAATGTAACCATTTAAAATATGAACCATTTACAACTAAAAATGAATTAACTTATATTTTTTAATATCAATTTGGAATTTAGAAAAACTTTAAACATAAGAAGTGTATGGATTTGAATAAATAATCCAAAACCATTTTCTATTTCTAAAAAATAATTAATGTAACCTTTTAAAATAAATTAACTTATATTTTTGAATATTAATTTGGAATTTAGATCATGTACCTGTAGTGGAAAAGGTACTTCACAAACTATGCCGTGATTCAGCACATAACATCGGTCATTTGGACCGAAAGCCATGAAACCTCGAACATGATAGGTCATTTTGTGAAGGTTTTTTCGAAACATGATCAATATACCAAGTCTGGTATTTTTCCTTTCAACTATGTAACAAAATATGACAAGGATTTTCATTGTTCGGATTTTTTTTGAATTTATTATGCCCGTTTTGAATTATCTGAATTTCTAACTATGGTCGAACCGGTGTGCATGAAGATAGGGGACGAGCATGGTTAGAACTTGCATAGGATCTCTGAAGAAACCATATATTGTGAGTCTAAAAATGATTTTTTCAAAAAATCACGGGCGATAGATCATGTACCTGTAGTACAAAACGGACCCACTTCCTGCCGATTCGGCAGACATTTGTCCTTTTTACCCGGGATGGACGAAAAGGTTTGAGATGTACCGGTTGGGAGATAGTCCATGTAAGGTGGTATAGTATTTTAGGAAAATGGGACGGTAGCATTGTGAAACGACATTTTGGTGGTTACTTCACAAAACGACCCTTTTTGGCTTCGGAAAATGGAAAAGGGCTTTTCCGTGCGACAAAAAGGAGAACTTCCTCCTGCAACATTGTTCTCCATACCAATGTCCACACACATGCATAATATGGGCACAACATCACAAACTATGCCGTGATTCAGCACATAACATCGGTCATTTGTACCGAAAGCCATGAAACCTCGAACATGATAGGTCATTTTGTGAAGGTTTTTTCGAAACATGATCAATATACCAAGTCTGGTATTTTTCCTTTCAACTATGTAACAAAATATGACACCAAGCGAAGGATTTTCATTGTTCGGATTTTTTTTAAAATTTATTATGCCCGTTTTGAATTATCTGAATTTCTAACTATGGTCGAACCGGTGTGCATGAAGATAGGGGACGAGCATGGTTAGAACTTGCATAGGATCTCTGAAGAAACCACATATTGTGAGTCTAAAAATGATTTTTTCAAAAAATCACGGGCGATAGATCATGTACCTGTAGTACAAACCGGACCCACTTCCTACCGATTCGGTAGACATTTGTCCTTTTTACCCGGGATGGACGAAAAGGTTTGAGATGTCCCGGTTGGGAGATAGTCCATGTAAGGTGGTCTAGTATTTTAGGAAAATGGGACGGTAGCATTGTGAAACGGCATTTTGGTGGTTACTTCACAAAACGACCCGTTTTTGCGCCGGAAAATGGAAAAGGGCTTTTCCGTATGACAAAAGGAGAACTTCCTCCTGCAACATTGTTCTCCATAGCAATGTCCACACACATGCATAATATGGGCACAACATCACAAACTATGCCGTGATTCAGCACATAACATCGGTCATTTAGACCGAAAGCCATGAAACCTCGAACATGATAGGTCATTTTGTGAAGGTTTTTTCGAAACATGATCATTGTTCGGCACACATTTAGTCCCGGATGTAGTCACAAACCGGGTCTAAAAATATTTTCCGCCATTTCCCACCTCTTCCCGCCAAGTTTTCCCGCCCTTTCCTTTCTACTAGAGCTTTTAGCCCCGGATGTAGTCACTAACCGGGACTAAAGATATTTCCCGCCATTTCCCAAAGCTTCACGCCAAGTTTTCCCGCCCTTTCCCTCTATATTTAGGACGATCGTGTCATGGATATCCATACATCCACACCTTCCTCTCTTAGAACAATGGACAACGCCATGGGCCATTCTCGACCTCGAGACCGAGGCGCCAGGCGCCCAACTACCCTTGTCCGGCTGGCTACCGCCGCCCGCCGCTGGATCTTGGCCGAGCCGAGGGGTTCTGCCTCCGTCCCTCAAGGTTCCGCACGCCAGCGCCATCACAAACCACTTCTACCACGAGCTCACGCCGAGCGGATGGATCCCAGTGGGATCCCGACAACCACGACACTGGAATGCCTTCTTCGCTAATAGGCGAGAAAGGAAGCTCGCCACGACGAGGGTGATGGCCCGCCACCGTGAACTACAACGGCCGGCGTCAGTCTGGTGGGCGAACATTTATCATCAAAGTGATGCGCTACATCGCCGGGGGAGACCATCCTCGCCTACGGTGCCCACGAGTCCACCCGCCACAGGCTCCACACTGTCCCGGCGGTAGCGGCATCGTCTTCCAGGAGACCCCTCTCCCACCTGCCGTGAATCCGAGGCTGGAATGGCCCCTGTGAAAGTTTCGCGGCATATTAAATCAAAATTTTCTAGGGATGCGAATAGAGGGAAAGCCAAGATCTAATCTAGGAGATGCAATCAACGAGAGAGATTGGATTAGATCTTCATACCCTTGAAGATTCGCACAGTGGAACGTTCGTCGGAACGTGGGTGATGTAGTCGTACTCGCTTCTCCTCCTCGCGATCCGATCCGATCTAGCACCACAAGTGGCGGTGCCTCCGTGAGATGCACACGTGCAGCACCTCGACGTCTCCTCCTTCCTCGGACCAGCAAGTATGGTGGAGATAGATTGGATCTACAACACGACGGGCGTAGTGTATATGGTGGAGAATTTCACGCAGGGCTTCGCCTACAAATCGGGAGGGAGAGAGGAAAGCAAGGCGGCTAGGGTTTAGAGGAGAGGTGTAGGGTTTGGTGCGCCCACCCTCTTTATATAGAGGGGGGCAGCCCCAGCCCTCCCCAAGCCCAAAGGATAAGGAGTGGGGGGCATGGACTCTCCCCTCTTCTAGAAACCCTATCTCTAGTTTAAACGATTTAAACTCTCTAGGATCGGCTGGGCCCTATGGGGCCTTGTGCCCCTGGCCCAATGCGGCCAGGACACTCCCTCATAGGCCCATGCCCCCTCCCGGAAGGTGGGGCCACGTTGGTCCCCTCCAGAAGGTTCTAGAAGCTTCCGACAATACCGATTAACCGGAACAATTCAACTCCAAAACTGCCGCCTTATATGAATCTTATTCTCCGGACCATTCCGGAACCTCTCGTGATGTCCCGGATCCCATCCGAGACTCCGAACAAAAATTCATAAACCAATTATCCAATCTATCCTAGCGTCGAGATACGTTAAGTGTGTGACCCTGCGGGTTCGAGAATATGCAGACATGATCTTCTATCAATAATCAACATCGGGGTCTTTGCACCCATATTGACTCCCACACATTCATCGATGATCATATCGGATGAACCACGATGCCAGGATTCAATCAATCCCATATATATATTCCTTTCGTCTCGCGATATTTTACTTGCCCGAGATTCGATCGCTTGCACGTCATACCTAGTTCAATCTGCTCACGAAGTACTTTACTCGTTCAGAATCCGATATCACTTTGTGATTAACTCCTTAACCACATGCTTGCAAGCGGTGTTGATATCGATTACGAGTGGGCCCAAGTATATCTCTCCGACTTGGGAGGGACAAATTCCATCTCGATACATACAACCCAATGATACTTTCCGATCACCGAGAGACACCTTTATGATCACCCACTCATAGGATGACGCTTGATGACCTCAAAGCTTTCTTCCGGTACCAGGATTTGCATTATCTCATGGTCTAAGGAATACAATATTTGACATAGGAAAAGCTTCGCAAAGATGAACACGATGAAACGATCTAATTGCTTCACTTAGTTTGGTCATCCATCATATCATTCTCCCAATGATATGATCTCATTATCAATTGACAACTCATGTCTATGGTTAGGAAACCTTAACCATCATTGATCAATGAGCTAGTCCTTAGAGGCGTACCAGGGACACGGTGTTGTTCACAAACCACACAAGTATTAATGTTTCCGCTTAATACAATTCTAGCATGGAATATAAACTTTATCATGAACAAGAATTATAATAATAACATCTTTATTATTGCCTCTAGGGCATAATTCCAACAGTCTCCCACTTGCACTAGAGTCAATAATCTAGTTTACATCTGGCAACAATCTCACACCCATGGCACTGAGGTGTTGATCATGTTTTACACGTGGAAGAGGTTTAGTCAACGGATCTGCGACATTCAGATCCGTATGTACTTTGCTAATCTTCAGATCTCCATCTGCTATATAATCTCGAATTGTATAAAAACGGCGGTTGATGTGCTTTGTCTTTGGATGATATCTTGGTTCCTTAGCCAGTGCTATGGCACCAGTGTTGTCGCATAATATATCCAGTGGGTCCAAGGCACTTGGAACCACACCAAGCTCAGTGATGAAGTTCCTGATCCAAACTCCTTCAGTTGACGCTTCTGAAGCAGCCATGTATTCCGCTTCTGTTGTAGATCCCGCGATCACGCTTTGCTTGCAGCTTCTCCAGCTCACAGCTCCTCCATTAAAAATATAAACGTATCCTATCTGAGATTTGGAATCATCCTTGTCGTTGTCGAAACTAGCATGGACGTAACCTTTTACGACAAGCTGTTCATCACCCCCATAGACTAAGAACATTTCTTTAGTTCTATTTAGGTACTTTAGGATGTTCTTCACGGCTGTCCAGTGTTCCACTCCTGGATCACTTTGATATCTGCTCGTCAAACTAAGAGCATTGGACACATCCGGTCTAGTACACAGCATGGCATACATGATGGAACCTATGGCCGAGGAATAAGGCACTTTGCTCATAGCTTCCCTATCATTTACCGTAGCTGGACACTGAGCCTTGCTCAATATCTTACCTGACAACATAGGCACTGAACCTTTCTTTGCCTTATCCATTCTGAACCTTTTCAGAACTTTGTCTAGGTATGTACTCTGGCTTAAAGCTATCAGGCGTCTTTGTCTATCTCTATAGATTTTGATGCCCAAGATATAAGCAGCTTCACCTAGGTCTTTCATTGAAAAACACTTGTTCAAATAACTCTTCACATCGTTAAGCATGTTGATGTCATTTCCGATAATCAATATGTCATCCACATACAGTACCAGAAACGTCACCGAGCTCCCACTCACTTTCTTGTAGATACAAGCTTCGTAGCAATTTGGAACAAATCCAAAACTCTTGATCACTTGATCAAAAAGAAGGTTCCAACGCTGAGATGCTTGCTTCAGTCCATAAATGGAACGATGAAGTTTGCATACTTTACTAGCATCCTTAGGATCGACAAAACCTTCGGGTTGCATCATATACAACTCTTCATCAATGTTCCCATTGAGGAAAGTAGTCTTGACATCCATCTGCCATATTTCATAATCATGAAACGCAGCAATTGCTAATAAAATCCGAATGGACTTAAACATCGCTACGGGAGAGAAAGTCTCATCGTAGTCAACACCTTGAACTTGTCGAAAACCTTTTGCGACAAGCCGTGCTTTATAGACGGTAACATTACCATCCGCGTCCGTTTTCTTCTTGAATATCCATTTGCACTCAACGACCTTTCAGTCGCTAGGAGGATCCAACACAGTCCATACTTGGTTTTCGCTCATGGATCCCAATTCGGATTTCATGGCTTCCACCATTTCTCGAGTCCGGCTCATCATCGCTTCCTCATAGTTCGTAGGTTCACCGTCTTCTACCAACAAGACAACAAGACAGGTTGCTGCATACCACTCAGAGGGGCACGCGACCTTGTCGACCGCGACGTTCAAGAGCAAGATCGTCCAAGCTTCATGATCCTTGTCATTAGCTTCCTCTATTGTTGGTGCAAAGTGCATGGAACACTTTCGGTGCTGCGCTACTCTCCAATTCAAGAGAAGGTTCAATAACCTCGTCTAGCTCTACTTTCCTCCCACTCACTTCTTTCGAGAGAAACTCCTTCTCAAGAAAGGAACCGTTCTTCTGACAAACACTTTGCCTTCGGTTACGTGATAGAAGGTATACCCAATAGTTTCCTTAGGGTATCCTATGAAGACGCATTCGCTTTGGGTTTGAGCTTGTCCGCATCAACTTCTTGACGAAGCTTCAGATCCCCAAACTTTAAGAAACGACAACTTAGGTTTAGAACCAAACCACAGTTCATACGGTGTCGTCTCAACGGATTTAGATGGAGCCCTATTTAAAGTGAATGCAGCGGTTTCTAATGCATAACCCCAAAATGATAACGGAAAATCAAGAAGAGACATCATTGATCGGACCATATCTAATAGGGTTCGATTCCTGCTCGCACACACCATTGCGCTATGGTGTTCCGTGGCGTGAGTTGTGAAACGATTCCACTTGCTTTAAGATGCGTGAGAAAATCATAACTCAAATATTCACCTCCACGATCGGATCGTAGAAACTTAATCTTCACGATGGTTCTCCACTTCATTCTGAAATTCCTTGAACTTTTCAAATGTTTCAGATTTATGTTTCATTAAATAGATATACCCATATCTACTTAAGTCATCGGTAAAAGTGAGGAAATAGCGATATCCACCAGGCGTCGAAACACTCATCGGTCCGCATACATCGGTATGTATGATTTCCAACAAGTCCGTTGCTCGCTCCATCATACCGGAGAACGGGGTTTTGATCATCTTGCCCATGAGGCATGGTTCGCATGTGTCAAATGATTCAAAATCAAGAGACTCCAAAAGTCCATCAGAATGGAGTTTCTTCATGCGCTTTACACCAATATGACCTAGACGACAGTGCCACAAATAAGTAGTATTATCACTATCTACTTTGCATCTCTTAGCCTCAATGTTATGGATGTGTGTTTCATCCCTTTCGAGATTTAGAAGAAATAAACCATTCACAAGAGGTGTATGACCATAAAAGATGTTACTCATATAAATAGAACAACCATTATTCTCTGATTTAAATGAATAACCGTCTTGCAATAAACACGATCCAGAAATAATGTTCATGCTCAACGCAGGCACATAATAACATTTATTAAGGTTTAAAACTAATCCCGAAGGTAAAACTAAGGAGAGCGTGCCGACGGCCATCACATCAACTCTTGATCTGTTGCCAATGCGCATCGTCACCTCATCCCTTGCAAGCCGCCGTCTATTCCGTAGCTCCTGCTTCGAGTTACAAATATTAGCAACCGGTATCAAATACCGGGCACTACAACGAGGGCTAGTAAGGAAAACATCAATAACATGTATATCAAATATACCTTTGATGGTGCCAGCCTTCTTGTCCGCTAAGTACTTGAGCTATGCTTCCAAAGGACCCTTGTCCTTGCAATAGAAGCACTCGGTCGGGCTTAGGACCGGACTTGAGCTTCTTCTCGTGAGGGCATTAAGCTGTCACGCCCTTCTTGAAGGGTTTCTTTGCTCCCTTACCTTTCTTAAAGGAGGGCTTGTTGACCATCAACACATGATTATCCTTCTTGATGTCCACTTCCGCAGCCTTCAGCTTTGCGAAGAGCTCGGTGATCGTATCAGTGGAACCAATCTGATTATGAGTCACTACAAAACTTTTGTAGCCGGAGGGAGTGATTGCGAACCTGTCAATCTTGAGCTCCTCCGAATCATGCATTCCAGCTTGCTCAAGGCGTTGAGTGTAGCCCGACATCTTTATGGCGTGCTCACTAACGGAACTCCCTTCCTCCATCTTGCGCTTAAAGAACTTCTCGAGATCTCATATCTCTCGAGCAGGCTTGATTCTCAAACATGGTTTTCAGCCTCGAGAATCTCAAAGGGCCCGGATAGGTTTCAAAACGATTTTGAAGTTCTTCCATAGCAAACAACATGGTGCTCTTAATCACACCATAATCATCCTTGCCGATCGATAGACAGCTTTATCATCACCGCAGCGATTGCAGGGGTCACCTAACGCTTTCCCAAGGACATAGTCCTTTGTCCGCCGCATGTAATGATTCTAACCAATTGGTGAAGTTAGACCCATTGTTTCTAAGCTTTTCCTTCTCAGCAAAAACGTTGAAGTTGAAGTTGGATTTGGCCATGTGATCTACAGTATTTGCAAGTACAATTTAGACTATGTTCATGATAAATAGTTCAATTTAATCAAATTACTAGATGAACTCCCACTAAATTCAACATCCCTCAAGTTGTTTAGTGAACACGATCCAAATTCACCACACCTAATCCGATCATCACGAGAAGAGATGTGGTTTCAATAGTGGACAACGAAGTGTCGATCATATCATTCATATGACTCATGCTTAACCTTTCGATTCTTGTGTTCCGAGGCCATGTCTGTACATGCTAGGCTCGTCAAGTTACACCCAAGTATTTCCGCGTGTGCAAAACTGGCTTGCACCCGTTGTATGTCAGCGTAGAGTCTATAGCACCCGATCATCACGTGATGCTTGGACACGACGAACTTTCGCAACGGTGCATACTTGGGGAGAACATAGTTTTTATCTTGATCTTTAAGTGAGGAATCATCTTATAATGCTACCTTCGCGATCTAAGCATAATAAGATACATAAAAGGATAAACATCACATGCATATAACTTTATGTGACATGGTATAGCCAATCTTCGCGCAATGATCTCCATCTTGTGCGTTTCGGCATGATCTCCATCACTCCACCATGATTGCCTCCACCACGAATAGCAACTACAACAATTGCTAACTATTTAGCGATAAAGTAAAGTTATTACATGGCGTATAAGAAGTTGACTCACAGGTCATACACAATTATAAATACAACCATATGGCTCCTGCCGGTTGTGTACTCATCGACATGCAAGTCGTGAAACATTACAAAACATGATCATCGCATACAATATACACATCACATCTTGCGCCATACCATATCACAGAAAACACTCCCTGCAAAAACAAGTTAGACGCCTCTACTTTGTTGTTGCATGTTTTACGTGGCTTATGGTTGCCAAACTCCGGTGTTAATCCCATGACAACTATAGTGAGAGAAACTGACATCCACCAGCCGCATGTGTGGAACAAGCCACACGTCAAGTGCGGAGCCGGTCTCGCGAACGACGTCGCGTAAGGTTGGCCTGGACCGCTTCAATCTCACTATCCCGCGTCATAAGAAGAACACAAACAAGAGGCTTGCAACAGAAAACATCAACGCCCGCAACAACCATGTTGCGTTCTACTCGTGAAACACATCTACGCATAGATCTAGCTCTGATACCACTGAAGGTTTCGCGGCATAGTAAATCAAAATTTTCTACGGATGCGAACAGAGGGAAAGCCAAGATCTAATCTAGGAGATGCAATCAACGAGAGAGATTGCATTAGATCTTCATACCCTTGAAGATTCAAGACAGCGGAACGTTCGCCGAACGTGGGTTATGTAGTCGCATTTCTCTCCTCCTCGCGATCCGATCCGATCTAGCACCACAAGTGGCGGTGCCTCCGTGAGATGCACACGTGCATCACCTCGACGCCTCCTTCCTCGCACCAGCAAGTATGGTGGAGAGATAGATTGGATCTAGAACACGACGGCGGTGTATATGGTGGAGAATTTCTGCAGCAGGCTTCGCCACAAACAATGGGAGGGAGAGAGGAAAGCTAGCAAGGCGGCTAGGGTTTGGAGGAGAGGTGTAGGGTTTGGTGTGCCCAACCCTCTTTATATATAGAGGGGGGCAGCCCTGCCCTCCCCAAGCCCAAAGGATAAGGAGTGGGGGCATGGACTCTCCTCTTCTAGAAACCCTATCTCTAGTTTAAACGATTTAAACTCTCTAGGATCTGGGCCCTATGGGCCTTGTGCCCCTGGCCCAATGTGGCCAGACACTCCCTCATAGGCCCATGCCCTCCCGGAAGGTGGGGACACGTTGGTCCCCTTCCGAAGGTTCTAGAAGCTTCCGCACAATACCGATTAACCCGAACAATTCCGAACTCCAAAACTGCATCGCCTTATATGAATCTTATTCTCCGACCATTCCGAACCTCTCGTGATGTCCCGGATCCCATCCGAGACTCGAACAAAAATTCATAAACCAATTATCCAATCTATCCTAGCCGAGATACGTTATGTGTGACCGCGGGTTCGAGAATATGCATATGATCTTCTATCAATAATCAGCGGGTCTGGGCACCCATATTGACTCTCACACAATCGATGATCAAATCGGATGAACCACGATGCCAGGATTCAATCAATCCCATATATATATTCCCTTCGTCTCGCGATATTTTACTTGCCCGAGATTCGATCGTCGGTACCGTCATACCTAGTTCAATCTCGCTCACGAAGTACTTTACTCTCGTAATCCGATATCACTTTGTGATTAACTCCTTAACCACATGCTTGCAAGCGGTGTTGATATCGATTAACGAGTGGGCCCGAAATATAACTCTCCGACTTGGGAGGGACAAATTCCTTCTCTATACATAGAACCCAATGATACTTTCCGATCACCGAGAGACACCTTTATGATCACCCTCTCATAGGATGACGTTTGATGACCTCAAAGCTTTCTTCCGTACTGTGGAGTTGCATTATCTCATGGTCTAAGGAATACAATATTTGACATAGAAAAGCTTCGCAAAGATGAACACGATGAACGATCTAATTGCTTCTTAGTTTGTCATCCATCATATCATTCTCCCAATGATATGATCTCATTATCAATTGACAACTCATGTCTATGGTTAGGAAACCTTAACCATCATTGATCAATGAGCTAGTCCTTAGAGGCGTACCAGGGACATGGTGTTGTTCACAAACCACACAAGTATTAATGTTTCCGCTTAATACAATTCTAGCATGGAATATAAACTTTATCATGAACAAGAATTATAATAATAACATCTTTATTATTGCCTCTAGGGCATAATTCCAACACCCTGGTATATGCCATGGATGGGCTGAGGGTCCCCGGAGTGGCAGGTGACGATGACGATGATGATGACGACGACGATGAAGACCCTGAAGCTGCGTACTATAGGACTAGGCATGATTATGACTAAAGGGGGCGGCTTTAGTCCTGAGTGTTAGCTAGTCTCGGTTTGTCCCGGTTTTTAATATTAATAAATGTATTAAGTGTTACCTAATAAATAGAGGGAAATGCCTATATAAAGAGAGGGTTCATATTTAGTCCCGGTTGGAGAAACCAACCGCGACTGAAGGGATTGCGGCAGAGTGGGCCAGCAACACTAATAATTGGGGTGAGTGTCGACATTATGTCGTATTGTACCTTGTCCCGGATGGTGTCACCAACCGACTAAAGATGAATTTAGTCGTTGGAGACACCAACCGACTAAAGATGAGTCAAGACTAATAATAGGGTGAGTGTCGACATTATGTCGTGAGGGTCGACATTATGCCGAGCTACTTGCACTATAAATATGCATCCTTGTGAGTCCAGTCCTCCAGCCAGTTTGAGGCATCTCCAAGATGGTTTTAGAGAGCAGGGACACCACTACGTCAGTTTGTGGAGATGCGACGAGCCCAGCCTCCTCGGCATCTCCGAGAAACTGGTCATAGAGGCACTCCTAATATGTGAAATTAGTTAGCTCGAGGCATTGATCTACTTAGTGAAGTTACAAGCTGCAAGATGGTTTTCGAGCAGGGACACCACTGCGGCCAGTTTAGGAGATGCCGGATCCCGGATCCTCCGGCATTCCCGAAACTGGTCATAGAGGCACTCCGGTCCAGCCACAAACGGGACTAACACTCAAGACATTTATTAATATTAAAACTGAGACTACAAACCGGCACTAAAGGCCACAAACCGAAAAGATATCCTTCGTCAAGCCACAAACCGCGAAGACATGAACTAGAGTTACATAATATGAGCATGAACTTTGGCATATGTCATTCCTTATGACCGCTTGAGACGTAACCATGGAGCATCTTCTTTACTTAACGGAATGCTTGGGCCGGCCACTATGAAGCGGAATTTCATCAAACTTATTATAATCTTCCGACATGTCCGTCTTGTCCTCGATTCCCACGATGTTTCTTTTCCTGAAAGAACTATGTGACGCTTTGGCTCATCATATGATGTATTCGTTGCATATTTTTCTTTTTTTTTCTGGAGGACATGTCCTTCACATAGAAAACCTGAGACACATCATTGGCTAGGACGAATGGTTCATCTCTATAACCAAGATTGTTGAGATCCACTGTTGTCATTCCGTACAACTGGTCTATCTTTACCCCTTCCCCATTCAGGTTGACCCATTTGTAGGGAAACAAAGGGACCTTAAAAGAGACTCCATAGTCTAGTTCCCATATCTCCTCTATGTAACCATAATATGTGTCCTTTTGTCCATTCTCGTCTATTGCATCAAAGTGGACACCACTATTTTGGTTGGTGCTCTTTTTATCTTGGGCGATCGTGTAGAATGTATTCCCATTTATTTCGTACGCTTGGAAATTCAATATAGTAGAAGATGGTGACGTGGCCAACAAGTATAGCTGATCTCCAACAGCGGTGTCATTCAAGAGATGTGTCCGCATCCAACCACCAAAAGACTTCATGTGTTCATCTGTAATCCATGATTCAGGCTTCCCCGTGTTTTTGGAGCATACAATATTCTTGTGTTCCTCGATATACGGAGCTGCCAAGGTGGAATTATGTAGAACTGTGTAGTGTGATTTCGTTAAAGAATCCCCGTCCCTACATATCATTGCTTTCTTTCCCAGCGTGCCTTTTCCACTTAGTCTTCCCTCATGCCGCGAGTCAGAAACACCAATGGGCTTAAGGTCAGGAATAAATTCAACACAAAACTCAATGACCTCCTCTGTTCCATATCCCTTGGAGATGCTTCCTTCTGGTATATCACGGTTATGAACATATTTCTTTAATACTCCCATGAACCTCTCAAAGGGGAACATATTGTGCAGAAATATCGGACCGAGAATGGCAATCTCTTCCACTAGATGAACCAGGAGATGCGTCATAATATTGAAGAAGGATGGTGGGAACACCAATTCAAAACTAACAAGACATTGTACCACATCCTTCAGAACCTTGGCAATATCCGGATTGATTACCTTCGAGATATTGCATTGAGGAATGCACAGCTTCACAATGGGTACTCGAACATTTTCCTAGAAGCCCCTCAATGCAATCGAAGCAATGCGTCATAATCACGTGATACCATGAGACTTCAGGTTTTGAAACTTTTTCTGCCATATTTATTATCCCTTTATATTAGATGAGAAGCCGACGGCACCTTGATACCGTAAAGGACTTCAAAAGATTTCCTTCTCGCTTTGGTAAGAGCATAGCTGGCACGACTTAAGTGACGCCTTTATCCGCCTTGTTATCTGTATGCATGTTCTTTGGGTCTTTCATAATTTGTTGGTCCTCCCATGCTTGTGTGTATCTTTGTCTTCCCATACACTAGGAATCCTAGCAGGTTCACGCAGAGATTCTTCGTCACGTGCATCACGTTGATTGAAGAGCGGACACGCAGGACTTTCCAATATGGCAGCTCCCAAAATATAGATTTCTTCTTCCACATGGGTGCGTGTCCTATAGCGGCGTCGTCGAACTGATTGACCGCGACCCTTTCCAAAGATTACTTCTATGTCCTGACCATACCAAATACATCATCACCAAAGGGGAGTTCGAGCTTCTTCCGTGATCGACTCACCTTTGAAATGCTTGCCTTTCTTTCTTATGGGATGATTGGTGGAAGAAATCGTCGATTCGCCAGTACACAACCTTCTTGCATTTATGCAAATATGTACCTTCGGTCTTATCTAAACAAGGTGCATGCCTTATATCCTTTGTTTGTCCATCACGAAAGGTTACTAAGAGCAGCCAATCATTGATGGTTACGAATAACAACCCTCGTAGATTAACTGCTCCTGTTTGTTCTCATCCCACGCATACACCTGGTTTGCCCCACAACCGTAAGAGTTCTTCAACTAATGGCCTAAGGTACACATCAATTTTCATGCCGGTTGCTTCGGGCCTTGGATGAGCACTGGCATCATAATGAACTTACGCTTCATGCACAACCAAGGAGGCAGGTTATAGATACATAGAGTCACGGGCCAGGTGCTGTGACTGCAGCTTTGCTCCCCAAAAGGATTCATGCCATCCGTACTTAGACCAAACCATAAGTTCCTTGCGTCACCTGCAAAGTCTGGGAAGTCTCTCTCGATTTTTCTCCACTGTGACCCATCAGCAGGGTGTCTCAACTTCCCGTCTTTCTTACGGTCTTCTTTGTGCCATCGCAACAACCTGGCATGCTCTTTGTTTCTGAACATGCGTTTCAACCTTGGTATTATAGGAGCATACCACATAACCTTAGCAGGAACCCTCTTCCGGAGGGGCTCTCCCTCAACATCACCGAGGTCATCTCGTCGATCTTATACCGCAACGCTGCATACCGGCATTTATCTAAATTCTCATACTCCTTACATCATGTAGAGGATGCGATCATTAATGCATGCATGTATCTTTTGCACATCTAATCCCGAGGATGAGAGTCTTCTTTGCTTCAGAGGTACTCTCGGGAAGTTCGTTATGTTTTGGAAACTTGGCTTCATTATTTTCAGCATCTTTTCAAATGAGTCATTAGACCACTCTGCCCTCCATCGCAACAATTCCGGTGGTACCGAGCTTTGTGCTGCCATCTTCATAATTTGGGTACAACAATTTCTTGTGATCTTCTAACATGCCCTCTAACTTCAACTTCTCATTTTCTGTTTCACAGTCTCGCTTTGCATCGAAATGACTCTACCAAGTTCATCAGGCTCATCCGATGCCCGTTCTTCACCTCTTTCCTCTCCATTGTCTTCCATTGCGGTATCAAGTATTCAGGAAACATATGATGATAGTTGTTATCATCATCTTCTTCTTCACCATCTTCCATCATAACCCCTCTTTCCCCGTGCTTGGTCCAGCAATTATAGTTGGGCATGAAACCTTTCATAATCAGGTGGCCGCGAATGATTTTCGAGGAAGAGTACTCCTTGTTGTTCCGACATTGAACACATGGACAACCTATAAATCCATTTTCTTTGTTTGCCGTAGACACATCGATAAATTTATCCACGCCTTTCATATACCCGGCTACGCGCCGGTCACCGTACATCCATTCCCGACCGTTCATCTGCATCATATAAGTAAGTTTATCAAAAAACAGGACATCATAAATAGTGAAATGACCAACTCACATCGACACATGCATTGTATCAATGACAAAGAAAAGATAAGAATGCTAACCTCGATCGAGGAAAATAAAGAGGAGAAAGCTCAAGTGCGTCTCGGACACCTTCTATATTTTTGTTCTATGAGAAATTCAACGGGATTATTCACTCAAACATTTCAACAAACACCTTCAATGCATGCATGAGAAAAAACTAGCACACCCCCTCACACCTTCCACCATTCGAAAAACAGAGTGGAGGCAGGGGCTGGGCGCAGATTTATAGAGGCAGGGTCTTTGGTCGGTTGAGCCAGAACCGGGACTAAAGGTGCGTGTAAGCCACGTGGCTGTAAACCTTTAGTCCCGTTGGTGGCTCCAACCGACGCATGCCCCTTACCAACGGGACCCATGCCTGGCCCGTGCCCGCTCCAACCGGGACGCGTGCCAGCATTAGTCCCGGTTGGTGGCGCAACCGGGACTAATGCTCTGAGGGGTCGCGAACGGATAGCCCTTTTTCCTCTAGTGATATATTAATATCGCGGAGATACCAATTAAACCCAGCCTCTGCAACAACGCCCTAACGGCCTTACGGATGCACACTGCCCAGAAAAAAGAATTACAAAAAAGAAAAGCCCCGCTACACAGAACTATTCCTCAGAGCAACGACACTAACACCACCAAAACAACACCAGTAGTCCAACCACTCCAATAGCAACACCTTCAAGAAGGACACAATGCACAAGCGCCGTCGTCGCCCGATCAAAGATCATAGGTTTTAACTCTGGAGAAAGTCCTCACTCGCAAAACAATGCCTTCAACAAGGTCATTGTCAGACACAACCAATTAAGGCCAGATCTTGGATTTTCACCCTGCAAGGTAAGACTGGGAACTCCTCCTGTGTTGTCTCCCCCATAAACAGTCGTTGCTGTGAGTCACAGATCACGCAGTCAGTTCCGCGACACCACAAAGACTCAAACCACCATCATAACACTCATGTTCCTCCTTTCTTGACATTCTCCGCCTCTGACTTCACCATAGATCGTCGAAGACAAGACACATTATGGTAACAGATAGCAGAGCTTCGCAATGCCCCCGCTGAAACCAAACGGCCAGGAAAACGTGGGTACGCATTACCGAATACCTTCCGATCCAGCCATCTCCAGACATATTCGCCTATGGGAGTTCGCTGGCGGAGCCTTCCGGAACACGCCGGTCCATATCAGATCACCGAGGGCAAGTGACAAGCAGATCTTCGTCTTAGCGCTAAAGGAACTCTAGGACCGCCTGCCTTTATTCGCAAGACTCGCAGCCCCCACGCCGCGGGTCACCATCCAGCCGGAGAGAGCAACAAAGGAGGGGCCAACAAGTACTTGGCTACAGAATCACCGGCGTGACCGAGGTCACCGCCAGAATCCACGATCGAAGCCCTTCTTGGACCAAACGACCCAGACCAGAACAGATCTTGGTCATCCAGGCACGTGTCGCCGCCTCCTCGTCAGAACGGCCCATGGTGACGCGTCGCCGCCTCCTCGTCTCCTCTCTGCTGGAGGACCTCAGGCTCCGGCCTCCCGACCACGCCGCCCAGTGCCTGCCGCCGGCGCCCCACCATCCCTCATGTAGCACCGCCTGGCACACCTCCCCTTCCCACCATCAGTTCCGACGAGATGGGCGCATCCACGGCCGCCGGTGACGGCAGCAGCGAAGGCCAGGAGGATAGGGATCGGGGGAGGTTGGAGGAAGGTAGGGAGCATCCGGAGTCGCCCGAGGGAGGAGCGACCCAGGAGGGAGATGCATTTTTTCTGGAGGAAGGAGCGACCCGGCTCTGCATCCTCGCTAGCCTAGTATATGGTTTAGCAATTTAAAATCCAGTAATATGGATGCTTCGCGTATCATATATCTCTATAGCATTTGAGTTGTTTAGCTTAAGTAATTTATTTGGCTATGCAACAAAATTTGCTGGAACATGACGATAGTGTATGGTGTCGATGTAGGACTGGGAGTCACCGGGAAACACAATGTTTGAAAAGGTGTTTGACTTGGTCATCCGTTAATAGGCTTTTTCTAGGTTCTTGTTGCACTTAGCAACATTATGGTGGATGGAATACATGAACTTCCTTACATTGTCGGCCTAATCATGCAGCGAACATTCCACATGGGTAGGCCCCGTTCAAAAAAAAAAACATGGGTAGGCAGTACTGTTCTTGCAGTTTGTCACAATTGTGAAGTACAATTTAATACATGTGGATGGAGGTTAAAAACATATGTTTTATTCAGTAAATGGATGTTTAATCTATTAACAAAGCAAGCGATGTGGCATGAGCTGATAATTACATATCAAGTACCTCAAGAATAAATTCTGACTCGGGTTGAGGATAAACCTACATACTCCCCATTTCAGAAGGGTCATATGCGTGTTAAAGATAAGTTCTTGAAAACATGCCAATTCAAAGTTGGAAATGGTAGAAATACTAGATTTTGGGAGGACTTAAGGTTAGGCGATACTACTTTGGCTCATCAGTATGCACCCTTACACAACATAGTGCATCAAAATCTTGTATTTAGTTGCACATTTTTTTAGCTCATGTTCCTCTAAATATAGGATTTAGAAGAAAGTTAACTGGTAACAGTTGGACATCATGCGTTCTTCTATGCCATAGGCTAATGGATCTAAACCATTCTGATGATTCGTGTTGAAGCTAACTACCACACGGTTTTTTCAATAAAATCTATGTATGAGGTTCTCATGAATGGTTAACAAGGTTTTTCTCGAAAAAACTTGTGGTACCTAAAGATTCACTAAACATTAAAATATTTATTTGGATCCTTAAAAGAAAAGTTATAGTAACAAAATATAACCTTCCTAAAAGAAAAGGGATCGGGGTAAAAAAATGTACCTATTCTGATTTTGTGGAAACCATTCTAAGTTTATTTATTTCATTTCCTTCTGCACAACTTCTCTATGTATTATTTATTTCACTTACAATATTCCTCCTCCAATCAATATTATATTACCAATATATATGGGAATTGGTTAAATGACATTGGTAAGGTTATTAAATCTAGAATTCACATAGAAGTTTTAGCTTTATGTTGGTCTATTTGAAATTATATGAATAAAAATATTTTTAACAAAGCTAGAGGTACAATTTTTTTGCAGGTTATATGTATTATTTTTCATTGGATTTAGGCGTGTCCATTTCTCCTCCCACTAGAACAACAGGATACTATGGTTATTGTATTCAACCGTCCACCAACGGTCGCTCAAGGTATCTACTGTGAGGCTAGATGGTGGCATTCTAATAGAATATTGTTTAGTCTATGTATGCATGTTATGTTTCGTTGATCGGGCATCAATTTTAAGTGATACATGGTTTCTAAAAATAGGATGATAACGTCAACAATAAATGAAGTTGTGTGCATCAATGGATGCCGGGATTGGGGTCCGAGTTCTGTCTTCGAAGAAAACAATGGCGAAGTCCAAATGGTCTTGTTATGTCTCCTGCTTTGGAATAAATGCAAATCCACACCTTGTTGTACATCCTTGACCTATTAGGATTGTCCAACTCATTGAGACTAGGCTAGTAGTTATAGAAATGTCATTTAGTTCAGCCAAATTCTTATTTTGAAGTCTCTCACATTCACATATGTGTACTCATGACATGGACATCTCCCTGTCTCTCTCTACTTTATGAGATTACATCAAAACTCACATGTGGATGTATTACATGTCAAAAATAAAACGTGTTTGCATAAATCTGGATAACACCACTACATTATCAGCATTGGGCTACCTCACATGAGGAAACAAATACTTGTTCTACCATTGCACAAATATCACATCTTTCAACACTTATCATACATGAAGAACCATTGCTGATATCAAACAAAATTTACATCTTTGAATATGGTATTGTTAATTTAAAATGAACCAAATGTTAATACAAAATCAAGCTCTCCATCTCTCTCTCAGAACAACAAAGTTACATTCATTGCATTTCAGACAAATATAATCATTATCACCTATTTTCCTATTAGAGAATGAAAAGCACGACCGTAATTATTCTGTTTGTTGTTGTGCATAACCATAGAAAATCATGAGCACTGATGAAATATATCAATAGAAACGAAACGTAGATTGAACCAAACATGATGTATTTAGTCCATACAACATCTAAAGGATGAATCATGCAAAAGTTACAACAACTTCCGTGAAGAAATGGATCAACCATTCAATCTTAGTCACCAAAAACAAAAACAAAAGGAAATGATCAAGCATTTCTAATATGGTGCATGAAAGAAAAAATAAAAAATGAACATTTATAGTTTCTGCAAAAGGATATTTTTTCAAGAGAACAAAAGGAAACCTTAACATTGAAGACGTTATATCTGACATTAAAGTGGACAGGGTAGAGATGGTTAGTGACGAGTCCAACCAACGGTCGAGCTCAGGATTTTCATCTCCGAAGACGAGCTTTAGGACACCACCTTTATCGAAGACACGACGCAAGCATACTTCTACAATGCCATCAATGTTTCCACCGAAGTGTGTAGACTCGATGAAGAAGCTTATTGCTGGTGTAGTGGAAATTAGGAAGCATGGTTACTTTAAGAAAAGACTGCACAAGGATAATACATTTAGCTTTATTTACGAGGACATATGACTGAGGAAAGGTGAGAGCATTGGTTGTCCTTATTCCCGATCTGCATATTCACGACAGGGTAGAGATGGTTAGTGAATGGCCCGTGTAGGTTATGATTGTCCTCTATTAATATTTTAGAGAAGAATGCTAGACGATATCATATTCCCAAACTCTATATATTCAACATGTGCAGGGTCACTTGAAATGATACGCTTATGAGATTTATTTCGTTATGAAAGGAAAACCTAGCAACCAGACGACAGTAGTGCATGCTGCATGTGGGAAACACAGTGTTTTTAAAAGGTGAAGCGCCGTTTGATGCAGTGATGCATGTGGTAGGATTTAGTCATCTGTTATGGGGCACGTTCGTCACTGCATATTACAGCAGTTACGTGGTACCTTCCTTTGCATGTACAAAATTATGTAGCAAGACACGAAGACCAGGTGTTCCTGGGGATGGACAAGACAGCGCATACACCACCGTCATCCAAGGCCAAGGCCGCGGCAGCAGCGGACGTCTCCTGCTACAGCCATTCACGTGGATGCAGGGACACACCAACCGGATGCTACAACTCAGGCTCCGACTATCATACCAGGACGTCTCCGCCTCACTCTTTCCTCCCACGCTACGTCCTCTCCAAACCACAGATGGTTCTGTCGCGTTATTGTAAGCATACAGTTGGGGCGCTGCAGGACCTTGGCACCGTACCGTTTGTGGTCGCTCTTGAGTGGTTCCCTCTGTCGAGGAGTCGGGGCTGAGAACCACTAGTTTGTTGTTTTGACAGGCTGAACACATGCTTTGAAATTAATGAAGAAATTGGGCCCGTCCTACAAGAAATTGTGCATGCTCTGCAGCACATATCCTGCAGGTCTAACAAAAATTACGAATTTTAAATAGCAAGATTTACAAGTGTATATATAGCACAAAATGGCCTAATTTCGAATGCAAATGAATCCCTTTATCTGGCCACACCATTGTACGAACCCAGGAAATTGTTTTCGGACATAGTAGAAAGCGAATTAGATGGAATCGAAATAGCACGGAAGGACGGCCTGCCATTGAACAAGTTCTATGGTTCTTCATAGATTTTGATTATCTCGCGGTTGAACAGTTGCCTGGGTGTGCTTTCCGCAATCAAACCATCCAACATCATACCATTCTATCACACCTAGGAGATTCATTACTTTCTAGTTGTTTTCATTATAACAAAATATATATTTTCATAATAGAATCAATCCTGATTTCTCTTTCCATTTCTAGTAAGCATGGATAAATAACTACAATATGATGGCTCAGAGGAATTCAAGTCATGGAAATATGGCAATCATGCCTGCGTGTCACGGCATAGCATAAAAGCAAAAAATCCTACACATGCAAGCTCTGCTAAAAAATCATACTACATGCATAAAAATAGTGAGACATTTGTGATAGCTCTACTTTCCTTTGTTATACTCGTTTTGATAATTCTCACAATTTCTATGGTTGCACTCGTACACTCATAGTAGCTGCACTCCTCAAAATCTAAAATTCTAAATAAAGGCACAACAAACACACTATTCAAAACATTGGAAACTTGCAGCAACACAATAAAACAATAATAAAAAAATACACGCATGATGACTTAATAAGTCACAAGGTTATATTTAGTTCTATGGACATTAATATATCAGTTGATGCATACGGAAAACATTAATGCATAAACCAAACTAATTTAAATAGGGTTTACTCACTTTAGTTCAACTTATAACGTTTCTATCATATAAAATTGTGTATTAAAAACTACTAGATATGTAATTCAATTTAGAGCCCGTAGAAATTGGAATCACTTAAAAATGATTTATAGATCTTTTTATATTATTTAAATACTATTTGAATAAGTTTAGGCTTTCTACAATATAATTTGTTAAATAGTGCCAAATAATTTTGCGTGCAATTTATGTCGATAGGGAATTTCATTATATTTCATTCACAAAAAGATTCATCTAAATTGAATTTACATAATAGTAATTATGATTTAAATTCCAGAAAATATACCTTCGATAATGTTGAAATCTTTTAGCAGAGTAATGTTCTTATATTTTTTGTGAATCCAATGGTATATTATTTTCTAAATTTGGATAAACAAATCGATAGATATGTTTTTTACAAGTTTGACATGGTATTTGCATATTGTATTCCAAAAATTAACAAAACAGGAGGGTTGCAAGTTGTAGTTGGACTTCTCCGGCTTTGGCTTCAACTCCGGTTCGGCTCAGTGGGATCCATCTGCGGTTTAAATCTTCTTTTAGTTTTGGATTGCTTCAAAATAAAATTGTATTCATTCAGACAAAACTGTAAATCAAACTCAAAATATTTCAACATGAAAGTCGTGGAAAATCATTAGATCTACCTTTAAACCAAAAGAATTTGGATTTCAAAAAACGAGTGTGAGTAGATCTTGGATTTACGTCATCATAACCTGCTGCCTTGTGTGTGGCGGCTAGGGTTTCTACTGAGGGGCAGAACACACACAACACATATATACTAGTTAGGTGGGCCAAATGGGCCAAGCCAATAACATGTCCAGAATACCTCTTCAGCCCAATACCTGTTCAGTTAACACTCCCCCTCAAGATGGGTGATATATATTGATCATTCCCATCTTGCTACATGCTGCATTGCTCTGCTTTGCTGCCAACCCTTTTGTTAGACAGTCTGCAACCTGCTGTCCTGTGGGTATATAGTTTATCTTGATTATACCTGCATCCAACTTCTCCTTGATGAAGAATCTGTCTATCTCCACATGTTTAGTCCTGTCATGCTGAACTGGGTTATTTGCAATGCATATGGCAGATTTGTTATCACACCAGACATTTAAGTGCCCTGACTTCAACACCTTCAATTCACTTAGAAGATTTCTAACCCACAACATTTCACTTAGCCCTTGGGACAAAGCTCTGTATTCCGCCTCTGCGGTTGACTTCGACACAACTGATTGCTTCTTACTTCTCCATGCTACTAAGTTGCCTCCAACAAATACACAGTATCCTGATGTGGACCGTCTATCATCGAGACAACTCGCCCAATCTGCATCACTATAACCATCAATGGTGAGATGTCCATTACTTCTAAATAGCAGACCCTTCCCTGGTGTCCCCTTTAGGTATCTTAAGATTCTCTGGACTGCATCCATATGTGCACTCCTAGGTTCATGCATATATCTGCTTACTATACTTACAGCGTAAGCAATGTCAGGCCTTGTGTGACATAAATAAAGTAATCTCCCTACAAGCCTTTGGTACTTCTCCCTGTCCACAAGTTCTCGGTCGAATGTGATCTTATCGTTTTGATCAATAGGGGTAGCAGCAGCTCTACATCCTATCATCCCAGTCTCCCTAAGGAGATCAAGGGTGTATTTCCGCTGTGATAAAACAATTCCTTTCTCTGACCTTGCCACTTCTATGCCCAGAAAATATTTCAATTGACCCAAATCTTTTACTTCAAAGGTCTTGCTCAAACACTTTTTGAGTTCTAATATCTCCTCATCATCATCACCAGTAATTATGATATCATCAACGTATACTGCTAGAATAGTAATCTTGCATGATGAATGCTTGTAGAAGACAGTGTGGTCACAATTGCATTGCGCATACCCGATATCACATATTGCACGCCTAAATCTGTCAAACCAGGCCCTTGGGGATTGTTTCAAGCCATATAAAGATTTCTTGAGTCTGCACACTTTTCCTTTAGTTCCAAAAGATGCTAAGCCTGGAGGGACTTCCATATAGACTTCTTCATGTAGATCGCCATGCAAAAATGCATTCTTCACATCCAACTGATGCAAGGGCCATCCGAAATTAGCTGCGCATGAAATTAGTATCCTTACTGTATTCATCTTAGCCACCGGAGCAAAGGTCTCATCATAGTCAATACCATATGTCTGACTATACCCTCTAGCAACCAATCTTGCTTTGTATCTCTCAATCTTCCCTTCAGGATTTTGCTTGATTGTGAACACCCATTTGCAGCCGACTGCTTTCTTGCCGTTTGGAAGATTAGTTAATTCCCAAGTTTGGTTCTTCCTTAATGCCTCCAACTCCTCTCTCATTGCAGCACACCATTTTGGGTCCAGTTTAGCTGTTTGCCAATCTGAAGGAATGATAACATCTTGAAGTGCAGCCACAAAGGCTCTATATGATGGTGATAGAGCTTCATAAGAGATATAGTTGCTAATATCATTTTCAAACCCGTATCTCTACACAGATTTTGTTGTTTCTACACGCCTTCCTTTTCTTAGGGCAATTGGCATGTCCAACGAACTCTCAGATGCATTTAATGAACTACCATCTGTTGGAGATATGCCCAAGAGGCAATAATAAAGTGGTTATTATCATATCTTCATACTTATGATAAATGTTTACATACCATGCTATAATAGTATTAATCGGAAACATTAATACTTGTGTGATTTGTAAACATAAAAGAGTCCCTAGTAAAGCCTCTTGTTAAACTAGCTTGTTGGTTAATATATGATTGTGGTTTCCTGATCATGAACATAGAGAGGTTATTAACAGCAGGGTCATATCATTAGGAGAATGATGTGATGGACATACTCCTATAGATAAGCGTAGCATAAAGATCAAGTCATTTTAATATAGTTCATTTGCTATAAGCTTTCTGATACATAGTAACCTAATTCCTTCGACCATGAGATCATGCATATCACCTTTACTGGAAGGATGCTTTGATGACATCAAACACCACACCGTAACAGGGTGGCTATAAAGGTGGCATTGAGTGTTCGGAAAGTATTGGTTGAGACACATGGATCAAGAGTGGGATTTGTCCATCCATATGACGGATAGATATACTCTGGGCCCTCTCGGTGGAATGTCATCCAATTAGCTTGCAAGCATGTGACTGGCTCACAAGGGATCACATACCACGGGAACGAGAAAAGAGTACTTACCAGTAACAAGGTTGAACTAGGTATGTAGAGATACCGACGATCATAACCTCGGATAAGTAAACTATCGAGAGACAAAGGGAAATTGGTATCGTATGTAAGCGGTTCATTCGATCGCAAAGTAATCGTAGAAATATGTGGGAACCATATGAATTTCCAGATTCCTCTATTGGTTATTGATCGGAGAAATGTCTCGATCATGTCCGCATAATTCACGAACCGTAGGGAGACACACTTAAGGATTCGATGTTGTTGAGTAGTTATGGAATGATGAGTAAGAGACCGAATGTTGTTCGGAGTCTCGGATGGGATCCAAGATATCACGAGGAGATCCGGAATGGTCCGGAGAATAAGATTCATATAAGGAAAGTCCTGTTTCGGAGTTGGGGAATGGTTCCTGTTTTCATCGGAATGTTCTAGAAGGTTCCGAATGTCCGCACTCGGAGGAAGGGTACATGAATGTGTCATTGCAAGTTGGAATGATTGCATCATGTACTAGGTGTCATCGCTGTACAAAATAAAGGGTTTAATCAAATCCTAGTTTGAAAAGTCAAACGCCAATTTGAAAAGTCAAACGGCTATTTTGGGAAGTGGAGAAGAAGTGGAAACGAGTTGAGGAGTTCCTCCTCCACCGCCGCCCACTAGGGATCCGAGTTGGGGAGGGACTCCATCCCTTGGCCGCGCCTCCACCTATATAAGGAGGTAGGGCTCCTCCCAGACACACAAGTTGCCTCCGTCTAAACCTAAACCCTAGCCACAGCCTAGGGATTTCTCCCAAGCCGCCGAGTTAGAGCTTCTAATTGCCCTAGCCGCTGGTTTAGCCCCTTCTAATTGGTGTGTCTAAACCCTATATCACCAAGGCTCTCTCATAGTCCACCATACTCGCTCCGGCTTAAGGCGAAGCCCTGCGAGATCTCCCCTCTACTTCCGGTACCACGCCGTCGTGCTGCCGGAATCGCGAGGAGAGTGCTACAACCTCCGCTGCCTGCTGGAACAAGGGAGAGGAAGGTCCTCATCGAGTACCGAACGTGTGACCGACTGCGGAAGCGCTGCCGGAACACAACACCGGAAGGATCGTCTACGCGATCTTGAGATCGGCAAGAGTACGACTACATCATCCATGAGAATCTGCTCTCGTTAACCACTTTGGAATCTTCGAGGGTGAGTTCCTCTATCGACTCGTTGCTACAATCTAGTAGATAGATCTTGGCTTGTTTGTTTGCATGCGGTAGAATTTTTTTGTTTTCCATGCTACGAACCCCTACAGTGGTATCAGAGCCGTGTCTATATGTAGATCTGTTGCACGAGTAGAACACAATGGTCATTGTGGATGTTGATGCTTTTGTTGTCGATTGCTTCTTGTGTACTTTGCATCTTGCGGGATGGTGGGATGAAGCGGCCCGGGCTAACCTTACATGACATCGTTCATGAGACTTGCTCCACGCTTGACATGCAACTTGTATTGCATAATTGGCTTTGCGGGTGCCTGTTTCTCCCTACATAGTTAAGATTAAATTTACAACGGGTGATTGACAATACTAGTATCAATGTTGTGGTTCTTGTTCGTAAGTTAGAACGACACTTAATGAAAGCCCCAAACCACGTAAAACATGCAAAGAAAATTAGAGGCGTCTAACTTTGTTTTGCAGGGGTGTGCTGTGATGTGATATGGCCATGATTGTGATTATATATGATGTATGCAATGTTCCTTACTGTAAGTTGGCAACCGGCAGGAGCCATATGATTGTCTTTAAATTCTGTTAAGACCCGCGTGTCTATTCAAAGTAGTTGTAATAGTTGAAGCTGGTGGACGACAACCATGGAGAAGCGTCATTGACCTTGATGCAATGCCGGTGATGATGGAGATCATGTTCGTGCTTGAAGATGGAGATCGGAAGCACAAAGAAGAAAGGCCATATCATATCACATATTATGAATTGCATGTGATGTTAATCCTTTTATGCATCTTGTATTGCTTAGTTCACGACGGTAGCATTATAAGATGATCCCTCAAGCACACAATTTCAAGTTTAAAGTGTTCATCCTTAGTAAGCACCGTTGCTAAAGCTCGTTGTTTCGAAGCACCACGTGATGATCGGGTGTGTTAGATTCTGCGAGTGTATACAACGTGAGCAAGCCAGATTTGCTCATGCGGAAGCTAAGGTTTGATCTTGACGAGCCTAGCATGTACAAACATGGTCTCGGAACACGGATCACCGAAAGGTAAAGCATGAGTCATATAGTAGATATGATGAACATGTTGATTGTTCTCCATTGAAGCTACATCAACTCTCGTAATGATCGGATTTGATGTGGTGGATTTGGTTCGTGTGATCACTAAAACAATGTGAGGGATATTGTTTTGAGTGGGAGTTCAACGGCAATATGATTAAAAGTTGAACACTATTTATCATAAATTAAATCAAAGTGAATTTGCATAGTTGTTGTAGTCATTGGCATCCGTTTACCACCTTGCGCTTAGTTTTAATTGAGATGATAGAACTATAGAATTCTGGTTAGTCACTTTACAAACTGGTATCGTATTGTTTTTGAAGTGTTAATCTAAAGTTTAAAAATCCTATTGCAAACTTTCAGTAAGTTCCGGTTACTCCATAAAAGTTTAATAATTGGTATTAAAACAAGAGTGACAATTCCAAGAGTTAGTGTAAGAGTACCATGTTTGTCTCCATGATTCTTGATATTCAAAGGATTGTCTTAATATCAAGGTTATCTAGGATCTGAAAGAGTTTTTTCAGAAACCATGATGTGTGGAAGATATTGTGATATCTGAAACGAAGTTTTGGTTACAACATGATAGAGTATAATATGGCAAAAGTCATGTTCTCATATTTGATGAGAATTTGCAAAAGGTTGGAGACACTAGTTGTCCTAATCCACCAAAAGGTTTTGGAGAGCAACATTATACTCGCGATTCATCTTTATAAGCTAAAAGTAGCTTGATAATGAATAATTCCATGATAAGGGTGAATATTTGATGTAGGTAAAATGTTTACTGCACCAAGAGATTACTAAAGAAAGAAATTATGAAAGAACACCAAACATTTGGTGATGGTGATCTACTTCAAAGTGCAAGTCCAAAGACATTGGTATTTAATTATACACGCTTTGGACTATGTGTCATATGTATGACTCCACTATTGATGTTGATAGATTCTTTCAAACAGAAAATAAATACTGAAAGAGAATCTCATAAATATATGGCAGAAAAGAAAAGACTAGAATTGTTCAGTTTAAGTATATAGATGATATACATGTTATGGCTATATTCTTTGCTTATTAAACAATGTGGTTCTTAAGTATTTGATACTGAATTTGTTGGTGTGAATCGTCATACGAAACAACACAATTCATGAACTACAATGGCCTAAGTAACTAGCAAAAGAATATGTGATGATGTTCATCGAGAACAAATAAAAGGTTATTGTGTTGCTCGTTAAATGTCAAAGCTTGACTTCAAGATTTGTTTGATCAGGTATTATGAGAACAAAAGGGTTGTTCAAATAATTGCCGTAATCCATAAAAGATGGATGATTCACAAATCTCGTTGGAGAAATCACATCCATAAAACTAGTGCTAAAATGTCGAAAGACAAATTGATTGAAAGATCACTTAGGAAGTGACATCGTCGTTTAAATTATATTGGAAAGAAAACATGAAGAAACTCCATGTGGATGGAATTTTGGAGTCTTTTGATTTTTGATCACATGACGCTTGTGAATCTTTCCCAGAGATAATTAAAACTTCGTTCGTAGGCCAAAAGGAAACTAATGACTAGCTTATTGGAACTTGTACATATTGTTGTATGAAGTCCATTATGTAGTCAAGAGCGATGGATTTCAACTTCATATGCTTTCTCAGAAAATTTAAGTGAATATATGAATATTTACTTAATAAGGATGAAGTGTGAAATATTTGAAAAGTTCAAAGACTTTCAAGATGAAGTGCAAAATCATTGTAACAAGAATATAAATAGTTTATGATAAGATCATAAAGGAAGATATTTGAGTTACAAGTTTAGAATAATACCTAAGATTTAAGGAATCGTTCTGTGGATTTGCATTTTCCCGAAACACCATAAGAGTATGGAGCATTCGAGATATGTAATTAAACCTTGTTTGACATGGTAAGATCGAAGGTGTAATACATAAAACTACCATTATATTTTAAAGATTAAAATCTTTAGAGACTACCGTTTTTCCACTGAAAAGAGCTTCATCATAATCCGTTGAAATGACACCATATAAAGTTATGGTTTGGGATAAAACCCAAGTAGTCCTTTCTTAAACATTGGTATGCTATGCATAAGAAAGATGTTTGCAACCAAAGTCGGATGAACCTGTCTTTGTATGTTATTTCGAATAACTGTTCCTCCATAACATCGGAGAAAAAAGTGTTTGTCACTTAGAACGTCAAGTTTCTTTGAGAAGGAATTTTTCGTGAAAAGATAAGTGGGAGGACAATAGAACTTTGATAAGGTTAAAAGAACCTTAGCTATATGTGCAAAGTTGCGCATCACCGAAAAGTGTTCCGGAGGCAGCAACAATGCTCATGGCTCACGTACCTCAAAGGTTGTGGTTACGGAGGTCAAAGTTTCTACTGAACCAAGTAGGTCGAGTAAACAATCAAATACCAAGATTTGAGGGTTGAATCATTATTTGAGAATAATGAATGGACTACATGCAAAGAAGCGATGATGGGCCCTGACTCCGTAAAATGGTTTGAAGCCATAAAATCCGTGATAGTTCCATACACGAGAAATCAAGCTTTGAACTTGAAGGACCCTCGATAAAGGTGTAAGACCTTACAGTTGTGTTTGGATCTATAAAGAAATAGACATGGATGTTTCGCATCTATGAAATAGTCGACATGTTGGGAAAGAGTTCACAACAATGTTCAAAGGTTGACTATGACAAGATTTGATCTTTCATAGTGATATTTAGTCTAGACGGATTAATATAGCAACCACTACATATAATTTTGTTATGTGGTAGTTGAATAAAAAAACAAGTTCTTCTAATAGAATTTTTACCTAGGACATGTGCATAACACGGTCCATAGGGTTTTTGTTAATTCAAAGGATGCTAAAAGCATATGCAAATTTCAATGGTTGAAGTGATCATCGCGGAGTTGGAATCTTCACTATGATGAAACTGTTAAAAGAGTTTAATTTCATCAGAGACAATAAAGATGCTTGCATTTGCAAGAAATTAAGTGGGAGAGCTAAGACATGTTCCTAATACATTATGTGGAAGACATATTGTTGACTAGAAATGATGTATCTTTTATTAACACATATTAAGAATTTCATCCTGATGAAAGACTTAGGCAAAACCCAAATATTTGCCATCAATAGACGCTAATATGGTTGTGCCGAAAGTACATAGATGATGTATTGAATGAGTTCAATATAGAAACTACAAGAAAGATTCTTGTCACAGAAAAGGATTGAATGAATTCAATATTGATGATATATTCAAGTGTATTGACACAGGATAAGTGAAACAAAGATTCAAGTATAGATTCATACTTGATGTATGAAATCACAAAGAGTATTTATATCAATCATATTGTGATATGTACAAATCCAGATATGTCCTATACTCTAAATGTTATGAGCATATACCAGAATGATTTATAAGTTGATCATTGGACAATAGTAAGGATATTCTTATGATCTTTTGGAAGAACTAAGAGTATATTATTTGTAGAAGTGACAAATAGATGGTTAGTTCATTGTAAATGAATTACATTGATACTAGTTTTGTCACAAAGTACAAATTAAGTTTATCTCAATCTAAACTAAGGGTGGCACAATATGATGGAAAGTAAGTTCCATAATGGATTTAGATGAGTTCCAAAGTTAAGACATTGTGACAAATACTACAACAAAAGGCTAAGTATATGACTGCTATAATAGCAGCTAAAGAGGGCATTTGTGTCAAGTAGTTTGTTATCAAACTAGGTGTAGTTCACAGCGGGATAATACTATGAAGATATATTGTACGACAATATTATCAACATGTTTTAACCCCAAAGAACTAAAGGTCACACCAAAGGACCAAATTTGTACGAAGCCATCTCATTAGAGAATGAGTGATGCGTAGAGACGCAAAGACATGCAATTACACACGACTGAAGTGTCGATCCGAGATCATTGACCACTAGCAATCGTGTACATACGACACCAGAAAGCCATAGGTGTTGAATACACAAAGGTTTGAAACTAGATTATTGACTCTAGTGCAAGTGGGAGACTGTTGGAGATATGCCCAAGAGGCAATAATAAAGTGGTTATTATCATATCTTCATACTTATGATAAATGTTTACATACCATGCTATAATAGTATTAATCGGAAACATTAATACTTGTGTGATTTGTAAACATAAAAGAGTCCCTAGTAAAACCTCTTGTTAAACTAGCTTGTTGGTTAATATATGATCATGGTTTCCTGATCATGAACATAGAGATGTTATTAACAGCAGGGTCATATCATTAGGAGAATGATGTGATGGACATACTCCTATAGATAAGCGTAGCATAAAGATCAAGTCATTTTAATATAGTTCATTTGCTATAAGCTTTCTGATACATAGTAACCTAATTCCTTCGACCATGAGATCATGCATATCACCTTTACCAGAAGGATGCTTTGATGACATCAAACACCACACCGTAACAGGGTGGCTATAAAGGTGGCATTGAGTGTTCGGAAAGTATTGGTTGAGACACATGGATCAAGAGTGGGATTTGTCCATCCATATGACGGATAGATATACTCTGGGCCCTCTCGGTGGAATGTCATCCAATTAGCTTGCAAGCATGTGACTGGCTCACAAGGGATCACATACCACGGGAACGAGGAAAGAGTACTTATCAGTAACAAGGTTGAACTAGGTATGCAGAGATACCGACGATCATAACCTCGGATAAGTAAACTATCGAGAGACAAAGGGAAATTGGTATCGTATGTAAGTGGTTCATTCGATCGCAAAGTAATCGTAGAAATATTTGGGAACCATATGAATTTCCAGATTCCTCTATTGGTTATTGATCGGAGAAGTGTCTCGATCATGTCCGCATAATTCACGAACCGTAGGGAGACACACTTAAGGATTCGATGTTGTTGAGTAGTTATGGAATGATGAGTAAGATACCGAATGTTGTTCCTAGTCTCGGATGGGATCCAAGATATCACGAGGAGATCCGGAATGGTCCGGAGAATAAGATTCATATAAGGAAAGTCCTGTTTCGGAGTTGGGGAATGGTTTCGGTGTTTTCATCGGGAATGTTCTAGAAGGTTCCGGAATGTCCGGCACTCCGGAGGGGAAAGGTACATGAATATGTCATTGCAAGTTGGAATGATTGCATCATGTACTAGGTATCATCGCTGTACAAAATAAAGGGTTTAATCAAATCCTAGTTTGAAAAGTCAAACGCCAATTTGAAAAGTCAAACGGCTATTTTGGAAAGTGGAGAAGAAGTGGGAAACCGAGTTGGGGAGGAGTTCCTCCTCCACCGCCGGCCCACTAGGGATCCGAGTTGGGGAGGGACTCCCTCCCCTTGGCCGGCGCCTACCTCCACCTATATAAGGAGGGGCAGGGCTCCCCTCCTAGACACACAAGTTGCCTCCCTCTAAACCTAAACTCTAGCCACAGCCTAGGGATTTCTCCCAAGCCGCCGAGTTAGAGCTTCTAATTGCCCTAGCCGCTGGTTTAGTCCCTTCTAATTGGTGTGTATAAACCCTAGATCACCAAGGATCTCTCATAGTCCGCCATACTCGCTCCGGCTTAAGGCGAAGCCCTGCGAGATCTCCCCTCTACTTCCGGTACCACGCCGTCGTGCTGCCGGAATCGCGAGGAGAGTGCTACAACCTCCACTGCCTGCTGGAACAAGGGAGAGGAAGGTCCTCATCGAGTACCGAACGTGTGACCGACTGCGGAAGCGCTGCCAGAACGCAACGCCAGAAGGATCGTCTACGCGATCTTGAGATCGGCAAGAGTACGACTACATCATCCACGAGAATCTGCTCTCGTTAACCACTTTGGAATCTTCGAGGGTGAGTTCCTCTATCGACTCGTTGCTACAATCTAGTAGATAGATCTTGGCTTGTTTGTTTGCATGCGGTAGAAATTTTTTGTTTTCCATGCTACGAACCCCTACACCATCGCCAACTGAATCTTGTGAATGATCTTGCTGCATCCCTTGCACTTCATCAATTCTTTGTTCTGCATCCGGCTGCTGCTCATTTGATCGCCTGCTCCCTCGCTTACTACTGCTGCCACCCTGCTCTGCCGTTGCTTCTCCCCCAAGATTTCAATACGAGGCCTTCGAGAATAGACTTGCAATTCTTTGCCTTCAGTTCTTCTAGAAGCATGATTTGTAGGCCCTATCCTTGCATTACCTTCTCTAAGAGGAATAGGAATGGTCCCAACAATAGGAGGCTGAGACTGAACACCACTTGTTCCAGTCTTGCTGCTCAATCTGAGAATAACTCTCCCCCTCTTGACCATTCCTTCCTGTCAAAGAATGGTCAAGTGCTTCAAAAAAAACCACTTAGTTCTGTTCGTTCACCATAGAAAGGTTCAGATTCACGAAATGTAACATCCATACTGACAAAGGTTTTCCTTTCCGTGGGATTCCAGCACCTATATCCTTGCTGTCCTGATGGATAACCAATAAATATGCATTTCACCGCCCTTGGATCCAACTTACTCACTGATGGCCGATGATCCCTGACAAAACACGTGCAACCAAATACCTTGGGAGGAACAATGAATTTATTTTGACCGAACAATAATTGGCAAGGAGATTTCATACCTAGAATCTTTGAGGGAGTACTATTGATAAGATATATTGAAGTGAAAACAGCTTCACTCCACAAGAACTTTGGCACATTCATAGTATACATCAGTGAGCGAGCAACTTCTAAAATGTGCCTATTCTTCTGTTCTGCTACTCCATTCTGTGGGGGAGTGTCAGGACAAGAGGTTTGATGTAAGATGCCTTTTTCTGAACAGAAACTTCCAAACAACTTGTTGACATACTCTGTCCCATTATCACTTCTAACCATCTGTACCTGCACTCTAAATTGTGTTTGCACATAGTTATAAAAATTCTGGAAGCATTGAAACACATCATCTTTGTGTCTCATAAGATATAACTAGGTCATCCGCGAGTAACAGTCAATAAAAGTTACAAAATACTTCACTCCACCCACTGATGTAATAGGGCAAGTCCATACATCAGAATGAACAAGAGTAAATGAAGAAATACTTCTTAATCCTCTACTCACATAAGATGTTCTAGTATGCTTAGCATACTCACATGCATCACATTTTAGGTGAGTCTTATCCACTCCATTCATTACATCTGGAAATACTCTACTCATCTTATCAAAAGCCATATGACCCATTCGACAGTGATGAATCATCGCAAGAGCTTCCTTCTCAACCGAGGTTGCTGCAAACACCGCTTGCCTTGACTTGTCCAGGTCTAGGTACCACAGACCTCTATGCCTGGTTCCTGATCCAATCTTCCTTCCAGTCAGACTCTCCTGAATTAGACAAGCCCTTTTGTTAAGCATTATGCAGCAGTCTAGTTGATCTATCAATGCACTCAACGAGACTAAGTTCACGGGAAAGGCAGGAACATGCAGAACAGATGATAGATTGATATCTTGTGTGCATTCTACTGACCCAACTCCCTTTATTTGTTGTGCAGTACCGTCTACGGTTTGTATAGTCTCAGAATGTGTTGAGGGAAATAATGTATAAGTTTCAAACTCCTTTAAATTACCAGTAACATGCTTAGTTGCTCCCGAATCTAAAATCCATTCAGAATTAGATCTATGTACTGCTACAGATGCGTATTCAGTATTACCTTCATTGGTATAGACAAAGTGTGCGAATTGCCCAAAATCATCACACCGTTCTTCCTTCTTCTTGCCATTGTTATGCTCACCTTTCTTCTCAATATTAGCTGAGCTAGATGGCTCCTCGGTGACTGTCATATTAGCTCTTGCTCCCCTCTGATATGCATGACCACCTCTCCTGCCTCTATAGCCCCTATAGTTGTTGTAGGTTCCTCTGCCATATCCTCTTCCTCTACCATGCCAAGGTGCCGTGCAATCATTACTCAAATGACCTTTCACTCCACAATTATGACAGTTTCGGTACTCTGCAACAAGATAGGCTGGTTTCATGGCTGATTCTTCTTTTATGTTCTCCCTCAACCTTGATTCTTCTTGGGCAACTGCAGCAATAGCTTCCTGCAGTGAAGGTAGAATAGTCTGGTGCAGTAATGCTGCCTTCCTGCCCTCAAATGCAGGATGCAGACCCTTCAAAAACTTCAATACTCGCTTCCCCTCAATCCACTTGTTTGCAGTTGCCACACATTCAGCATGCTCTAGCTTCAACGGATTCAAATGGTCAAGATCAGCCCACAATTGCTTTAGATCCCCCACATATGTCATCACTGGTTTGCTGCCTTGGACCAGGTCATGAATCTTGTCTTCGATTTGAGAGATCAACAAATATTCCCTTTTCCTGAGTACATTTCCTCCAGGGCCTTCCAAACTTCTGCAGCTGTAGAGAGAGCTTCCACAGAAGCTGCAACAGATGGGGTCAGAAAATTTAACAACCAAGTAAGCACCAATGAATCAGTAGCACTCCACTTCCTCCATTTTACACTCTCCTCATCCTCTGGTACTTTATCCTTCCCAAGAACATAGCCCTCAACATCCTTGGTTCTCAAGATTCTCAGACCCCTTCTTGACCAACTTAAATAATTCCTAACGCCTTCTAGCTTAACCTCATTTGGCATGAGCTCAAGTTTGTGGTTTACCTCAACATGTGAGACCTCCCTTGTGCCAGATCCAGGAGCTTCAGCCCTGGCAGCAAGCAGATCTGCGAGCTTGTTCAGCACCTGACTCATCTCACCCTCCATCTTCTAAGCCTTCCCTCTCTTGATTCCACCACCAGCAGCTTCTCCTGGAACAGATCTCACTTCCTGGATGGACTAGTGCTTCATGCGCCACCATCTTCACCAACTCCGTCAAGGTGGCCACCAATGTCTCTACCCTTGTCTCCCTATGCTCTGATACCATGTAGGATACAAGGGTCCTAACCTGTTGCCTTGTGTGTGGCGGCTAGGGTTTCTACTGAGGGGCAGAACACACACAACACATATATACTAGTTAGGTGGGCCAAATGGGCCAAGCCAATAAAATGTCCAGAATACCTCTTCAGCCCAATACCTGTTCAGACAACAGATCTGAAATATTGCGACATGAAATTCTCCAACTATGGTGGATGAAAAGAGGTGAGCTTTATCAGCATTACAAGATGCTTCAAAAGAAAATTGGATTCATTCAAACAAAACTGTAAATCAAACTCAAAAGATTTCAACATGAAAGTCATGGAAAATCATTAGATCTACCTTTACACCAAAAGAATTTGGATTTCAAAAAACGAGTGTGAGTAGATCTTGGATTTACGTCATTAGATTTGAAATATTGCGACATGAAATTCTCCAACTATGGTGGATGAAAAGAGGTGAGCTTTATCAGAATTACAATATTTCTACGAGATCTACATCTTTCATGTTGAAGTCGATGGAAAAATACAAAGTTTAGATGGATCAAAGAACAAAATAAGATTCGGGTATTTGTAGTTTAGAGATTTCAAAAAGGAAAATGCGATAGCTGCGAGTCGGTGATTTATAAAGAGGTTTATGATAGTGGAGAGCTAGAGTTTGGAGTATGGAACAAGTAGAAACAAACATAAGTCAATTTAGAGTTCTATATCGAAAGTTATTGATGTTTAAAATGAGATGTGTTTAAAAAATAGATTTTGCACGGATTTTAAGGCAAGGTTGGGATTTGTTTCCTTTTTCTTATCTTTTTTTTAATTTTCTTTTGTTGTATTTATTTTTATAATTAGTTTGACAACTCTAAATGGAGTGAAACGAGTTTCTAAATTTTCATAAAATCAAAATACACACAAAAGACTTTTAATAAAATAGTTTTGAGAAAAATCAATACAAGAATGACATTATGCATATATAGCATTGTATGGATACTTTAGGAAATTAAAAATATAGTTTTTAAATTAGGATAAATTCCAAAAAATAGGACATTAGGGAAACTTTATTCATGTCCAACAAAATACAAAAACTTATTTTTCAAAAGACCCTTAATAGATAAAATAGGGAGTTTTAATTTGGGTTTTGACAAAGGATTTTGGATAAGAGTTTTGTGTGATAGTACGATGGAATGCAAATGCATTTTTTGATACATCTTCACTTCTCCCCAAAAAAGAGTCTCAATTCTGGAATAGTTTGCAAAATAAAAATATGTTCAAGAAATCCTAGGATTTTGAATGGCTCGCCGTGAAGAAGAAGCCAACGGTCGGTGCTCCGCCGAGCGACACATTGGTGAGGCGGCAAAGAAGGGTTATCTCTTGCGGGACTCTCTTGTCTCGGGTGTCGTTGGGAGCTACATTATTTTCAAATGTCTTTGTCGGGTGACTTCGTGATGGTGCTCGGTGCTCCTAGCCAGCTGGTTCTTGGTTCTTGCTCCTTACTTACAGGTTCTAGGATATGGGGGTGCCTCCTCCATGACATACTGCCCCGGGGAAATGGTTATCGGATTTTGCTTGAGTAGCGTCATTTCTCAACATATGAGCATATTTTCGTTGACTTGGGGTCAACCCGAAATTCCGTTTCACCACAAAAGAAAACATGGTGTGTTTAAAAAATTAAACAACTATTTGATCAGGTGATGGAGTTTATACGACATGGCCATTTGTTATGGGCATCTTCGTGGTTGGGGTTGAATTTGACAACATTCCACCAGGCTGCATACATATACAAACTTTCTCAAATTAGCTGATAAATCACTTCCTCGGGCAATCGTCGCAGCGGCGTAGAAGCATGATGTGTGGCAACAGCCGGGCTCACTAGCTGCTTTGTGTTGCATAGGGTACACAAGGAAATTCTAGCCATATGTCACGACATTTAACACCTGATTTTATTACGTTACACTTACTAAAAACATAAGTTATAAAACAAAATGTTTATGCAGGCTTTAATTTGTCAATATTTAGATTGGTTAAGTGAAATGAGTGTCACCAGATTTTGATCAGAATATTTGCACTATAACATAAGTTGAAGGACATAATGCAAATGACTCAAATGCATGACTAGGCCAGGTTTAAGGTTCACGAGTCCACTGTCCATAAAAACATCAACTACATTGAAGACAGTGAAAATAGAGAGGAAGTCCACTTTTTTTTAGAAAAGAGTATATATTAATATCACAGGGATACCAATTACACCCAGCCTCTGCAACAACGCATTCCCTAGCGGCCTTACGAATGCACACAACTTAGAAAAAAAAAGAGAAGAATTACAAAAAAGAAAAGTCCCGCTACAGAGAACTAATCCTCAAAGCAACGACACTAACACCATCAGAACAACACCAGTAGTCCTCCACTCCAATAACAATGCCTTCAAGAAGGAAACTGTGCCCAAGCGCCGTCGTTGTCCGATCAAAGATCATAGGTTTTCACCCTGGAGAAAGTCCTTGCTCACAAAACAATGCCTTTAACAAGGTCATTACCAGGCACAGTCAGTTAAGGCCAGACCTTGGATTTTGACCCTGCAAGATAAGACTGGGAACTCCCCCTGTGTTGTCTTCCCGCACCAATAGTCACTGCAACGATTCCTAGATCACGCAGTCAGTTCTCCATCGCCACAAGAACAAAAATCACCATCGCTACCCTCATATTTCCGCTTACCTGACATTCTCCGCATCTGACTTCACCATGGCTCTAAGAATGGCATTTGGTGGGAACAAACAACAGAGCTTCGCAACGCTCCCGCTGAAACCAAGCGGCCAGAAAAACAAGGTGCGCACGACCGAATACCTTCCGATCCAGCAATCTCCAGGCATGATATGCCCATGGGAGTTCGCCGGCGGAGCCTTCTGGAACCCGTCTCTCCAGACCAGATCAACGAGGGCAGACATCAAGCAGACCTTCTTCTTCGTGCGAAAGAAACCAAAGGACCACCTCCTTTATTAGATCCGCCACAGCGATCCCCACACCGCCGGCCGGTTTTCGGAGAACGGATCGAGCAGGAAATTAGGGATAGAGAGCCGATCTAGGTCTTCCAACGAAATCCCATCGCCGGCACCTCCTCCACCAGATCGTCACCGGCCCCACTCTGTTAGAGGCCGCCGCCTCCAGATTCAAGCTCCCACGAAACCACCGCCGGCCGGAGCCGCGGAGACGTCGATGAGAGGAAGTCCACTAATTTTGTTGATCCATGGGAAATTAGAAGCATGTGACTTTAATAAAAATAAAATGTTAGTACCTTTGCAAAAAGATATAAATAAACTTGACCATCTGAGCTTGCTTTAGAAGAACATATGACTAAGTAAATATATGAGCTCAAGCTGTCCTCATTCGCGGTCTGCATATTCACGATAGGGTAGAGATGGTTGGTGAATGGCTAGTGCAGGTTATGATTATCCTCTTAAAAAGTTTGAGAGGAAATTTTTTCACAAAATCAATATATATGAGCTCTATATATCGAACAAGTCTACACCATTGCAAATGACAAGATAAAGTACTAGTTTATTTGGTTATGCAAGAAAAAATTGTAACCACGAGATGGTAGTGTACAATGTTGATGTTGGTATAGAATTGGGAGTCATCGGGAACCACAATGTTTCAAAAATCTCGAGCGCCGCTAGTGATGCAGAAATATATAGTGTGACTTGGGCAACTTGATGGTTCGGACTGAATTTTACAGCATTTCGGCAGTTTGCATACACGAAGTTCTGGATCATGAATCACAGAGGTTAGAAGACCTTTTGTGAATGGATGGAGATCTACCATTCAATTCACAATTTCAGATCATGTTCTGACTTCTGAACTTCGAAAACGTGTGCAGCTTCAAAATGCTGGTCTTGATGCTCTCGCACCGCACCGCTACCGGCTGGACCAAGTCCCACGGCTGGAGTACGTCAAACGGCCACGCTCGCCACAAGCTCTACTCCCGCGTCGCATACCACGCATGCGACCAGTGCGCAATCTCCGCGCCGCGCACGCACCTAGCTTTCTGTAATATAATCTATTAAAATACTGCCAAATAATTTTGCATTCAATTTATGTTGATAGATAATTTCATTATGTTTCATTTACAAAAAGATTCGTCTCAATTGGATTTACAGAATAATATTTATGATTTAAATACCATTATAGGTGTTTTAAATTCTACAAAATATAGCTTCAATAAAGTTGAAATTTTATTTTGCATAATAATGTTCTCTTTTTTATGAATCCAACGGTATATTATTTTCTAAATTTGGATTAAAAAATCAATAGATATGTTTTCTACAAGTTTGACGTGCTATTTGCATATTTTATTCTGAAATTAATAAAACATGAGGGCTGTGAGTTGTAGTTTGACTTCTCCGGCTTCAGCTTTAACACTTGTTCGGCTCCGTGGGCTGCAACTCCGGTTTAAATCGGCTTTTAGTTTCAGATTGCTTCAAAATAGAATTGGATTCATTGAGACAAAACTATACATCAAACTGAAAAAAATTCAACATAAAAGTTATGGAAGATCATTAGATCTATCTTTACACCAAAATAATTTAGATTTGGATTTACACCAATAGATCTAAAATATTGCAATGAGAAATTCTCCAACTATGGTGGATGAAAAAAGGTGAGGTTTATCGGCATTGAAATATTTTGATGAGATTTACATCTTTCGTGTTGAAGACGAAGGCAAAAGACAAATTTTAGATGGATCAAAGAACAAAATAAGATTCAGGTATTTGTAGTTTAGAGATTTCGAAAAGGAAAAGTGAGATAGCTACAACTCGGTGATTTATATAGAGGTTTATGATAGTGGAGAGCTAGGGCTTGGAGTAGGGAACAAGTAGAAACAAACAAAATTCAATTTAGAGTCATATATCGAAAGTTATTGATGTATAAATTGAGATAGGTATAAAAAACAGATTTTGCAGCAAGGTTGAGATCGATCCCTTCATGTGTGTGGATGCCTCCTGCCGGTCGGATGAGTGGGTCGGCGCAGTTTAGATTTGTTTCCTTTTTTCTCTTTTATTCTTTTCTGTTTTAGTATTTCTTTTCTATAATTAGTTTGATAACTCTAAATGGAGTGAAACCAGTTTCTAAATTTTTATAAAATAAAATTACACACAAAAGACTTTTACAAAATAGTCTTGAGCAAAATAAAAAAAATACAAGAATGCCATTATGCATATATATAGCATTGTGTGGCTACTTTAGGAAATTAAAAATCTAGTTTTGAAATTAGGATAAATTCCAATTTGTTTATAGGACATCAGGGAGACTTTATTCCTGTTCAACAAAATACAAAAACTTAATTTTCAAATTAAATCTTAATAGATAAAATAGGGAGTTTTAATTTGGGTTTTGACAAAAGATTTTGAATAGGATTTTTGCGTGATAGTATGATGGAATGCAAATGCATTTTTTTTAAATACCAATTTTAAAATCCTGGGATGTTACATCTTAACTTCTCCCCAAAAAAGACTCTCTCAATTCTGGAATAATTTGTAAAAAAAAATATGTTCAAGAAATCCTGGGATTTTGAATGGCGCGGCGTGAAAAAGGGCAAGCCAATGGTCGGTGCGCCGCCGAGCGACACATTGGAGAGCTAGTCTCGGGTGTCATTGGGAGCTACACTATTGTTAAATGTCCTTGTCGGGGGACTTTGTGATGGCGCTCTGTGCTCCTAGCCAGCTAGTTCTTGCTCCTTGCTTCTAGATCAAAAAAACTGTTCACGAGGAAATTTTTCATTGTTAAAATTCAGAATTCAGACAAAATGCTTTTGCAGGCTTTATTTTGTCATTATTTAGATTGATTAAGTGAAATTATTGTGTCATCGAATTTGTTATAAGAAATATTTGCATTACAACATAAGTTGGAGGACAGGATGCAAATGACACCTATTCACAACTAGCTCAGGCTTGAAGTTTTACGAGCTGAGCGCACGTACAAAATATCAGCTACATTTGAGAAACTATGCCCAACCATAAAGGAGTAATCCAGCAAAAATGATTTTACTTGATGCGCTAGGAATCACGAAGAATGATGGTTTTATGAAGGTCAAAACGTTTGTGATCCCAGAAAAAATATGTGAATAAATTGGAAAATTTTAGCACGCTTACACTAGAGGAAAAAGGGCCATCCGTTCGCGACCCCTCGGAGCATTAGTCCCGGTTGCGCCACCAACCGGGACGAATGCTGGCACGCGTCCCGGTTGGAGCGGGCACAGGGCCAGGGGGCATGGGTCCCGGTTAGAGCCACCAACCGGGACTAAAGGTTTGGCCACAGCCACGTGGCGTGGCACGCACCTTTAGTTCCGGTTGCTGGCTCCAACCGGGACTAAAGACCCCTTGACCTCTATAAATGCAACGCCCCAGCCCCCTCTGCATCCACTCTGTTTTTTCGAATGGTGTAAGGTGTGAGGGTGTGTGCTAGTTTTTTCTCATGCATGCATTGAAGGTGTTTGTTGAAATGTTTGAGTGAAAAATCCCGTTGAATTTCTCATAGAACAAAAATATAGAAGGTGTCTTGAGACGCACTTGAGCTTTCTCCTCTTTAATTCCCTCGATCGAGGTTAGCAATCTTATTTTTTCTAGGTCATTGATACAATTCATGTGTCGGTGTGAATTGGTTATTTCACTATTTATGATGTCCTGTTTTTTGATAAACTTACTTATATGATGCAGATGAACGGTCGGGAATGGATGTACGGTGACCGGCGGGTAGCCGGGTATATCAAAGGCGTGGATAAATTTATCGATGTGGCTACGGCAAACAAAGAGAATGGATTTATACGTTGTCCATGTGTCCATGTGAAGATGGCAGCACAAAGCTCGGTACCACACTGGAATTGTTGCGATGGAAGGCAGAGTGTGGTCTAACTGACTCCTCATTTGAAAAGATGCTGAAAATAATGAAGCCGAAGTTTCCAAAACATAACGAACTTCCCGAGAGTACCTACGAAGCAAAGAAGACTCTCTGTCCTCTGGGATTAGATGTGCAAAAGATACATGCATGCGTTAATGACTGCATCATCATCATGTAAGGAGTATGAGAATTTAGATAAATGCCCGGTATGCAACGCTATAAGATCAGACGAGATGACCCTGGTGATGTTGAGGGAGAGCCCCTCCGGAAGAGGGTTCCTGCTAAGGTTATGTGGTATGCTCCTATAATACCAAGGTTGAAACGCATGTTCAGAAACAAAGAGCATGCCAGGTTGTTGCGATGGCACAAAGAAGACCGTAAGAAAGACGGGGAGTTGAGACACCCTGCTGATGGGTCACAGTGGAGAAAAATCGAGAGAGACTTCCCAGACTTTGCAGGTGACGCAAGGAACTTATGGTTTGGTCTAAGTACGGATGGCATGAATCCTTTTGGGGAGCAGAGCTGCAGTCACAGCACCTGGCCCGTGACTCTATGTATCTACAACCTTCCTCCTTGGTTGTGCATGAAGCGTAAGTTCATTATGATGCCAGTGCTCATCCAAGGCCCGAAGCAACCGGGCAACGACATTGATGTGTACCTTAGGCCATTAGTTGAAAAACTCTTACAGTTGTGGGGCAAACCAGGTGTACGTGCGTGGGATGAGAACAAGCATGAGCCATTTAATCTACGAGGGTTGTTATTCGTAACCATCAATGATTGTCCTGCTCTTAGTAACCTTTCAGGACAGACAAACAAGGGATATAAGGCATGCACCCACTGTTTAGATAAGACTGAAGGTACATATTTGCATAAATGCAAGAAGGTTGTGTACCTGGCGAATCGACAATTTCTTCCGACCAATCATCCCGTAAGAAAGAAAGGCAAGCATTTCAAAGGTGAGGCAGATCACCGGAAGAAGCCTGAACTCCCTGCTGGTGATGATGTATTTGGTATGGTCAAGGACATAGAAGTAATCTTTGGAAAGGGTCCCGGTCAATCAGTTCTGAACGACGCTTACAGGACGCCCACCCATGTGGAAGAAGAAATCTATATGGGGGGAGCTTCCATATTGGAAAGTCCTGCGTGTCCGCTCTTCAATCGACGTGATGCACGTGACGAAGAATCTCTGCGTGAAACTGCTAGGATTCCTAGGCGTGTATGGGAAGACAAAAGATACACCTGAAGCACGGGAGGACCAACAAATTATGAAAGACCCAAAGAACATGCATACAGATAACAAGACGGATAAAGGCGTCACTTAAGTCGTGCCACTATGCTCTTACAAAAGCAGAGAAGGAAATCTTTTGAAGTCCTTTACGTATCAAGGTGCCGGGCTTCTCATCTAATATAAAGGGATAATAAATATGGCAGAGAAAAGTTCCAAAACCTGAAGTCTCATGACTGTCACGTGATTATGACGCGCTTGCTTCCGATTGCATTGAGGGGCTTCTACCGTAAAATGTTCGAGTACCCATTGTGAAGCTGTGCATTCCTCAATGCAATATCTCGAAGGTAATCAATCCATATTCTGCCAAGGTTACGTAGGATGTGGTACAATGTCTTGTTAGTTTTGAATTGGTGTTCCCACCATCCTTCTTCAATATTATGACGCATCTCCTGGTTCACCTAGTGGAAGAGATTGCCATTCTCGTTCCGGTATTTCTGAACAATATGTTCCCCTTTGAGAGGTTCATGGGAGTCTTAAAGAAATATGTTCATAACCGTGCTATACCAGAAGGAAGCATCTCCAAGGTATATGGAAGAGAGGAGTTCATTGAGTTTTGTGTTGACTTTATTCCTGAACTTAAGCCGATTGGTGTTTCTGACTCGTGGCATGAGGGAAGACTAAGTGGAAAAGGCACGCTGGGAAAGAAAGCAATGATATGTAGGGACGGGATTCTTTCACTAAAGCACACTACACGCTTCTACATAATTCCACCTTGGCAGCTCAGATATCGAGGAACACAAGAATATTGTACGCCCAAAAACCCGGGAAGCCTGAATCATGGATTACGATGAACACATGAAGTCTTTCTGGTTGGATGCGGACACATATCTTGAATGACACCACCGTTGGAGATCAGCTATACTTGTTGGCCGTCACCATCTTCTCATATTGAATTTCCAAGGGTACGAAATAAATGGGAATACATTCTACGCGATCGCCCAAGATAAAAGAGCACCAACCAAAATAGTGGTGTCCGCTTTGATGCAATAGACGAGAATGGACAAAAGGACACATATTATGGTTACATAGAGGAGATATGGGAACTAGACTATGGAGTCTCTTTAAGGTCCCTTTGTTTCACTGCAAATGGGTCAACCTGAATGGGAAAGGGTAAAGATAGACCAGTTGTATGGAATGACAACAAAGGATCTAAAAATCTTGGTTATAGAGATGAACCATTCTCCTAGCCAATGATGTGTCTCGGTTTTCTATGTGAAGGACATGTCCTCCGCAGAAAAAAAGAAAAATATGAAAACAAATACATCATATGATGAGCCAAAGCGTCACATAGTTCTTTCAGTGGAAAAGAAACATCGTGGGAATCGAGGACAAGAGACATATGTCAAGATTATAATAAGTTTGATGAAATTCGCCCTTCACAAAGGAAAACGACCCAAGCATTCCGTTAAGTAAAGAAGATGCTCGCCCATGGTTACGTCTCAAGCGGCCATAAGGAATGACATATGCCAAGAAGTTCATGCTCATATTATGTAACTCTAGTTCATGTCTTTCATGGTTTGTGGCTTGACAAGGATATCTTTCATGGTTTGTGGCCTTTAGTCCCGGTTTTGTAGTCTCGCTTTTAATATTAATAAATTTCTTGAGTGTTAGTCCCATTTTGTGGCTGGACCAGAGTGCCTCTATGACCAGTTTCTTGGAGATGCCGAGGACTGACTCCGTCGGCATCTCCCCGAAACTGGTCGAGTGGTGTCCTCGCCTCAAAACCATCTTGCAGCTTGTAACTTCACTAACTAGATCAATACGCCTAACTAACTAATTTCACATATTAGGAGTGCCTCTATGACCAGTTTCTGGAGATGCCGAGGACTGGCTCGTCAGATCTCCTCAAACTGGCCGTAGTGGTGTCCCGCCTCGAAAACCATCTTGCAGCTTGTAGCTTATCTAACTAGATCAATACGCCTCGGAGCTAACTAATTTCACATATTAGGGAGTGCCTCTATGACCAGTTTCTCGGAGATTCCGGAGGACTGGGCTCCGTCGGCATCTCCCTGAAACTGGCCGTAGTGGTGTCCCTGCTCTCTAAAGCCCTTTTCCATTTTCCGAGCGCAAAAAACGGGTCGTTTTTTTAAGTAACCACCAAAATGCCGTTTCAGAATGCTATCGTCCTATTTTCCTAAAATACTAGACCACCTTACATGGACTATATCCCAACCGGTACATCTCAAACCTTTTCGTCCATCCCGGGTAAAAAGGACAAATGTCTGCCGAATCGGCAGGAAGTGGGTCCGGTTTGTACTACAGGTACATGATCTATCGCCCGTGATTTTTTGAAAAAATCATTTTTAGACTCGCAATATGTGGTTTCTTCAGAGATCCCATGCAAGTTCTAACAATGCCCGTCCCCTATCACTTCTTATGTTTAAAGTTTTTATAAATTCCAAATTGATATTAAAAAAATAGAAGTTAATTCATTTTTAATTGTAAATGGTTCATATTTTAAATGGTTACATTAATTATTTTTTAAAACAGAAAATGTTGTTGAATTATTTATTTAAATCCGAACACTTTTTATGTTTAAATTTTTTCTAAATTCCAAATTAATATTCAAAAATATAAGTTAATTCATTTTAAAAGGTTACATTAATTATTTTTTTAAAATAGAATATGTTTTTGAATTATTTATTCAAATCCATACACTTCTTATGTTTAAAGTTTTTCTAAATTCCAAATTGATATTAAAAAATATAAGTTAATTCATTTTAATTGTAAATGGTTCATATTTTAAATGGTTACATTAATTATTTTTAAAATGAAAATGTTTTTGAATTATTTATTCAAATCCAAACACTTTTTATGTTTAAAGTTTTTCTAAATTCCAAATTAATTATCATTTAAAAACAATACAAATTTAAACCCCAAAATAAAAAATAAGGCGGAACAGAGAAAATACCTGAAATTTTTGAAATAGGGAATATGTCCTGTTGGAGCCACCAACCGACTAAAGAGCCCTTCTTGCGCCAACCCTTGGTCTGCTGAAAATATTGAGATAGGTCCTGGTGGCTCCAAGACGTATGACTTTAGTCCTTGGAGCCACCAACCGACAAAGGCCCTTCGCTTATAATCGCTCGCCTCCTCTTCTTCTTCCCCATCTCACTTCTCTGCTTCATCGACGCGCGCACAGGATACGCCGCCCCACGACGCCGGCAGGCTGCCCGAGCTCCGCCGCCTTGCTGACCCTGCCACGACCTCCGCCTCGTTTCCCTCTATCTCCCCGCAAAAGGAATCGAAGAGGGGCATCGGCAACCGTCGCCATCGACGCCATCCTTCCGCCGGTGAGACCTATCCTTCCTCCGCCTTACTTTGGCCACCAAGGTCTCATACAGGACCTAGCGCACCCCATTGATGCCCTGTGTTGCTTGCTCGAGCCCCAGATACTCGACATCGTCTTCGTCTGCAAGCGCCGCCCGCAAGCGCAACTCCGACGAGGAATCTAGGACGCAGAGCACCTCCTCAACCGCGACCACCACCGAGCCCACCTCGACCACCGCAACCACTGTAATAGTCCATGTTCCCTTACCCTCGGAATCTCCGGAGCACCACCTCCGCGGCCACCGCCACAGCGTAGGCAACCTTGCCGCCGTCAGGTGACGTGGTGCCCAAGGTGTCCGGTCCCACTCGCCAGCCTCGGAGGCTAGGTGCCTCTGCGGTGGTTAGAAGTGGCCGTCCAGTCCACCCGCACAAGCCCTGTCTAGGTCCCACCGCTGTGGAGGCCGAGGTGGCCACGCCCTCTCACCCACTGTGGCTAGCAAAGGGCTCGGTGTAAAAATGTTTTCTGTTTTGCTTAAATTTAGAAATGGTTTAATTAAATCCAAATTGATATAATATTGTAAATTCAATAATTAATTATTTATAACTTAGAAAAATACAAATAATATATCAAAATGTTCGAAAAATGAGATCTAACTATTTAACCTATAATCATGCATTGTTCAACAACTTTCAAGACAATTTTAATTAGAAAACAAAATCAACCCCTCTCATATACTCGAGTTTCACCGAGTTAGGTTTTCATCCTCTAACCCCGCTTAAATTGCCGAGCATGTCTTTGGGTTACTTTTAATACAAATTAACTTGTTATATCATCATCCTTGTTTGATCATTGCATCGATGCCATGTGTTGATTGTTCCCTCTCTTTCCGCGCCCGGTGTAAAAACTATTTGCCTTTTTTTAATTCCGAAAATGATTTAAACTTGTAAATTCAATAACTTATTGTTTATAAGTCGAAAATATGAATAATATATCAAAATGTTCAAAAAATGAAACCTAGCTATCTAAGCTATAATCATGCATTGTTCAAAACTTAAATTACAAGTTTAATTAGAAGAACAAATCCACCCTCATGTGTTCCGAGGAGTTTCTCCGAGTTAGGTTTTCACCCTAACCCCGATTAAATCGTCGAGCATTTATTAGGGTTACATTCCAATGAAAATTAACTTGTCATATCATCATACTTGCTTGAGCATTGCATCAATGCCATGGGTTCGACGATGTGCCTATCTACTACACGGTTTCCCTTTCTCTTCATTTTTATTATTGTGTATGTATATATTAGGGTTTCTCTGAATTAGGGTTTATATATCTCAACACCGTACTTAAATTTCTCCTTTAGCCGCTTTGACTTATTCTTTTTTCCACCTATGCAGAAAATATGGACCCACACGTCAGAGACAAAGAAAAGGAAGAGTTGATCCAAGGTGTGATCCGTGGGGAAGATAATTTAGACGTATTAACGTTTCTGAACAACTCCGGTGAGGGTGATCCTCTTTTTACCGGAGTAGACAACTTGTTTGAGGTTGAAGGTGTTGCCTTCATGAGGGAGAAGGCGATGCCTTGTGTAATCGAAGACGACCGCTCCCGCAAGGTGCATGTAATATAAATCAATTCATTAATTAATCATCTGCTATCTATATAGAAATAGTAACGACGATCTTTCTTCTTTTAGCCCTCCGGATCGAAGGAATCTACCAAAAGAGCACGAGGCCCAACCAAAAGTTGCAAGACCATGAGAGGTTCAGATCGAAGATGTCGCAGAGACGGCAGACCGACTCCCAAGTTGTCGCAACCAAATTTGTGGCACAATGCGGATTAATCGTTAGGGACTTAATCCCGATCACCATTAGAAATTGGAATAGGCCTGCTAATGCGGATGAAGAGGAACATGTTTATTTGTCCCTAACCACGCCAAAGATTTACTGTGGAAGAGGCTCATGGTTAATTTCAAACTACGAAGATAGAGCTGGATCCAAATGCAGAGGATCCATTGAGGACGCTTACAACATGGGAGAGCCATGGAGGCTAAGGTCGTGGAGTGGGCTTTGAAGAAGATGGCCCTGTTTCACCAACTGGAAGAAAAGATTGCACCTTGACTATGTCGTGAAAAAGAAGACTCGATTTCAAGAATATTCAGTTTGAGAAGATAAAACCATTCGGGATGAGTTTGTGGAATACAAGAAATCGAAAAAGCTAAGAAAATGTCTCAAACGAATAAGTCAATGTGCTAAGAAGAAGTATCACCATACTATGGGGCAAGGTGGCTACAAGGTTGGCATTCCTAAGTGGGAGAAACTTGAGCAGAACTGGATAAAATATCACCCCGCAGACGATTTATTGGGAACGTGCAAGGAATTGGTTTTACGGGCATGGGGCACGTTGGACTCGGAAGGAGGTGTATATATAACATACGACATAAAGAAGACCCCTTGCCAATCGAGAGGATGAGAAAAGCAAGAAGGCTGTTAAAGATGGGGACTTCATTCCCGATAGAGAGAATGATGAGCTCACACTGCCTTGGAAATAAGGAATGGACGAACACGAGGCACAATAGGCTCCCAATCATGGAGGACTGGGTTTCAAGAGAGGAAGAAATATCCCGATAGAAGCCGCCGAGGAGTAAGGCAGGCGGTTGAAGCGAGAAAGTCGAAAGAGCGAATGCGTTTAATTGAAGAACGATTAAAGCAACAACAAGATGAAATTAACACACTTAAAGAGCAAAGTACTACCGGTTCCATCTCGAAGACACCTTGCATTCGATGCTACCGCCTATCGAATAATCGAAAAAAGGTGGCTTCCACCGAGGTCCCGGTGATGACAATGGCGACGATGATGCACCGACGATGGCTCTGTTGGCTACCCAAAGGATGATATAAGAGATGACACATCGCGAGCTACATGTCAAAGTTGTGAACATATCAATGAAGGTGGCGGTCGGCTATGCCTTACCAATTGGACCCACACCAACTTACCACCGCCGTCCGGTTCCGGAGGGCTACGCTGTCGGCGTGGATGAAATCATGCCCACCTTTGAGGTTTTGGATCTTCACTACCTGCCGGTGAAGGGATGTGATCTTTGGGTGACGCAAAAACGCCACCATTCTATGGTCAAGGATTGTATTGTTCTTCAAATCACACGCCAAGGCCATCTTCGCCGCCTCACCCGTCTCCAATGAGGTCGCCATGGCAGCCGTCTTCGTCGCCTCACCCGCTCGTCGCCTCACCAATCTCCGGTGCAGCCATCGCCGGGAGCCATCGCGGCGCCTCGGGATAAAAGCGAAGCGCATCTTGTCGTCGTAAGAGATCGCCGAAACGTAAACAAGAGACTCTTCCAAAAGTACCAACGGTTCGTCCCAAGAGAGCTTATGACTGTACTGAAGAGGAGACTACGGCGATCGTTGATGCGGAGACGACAGCATTTTTCGCTAAGCTGAGGCGGCCGAAAGAGCCAGAGTTCCCCAGCACCAAAGAAGAAAAAGGCAAAGTGTTGAAAATGCTAAAGACTCTTCATCAACCCGAGCCAAAGCTGTCATCAGACTATGAGCGTTCTATTCTCAAGTCACATGCAGCACAAAAAGCCTCGAAAAGCAGTACTGATGCAAGCGGGACATCTGTTGCCCAGCTCGGAGAACAAGCAAAACAGACTTGCGCCCCTCTCAAGGTGATTTCTCAAACCAATGTGGGGTCGAGCAAATATAAATAAGAGCAAGATGATCCAGGTAGTTACTGTCACGGAGAAAAGGCTGCTCAAGGTATGAGTATTGCCCAAGATTATCCCGTTAGAGTTCTTCCCGGAGTGAAGTAGCATACCAATACCAAGACGGAAAACCTCTCAAACCTGAGGAGGTAAACAATCTTCCAACAAAAATGGGAAGATTTCATAATGGTACATGCATGCCACAAGGGCCGGGCTAATCGGATAGTGCCGAGGGTTACAAAAAGCATCATGGGAAAGATAAGGATGACATGATATCCATTGAATTTGATGAACTATTTCAATTATTCAATCAAGACGCCTTGGACAAATCGATCATGAGTGCCTATTGTCCGTAAGTACTAATTCGTAATTAATTTAGTCTCTATCTATAATATTTTGTTTATTGCATGTATATAATCATACTTTAATATGCGTAATGGAGATTCTCGAATGCAGCAGAGGACAAATCTATGACATTGGCTTCATTGACCCATATTGGGTTCATGAAGCTAATCTCAAAATAATCCCCTGGATACGAAGGATAATATAGTACACGCTAAGGTTTCAAGAAACCAAAAGGGAAATACTATTTCCTTACAACTTCCAAAGGAGTGTTATTGTCTTGTATACACTTTCTATTTCGCTTACTCGATGTTAAGTATATAATTGATTAGTTCTGCATTCACAGGTACCACTATATTCTGTTAATCATTCAACTTGACAAAGGGCGGTACTAGTCATGGACTCAAACATAAACCCCTTGAGACGTGGAAGGACATGCAGATACTTCTCCAGCGGTAATTCTAATCATTACGACACTATATCGGCAACGTTAAGTGAATTTTATGATATCAAGTACTTAATAACTTATTTTATTCATTTTCACGCGGGCGCTTGGAAACAGTTCACCAAGAAGGCTAGGGTGTTTGGAAAGAGGAGCTTACATTTCAACCACTAGATGTAAGCACCACTAGCTATATTCGTGCATCTCTTTGATTCTAGTTTTGATACAGTTATTATCATGCTTGATTATTATTTTGATTGAACTCTGTTGTCGTAAAGTGCGACGCAGGACCGTAACAATCTATGTGGATACTATGTATGCGAGTTCATCTGGCAGACGTGCGATGAGAAGGGCAGAAATTTAGAGAAACTCCACGTACGTAAACAATTTCTATAGTTTTTAATTACAATCAAATTGTGTTTAGTTTCATATTCATATAGGCTGACTCCTTTTTTAAATCAGATCGAACGTCTACGGGGCGGTCTTCTTTCAAAGGATCGCATACGAGCAATACAGGAGGAATTGGCGGGATTCTTGGATGCAGAAGTCCTAAACACACAAGGGGAATACTACTCGGCTGTGTATAGACAATAGGAATTGTAAAAATAGCAACTTCCAAGAAATTGGCCGGTAGCATCGAATAGCAACTTTTGTATGTAGTGCATGAACTCGATCCGTGTATTGAATATAATGTTGTCATGATGATCTTGTGTAATATAAGGTTCCTTCATTGATAAGTGCAAAACACTAAATAAACAATAAAACAACCTAAATGAATTCTCTGCGGCACAAAAAGTGGCGAAAATGCTGCATGCAACAAATGTGCCAAAATGAATTCTACGCATGGCAGAGAAATGGCCAAATCTCTGCGCGGCAGCAAGTTATTAGTCCCGTTACGTGTTAACCGACTAATGCTCCACACCCCCTCGCGCTCTGATGCCGCCACGTGTGCCCCATTTGTCCCGGTTGGTGGGGCAACCGGGACTAATGGTTAGAGCTTTAGTCCCGATTTCCCCGTCCCGGTTGGGCAACCGGAACTAATGGCCCTTACCAACCGGGACGCATGGGCCCTTTTCTACCAGTGTTACAAGCTCGTGAACATTGACTTGGAAAGCATGCCAGCATTTATCATTCTTATTCATGACCTGTAAATTTATGACAGGGTAGAGATGGTCGATGAATAGCTAGCGCATGTTACGATTGTCCACTTGAAAAGCCCAAGAGAGAAAGGCTTCAGAATACCATATTTCTATGCTCTATATATTCATCGTATCTATGAATAGCTAGCGCATGTTACGATTGTCCACTTGGAGTACATCAATTGAAATGTTAAGCTTAATTAAGTAATTATTTGGCTTTGCAAAGGAAAGATTGCAGCAACATGGTGTTACTGTGGGAGTGGGAGTCATTGGAAAACACAATGTGTCAAAGAGGTGAAGAGTCCCTTGAAAAGTTTATGGCTTTTGTATGACCCGGCCTTGTTTATTAGGCGTTTTTGTGGTTCTGGCTACATTGAATGGCATTTCAGTGGGTCACATATACAAACTTCCTCAATATTTGGCTGTCGGGCTAATCTTGTGGCGACTGAGCCGAACAAGAATGTACAGAGTTCCACTTTGGAAAAATGCAATTCCACATCTAGTTGGGTGTCCCATGCCTATCAGGGTTGTACTTACAAAAGCACCTTTCGTTCAATGAGATTCTTCTTTGAAGTCCCTCTCGCATTGTCGTATGCATATTCTTCACGTGCCCATCTCACTACCCCTGCCCTTCGATCTCTCGCACTCCCTCCCTCCCTCCCTCTTTCTATCTATCTCGAAAACATGAAATTATCGCATTACATTCAAACGCACATATGGATATATTAGATGCTCAAAAGAAGTAGTGATGAGCCATATTACATTACTAGCACCGGGCTACATAACACAACTAACCTCTCCGTGTCGACGGGAGACCGTGGTTGATGGCAATTCTTCATCGGCCGAACCTCTCCATCAACTGCCAGCCTTCCTGCAACCCCGTCGCCCCTCAAGGCGCCTCAGAGATAGCTGGACATTGCCGGTTACCCTCCTCACCTTCTCTTCCTTCCAAATGTTCGACCGAATCGCTAGGTGAGTTTTCTCGTGCTTTTGTATTTTTGATTTTTCAATTTTGACCAGGGACGTTTTGTAGATAAAGAGGCTGAGGGAGTACATCATGGATGACTCATTGTCATTGGAGGAGGAGGAGGAGGAAGATGACGATGACGTCGAGATGGACATGGCAATCCGTAGTTCTACCTAGTTGTGTTTGAACAAGGAGGTGCATTTTCAGATGCAACATGATCTTGTTGAGCATAACTGGCATCTCCGTAGTGTTGTCTATTTGTGTTTGAACTATTCTCGTTATTCGTTGCATTTGAACCATGCCATGTGTTTGGCTTTGAATTATTTGGTTTGTAAACTTATTTTTTATTTATTCGTATACATGTTATTTCATTGTATTTGAACTATGCCAAGTGTTGGCTTTGAATAGTTTGATTTCTAGACAAAAAATTATTCCTATATTATAGGTGATCAGTTAGAAACCGCATTTTAGAGGAGTAAATTTACTCCTCTAATGGATAGGGAGTCGTTTTACTCTATGTTTCGGGGTTCGGTTAGAGAGATGCCCTTACGTGATACACCGGGAATTGGGAAACTAGTTGACTTTAACAAAACTAAAACATTTGTAATCTCTGCAACACGATATAAGTAAACTTGAAAATATTATCATGCTTATTACAAGATCATAAACATTAATTAAACTATTGTGACATTGGTTGTTCTTATTTGTGATCTGAATATTCAAGTTAGGCTAGTTTTGGTTATTTAATTGTAAGTCCAGGTTATGACTGAACTCGTGAGAGGTTTGCAGAGGAGTGTATCACATATATGAGCTCTATATATTCAACACTTCTCCATCAATTGAAATCTTAAGCTTAACTACTCAGGTGATATTTGATTATGCTAGAGAAATCTTGCACCCTCATGAAGGTTATGTATGGTGATGCTGCAAAACTCGGAGTTATTGGGCAACAGTGTTTCAAAAAGGTGAAGAGCCATTTGATCGGGTGATGGACTTTGTATGACTCAACCATTTGATATTTGCACCTCTGCGGCTCGGGCTGCAGTTGACAGTATTTAGACAGCTTGCAGATACGAACTTTCTCGAGATTTAGCACACAAACAACATAGTCAGAGAACTATAGCAGTGATAGAGGAGCACCACGTGCCACAATGGCTGAGCTCACCATCTGGTTGCAATGCCTTTGTGGTGATTATATTGGGCACCCGCAGCAATGCTTGTAATATGCTGCGTCAGTTTGCTCCACATGCCTATTTCTTTATCTTACATAATTAAATAGTAGCACCATATCCATATGCCCCTTCCAAAATATGTACATGTGCATATTCTCCAAATGTTCGTCTCTCTCTCACTCACTCCCTCCCTCACCCTTACTCCCTCTTGTAGTTCGGTAAATTCAAGAATGGGCACGGAGCATGGGTGAAAAAAATCATTATTATTTATTTTCTCAATAGTAGAGAATGAAAAGCATGAAAGTATTCTTTTTCTAGGTTTTGCCTTGATAAATCATGAGCACCGATGAAACATGATTTTTTGTATGCATGTCAATTGGAAAAAAATAGTAATCACTAAACTAAATATGATGTATCTATACAACTTCTGGAGCATAAATTATGCAGAAGTTACAACAACTTCCATGAAGAAATGGATCAACCATTCAATTCTGAAAGTGCACCGAGTGAAAACAGTGAAATGATTCGGAATATCATGACCCAGTTCATGAAGAAAAAGGAAGGCCCACATTCCTAATTGTTCATATCACTAGTAGAAAACAGTCCTTTCGTCCAGGCCATTAGTCCCGGCCGTGGCCGGGGCCGGGACTAATGGCCCTGGCCGGACGGCCCGAGCCACCCAAAACCATATGTCCAGGCCCGTTAGACCCCACTAGTCCCGGTCTGAGGCTTAAACCGGGATTAAAGGGCCCTGGCCCTGCCGCTCGCTGGGGGCACCCCCTTTAGTCCCGGTTTATATCTCCAACTGGGACTAGTGGTCTATCCCTATATATACGCACAGCCCGCTCCCCCTCTCAACTGTTTTCTTTCCTGGTCGGAGAGAGTGTTGTTGTGCTATTTTTTTTCTTGTTAATACATATGCACTAGAGGTGTTCGGTGAAATGTCCATTAGAGCGGTGCAAGTTTAGGTCACACAAGACAGACATGATATGAGGTGCCCGAGCCACACTTAAGTTTTCTCATCTTTGTTTCCAAGTGTAATAAAAGGTTAGCAACTATTTTCTCGTTAAGACCGTCGTGCGGTACTAATTTTAGCATAGTGATTGCGTTTGACATATATTTGTATGATACAGATGAGCCATCCATGGATGTACGGTGACCGACGCTCTGCCGCTTTCAGAGAAGGCGTGCGTTCTTTTCGAGTTATGGCCGAGGAGAACAAGCGACGGGATGGTTTTATGTGTTGTCCATGTGTTGACTGTAGGAATGAGAAGGCTCACACTTCCGCAAGAGTCATTCAGAGCCACCTGCTTCGGTCTGGTTTTATGTCCGGCTATAATGTTTGGACCAAACACGGAGAAAGAGGGGTTGTGATGGAAGACGGCGATGAAGAAGAGAACGATGATGACAACTACCGATCTATGTTCCCAGAATACGCTGATACCGTAATGGAAGACAATGAAGAAGGAGGTGAAGAACGGGAACCAGACCGGCCCGCTGATGATCTTGGTCAGGTCATTTCTGATGCGAAGCGAGACTGCGACACACAAAAGGAGAGGATGCAGTTTGAGCAGATGTTACATGACCACAACAAATTGTTGTACCCAACTTGTGAAGATAGCCAGAAGAAGCTGGGTAGAACACTGGAATTGCTGAACTAGAAGGCAGAGACCGGTGTGACTGACTCGGGATTTGATAAGTTGCTGGTACTCATGAAGAGGTTGCTTCCAAGAAATAACGAATTGCCAGCCAGTACATACGAAGCAAAGAAGCTCGTATGTCCTCTAGGATTAGATGTTCGGATGGCCATTGTGAAGGTATGTGCATTCCTCAATGCAATTTCTCAGAAGGTAATCGATCCAGAAAGTCTATCAGGGTTACATATTGATGTGGTCCAATGTCTGGTCAGCTTCGAGTTGTTGTACCCTCCATCTTTCTTCAATATTATGACACACCTCCTAGTTCACCTAGTCGAAGAGATTAGAATTCTCGGTCCTGTGTTTCTACACAAAATGTTCCCCTTCGAAAGGTTCATGGGAGTCTTAAAGAAATATGTTCATAATCGTGCTAGGCCAGAAGGAAGCATATCCGAGGGCTATGGAACAGAGGAGGTCATTGATTTTTGTGTTGACTTTCTTCCTGACCTTAAGATGATTGGTGTTCCTGAATCTCGGTATGAGGGGAGGCTGACTGGAAAAGTCACACTAGGAAGGAAAACAATGGTATGTATGGACAGATATTCTTTCAATAAAGCACACTACACAGTTCTACACAATGCGACCTTGGTGGCTCCGTATATCGAGAAACACAAGATTATTGTACGCTCGGAAAACCCGGGGATGCCTAACTCCTCGATTAAAGTGGAACACGAGGACACTTTCGGCAGTTGCTTGCAGAGGCATCTCATGAATAACAACATTATCGACGATCAGTTGTACTTGTTGGCATGGTTACCATCTTCGACTATATGTACTTTCCAAGGGTACGAGATAAATGGTAATACATTTTACACGATCGCCCATGATAAAAAGAGCACCAACCAAAACAGTGGTGTCCGCTTTGATGCAACAGATGAAAATGGGTAGAAGGACACATATTATGGGTACATAGAGGAGATATGGGAACTTGAGTATGGACCTACTTTTAAGGTCCCTTTGTTTCGGTGCAAATGGGTCAAGATGATAGGAGGAGGGGTACATGTAGACGAAAAGTATGGCATGACAACAGTGGATCTCAACAATCTTGCGTACATGGACGAACCATTCATCCTAGCCAACGATATGGCTCAGGTTTTCTATGTGAAGGACATGTCTACGAAACCTAGAAAAATAAATCAGCAAAAGAATACATCGTCCGATGATCCAAAGCGCCACATAGTTCTTTCAGGGAAAAGAAACATCGTGGGAGTGGATGACAAGACAGATCTGTCAAAAGATTATAATAAGTTTCATGAAATCCCGCCCTTCAAAGTGAAAACTGACCCAAGCCTCCTGTTAAATGATGAAGATTCTCCATGGCTACGGCGCAGAAGAAAAAAAACACTAGATAGGGATGTTGGTGTAATATATTAAACCTTTTATGTAATCATATTGTTAAATGATGAAGATTCTCCATGGCCATGATGGCCACACTATAAATAGAGGGAAAGGGCAGGTTGGCAGGTAGCACCAATAATAGGGGTTGAACCTTTAGTCCCGGTTGGAGAAACCAACCGCAAATGAAGAGATTGCGGCAGGCTGGGCCAGGTAGCACTAATAATAGAGGGTTGAACCTTTAGTCCCGGTTGGATGAACCTTTAGTTCCGGTTGGAGACAGCCACCAGGACAAAACACGAGTGAGCGCTAATAATAGGGGTGAGTGTCAACATTATGTCGTGAGTGTCGACACTATGCTGAGCTGCTTGTACTATCAATAGGACAGTCCTCCAGCCAGTTTAAGGCATCTCCAAGATCGATGGTTTTTGAGAGCAAGGACACCACTACGGCCAGTTTCAGGGAGATGCCGCCGGAGCCCAGTCCTCCGGCATCTCCAAGAAACTGGTCATAGAGGCACTCCCTAATATGTGAAATTAGGTTAGCTCCCAGGCATATTGATCTAGTTAGAGAAGTTACAAGCTGCAAGATGGTCTTCGATAGCAGGGACACCACTACGACCAGTTTCATGGAGATGCCGCCAGAGCCCAATCCTCTGGCATCTCCAAGAAACTGGTCATAGAGGCACTCCCTAATATGTGAAATTAGGTTAGCTCCCAGACATATTGATCTAGTTAGAGAAGTTACAAGATGCAAGATGGTCTTCGAGAGAAGGGACACCACTACGGCCAGTTTTAGGGAGATGCCGTTGGAGCCCAATCCTCCGGCATCTCCAAGAAACTGGTCATAGAGGCACTCCCTAATATGTGACCGCACGTGTTTGGAGATCACATCTTCATGGTAAGTACGAATCGGAACTAAAGGTCCCCCTTTAGTCCCGGTCCAACCATAAAACGAGACTAACACTCAAGATATTTATTAATATTTAAAAACCGAGACTACGGAATTGGGACTAAAGGCCCCCTTTAGTCCCGGTCCAGCCATAAACCGGCCTAACACTCAATACATTTATTAATATTAAAAATCGGGACAAACCGGGACTAGCTAACACTCAGGACTAAAGCCACCCCCTTTAGTCATAATCATGCCTAGTCCTATAGTACACATCTTCAGGGTCTTCTTCGTCATCGTCATCATCATTGTCATCGTCACCTGCCACTCCGGGGATCCTGAGCCCAGCCATATAGAGGGCGTACCTGCCACTCCGGCCTCGGATTCACGGCGGGCGGGTGGACTTGTGGGCACCGCAGACGAGGATGGTCTCCCCCGGCGATGTAGCGCATCACGCCTATGATAGTACGGTTCGCCCACACTAGTGGAAACAGCCCTATGTGTCCCGGTTGGTAAGGGGCTTTAGTCCCGGTTCCCCAACCGGGACGGGGCAATTGGGATTAAAGCCCTAACCTTTAGTCCCGGTTGTCCCACCAACCGGGACAAAAGGGCGTACGCGTGGCTGCGGCAGAGGACGAGGGGGGAGGAGCATCCGTCCCGGTTCGTAATACGAACCGGGACAAATAAGCTTCTGCCGCGGCAGAGATTTGACACATTTCTCCGCCGCGGCAGAGATTTGACATATTTCTCTGCCGCGGCAGAGAATTCATTTTGGCAACTTTTGTTGCCGCGACAGCATTTTGGCCACTTTTTGTGCCGCGACAGAGAATTCATTTATGTTGTTTTATTGTTTATTTAGTGTTTTGCACACATCAATGAAGGAACCATTATATTACACAAGATCATCATGACAATATAGATCCAAGTGTAGAACCTATTACATTCGATGCACGGATCGAGTGCATGCACTACATACAAAATAAGATCTTTGTACAATCCCTATTGTTTATACACACCCGAATAGTATTCTCCTTTTGGGTTTATAACTTATGCATCCAAGAATCCCGCCAATTCCTCCTGAATTGCTCGTACGCGATCCTTTGGCAGAAGACCGTCCCGTAGACGTTCGATCTGATTTAAAAAAGGAGTCGACCTATATGAATGAAACATCACACAATTTGATGGTAATTAAAAACTATAGAAATTGTTTACGTACGTGGAGTTGCTCTAAATTTCTGTCCTTCTCACAGCACGTCTGACGGATGAACTCGCAAACATAATATCCACATAAATTGTTCCCTGGTCCCTGCGTCAGGAACTTTATGAGAATAGAGTTCAATCAAAAAAATAATCAAGAATTATAATAACGGTGTCAAAACTAGAATCAAAGAGATGCACGGATATAGCTAGTGGTGCTTACATCTAGTGGTTGAAATGTAAGCTCCTTTTTCCAAACACCCCTAGCCTTGTTGGTGAACCGTTTCCAAGCGCTGCCCGGCGAAGAAAACGAATAAAAGAAGTTATTAATTACTTGATATCATAAAATTCACGAAGTTGCCGATATAGTGTCCTAATGATTAGAATTACCGCTGGAGAAGCATCTGCATGTCCTTCCACTGCTCAAGGGGTTTATGTTTTGAGTCCATGACTAGTACACGCCCTTTGTCAAGTTGAATGATTAACAGAATATAGTGGAAGCTGCGCATGCATAACTAATCAATTATATACTTAACATCGAGTAAGTGAAATAGAAAGTGTATACAAGACAATAACACTCACTCGAAGTTATAAGGAAATAGTATTTCCCTTCTAGTTTCTTGAAACCTTAACGCGTGTAGGATATTATCCTCCGTATCCTGGGGGTTTGTTTTGAGATTAGCTTGATGAACCAAATATGGGTCAATGAACCCAATGTCATAGATTTTTCCTCTGCTGCATTCGAGAATCTTCATTCTGCATATTATAGTATGATTATATACATGCAATAAACAAGGTGAGATAGCTAGAGACTAAATTAATTATAGAATTAGTACTTACAGACAATAGGCACTGATGATCGATTTGTCCAAGGCGTCTTGATTGAATAATTTAAATAGTTCATCAAATTCAATGGATATCATGTCATCTATTTCTTCCCCATAATGTTTTTTTGTAACCTCAAAGACTATCCGATTAGCCCGGCCTTTGTGGCATGCATGTACCAGTTATGCAATCTTCGCATTTTTGTTGGAAGATTATTTACCTCCTCAGGTTTGACAAGAGGTTTGTCATACTGGTATTTGTATGCTACTTCACTCACGGGGAAGTACTCTAACTGGGATAAGTACTGGAAAATACTCATACCTTGAGCAGTGGCAGCTTCTCCGTATTGTGCAACTACCTCTGGATCATACTGCTCTTCGGCCGCATATTTGCTCGACCCCACATTGGTAGGGGAAATCACCTTGAGAGGGGCGCAAGATTGTTTTTCTTGTTCTCCGAGCTGGGCAACGGATTTCTCGCTTGCATCAGTACTGCTCTTCGAGTCTTGTTGTGCCGCATGTGACTTGAGAATAGAACGCTCATAGTCCGATGACAGCTTTGGCTCGGGTTGATGAAGAGTCTTTAGCATTTTGAACACTCGGGCTTTTTCTTCTTTGGTGTTGGGGAACTCTGGCTCTTTCGGCCGCCTCAACTTAGCAAAAAACGCTGTCGTTTCCGCATCAACGATAGCTGTAGTCTCCTCTTTAGTACAATCATAAGCTCTCTTGGGAGGAACCTTTGGTAATTTTGGAAGAGGCTCTTGTTTACGTTTCGGCGACCGCTTACCACGACGCAGAGTAACGGTGGTACGCTTATGCTTTTTATCCTGAGGCGCCGGCGATGGCTGCCGCGGCGATGGCTGCGCTAGATATTGGTGAGGCGACGGAGCCGGGTGAGGCGACGAAGACAGCTATCGCGGCGGCGATGACCTCGGTGGAGACGGGTGAGGCGGCGGAGAAGATGGCCTTGGCGTGTGATTTCGAAGCACGATACATTACTTTGGCCATAGAATGGTGACGTTTATTGCTTCTCCCAGTTCAGTCACATCCCCTTCACCTGCAGGGTAGTCAAGCTTCAAAACTTCAAAGGTGGGCATGATTTCATCCACCCCGACAACAGCGTAGCCCTGTGGAACCGGACGACAGTGGTAAGTTGGTGTGGGTCCAATTGGTAAGGCATAGCCGACCGCCACCTTCATTGATATGTTCACAACTTTGACATGTAGCTCGCAGTGTGTCATCTGTGTGATATCATCCACTGGGTAGCCAACAGGAGCCATCGTCGGTGCATCATCATCATCGTCATTGTCATCACCCCGGACCTCGGTGGAAGCCACACTGCTTTTTCAATTATTCGATAGGCCGGTATCATCGAATGCAGGTTCTACCACCATGTGCTGCTGAGATGGGCCGGTAGTACTTTGCTCTTTAAGTGTGTTAATTTCATCTTGTTGTTGCTTTATTCGTTCTTCAATTATACACATTCGCTCTTTTTGAATATCTGTTTCAAGTTCCTCCTTGTCCTTTCTCCTTTGACGGCTTTTATCAGGATATTTCTTCCTCTCTTCGGGAAATCCAGTCCTCCATGGTTTGGAGCCGCTTGTGCCTCGTCTTCGTCCATCATGTTCCTTATTTCCAAGGGCGAGTGTGAGCTCATCATTCTCTCTATCGGGAATGAAGTCCCCATCTTTAATAGCCTTTTCTGTTTTTCTCATATTCTCGATTGGCAAGGGGTCTTCATTATGTCGTATGTTATATATACACATCCCTTCCGAGTCCAACATGCCCCCATGCCCGTAAAACCAATTCCTTGCACGTTCGATCCAATCGTCTGTCTCTGGGATGATCTTTTAGCACGCAGTTCATCCTCAAGTTTCTCCCACTTAGGAATGCCAACCCTGTAGCCACCTTGCCCCATAGTATGGTGATACTTCTTATTAGCAGCATTCAACGTATTCGTTGCAGCCATTTTCTTAGATTTTTCTGATTTTTTATAATTCACAAACTCAGCCCAGAATGGTTTTATCTTCTCAAACTGAATCTTCTTGAAATCCGGAGTCTTCTCTTTCACGACATAGTCAAGGTGCAATCTTTTCTTCCAGTGGGTGAAACACTGGGCCATCTTCTTCATAGCCCACTCCCTGACCTTAGCCTCCATGGCTCGCGCATGTTCTAAGGCGTCCTCAACTGGATCCTCCGCATTTGGATCCAGCTCTATCTTCGGTAGTTTGAAATTAACCATGAGCCTCTTCCACAGTAAATCTTTGGCCACGTTAGGGGGAAATAAAGAGGTTCCCTCTTCTTCCGCATCAGCAGGCCTATTCCAATTTCAAACGGTGATCGGGATGAAGTCCCTAACGATTACTCCGCATTGTGCCACAAATTTGTTTGCAACAACTTCGGAAGAAATCGGTTTGTCGTCTTCACCGATATCTTCGATCCTGAACCTCTCATGGTCTTCCAACTTTTTGGTTGGGCCTCGTCTGATCTTTTCAGTAGATTTCTTCGATCCGGAGGGCTAAAAGAAGAAAGATCATCATTACTATTTCTATATAGATAGCAGATGATTAATTAATGAATTAATTATATTACATGCACCTCGCCGGAGCGGTCGTCTTTTCGATCACACAAGGCATCGCCTTCTCCCTCGCGGAAGGCATCACCTTCAACCTCAAACAGGTCGTCTCTTCCGGCAAAAATAGGATCACCCTCACCAGAGTTGTTCAGAAACGTTGATACATCTAAATTTTCTTCCCCGCGGATCACACCTTGGATCAACTCTTCCTTTTCTTCGTCTCTGTCATGTGGGTCCATATTTTCTACATAGGTGAAAAATGGATAAGTCAAAGCAGCTAAGGGAGAATGTTAGTTACGGTGTTGAGATATATAAACCCTAATTCGGAGAAAGCCTAATATATGCATACACAATAATAAAAATGAATTTACAATTTCAGAAACCCTAATTCGGAGAAACCCTCGGGCTCGGATCCTATCGCGAAGAACCAATACTGGAAATAAAGGCGGCAATCAATCAACCCTCGGGTTCGGGATACCCTGGCGAGGACACACCGGCTAACCCTAGGTGCAACATCGATTCAACTGGGTCTATGACAACTAATATCATGGCTAAGCATCTACAATACGATGGATATCAATAAATCTTCGATCTTCGATGGTGTTGACGTCGGTCTTTGATCTCGATTTCGCATTCTACCGCGAAGAACTGAACACCGGAAAGAGAGGGGAACAATCAACACATGGCATCGATGCAATGATCAAACAAGGATGATGATATGACAAGTTAATTTGTATTGAAAAGTAACCCTAAGACATGCTCGGCAATTTAAACGGGGTTTGGAGGGGTGAAAACCCTAACTCGGCGAAACTCCGGAGTATATAGAGGCGGCGCCGCTCCTATTTGGTAGCCGGAGCTACGTCTACGGCGAGGTCTGGCAGTGGCCGATGGCGGCGCTCGAGGCTAGAGCAAACCAGAGAGGGAGGAAAGGAAGGGACGGGTCCGAGAGGACCGGTGGCTCACCCTGAGCACGGTGGTGGGGTCGGGGAAGCATGGCAAGGTCGGATCGGGCTGATGGACGGCGGGGAACCTCGTCAGGGTTGGGGAAGAAACCATCGAGGGGGCCAGGGCGTGCTCGAGCCCTCTGCTTGCGCAGACGTAGGCGGCCGGGACGCGCGCGGACGGAGGCGATGGTGTGGCGGCGGCGAGCTCGGGCAGCCTGCCGGTCTCGTTGGGGTTTCCTGTGCGCGCGTCAGTGAGAAGCAGAGCAGTTAGATGGGGAAGAAGAAGAGGAGGCGTACCACCAGATGGTCGAGGGGAGGCCGGGAATGGCGGCGATGGCCGGCTACTGGGGCCGGCTAGGGTTTGGCCATAGAGGGAGAGAACACACGCGAGGGGAGAAAGAGGGAGAGAACGCACGACGATGCACGACGGCGGACAGAGGTGACGGCGGGAAGCCTGACGGTGGGGCGGCCGGCGACGTCTCCATGTGCGCGCGCGTCGATATCATATCAACTAAAATAATCATCAACTAAAAATCATCACTAGTGCGTGCGCGCGCGTCGGGATCTACATCATCTAAATATACACCTAAATCATCTAACAACTATACACCTAAAATCTAAATAATATATACATATACCTAGAATAATATACACCTAAAATAATATATACATACACCTAATAAAATAATATATGCATACACACACCTAAATTCTAAATGCATCTACACATGTCAAAAAAATATACATCTACATGTCAAAATATAATCCACCTTTTTTTATCAGCCCAAGGGGCACGCGCAGGGGTCTTTAGTCCCGGTTGGTGGCTCCAACCGGGACGTATGACCCTATTTTCAAAAAATTTCAGGAATTTTCTCTCTGTTCCCACCTTATTTTTTATTTTGGGGTTTAAATTTGTAATTTTTTTAAATGATAATTACTTTGGAATTTAGAAAAACTTTAAACATAAAAAATGTTTGAATTTGAATAACTAATTCAAAACCATTTTCTGTTTTAAAAAATAATTAATGTAACCATTTAAACTTTGAACCATTTAAAATTAAAAATGAATTAACTTATATTTTTTGAATATTAATTTGGAATTTAGAAAAACTTTAAACATAAAAAGTGTTTGGATTTGAATAACTAATTAAAAACCATTTTCAGTTTTTAAAAATAATTAATGTAACCATTTAAAATATGAACCATTAAAAATTAAAAATGAATTAACTTATATTTTTTGAATATTAATTTGGAATTTAGAAAAACTTTAAACATAAACAGTGTTTGGATTTGAATAACTAATTCAAAACCATTTTCTGTTTTCAAAAATAATTAGTGTAACCATTTAAAATATGAAGCATTAAAAATTAAAAATGAATTAACTTATATTAGGATAGAACTGGAATTAAAGTACATAACGCAACTAACACTAAGTTACATAGAAAAACTGAAAATTAAGATACATGGCCAGATAAAACCACAATCGGCCGAACTTGTTTTGCAATGTTGGAGTGATTCAGTCATGCTCCTGCCTACACCTGCAATACTCGCCACTATAGTCGACGTACTCGCGTGGACGTCGTCGCTGTCGTTGTCGAGGTCGCCGTAGTTGGACCTTGAAGGCTGAGTACGAGTGGGCTGGACTTGAGGGTCGCGCAGGCAGGGATTAGAGTCGGCGGCCGTGTCATAGGCCATGATGCTCTGGAGAGTCCGGCCGTGCCACCACAGCCGACAGCCGGCCTCGTTGAAGTTCGGAGGAGGTGGCCCATCCTCCTCGTGCCTGGCGAGCGCCCTCTCACGCCGATCAATGAAGAAGGCTTCCCAAGTCGGCATGCCATCTGGGATTCCTCCGCTGCTCCGGCGTGAGCTAGAAGTAGTAGTAGTGGTTCGTGATGGACATCCGGCGCGCCACACATAGAGGGACAGGAGGAACTGCACGCTCCGGCCAAAGATCCAGCCGACGGGACACAGAGTCAAGGGCAGCGTAGTTCGAGGAGCAAAGCGCCTCCGCCTCCCTGGGGTTTAGTGCTACAGTGGAAGCCATGGGAAAGAGTGATGAGGTTGCATATGTGAGTCTAGAGATGTGGAATGACAATGGAGGGCAACCCTACATATATATATAGTGAGAAATGGCAGGAAGATAACTGGAGGGAAGAACTGGCGAAAAAGTTAGCGGGAAGAAAAATGGCGGGAAGAAATGGCGGGAAGAAAAATGGCAGGAAGAAATGGCAGGAAGAAAATTGGCTCATTTAGAACTTGCATTGGATCTCTGAAGAAACCACATATTGCGAGTCTAAAAATGATTTTTTCAAAAAATCACGGGCGTTAGATCATGTACGTGTAATACAAACTGGACCCACTTCCTACCGATTCGGAAGACATTTGTCCTTTTTACCCGGGATGGACGAAAAGGTTTGAGATGTCCCGGTTGGGAGATAGTCCATGTAAGGTGGTCTAGTATTTTAGAAAAATGGGATGGTAGCAATCTGAAACAGAATTTTGGTGGTTACTTCACAAAACGACCCATTTTTTGCGCTCAGAAAATGGAAAATGGCTTTTCCATACGACGAAAAGGAAAACTTCCTCCTGCAACATTGTTCTCCATACCAATTTCCATATGAATGTATAATATGGGCACAACATCACAAACTATGCCGTGATTCAGCATATAACATCGGTCATTTGGACCAAAAGCCATGAAACCTCGAACATGATAGGTCATTTTGTGAAGGTTTTTTCGAGACATGATCAATATACCAAGTCTGGTATTTTTCCTTTCAACTATGTCACGTAATATGACTCCACCTGAAGGATTTTCATTGTTCGGATTTTTTTTGAATTTCTTATGCCCGTTTTGAATTTTTTTCAATTTCTAACTATGGTCGAACCGACGTGCATGAATATAGGGTACGAGCATCGTTAGAACTTGCATTGGATCTCTGAAGAAACCACATATTGCGAGTCTAAAAATGATTTTTTTCAAAAAATCACGGACGTTAGATCATGTACTTGTAGTACAAACCGGACCCACTTCCTACCGATTCGGCAGCCATTTGTCCTTTTTACCCGGGATGGACGAACAGGTTTGAGATGTCCCGGTTGGGAGATAGTCCATGTAAGGTGGTCTGGTATTTTAGAAAAATGGGACGATAGCATTCTGAAACAGCATTTTGGTGGTTACTTCACAAAACGACCCGTTTTTTGCACTCGGAAAATGGAAAATGGCTTTTCCGTGCGACGAAAAGGAAAACTTCCTCCTGCAACATTGTTCTTCATACCAATGTCCACATGCATACATAATATGGGCACAACATCACAAACTATGCCGTGATTCAGCACATAACATCAGTCATTTGGACCGAAAGCCATGAAACCTCGAACATGATAGGTCATTTTGTGAAGGTTTTTTCGAGACATGATCAATATACCAAGTATGGTATTTTTCCTTTCAACTATGTAACATAATATGACTCCACGCGAAGGATTTTCGTTGTTCGGATTTTTTTGAATTTCTTATGCCCGTTTGAATTTTTTTGAATTTCTAACTATAGTCGAACCGACGTGCATGAAGATAGGGTACGAGCATCGTTAGAACTTGCATTGGATCTCTAAAAAAAACATTTTGCGAGTGTAAAAATGATTTTTTACAAAAAATCACGGGCGTTAGATCATGTACCTATAGTACAAACCGGACCCACTTCCTACCGATTCGGCAGACATTTGTCCTTTTTAGCCGGGATGGACGAAAAGGTTGAGATGTCCGGTTGGGAGATAGTCCATGTAAGGTGGTCTAGTATTTTAGAAAAATAGGATGGTAGCATTCTGAAACAGAATTTTGGTGGTTACTTCACAAAACGACCCGTTTTTGCGCTCGGAAAATGGAAAATGGCTTTTCCGTGCGACGAAAAGGAAAACTTCCTCCTGCAACATTGTTCTCCATACCAATATCCACATGCATACATAATATGGGCACAACATCACAAACTATGCCGTGATTCAGCACATAACATCGGTCATTTGGACCGAAAGCCATGAAACCTCGAACATGATAGGTCATTTTGTGAAGGTTTTTTCGAGACATGGTCAATATACCAAGTCTGGTATTTTTCCTTTCAACTATGTAACATAATATGACTCCACGCGAAGGATTTTCATTGTTCGGATTTTTTTGAATTTCTTATGCCCGTTTTGATTTTTTTTCAATTTCTAACTATGGTCGAACCGACGTGCATGAAGATAGGGTACGAGCATCGTTAGAAATTGCATTGGATATCTAAAAAAACAACATATTGCGAGTATAAAAATTATTTTTTTAAAAAAATCACGGGCGTTAGATCATGTACCTGTAGTATAAGCCAGACCCACTTCCTACCGATTCGGCAGACATTTGTCCTTTTTACCCGGGATGGACGAAAAGGTTTGTGATGTCCCGGTTGGGAGATAGTCCTTGTAAGGTGGTCTAGTATTTTAGAAAGATGGGATGGCAGCATTCTGAAATAGAATTTTGGTGGTTACTTCACAAAACGACCCGTTTTTTGCGCTCGGAAAATGGAAAAGGCTTTTCTGTGCGAAGAAAAGGGAAACTTCCTCCTGCAACATTGTTCCCCATACCAATATCCACATGCATACATAATATGGGCACAACATCACAAACTATGCCGTGATTCAGCACATAACATCGGTCATTTGGACCGAAAGCCATGAAACCTCGAACATGATAGGTCATTTTGTGAAGGTTTTTTCGAGACATGATCAATATACCAAGTCTGGTATTTTTCCTTTCAACTATGTAACATAATATGACTCCACGCGAAGGATTTTCATTGTTCGAATTTTTTTTGAATTTCTTATGCCCGTTTTGAATTTTTTTCAATTTCTAACTATGGTCGAACCGACGTGCATGAAGATAGGGGACGAGCATCGTTAGAACTTGCATTGGATCTCTGAAAAAACCACATATTGCGAGTATAAAAATTATTTTTTTCAAAAAATCACGGGCGTTAGTTCATGTACCTGTAGTACAAACCGGACCCACTTCCTACCGATTCGGCAGACATTTGTCCTTTTTACACGGGATGGACGAACAGGTTTGAGATTTCCCGGTAGGGAGATAGTCCTTGTAAGGTGGTCTAGTATTTTAGAAAAATGGGATGGTAGCATTATGAAACAGCATTTTGGTGGTTACTTCACAAAACGACCCGTTTTTTGGTCTCGGAAAATGGAAAATGGCTTTTCCGTGCAACGAAAAGGAAAACTTCCTCCTGAAACATTGTTCTCCATACCAATGTCCACATGCATACATAATATGGACACAGCATCACAAACTATGCCGTGATTCAGCACATAACATCGGTCATTTGGACCGAAAGCCATGAAACCTCGAACATGATAGGTCATTTTGTGAAGGTTTTTTCGAGACATGATCAATATACCAAGTCTGGTATTTTTCCTTTAAACTATGTCACATAATATGACTCCACGCGAAGGATTTTCATTGTTCGGATATTTTTTGAATTTCTTATGCCTGTTTTGAATTTTTTTGAATTTCTAACTATGGTCGAACCGACGTGCATGAAGATAGGGTACAAGCATCGTTAGAACTTGCATTGGATCTCTAAAAAACAACATATTACGAGTCTAAAAATGATTTTTTTCAAAAAATCATGGGCGTTAGATCATGTACCTGTAGTACAAACCGGACCCAGTTCCTACCGATTCGGCTGACATTTGTCCTTTTTACCCGGGATGGACGAACAGGTTTGAGATTTCCCGGTAGGGAGATAGTCCTTGTAAGGTGGTCTAGTATTTTAGAAAAATGGGATGGCAGCATTATGAAACAGCATTTTGGTGGTTACTTCACAAAACCAATTCGCTATGCCGAAAATGGAAAATGGCTTTTCCGTGCGACGAAAAGGAAAACTTCCTCCTGAAACATTGTTCTCCATACCAATGTCCATATGAATGCATAATATGGACACAACATCACAAACTATGCCGTGATTCAGCACATAACATCGGTCATTTGGACCGAAAGCCATGAAACCTCAAACATGATAGGTCATTTTGTGAAGGTTTTTTCGAGACATGATCAATATACCAAGTCTGGTATTTTTCCTTTAAACTATGTCACATAATATGACTCCACGCGAAGGATTTTCATTGTTCGGATATTTTTTGAATTTCTTATGCCTGTTTTGAATTTTTTTGAATTTCTAACTATGGTCGAACCGACGTGCATGAAGATAGGGTAGAAGCATCGTTAGAACTTGCATTGGATCTCTAAAAACAACATATTACGAGTCTAAAAATGATTTTTTTCAAAAAATCATGGGCGTTAGATCATGTACCTGTAGTACAAACCGGACCCAGTTCCTACCGATTCGGCTGATATTTGTCCTTTTTACCCGGGATGGACGAAAAGGTTTGAGATGTCCCGGTTGGGATATAGTCCATGTAAGGTGGTCTAGTATTTTAGAAAAATGGGATGGTAGCATTCTGAAATAGAATTTTGGTGGTTACTTCACAAAACGACCCGTTTTTTGCGCTCGGAAAATGGAATATGGCTTTTCCGTGCGACGAAAAGGAAAACTTCCTCATGCAACATTGTTCTCCATACCAATGTCCATATGAATGCATAATATGGGAACAACATCAAAAACTATGTCGTGATTCAGCACAAAACATCAGTCATTTGGACCGAAAGCCATGAAACCTCTAACATGATAGGTCATTTTGTGAAGGTTTTTTCATACATGATCAATATACCAAGTCTGGTATTTTTCCTTTAAACTATGCCACATAATATGACTCCACGCGAAGGATTTTCATTGTTCGGATATTTTTTGAATTTCTTATGCCTGTTTTGAATTTTTTTGAATTTCTAACTATGGTCGAACCGACGTGCATGAAGATAGGGTACAAGCATCGTTAGAACTTGCATTGGATCTCTAAAACAACATATATTTAGTCTAAAATGATTTTTTCAAAAATCATGGGCGTTAGATCATGTACGTAGTACAAACCGGACCCAGTTCCTACCGATTCTACCGACATTTGTCCTTTTACCGGGGATGGACGAAAAGGTTTGAGATGTCCCGGTTGGGAGATAGTCCATGTAAGGTGGTCTAGTATTTTATAAAAATGGGATGGTAGCATTCTGAAATAGAATTTTGGTGGTTACTTCACAAAACGACCCGTTTTTTGCGCTCGGAAAATGGAATATGGCTTTTCTGTGCGACGAAAAGGAAAACTTCCTCATGCAACATTGTTCTCCATACCAATGTCCATATGAATGCATAATATGGGAACAACATCAAAAACTATGTCGCGATTCAGCACAAAACATCGGTCATTTGGACCGAAAGCCATGAAACCTCTAACATGATAGGTCATTTTGTGAAGGTTTTTTCAGACATGATCAATATACCAAGTCTGGTATTTTTCCTTTCAACTATGTCACATAATATGACTCCACGCGAAGGATTTTCATTGTTCGGATTTTTTTTTTAATTTCTTATGCCCGTTTTGAATTTTTTTGAATTTCTAACTATGGTCGAACTGGCGTGCATCAAGATAGGGGACAAGCATCGTTAGAACTTGCATTGGATCTCTAAAAAACAACATATTACGAGTCTAAAAATGATTTTTTTCAAAAAATCATGGGCGTTAGATCATGTACCTGTAGTACAAACCGGACCCAGTTCCTACCGATTCGGCTGACATTTGTCCTTTTTACCCGGGATGGACGAACAGGTTTGAGATTTCCCGGTAGGGAGATAGTCCTTGTAAGGTGGTCTAGTATTTTAGAAAAATGGGATGGCAGCATTATGAAACAGCATTTTGGTGGTTACTTCACAAAACGACCCGTTTTTTGCGCTCGAAAAATGGAAAATGGCTTTTCCGTGCGACGAAAAGGAAAACTTCCTCCTGAAACATTGTTCTCCATACCAATGTCCATATGAATGCATAATATGGACACAGCATCACAAACTATGCCGTGATTCAGCACATAACATCGGTCATTTGGACCGAAAGCCATGAAACCTCGAACATGATAGGTCATTTTGTGAAGGTTTTTTCGAGACATGATCAATATACCAAGTCTGGTATTTTTCCTTTAAACTATGTCACATAATATGACTCCACGCGAAGGATTTTCATTGTTCGGATATTTTTTGAATTTCTTATGCCTGTTTTGAATTTTTTTGAATTTCTAACTATGGTCGAACCGACGTGCATGAAGATAGGGTACAAGCATCGTTAGAACTTGCATTGGATCTCTAAAAAACAACATATTACGAGTCTAAAAATGATTTTTTTCAAAAAATCATGGGCGTTAGATCATGTACCTGTAGTACAAACCGGACCCAGTTCCTACCGATTCGGCTGACATTTGTCCTTTTTACCCGGGATGGACGAAAAGGTTTGAGATGTCCCGGTTGGGATATAGTCCATGTAAGGTGGTCTAGTATTTTAGAAAAATGGGATGGTAGCATTCTGAAATAGAATTTTGGTGGTTACTTCACAAAACGACCCGTTTTTTGCGCTCGGAAAATGGAATATGGCTTTTCCGTGCGACGAAAAGGAAAACTTCCTCATGCAACATTGTTCTCCATACCAATGTCCATATGAATGCATAATATGGGAACAACATCAAAAACTATGTCGTGATTCAGCACAAAACATCAGTCATTTGGACCGAAAGCCATGAAACCTCTAACATGATAGGTCATTTTGTGAAGGTTTTTTCATACATGATCAATATACCAAGTCTGGTATTTTTCCTTTAAACTATGCCACATAATATGACTCCACGCGAAGGATTTTCATTGTTCGGATATTTTTTGAATTTCTTATGCCTGTTTTGAATTTTTTTGAATTTCTAACTATGGTCGAACCGACGTGCATGAAGATAGGGTACAAGCATCGTTAGAACTTGCATTGGATCTCTAAAAAACAACATATTACGAGTCTAAAAATGATTTTTTTCAAAAAATCATGGGCGTTAGATCATGTACCTGTAGTACAAACCGGACCCAGTTCCTACCGATTCGGCTGACATTTGTCCTTTTTACCCGGGATGGACGAAAAGGTTTGAGATGTCCCGGTTGGGAGATAGTCCATGTAAGGTGGTCTAGTATTTTAGAAAAATGGGATGGTAGCATTCTGAAATAGAATTTTGGTGGTTACTTCACAAAACGACCCGTTTTTTGCGCTCGGAAAATGGAATATGGCTTTTCCGTGCGATGAAAAGGAAAACTTCCTCATGCAACATTGTTCTCCATACCAATGTCCATATGAATGCATAATATGGGAACAACATCAAAAACTATGTCGCGATTCAGCACAAAACATCGGTCATTTGGACCGAAAGCCATGAAACCTCTAACATGATAGGTCATTTTGTGAAGGTTTTTTCAGACATGATCAATATACCAAGTCTGGTATTTTTCCTTTAAACTATGCCACATAATATGACTCCACGCGAAGGATTTTCATTGTTCGGATATTTTTTGAATTTCTTATGCCTGTTTTGAATTTTTTTGAATTTCTAACTATGGTCGAACCGACGTGCATGAAGATAGGGTACAAGCATCGTTAGAACTTGCATTGGATCTCTAAAAAACAACATATTACGTGTCTAAAAATGATTTTTTTCAAAAAATCATGGGCGTTAGATCATGTACCTGTAGTATAAACCGGACCCAGTTCCTACCGATTCGGCTGACATTTGTCCTTTTTACCCGGGATGGACGAAAAGGTTTGAGATGTCCCGGTTGGGAGATAGTCCATGTAAGGTGGTCTAGTATTTTATAAAAATGGGATGGTAGCATTGTGACATCGAATTTTGGTGGTTACTTCACAAAACGAATTCGCTTTTTGCCGAAAATGGAATATGGCTTTTCTGTGCGACGAAAAGGAAAACTTCCTCATGCAACATTGTTCTCCATACCAATGTCCATATGAATGCATAATATGGGAACAACATCAAAAACTATGTCGCGATTCAGCACAAAACATCGGTCATTTGGACCGAAAGCCATGAAACCTCTAACATGATAGGTCATTTTGTGAAGGTTTTTTCAGACATGATCAATATACCAAGTCTGGTATTTTTCCTTTCAACTATGTCACATAATATGACTCCACGCGAAGGATTTTCATTGTTCGGATTTTTTTTTTAATTTCTTATGCCCGTTTTGAATTTTTTTGAATTTCTAACTATGGTCGAACTGGCGTGCATCAAGATAGGGGACAAGCATCGTTAGAACTTGCATTGGATCTCTAAAGAAACCACATATTGCGAGTCTAAAATGATTTTTTCACAAAATCATGGGTGTTAGATCATGTACCTGTAGTATACCCGGACCCACTTCCTACCGATTCGGCAGACATTTGTCCTTTTTATCCGGGATGGACGAAAAGGTTTCAGATGTCCCGGTTGGGAGATAGTCCATGTAAGGTGGTCTAGTATTTTATAAAAATGGGACGGTAGCATTCTGAAACAGCATTTTGGTGGTTACTTCACAAAATGACCCGTTTTTTGTGCTCGAAAAATGGAAAATGGCTTTTCCATGCGACAAAAAGGAAAACTTCCTCCTGCAACATTGTTCTCCATACCAATGTCCACATTCATGCATAATATGGGCACATCATCACAAACTGTGCCGTGATTCAGCACATAACATCGGTCATTTGGACTGAAAGCCATGAAACCTCGAACATGATAGGTCATTTTGTGAAGGTTTTTTCGAGACATGATCAATATACCAAGTCTGTTATTTTGTTCTTTCAACTATATCACATAATATGACTCCACGCGAAGGATTTTCATTGTTCGGATTTTTTTTGAATTTCTTATGCCCGTTTTGAATTTTTTTGAATTTCTAACTATGGTCGAACCGACGTGCATGAAGATAGGGGACGAGGATCGTTAGAACTTGCATTGGATCTCTGAAGAAACCACATATTGCGAGTCTAAAAATGATTTTTTCAAAAAATCACGGGCGTTAGATCATGTACCTGTAGTACAAACCGGACCCACTTCCTACCGATTCGGCAGCCATTTTTCCTTTTTACCCGGGATGGACGAACAGGTTTGAGATGTCCCGGTTGGGAGATAGTCCATGTAAGGTGGTCTAGTATTTTAGAAAAATGGGACCATAGCATTCTGAAACAGCATTTTGGTGGTTACTTCACAAAACGACCCGTTTTTTGCGCTCGGAAAATGGAAAATGGCTTTTCCGTGCGACGAAAAGGAAAACTTCCTCCTGCAATATTGTTCTCCATACCAATGTCCACATGCATACATAATATGGGCACAACATCACAAACTATGCCGTGATTCAGCACATAACATCGGTCATTTGGACCGAAAGCCATGAAACCTCGAACATGATAGGTCATTTTGTGAAGGTTTTTTTGAGACATGATAAATATACCAAGTCTGGTATTTTTCCTTTCAACTATGTAACATAATATGACTCCACGCAAAGGATTTTCATTGTTCGGATTTTTTTTGAATTTCTTATGCCCGTTTTGAATTTTTTGAATTTCTAACTATGGTCGAACCGACGTGCATGAAGATAGGGTACTAGAATCGTTAGAACTTGCATTGGATATCTAAAAAAACAACATATTGCGAGTCTAAAAATGATTTTTTTCAAAAAATCACGGGCGTTAGATCATGTACCTGTAGTACAAACCGGACCCAGTTCCTACCGATTCGGCAGACATTTGTCCTTTTTACCCGGGATGGACGAAAAGGTTTGAGATGTCCCGGTTGGAAGATAGTCCATGTAAGGTGGTCTAGTATTTATGAAAAATGGGATGGTAGCATTCTGAAATAGAATTTTGGTGGTTACTTCACAAAACGACCCGTTTTTTGCCCTCGGAAAATGGAAAATGGCTTTTCCGTGCGACGAAAAGGAAAACTTCCTCCTGCAACATTGTTCTCCATACCAATGTCCATATGAATGCATAATATGGGAACAACATCACAAACTATGCCGTGTGTCGTGGGAATGGTCACGGCAGATGCTGCAATCGGCAGCGAGTAGTAGAACGAGGGGCAAGGGCGGCCAGCCATCTGCGGTGCGAGATGAGGGCAAAGACAGTGGTTTTACCTGTGTTCGCCCGGAGGGTAAAGACCTACTCCCGCTAGATTGTATTATGGAGGTACATAATGGGCGATCTCGGCTAGGCGGCGAGTCGCTTGGGTGTATGAGGGAACGTGTCTCTACTCACCCCATAGGGAGGTTTATATAGGCTCACCTCCCTAGGGTTTACATATCTCAACCGATTCGTTACATGCCTTAATCGCTTAACCTAGTCCGACCGGGTTTATCTACTCGCCTGGCCTTCAGCTCCAAATGCTTGGTACCTTGGGCTTTGATCCACTCGCTCTCTGTGCCCACTGCCAGCCTTGGGCCCGGAACGTCTCCGAGTATACCCCAAGAGGCGATCCCCATCAAGAGTCCCCGAGGCCGCTGATTTGGCGTGGTGGCCGGCAATGGAGTATACGGCTTCAAAGTAAGCATCCAATGAATCGTCGGCGGGCTCTCGATGAAGGAGAAAATCCGTGAACCGAGTCGCGTCTGGGCGAAGTCGAGTTACGGACGGTCGCAGCGAGTGACCTAGCGAGCCGAGTGGATGGAGTTGGACCAGCGTGGTCAAACTAGCCGCTAAGGTAACTCAACGGTAACTTTTGGCGTAATCATCGCGGTAACGGCCCCTGATTTGGCGGGCAACTCCGCTATATAAGAGGAATGGTAGGCTATTGCGAGCCAACCGCCCACCATTTCTTCCGAAAAGTGCGCATCTTCCTTCCTTTGCTCCGTGATCCAATCGACCAAATCCTCCGATCTCCAACCAACCTCTCGGCCATGGCCCTTCCACCAACCTTGGGCAGATCCAAGTGCACAGGATAGCGGCCTCCTTCGAGGAGGCCGGAATCATGAGCCGGCTGTTGATCCTCGCAGCCGAGAAACGACCCCAAACCCGCGAGAGGGAGTTCGCATTTCACCACCATCTCGGCGGGGTTAGGGTTTCCCACGTCTTTGTTCTTCCGGCGTTTTGCGCCTACCACGGATCCAGCCTCGATCCGGGTCCCCACAGATCGAGCAGCTCGCCATCTTCGTGGCGCTCATGAGTGCTACTTGGCTGCCGCCCTACTTTCCTTGTGGCAAGATCTGTTCCACGGACGGATCAGCCGCGAGGAGGCGGCCCAATGCTAGCCGCTGGCGGCCTAACGCTCCAGCTCAAGTCCAAAGCTTCTTCGATTTGATGCTGCCGCCAAAGCAGCGGCGATCGAAGAAGTCATGGTTCTACGTGACCGAGGCGACTCCGGAGGACGAGGCGGCGATCCCGCTGTACTCGCCAGCCGCTCCGAGCCACGCCATCTCCAGTCGGCAAGCTTCCCGACGACCAGCGGATGGTCGCCAACGATGCTCCAGCCATCCGTGGTCCGAAGAAGGGCCAGACGCATTTATAAACTTGTACAATTGTTGGCTTGGGCGGCGGCTCGTTCCGCCTAACGGGACCATTACATGTATCAAGACATCGGCCGGGAGACTCGACGAAGCCTGCCTCGACGAGTGGAAGCTGGAGGACTATCTCCAGCTGAAGAAGATCACCCAGCGGTACGCGATGCGCAGGCCGGGTCCCCTACACCGCTGCGTCCGGCCCGACGGTAATTTCTTTATCTTGTTCGCAATGCAGATGCAGTGGTAATTCTAACTCGCTTCGATCCATCGCAGCTGTTCCAAGTGGTGGAAGGGTGGCTCCCACCCGCCGATGACGAGCCCGGGCCATCCGCCCAGATATAAGCGAATCGCCGCCGCCAAGGGCAACGAGGACGACGAGGACGAGTCCGAAGAGGAAATTGCCCTGGTCCGAAGACCCGGGCAACGCCGCCAAATCGAAGCGGCGAAGCCTCGAACACCATGGGGACGACGACGAGCTCCTGAGACCACCTCGCCAGGCCACTCCTTCAAGAAGAAGAAGAAGGAAAGGAAGAGGGCCCCCAAGAGGAGACCGGTCAAGGATGGCCTCGCCGCACTCGACGAGCAGCTCGATGGCTACAGCAAGCCGGTGACGGCGCTGCCCAGCGACAACCGCGCTTAGATGCGCCATCGTGGAAGTGCCTGGCCTCGATGCCTCCGCCATTCGCGCCGTCTGGGCTAGGGAAGGCTCCGGTGGCGACTTCGCCGCAAGGAGGTCCCGAAGGGCGGTCTCGCAAGGAGGCTCCGCCGCAGGCTCAATCAGCGAGGAGGCCTCGCCGCGAAGGTGTCCTGAGGCACCAGCCGCGGCCTCAACGATGAAGAAGCCGTCCATGTCTTGGGCCCACGACGTCCTGGAACTGGGGCTTAGTCGCCAACTGGGCCCCGAGCTGGAAAAACCGGCCGGCCTTCGTACAGGGCTACGTTTCATTCCAGTCGCCAAGTGAGTGCGTTCGCCCTTTCATAAATACTTCGATTGTCTTTTATTGATTTGATTGATATGCAGGACCGGAGTGAAAAAGATGGGCCACCCGATCGTGGCTCAGGTACCCTCCGCCGCTAGCGAGGAGGATCCTTCCCGTAAGAGGAAAGCGGACGAGGTCGTCGCCTCAGCGGAGGGCAGCAAGAAGGCCAAGGGCGATTTATCGCCATCTCTCGACGACACGGTCGCACCGCCGGACTTGATGGAAGCAACCGCTCACGAAGGAGGGCGCTTCGTTGAGACCGGAGGAAGCGATTTCCTTTGAGCGGTGCCTCGATCGCTACCTTCCCCGCTTGTGACTAAGGCGGCCACGGCGAAGGCGGCTGCGAGCCTCACTCCGGGACCGCCGATGCTGAAGTCGACCAACGTCAAGCGGGCACACGCTGGCGCTTGCTTGCGTCTGGGACGCAATACAACCCATGGCATGCTTGGTGCAGCCATCCGGTACCTCCCCGAGGATCAGGTCGCTTAGCAGCGGCTTGATTCTTATAATTTCTCGCTTTTACTTTCGCATCCAGTCCCCGAAAAGCGTACGCGCTAAATTTTAGCGGGTGTGCATTGAGGAATTTTCGTGATCGCCAGTCCCCGAGTGCGCACGCGCTAAATTTTAGCGGGTGGGCACTGAGTAATTTTCGTGATCGCCAGTCCCCGAGTTCGCACGCGCGAAATTGTAGCGGGTGGGCGCTGTGTAATTTTCGCTTACCGACTTTGATGATGCGTGGTCCGCACCGAGTCGGCGGAGCGATTGGCTGCGAAACAGCGTGCTGAGAAGGAGCTGGCCACCATCCAAGAAGCGAACAAGGAGCTTCAGGCTGTTGCTGCGAAGGCAGAGGGGGCTCGCCAGGAGCTTGTCCCTGCTGGTGAGTTGGTGGTGCGATCCGCATTGAGTGCTGCTGAGCAGCCGGGTCGCCGACCTCGAGCCGAATCGCGGAGGCGAGAGAAGAAGCAAGCTCGGCGAACGGCAGCTAAGGCCGCCATTGCGGCGGAGGAAGACGCAAGGTGTCGGAAGCCCTCATTGCTGGGCTTCGTGATCACCACACGCCGCTTCATTGCTTCATCACGGACTCGCCGCCTGCTTGGTGAGCGCCTTCCTTCTGTCGGCTTGTAGTGTTTGTGGTGTCCGTGGTACTCATCATTGTCTCCTTCTCGCAGGTCGTGTTATTGGTAGCCAAGAAGAAGCGAGGCTTGACGCGAGGGAGGCGTAAGCATGCTCGTCGACTTCGGCGACTGTCGGCGACGCATCCGCGCCTACCTTCAAGAAATGTCGCCCACGGAGGTTATTCCCAGTGACCTCGTTGAGGTGTGGGAGTATTTGGAGAAGGCACCATGGTCGTTGAGTTCATGACGCGTCGGCGTTTCGCGTGAGCGTCGACAATGGCGAGCCTTGACTCGCCCACTTCCCGAGGATTTCGACCGACGATGTGACGAGTGGGTATCCTTCGTCGATCGGGCGCGGGACCTGTCCGAGGTTCTCAAGTTGCAGGAGCGCCGCCGCCAGACTGGAGCGTGTCCGGGCGATGGGCGACCTACTTCCCCAGAAACGGTCGTCGCGAACGACCGACTGCCGATCGTGACTTCAAGGTCGAGCAACCTTTTCGCCGGGCGATGGCGGGTGAGCTGACAACGATCCGTCAAACCCGTACACCGCGTTCATCCAGAGGCGCCGGATTCGCGAGTCGTCGAAGCCTCGCAGAATAGGTAGTTTTGCCCGATGTGTTAGCAGCTGCCACGGGCATAATTTGTAATATAAGACAATGCAAAATGCGATTGAATGGGACGCCGTGTCCGCTTTTGCTATTTGTTTGTGTGTTTTGATTGATTTTGACGAGTCCCCGAGCGTCCCGCCTTTTGTGGGGTTCACCTCGATATGATGTTTGTTGTTATCATGTGTTTTGTTAGTTTAGTCGACGCCCGAGCTCGAGAGCCAGCCGCAAGGCGACTCCTTGAGTGCTCAGATTTACCGCTTTTCCAGACGCGAACGGGTCGGGTGGCCGAGTCCCCGAGCGTGGTACTTGGTAGTTCAAGGCGCGACTGAGGGTGGTTGAGGACTTAGCGCTGGTGAGCGCCACCCGCCTGGCCCGGAGGGTCACGTGCGAGTCCCGCATGCTCTCTTACTTGGCGTTTCGACGGCGATTTAACTGGTTTTCAGTCCCCGAGCGTGGTACTTAGCCGTTCGAGTCTCTACGCCGAGGATGCGGAGGACCAAGGTCGCTGTGAGAAGCGAGGGCGTTGTCTTGGTTCAGAAACCAATCGAGCTAGGCGACTCAATGGGGCTCGGATTGGCGTTTTTCGTGGACGACGCAAGACCTGAAATGACTCGGTTTTACATCGCACTACTTAGCCGTGCGATCGCTGTACCAAAGGTTGACTTCTGCATTTTAGCATGACGCTGTTACGAAAAGCGAGTGGCACAAGGCATGGAGAGTAGGCGCAATTTATGTAACCGCTTTTTATTTCATAGCGACCGGAGAGTACATGTGGGGTTCTAGGAGTAGAACTTCCGGAGGAGGTTTACATTCCATGGTCGCTGACGCCGAGATCGCCGCCCCGCGAACGCCGATGAGGTAGTAGTAGGCGCTGTTGCACGCGCCCGATAGCGAACGGGCCTTCCCACGGAGGGGAGAGCTTGTGCATGCCCTTCTTGTCCTGGATGAGGCGTAACACCAGGTCGCCTTCCTGGAAGGTGCGGGTTTTCACCCGTCGGCTGTGGTAGCGACGGAGTCCTTGCTGGTAAATGGCGGTGCGCGATCGAGCGAGGTCGCGTGCTTCGTCGAGCTGGTCGAGCCCATCTTGGCGGGCCAGCTCGTTTGCGGCCTCCGTATAGTGGACGACCCGCGGCGAGTCGTGTTCGAGGTTGGTGGGCATGACTGCTTCGGCGCCGTAGACCATGAAAAAGGGAGTGAATCCCGTCGACCTGTTCACCGAGGTTCGAATTCCCCAGATGACGGAGGGCAGCTCTTCGACCCAGCGTCCAGCGGTGCGCTCGAGTGGTACTTGGAGTCGCGGCTTCAGGCCGTGGAGGATGCTTTGGTTGGCTCGTTCCGCCTGGCCGTTGGATTCTGGGTGGGCGACTGACGCGAGATCGAGCCGGATGTGGTGCTCTTCGCAAAATTCGGCCATTGCTCCCTTGGCGAAGTTTGTGCCGTTGTCCGTGATGATGCTGTTGGGGAACCCGTAGCGGTATATGAGCTCGCGTAGGAACTTAGTGGCGGTCTTCCCGTCGCATTTCCGGACTGGCTTGGCCTCTACCCACTTCGTGAATTTGTCGACGGCGACTAGCAAGTGGGTGTAGCCAGAGGGGGCCTTCTTGAAGGGGCCTACCATGTCCATGCCCCACACAGCGAATGGCCAGGTGATGGGGATTGTTTTGAGCGCCGAGCTCGGTACGTGCGTCTGATTGGCGTACTTCTGGCACCCGGCGCATCGCTGGACGATGTCGACAGCGTCGGCGTGTGCGGTGGGCCAATAGAAGCCGTGTCGCATAGCCTTGGCGACCAGGGAGCGAGCGGCGGCGTGGTGGCCGCAGTCGCCTGAGTGGATGTCGTGGAGGATTTTGCGTCCTTCAGCCGGTTGGACGCAACGTTGGAACACGCCGGTGACGCTGCGCTTGTGTAGCTCGCCGTCGATGATGGTGTAAGACTTGCATCGGCGAGCGATCATTCGAGCGTTTGTCTCGTCTGCTGGCAGGGTGCCGGTTTCCAGGTAGGCGATGTAGGGCTTGGTCCAGTCGTCTGGCTCGGTGATGAGTGCGACCAAGGCTGCCTCGTTGAGTGGGACTCGTCGATCTCCCTGGGAGAGACTGATGGTTTGAAGATTGTGTCGAGGAACACGCCGGGTGGTGCGAGTCGAGCCGACCCGATGCGAGAGAGGGCCGCCTCGCTTTTTCTTCGGTCGATCCACTCGACGAGTAGCCGTGAAGTGGCCGCCCAGCTTGTCCACCTCTTGGCGGTACGCCGCCATGGTAGGGGAGATGGCCGCAGGTGCCGCGACTTGCCCGCGACAAGGTCGGAATCTCCGTAGCATCAAGGCGATTGACGTTCATCTGCTTGGCGGCTCGCATGTCTGGAGTAGGGCCTCGATTCAGCCATGTTGTTGGTGCAGGCGTGAATTGAGGCGGAGGATGTAGCGGCTTGTCGCCTTTGGTGAAGTCAACACTATCCCTTCTCCCACCGCCCGCGTTTGGACCCGTCTGGCGCAGGCTCCAGAATGGAGGTACGGCAGCTTCTGGTTGCTGGGCCTCCTCCCGATCGGCGAAGTCTGCCAGTGTGCAGGACTTAATCGCCTTCGTGGCTCAGATTTAATGTTGTGGACGCCGATCTCGACGGCCCACTTGGCGACTCCCGCCGCTCGCGATTGGATGATATCTTGTAGTGGCGCGAGGAGACGACCGTGATCGGGTGCTCGAAGTAGTGCGGCAGCGCCACGAGCCTCAAGACCGCGATACTAGCTTTTTGGTATCAGGTATCGCTGGCGCGACTCGGTGAGGACCTCGCTGATGTAGTACACCGCTGGACCGGGCGCCTTTCCTTCCTCTGGTCGCTCGACAACCATTACGGCATCGACGACGCCGGACGCCGCGACATAAACCAGCATAGGCTCTTTGTCGGCGGGGCGAGTAGTGCGGCGAGTAGCACTTTTTAAGGTCGCGAGCGTCGTCCGCCTCCTTGTCCCACCGAAGGTGGGGTTCTTGCGCATCGAAGCGGTATAGGGCATCGCTTTTCGCCAGCGGGGATGAAGCGACCGAGAGCCGCTACCCGCCAGCTTCGATCGCCACGCAGCACTGGTTTGCCGAGGGCGATCGTGTCGATCTTCGGGTTCGCCGATCCTCGCTTGGATACGACGCACCCAAGAGTTGTCCGCGGTACACCAAGGTGCACTTGCTGGGTTGAGCTTTATCTTGTACCTCCGCAGATTGGCGAAGGTCTCCGCCAGGTCGGCGAGTAGGTCGCCTTGGCGGCGGATTTCACGACCACGCCGATGTAGACGTGGATGTTGCGCCAATTTGGCTCGCGAGGCATTCTTGCATGCACCGCTGGTAGGTTGCCCCGCGCTTTGAGGTCAAGGTCATGGCGGTAGCGAAGGCTCAATGGCGTGATGAACGCCGCCTTCTCCTCATCCTCGACAGCCATTTTATCTGGTTGTACCCGGAGTAGGCGCCGAGGAAACATAGCGACTACGAACCCGCGGTTGAATCGATTATCCGATCGATCCGCTGGAGGACGAATCGCCTTTGGGCAGGCGCTGTTCAGGTTTGTGTAGTCGATACACATTCTCCGTGTCCTGCTTTTCTCGACCAGGACTGGGTTTGCCAGCCACTTGAGTATTTGATTGGTCGGATGAAGCCGGCAGCAGTAGACGCTGCACTTCCTCGGCGATTGCTCGACGGCGTTCTTCATTGAAGGGCCGAGCGATCGCTGACAGTCGCACTTTGGGGTCGGCGTTAGTTTGTGCTCAGCGAGCTCCTAGGGACACCGGCATGTCGAGGGTTTCCATGCGAAGATGTACCTATTCTCACGAAGGAACTCGATGAGCGCGCCTTCCTATGCTGGGCTCATGCCTGTCCCAATCGTCACCGTCTGGCTGGGGTTGCCTGGGACCAGCTCGACGGTGCGGGTGTCCGTCGTGGCCTCAAAGGTTGAGGTGTTTGTGCCCTCCGAAAGGCTTCTTGAGTATTGTGGGATCGCTATTGTTGACCCCGCCAGATTTGGCGAGCTCGTCGGCGTGATTAGTTTCTCGCCGATGGCAACGCCGGGCGTTTGGCCTTTGCCCTCGCATTCGGGCGCCATGTCGGGTCGCCGTTGATGGTGATGACGCCGCACGCCCGGGAGCTTCATTGCGTTGTACGCGAGTGGGGCGCTGCCATGAATTTAGAAACGCGCCCCTGTGACGCAGCGGGTAAGGGCTGTCAAGGGCACCAGCTCAAGACGATCCGCCGTGCGGAAGTTTGCCGGACCGCCGAAGTGACGGCAGCGTGACTTTGCCGATCGGATACGCCTTCCGACCGGGACGGCGCCGTGGAACGTGGTGGGTTGTCTCGATCATCGATCGCAGGAGCCGCAACCATCAAGGTGTCGAGGTAGAGGATGTTGATAGAGCTGCCGCCCATCGCTGTCTTGGGGAGCCAGAGTCGCCAACCTTGGGCTTGACCACCGTGGCGACTCGCCCGGTACTGGCGGTGGCGAGTGGTCTTGCCGCTCCAGTGATGGGTTGTTCACCAGTTCAGAACCGGGGACGCCTGTTTGGGCCACCGCGTTGACGGCGACGGCGCGGGCGATGACCTTCTTCTCGCGCTTCGTGTTGAAGCCTGTGAAGGTGTGGAGCGAGCCGTCTACTTTGCCGAATTTTCCGCCATTTGGCGGGTCGTTGTCGGTGTCCTCCCGCTGCCGCGGCCTTCTCGATTTCCGAGGGTGTGGCGCGGCGGTGTGCGCTATGGCTTTCCTTCCCTGCCGTGGAACGCATGGTTGGTTAAGGAGGGCCGCGATCGAACCTTGGCTTGTTCTGTAATTGCCGCCATCGCGCGCTGTTCTCCGTCGCGCGGTAGCTCTGGCTCGCGTGCGTCCAGCGTTAGCGACGAAGTCGACCGCCCGCCGCGGGCGCTTGCGTGAGGCGGGTGCCGCTGAAGCGTAGGTCGGTCGGCGTCCGCCGTTGCCGCCTGCGGCGGCGTTGCCCTCCTGACTCGCCGTCGATTTCCTGGTTTGGATCCTCCTCGGCGTACTGCTTGGCGATCTCGAGGAGGTCGGGATGTTGTCGAGTGTGCGGGCGTGTCGCTTGAGCTTGGCGACTAGAGGCTCAGAGCGGCACGAGGTCTTGAAGCAATGGATCGCGGTGTCCGGTGGATGCCGACCGCGTTACCAGAGCTCTTGCCACCGCTGGACCCAGCTATGGTCGACTCTGGGTCCCCTGACGATCGCTCGTGTCCTCGATGGTGGTGGCGCGGTGTAGGAGCACTCGGTGCCCGGCGATGCCTCGCATTTCCTCCCGTGAGTCGAGCATCGTCCCGGGGAGCGTGTTGATCCACTGCCTGCACGTCCCCTCCATCATCAGTGGGAGGTAACGGGCGGCGAGTAGGTCAGTGTGACCCGCGATCCCCATTGCCATGAGGTATGTGTCGAGCCAGACTGCGGGGTCGTACGAGGAGTCGTATTTTTCTATCTCCTTTGGCGCCTTGAAGTTTGGCGGGTACTGTGGCATCCCGCAAAACCACTACTAGAAAATCGCGTTGAATTTGTGCATTGCATCGTCGTCATCATGCATTGTTTGCCAAAACTATGTTTGCAAAGCCCGTTTTGTTTTCTAAAACGCCGTCTTTTGTTCAAACGCCAAACACCGGGTCTCCGGAATTATTTTTGTTTGTTGCTATCGCTTTGCAAATAGTGTTATTAAAATAAATAAAGTTTATATTTATTTTTTTGGGGCAGTCGAACGGGCCGATTGACCCGATCGACCACCCCAGGAAATAATAATCGGCCCAACCAGCCACCCTTTATTCCTAAACCTACCCATCTTCCTACCCAACTCTCCCCTCCACCTCACTCCACCCAATCAAATCTATCCACCTCACCCCCTCCTCTCCTCCTACCCAACCACAAACTGCCACCTCCGCTCACCCTCCCCACTCAAACCATTCCTCACCAAACCCAAAAAGACTCTACACTCAGACGCTACTGGCCCCGCCCGCCTCGACGCGCCTAGCTACCCTGCCCTTTTCCTGACTGGACCCCCCACCCAGGCCCACCGGTCAGGATCACACCCCCCACCCCACCGAGTCAAACCCCCGTGGCCCACGCCGCCTGTGGGTCCCGCCACCAGGCCGTCCCCGTCCCCGCGTGCGGACCCTCCTTCCTCCTCCCTGGTTCTCTCCCCCGTCCCCGCGTGCGGACCCTCCTCCTCCATCTCTCCCTCTCAGCCCCCGCCTGAACCGCCGCTCCCGCCTCATCCTTCCTCCCCTCGCTCAGCCTCCCTCTCTCCCCCTGCGTGCACCGCTCCTCCCGCCCAGTTCTCCGGCCGCGGCCGCTCCACCTCCCTCTTCCCCTCCGCAGCCATCTCCTCACCGCTGCTCATGAGCCCTCCCCACTCCGCCAGCTCCGCACTGGCTTCCCAAGACGCTGGCCAGCTCCGATCCTTCCCTGGCCGCCTCGCTGCTCCGCGACGCCTGTCCTCCTCCCACGCCTCCCCGCCGCTACCTCCTCCGCTGGTCCTCCGTGATGCTTGGCGCGATCACCACGATCGTCTGCGAGCCTCCTCCGCCCGTCTGCCTCAACCCTCCGCACCTCGTCCTCGCTGGCGCCGAGGCCGGATTTCCTCCGCCGACACGGTCCTCACAGCCGTCCGCCGCCTCCACGCCGAGCCGTCAGGCACCTCCCGCCGCCACGCCCCCTGCACGCTGGCCCGCCGCTTGCCGCCCCGCCACGACCCCGCCTCGCCCAGCACGCCCACCGCCTCGCCATGCCCACCGCTTTGCCTCCCTGGTTTGCAGAGCTTTCGAGTCGCCCGCCGAGGTCGCCCAGCCACCAGAAGCAGCCCCATGGACCCGGCCGCCTCATCTCCACGGACGGCGACGCCCTTCTCCCGCCTCTGCGCATCCTCAAGGTGGTGTTCGAAAGTGTGTGCCACCGTGTTTATGCTGCTCGTGAAGTGCGGTCTTTATAGTTCTCGGATGTGTTGTAAGCTTCAGAGCTACGCCGAGATCATGCGACAAGGTCTCGAGGACAAGCCAACCCGCCGACCAAGTCCTCTAGGGGTGCTGAGGCTAGGATCCAAGATCTCCGCCAAGGAACATCAAGCTCTTCATCATGGATCCCAAGTTCGTCTCGATCAAGACCGCTCGAGTTCGAGACCAACCCGATAAACCATCGACGCGTTGAACCCTAACAACAAGTTCTCCATCACGGAGCATCAAGACCGCCTTTAACCGACTCGACCGCCAAGATCGCCGAGACCCTAGACGCAAGATCTCCTTCAGGGGACGACAAGTACTCCGACATGGACCCGTTTGGAGCGAGCCCCGAAGACCGAACCCGGCCCGACAAGATCCTCGCAACGGCAAGATCGACCCCGTGAGGCCCGACAAGTCCTACGCGTCGACCAGAACGCCTCGACCAGAAGAACCCGACGCGTCCCGACGCTGACACAAGTTCTGCCCCGGACACCGAGGCCCCGGATGCGCCAAGACCCTACCCCCGGAGTCCGAGAACGATCCCGCCAAGGCCGAACCTCAACCTGGACCCCAACAACCCGAATCCTATCAAGATCGCCGAACCCTAAATGTGTGACCCTTTCCTCGAACCCTATTTTTACAACATAACAACTTGTTGCATATTAATCATTCATCTCGCATGCATATCTGTGGTTTGGGGACCTTTTGCCGATTCACCTAATAATTAAATATGGGGCCCATATGCGGGCAAATCTAGCCTTACATTGGCCTCATTTAAACTTGTGTAGCAAACTCGGTGCTATATTCTTGCCTTGATAAAACAACATTTAAATTGCGGGGTAGCTAAACAACATGAACCATCTAATTAATTGTCGGGACCCCGGTTCCACTTAATATGACCTAATTGTATCGCACCTTGCCATGCCATCCATCATGCATGCATCATGCCGATCTTCTGCCGTTGTATTGAATATTGCATCCGGTGTTTATTCTAGTGTTTTGCTTCTTCATGATAAGGCCGTTGAGTTGATGTGAGTCACCGTTCTTCTGATGAATTTTCGACAATGTTTTCAAAGCAGCATCTCCTTTCTACCTATCTTACTTTTATAGTATTTATTCCTCCTTGATCTATTGCTATCTGTGTTGCGATGCTTTAGCTTCCGTGACTGAAATCCCTTGCAGCCCTATATTGCCTTGGACACACCCTATTACCCGTTGCTTGGTAGATAGATGGACTTGCGGCGTAGTTGCTTGCTCAAGTGCTGATGTGTGTCATCATATGCCACAGCTTGTCATGTATTGCCGCATGTTGATGTTGGAGATGATTCTAGTTTTACTTATCGTCACTTTAATTTCTGTTTAACAACTAAAATTGAATAAGCGAGGCATCGGTGGGTGATAGATAATATTTGGTTTCAACGCCCACTTGTGTCCCGTAAGACCCCGAGTACTTGATTCCTGTTCCTTGTTTTTATGCTATCCACATCCGGAGGTATATGGGACCCCCGAGCCGTAGCTTGATTCACTTATTTCTAGGGCCACAAACTAGTTTGAGGTTTTATTTACGATCCTACTTATGCCATGTTTATCGCTTTATTTACGACAGCGAGGAGCACACTGACTGTTAGGAGGGACACGATTCGCTGTGTCGACAAGCCCAGCCACACTTTCGGTTCCTGCTGCCACCGGCCCACCCAAACCTTGAGGCCGCCTCGAGCTTGCTTACTCCGCTATGGATTCTACTCTAAGGGTGGCCCCTGAAATATTTCTGAATCTTGTGATTGTTCACCGTGAAAGCCTCGTTGGGTTTTGATTTGGTTTTTCCGAGGTTGATCGAGTGTGTGTTGCTATTGGTGCACCCCGGCCGGGTAAAACTTTCTGAAAGCCGTGTCCGCGGATATGGACGACTTGGAGCACCGTTTCTTGATCATAGACAAGCATAACTAAAGTTTACTGCTATAAATTTGACTTATAATGACTAGTAATCAGCTTCACTATAATGGAATGGCTAATTAATACTGCCCACAATTGCTGGTTTGGGAGTGTCGCTTGCGACCATTGTACCTGACTAGTAAGTATTGCAACTGCAACGAAATGGCTGAATAAAAGTACCAACAACTGCTGGGTTATGGGTTTATCTCATGCTATCTGTATCTGATTAGTAATTGTTGCAACTACCACGGAAAGATTAAATAAAAGTGCCCACCGCTTACTTTATCAGGACGATTATCTAAACTTGACTAGTAAAGTGCCACCACTATAACTGAATAAGTAAAACTGCCAACTGTGTGAGTTCCTCGGTTGACTTCCTCGTTTGGTCTCGAGGGGGAAACGCCAGGATGGGTTTGTTTGGTGTTAGCTTCAGGTTGGATCCGGATAGGTCATTCTTACCCTCTCTGATTACCGCCTGATGTATCGAGTCTCTATAGGTTGTTTAGTGCATGCTGCCGCTGCCGCTTCAGTCCACCATACCTATGTAGGCGAGGACCGCCGAATTCTAGCCTCGCTGTAATCGCCTCAAGATCGACGCTTCTTTGTTTTCCTTTGCCCTTTGTCGCCCTTTGTTAAGCAGGTTTTGAGATCGACGCTGTTAGTGGTTACCCTTCCGGCTTGGCCTGGGCAGGTTATGGACGCCATTGGTTATTCTTCGTGGCTCTTAGCCCCATTTGCATCTTGTCCGTAGCTGGACGCTATATCGTTTCAAGGTGATTTGAATCTTTGTATATTATATCTGTATTCTTGACTCTTTGAGTCGCTGCTATATATATCTGTTCTATGGGTCCCATCGAGGACTGTTGTGTAATGTTATTACTTCGTTTTCCACCCGCATTTAAAGTGCTCGGTGGGCACCTTTGAATCGCTATGCGGGCTTGGTGAATTTTCCCAAACTTGCATAGGTCCGATTCTGAGGGTGTTACAGTGGTATCGAGCTCAGCTAGCGATACCCACAAGTCCAGCCTCGAGGATAACCTAGCTAACGGCCGAAGTAGAGTGTCAAAACTATTTTTGAAAATTGGTTGGATAGTTCTGAATAGGTCTGGTTTTACTCCTTACCCCTCTGCTGTTCTCCTCTTACCTCTACGTGTTTTGAATCCGATCTCTTCTCTTTCTTCGAGTCCAGGATTTCTCGTGGTTGGGTTTCCGTCGTACCTTCAGGGCTTCGCTTTCTCCCTTTTGTAACGGAGGTGCTACGATCATCAATCTGCAACTTGTCTGATGTGCCCTTCATCCGATCTTTTGTTCTTGAGCTCTTTATCCATATGTGTTCCTTGCTGGATATCAGTGTCGTTGAGAAACATATGAGAAGGACGAGCATTGGTGAAGTTGGGGTTAACCTTGAGCATGTGTTGTTCATGCCAATGGAACCACCGCGAAACCTAATCATTGTGTCTTTCATACGATTTCTGCTGGCAACATTCCTTTGTTCCGGTTACCACCTATGAAGATCTTCAGTCTAAATCTCGAGAGTTGAGTTGCCTGATTCTCCTACTCATGTATCGAGTTGATAGTTGGTTCCGGATGGACTGATCACCCTACCCGACTCTTCATCGCTCGCTTCGGACATCGAACTGGTGGATCAATGTAACTTTCCCTCTTCTAACGGAAGTTAGGGGTGGCCTTCTCGTTTGATACCTCTATCTTCGTCCTTTGTTTCTCCGGAGTGATCTCTCGACGATCAGGAACAACGAACCTTTGTTGGTGGTGTCGCCGTTTCCCAGTTGAAGGAGGAACCATCGTTAGTGGTGTCGCGAAGATCTACACGAAGTGAGAAGACGCAGATCGCCGACCTTCCTTCCGGTACAATGAGGCGGATCTCGAGGGCGAGATCCATTGTTAGTGGTGTCGAATTGTGGCATCCCGCAAAACCACTACTAGAAAATCGCGTTGAATTTGTGCATTGCATCGTCGTCATCATGCATTGTTTGCCAAAACTATGTTTGCAAAGCCCGTTTTGTTTTCTAAAACGCCGTCTTTTGTTCAAACGCCAAACACCGGGTCTCCGGAATTATTTTTGTTTGTTGCTATCGCTTTGCAAATAGTGTTATTAAAATAAATAAAGTTTATATTTATTTTTTTGGGGCAGTCGAACGGGCCGATTGACCCGATCGACCACCCCAGGAAATAATAATCGGCCCAACCAGCCACCCTTTATTCCTAAACCTACCCATCTTCCTACCCAACTCTCCCCTCCACCTCACTCCACCCAATCAAATCTATCCACCTCACCCCCTCCTCTCCTCCTACCCAACCACAAAGTGCCACATCAGCTCACCCCTCCCCCCACTCAAACCATTCCCTCACCAAACCCACCCCAGCACTCTACACCAAGACGCTGGCCCCGCCCGCCTCGACGCGCCTAGCCACCCTTTTTCCTCGACTGGGACCCGCCCCACCCATGCCCACCGGCCAGATCACACCCCCACCCCACCGAGTCAAACCCCTGGCCCACGCCAGTCTGTGGGTCCCGCCACCAGGCCCCTGCCTGCAAGGACCTCCTTCCTCCTCCCTGGTTCTCTCCTGGCCCGCCAAGTGACCTCCTCCTCCATCTCTCCTCTCACCTCACCGCCGCCTCCCGCCTCATCCTTCCTCCCTCAGCCTCCCTCTCTCCCTCGCACCGCTCCTCCCGCCTAGCTTCTCGCCGCGCCGCCCACCTCCTCTTCCTCCGCAGCTATCTCCTCACCGGCTCATGAGCCTCCTCCCCACCTCGCCAGCCCGCCAGACGCCTCTGGGCTTCCTCAGACGCGAAGCTCCGCAGCCCGATCCTTCCTGCCGCCCCGCTGGCTCATGACGCCTGCCTCCTCCAGCGACCCCGCCCGCCGCTACCTCCGCCACCCGTCCTCAGATGCGCGCCGCGATCAAGGTCTGCCGCCGAGCCTCCGCCGCCTGCCTCAACCCTCCGCACTGCCCTCGGCTGGCGCCCGAGGCCGGACTTCCTCCGCCAGCGACACGGTCTACCTCACAGCGTCCGCCGCCTCCACGCCGAAGCTTGCTGCCGGGCCACCTCCCGCCGCCACGCCCCTGCAAGCGCCGCTCAGCTCGCCACCGCCTGCCGCGGACCCCGCCTCGCCCGAGCCACGCCCACTGCCTCCGCGCCACTGCTTTGCCTCCTGGTTTGCAGAGTCATCCGAGTCGCCCCGCCTGGCCGAGGTCACCAGCCACTGCAGAAGCAGCCCATGGACCCGCCTCCTCATCTCCACGGACGCACGGCGCCTTCTCCCGCCGCTCTGCAAGAACCCCTGTTGGTGGTGTTCGAGAAAGTGTGTGCCACCGTGTTTATGCTGCTCGTGAAGCGGTGCTGTTAGTTCTTGCGGATGTGTTGTAAGCTTCAGAGCTACGCCGAGATCATGTGACAAGGTCTCGAGGACAAGCCAACCCAACGCCGACCAAGTCCTCTAGGGTGCTGAGGCTAGGATCCAAGATCTCCGCCAAGGAACATCAAGCTCTTCATCATGGATCCCAAGTTCGCCGATCCAAGACCGCTCCCTGAGTTCGAGACCAACCCGATAAACCATCGACGTTGAACCCTGGAACAAGTTCTCCATCACGGGCATCAAGACCGCCTCACGACGAACCCTGGACCGCCAAGATCGCCGAGACCCTAGACGCAAGATCTCCTTCAGGGGACGACAAGCATCTGGACATGGACCCGCTGAGCGAACCTCAAGACCGAACCGCCCGATAAGATCTCGCAGAACGGCAAGATCGACTCCGTGAGGCCCGACAAGTCCTACGACCGTAACGCCCGACCAAGAACCCGACGCGTCCCGACGCTGACACAAGTTCTGCCCCGGACACCGAGGCCCCGGATGCGCCAAGACCCTACCCCCGGAGTCCGAGAACGATCCCGCCAAGGCCGTCGAACCCTGAACCCTGGACCCCGACCCCGAACCCCGGAATCCTATCAAGATCGCCGAACCCTAAATGTGTGACCCTTTCCTCGAACCCTATTTTTACAACATAACAACTTGTTGCATATTAATCATTCATCTCGCATGCATATCTGTGGTTTGGGGACCTTTTGCCGATTCACCTAATAATTAAATATGGGGCCCATATGCGGGCAAATCTAGCCTTACATTGGCCTCATTTAAACTTGTGTAGCGAACTCGGTGCTATATTCTTGCCTTGATAAAACAACATTTAAATTGCGGGGTAGCTAAACAACATGAACCATCTAATTAATTGTCGGGACCCCGGTTCCACTTAATATGACCTAATTGTATCGCACCTTGCCATGCCATCCATCATGCATGCATCATGCCGATCTTCTGCCGTTGTATTGAATATTGCATCCGGTGTTTATTCTAGTGTTTTGCTTCTTCGCGGATAAGGCCGTTGAGTTGATGTGAGCTTCGCCCCGTTCTTCGGATGAATTTTCGACAATGTTTTCAGGCGAGCATCTCCCCCTTTCTACCTATCTTACTTTTATAGTATTTATTCCCTCCTGTTGATCTATTGCTATCTGTGTTGCGATGCTTTAGCTTCCGTACCTGTGAAATCCCTTGCAGCCCTATATTGCCTTGGACACACCCTATTACCTGTTGCTTGGTAGATAGATGGACTTGCTGGCCGTAGTTGCTTGCTCAAGTGTCATGTGTCGCCATATGCCACGCTTGTCATGTATTGCCGCATGTTGATGTTGGAGATGATTCTAGTTTTACTTATCGTCACTTTAATTTCTGTTTAACAACTAAAATTGAATAAGCAGAGCATCGTGGGTGATAGATAATATTTGCTCGAACGCCCACTTGTGTCCCGTAAGACCCCGAGTACTTGATTCTGCTCTTGTTTTTGCTATCCACATCCGGGAGGTATATGGGACCCCCGAGCCGTAGCTTGATTCAGTCTTATTTCTAGGGGCCACAAACTAGTTTGAGGTTTTATTTACGATCCTACTTATGCCATGTTTTATCGCTTTATTTACGTGCGAGGAGCACACGCATCATAGGAGCGACACGATTCCTGTGTCGACAAGCCCAGCCACACTTTCGGGTTCCCGTCGTTCACCGCCCACCCAAACCTTGAGGCCGCCTCGAGCTTGCTTACTCCGCTATGGATTCTACTCTAAGGTGGCCTGAAATATTTCAATCCTGTGATTGTTCACCGTGAAAGCCTCATGGGTTTTGATTTGGTTTTTCCGAGGTTGATCGAGTGTGTTGCTATTGGTGCACCCGCCGGTAAAACTTTCTCAAAGCCGTGTCCATGGATATGGACGACTTGGAGCACCGCTTTCTTGATCATAGACAAGCATAACTAAAGTTTATCGCTATAAATTTGACTTATAATGACTAGTAATCAGCTTCACTATAATGGAATGGCTAATTAATACTGCCCACAATTGCTGGTTTGGGAGTGTCGCCATACCATTGTACCTGACTAGTAAGTATTGCAACCCAACTAAATGGCTGAATAAAAGTACCAACAACTGGGTTATGGGTTTATCTCATGCTATCAGATTCGATTAGTAATTGTTGCAACTACCACGGAAAGATTAAATAAAAGTGCCCACCGCTTACTTTATCGTGACGATTATCTAAACTTGACTAGTAAAGTGCCACCACTATAATCGAATAAGTAAAGCGCCAACCTGTGAGTTCCTCGGTTGACTTCCTCGCTTGGTCTCGAGGGGAAACGCCAGATGGGTTTGTTTGGTGTTAGCTTCAGTTGGATCCGGATAGGTCATTCTTACCTCTCGATTACCGATGTATCGAGTCTCTATAGGTTGTTTAGTGCATGCTGCCACGCCGCCACCACCATACCTATGTAGGCGAGGACCGAATTCTAGCCTCGCTGCAATCGCCTCAGATCGACGCCCTTCTTTGTTTTCCTTTGCCCTTTGTCGGCCCTTTGTTAAGCAGGTTTTGAGATCGACGCCGTTAGGTGGTTACCCTTCCGGCTTGGCCTGGGCAGGGTTATGGACGCCAGTGGTTATTCTTCAGGGCTCTTAGACCCATTTGCATCTTGTCCGTAGTCGGACACTATATCGTTTTCAAGGTGATTTGAATCTTTGTATATTATATCGTATTCTTGACTCTTTGAGTCGCTATATATATTCTGCTCAGGGTCCCATCGAGGACTGGTGTAATGTTATTACTTTTCCACCCGCATCGAAAGTGCTCGTGGGCACCTTTGAATCGCTTTGCGCGGGCTTGGTGAATTTTCCCAAACTTGCATAGGTCCGATTCGAGGGTGTTACAGGTACTTCGCCGGATCATTGGTCCGGGCACTTAGGCGACACCGAGCGATTCTACAGGTTCGCCATCGCGCGACAGTTAGGTGTGCCGCAGTCGCCGTCAGGCGGCGCGCCTTTTGGTTGTTGATGATGTGGGTGCGGCGTCGATGGTTGTCCATTAGAGGCCACGGTTAGTCGTCGGCGGGATCGCTTGGAGAGGCTGCTCAAGGTCGGTGTTGAGCTGCGGGCTCGGTGGCGGCGCTGAGGGTGTTTGCCGCCGGGCGGCCGCTAGAGGCCGCCTGCTTCCGAGAACGCGAGTATACTGACTTTAGTCGGGCGCCGCTCTTTGCTGCTCCACGGCCTTCGCGAAAGGGCCTTTGACGCATCGGATCTGTAAAGGCGCTCGCCGGTGGCCGTGATGCTATCGGCCGCCGCCGCCCGCCACGAGGTTGTCCATCGGGTGGAGAAATGGGAGGCCGCTTATCTCGCCCGTGAGGAGACAACTATCCGCGGCTGGTCCTCGAGGGGTGCGCGGTTAGGTGGTGGGGCACCCATCGCTGACCGGCGGGGCCGGCGCTTCCTGTGGCGCGCTGCTCGCAGATCGCGCTACGCTGGCGAGCCGGGTCGTTGTCGTTGGGTTCGGGCACGCCTTGAACGGTGGGGTTCAAACGTGACCTGATCGCTGGTGGTGGTAGCGTGATGCCAGCGCTCACACCGCCGAGGCGGAATTTTTCGCTCCGCTTCCTGCGTATCGCCTCCGCCAGCTTGCCGGAGTTCCTCGACCTCCGTTGCCGTGGGGTTAGGAGGATTGGGGTGGAGAAAGGGTCCTCCGGCCGGATCGGTGCCGGTGGCCATGTAAGCCGCTGGCGTGGCGATCGCTCCTTCGCCATGAGGTCGCGGAATTCTCCGACCGGTCGGTCGAAGACCCGAGGATGAGGGGTCCTCAAGTCTTCCGCTGGAGACTGGCGATGGAGCCCGCGGATGAGGCCGCGGTGATGGATCCGGCGAGTGACGCTGGGTCGCCGGTCATCGGCGCGGTGAGGGCCGCATCTTCGCGGTGCCGAGTTCCCGCCACGTTGTTGTGGGCGAGTTGTACTTCGAGGCGAGGCGGATCGTGCGAACTGGCTCGGAGAGCCGATCACAGGTGGCGACTCGCGGATGCGAGCCGAGTCCTCCGAGACGGCGACGGTGAGGCCGACGAAGAGGCCGATTGTGCTGACAAGGTGATTACGCCGCGTGACGGTCGCGCTTACCGGACGTAGCTACTCGGCAAGATCCGGAGCATCTCGCCGATCGCTATCAGCGCGCCGTGGCGACCGTCGCTGATGGGCAGATTGGATCTCGCCAGAACACCGGCGGGCCAGCCCCACGATGGCGCGACTGCCGTGGAATGGTCACGGCGATGCCGCAATCGGCAAGTAGTAGAACGAGGGCAATGGCCAGCCATCTGCGGTGCGAGATGAGGGCAAAGACATGGTTTTACCCAGGTTCGCTTCCGGAGGGTAAAGACCTACTCGCTAGATTGTATTATGGAGGTGTTTACAATGGGCGATCTCGGCTGGCGGCGAGTCGCTTTGTATGAGGGAACGTGTCTCTACTCACCCCATAGGGAGGTTTATATAGGCTCACCTCCCTAGGGTTTACATATCTCAACCGATTCATACAGCTTCGGAATCGTTTAACCTAGTCCGACTGGGCCTATCTACTTCGGGCCTTCGCTTCCAATGCTTGGTACCTTGCTGGGCTTTGATCCACTCGCCGTTCTGCAGGCCCACTCGCCAGCCCTTGGGCCAGTCGGAAACGTCCCGCTGAGTATACCCCAGTAGGCGTATCCCCATCACCGTGATTCAGCACAAAACATCGGTCATTTGGACCGAAAGCCATGAAACCTCTAACATGATAGGTCATTTTGTGAAGGTTTTTTCGAGACATGATCAATATACCAAGTCTGGTATTTTTCCTTTCAACTATGTCACATAATATGACTCCACGCGAAGGATTTTCATTGTTCGGATTTTTTTTTAATTTCTTATGCCCGTTTTGAATTTTTTTGAATTTGTAACTATGGTCGAACTGGCGTGCATGAAGATAGGGGACAAGCATCGTTAGAACTTGCATTGGATCTCTAAAGAAACCACATATTGCGAGTCTAAAATGATTTTTTCACAAAATCATGGGTGTTAGATCATGTACCTGTAGTATAAACCGGACCCACTTCCTACCGATTCGGCAGACATTTGTCCTTTTAATACGGGATGGACGAAAAGGTTTGAGATGTCCCGGTTGGGAGATAGTCCATGTAAGGTGGTCTAGTATTTTAGAAAAATGGGACGGTAGCATTCTGAAACAGCATTTTGGTGGTTACTTCACAAAATGACCCGTTTTTTGTGCTCGAAAAATGGAAAATGGCTTTTCCATGCGACAAAAAGGAAAACTTCCTCCTGCAACATTGTTCTCCATACCAATGTCCACATTCATGCATAATATGGGCACATTATCACAAACTATGCCGTGATTCAGCACATAACATCGGTCATTTGGACTGAAAGCCATGAAACGTCGAACATGATAGGTCATCTTGTGAAGGTTTTTTCGAGACATGATCAATATACCAAGTCTGTTATTTTTTTCTTTCAACTATGTCACATAATATGACTCCACGCGAAGGATTTTCATTGTTCGGATTTTTTTTTGAATTTCTTATGCCCGTTTTGAATTTTTTTGAATTTCTAACTATGGTCGAACCGACGTGCATGAAGATAGGGGACGAGCATCGTTAGAACTTGCATTGTATCTCTGAAGAAACCACATATTGCGAGTCTAAAAATGATTTTTACAAAAAATCACGGGCATTAGATCATGTACCTGTAGTACAAACCGGACCCACTTCCTACCGATTCGGCAGCCATTTATCCTTTTTACCCGGGATGGACGAACAGGTTTGAGATGTACCGGTTGGGAGATAGTCCATGTAAGGTGGTCTAGTATTTTAGAAAAATGGGACCATAGCATTCTGAAACAGCATTTTGGTGGTTACTTCACAAAACGACCCGTTTTTTGCGCTCGGAAAATGGAAAATGGCTTTTCCATGCGATTTAAAAGGAAAACTTCCTCCTGCAATATTGTTCTCCATACCAATGTCCACATGCATACATAATATGGGCACAACATCACAAACTATGCCGTGATTCATATAACATCGGTCATTTGGACCTAAAGCCATGAAACCTCGAACATGATAGGTCATTTTGTGAAGGTTTTTTTGAGACATGATAAATATACCAAGTCTGGTATTTTTCATTTCAACTATGTAACATAATATGACTCCACGCAAAGGATTTTCATTGTTCGGATTTTTTTTGAATTTCTTATGCCCGTTTTGAATTTTTTGAATTTCTAACTATGGTCGAACCGACGTGCATGAAGATAGGGTACTAGCATCGTTAGAACTTGCATTGGATATCTAAAAAAACAACATATTGCGAGTCTAAAAATGATTTTTTTCAAAAAATCACGGGCGTTAGATCATGTACCTGTAGTACAAACCGGACCCACTTCCTACCAATTGTCCTTTTTACCCGGGATGGACGAAATGGTTTGAGATGTCCCGATTGGGAGATAGTCCATGTAAGGTGGTCTAGTATTTTAGAAAAATGGGACCATAGCATTCTGAAACAGCATTTTGGTGGTTACTTCACAAAACCCGCTTTTTGCGCCGAAAATGGAAATGGCTTTTCCGCATGCATTTAAAAGGAAAACTTCCTCCTGCAACATTGTTCTCCATACCAATGTCCGCATGCATACATAATATGGGCTCAACATCACAAACTATGCCGTGATTCAGCACATAACATCGGTCATTTGGACCGAAAGCCATGAAACCTCGAACATGATAGGTCATTATGTGAAGGGTTTTTTGAGACATGATCAATATACCAAGTCTGGTATTTTTCCTTTCAACTATGTAACATAATATGACTCCACGCGAAGGATTTTCATTGTTCGGATTTTTTTTGAATTTCTTATGCCCGTTTTGATATTTTTTGAATTTCTAACTATGGTCGAACCGACGTGCATGAAGATAGGGTACGAGCATCGTTAGAACTTGCATTGGATCTCTAAAGAAACCACATATTGCGAGTCTAAAAATGATTTTTTCAAAAAATCACGGGCGTTAGATCATGTACCTGTAGTACAAACCGGACCCACTTCCTACCGATTTGGCAGACATTTGTCCTTTTTACCCGGGATGGACGAAAAGGTTTGAGATGTCCCGGTTGGGAGATAGTCCATGTAAGGTGGCCTAGTATTTTAGAAAAATGGGATGGTAGCATTCTGAAATAGAATTTTGGTGGTTACTTCACAAAACGACCCGTTTTTTCGCTCGGAAAATGGAAAATGGCTTTTCTGTGCGACGAAAAGGAAAACTTCCTCCTGCAACATTGTTCTTCATACCAATGTACACATGCATGTAGAATATGGGCACAACAACATTGATAGGTTCATCTTTAGTCCCGGTTGGAGGTATTTCGGCAGGCTGGGCCAGGCAGCACTAATGATAGGGGTGAGTGTCGATATTATGTCGTGCGGCGTGTACCTTCACCCGGATGGTGTCACCAACCGGGACTAAAGATGAACCTTTAGTCCCGGTTGGAGACACCAACCGGGACAAAACACGAGTCAGCACTAATAATAGGGGTGAGTGTCGACACTATGTCGAGTTGCTTGAACTATAAATAGGCATCCTTGTGAGTCCAGTCCTCCAGCTAGATTGAGGCATCTCCAATATTGTTTTCGAGAAGGATTACGACTCAGCGTGGAGATGCCGCGGATCCCTCCCGGCATCTCCAAGAACTGGTCATAGAGGCACTCCCTAATATGTGAAATTAGTTAGCTCCCAGGTGTATTGATCTAGTTAGAGAAGTTACAAGCTGCAAGATGGTGTGCGAGAGCAAGGACACCACTACGGCCAGTTTCAGGGAGATGCCGCCGGAGCCCAGTCCTCCGGCATCTACAAGAAACTGGTCATAGAGGCACTCCCTAATATGTGACCACGCTGCTTGGAGAGATCTTAATGGTAAGTACGAATCGGGACAACTTCTTCATAGTTCGGGAAAGTCGTTTCACGAATCGGGACTAAAGGCCCTTTAGTCCCGGGTCCATCACAAACGGGACTACCATTCAAGACATTTATTAATATTAAAAACCGAGACTACAAAACCGGGACTAAAGGCCCCCCTATATATAGTCCCGGTCAAGCCACAAACCGGGACTAACACTCAATACATTTATTAAACTTAGAAAATTGCAAACATCATAAGATATCCCGGCCAGACATGAACTAGAGTTACACAATATGAGCATGAACTTCTTGGCATATGTCCTTCCTTATGATCGCTTCAGAACTAGAGTTACACAATATGAGCATGAACTTCTTGGCATATGTCCTTCCTTATGATCGCTTCAGACGTAACCATGGAGCATCTTCTTTACTTAACGAAATGCTTGGGTCAGTTTTCACTGTGAAGGGAAGAATTTCATCAAACTTATTATAATCTTCTGACATGTCTGTCTTGTCCTCGATTCCCACGATGTTTCTTTTCCCTGAAAGAACTATGTGACGCTTTGGCTCATCATATGATGTATTCGTTTGCATATTTTTTCTTTTTTTTCAGTCTGGAGGACATGTCCTTCACATAGAAAACCTAAGACACATCATTGGATATGACGAATGGTTCATCTCTATAACCAAGATTGTTGAGATCCACTGTTGTCATTCCGTACACCTAGTCTATATTTACCCCTTCCCCATTCAGGTTGACCCATTTGCAGCGAAACAAAGGGACCTTAAAAGAGACTCCATAGTATAGTTCCCATATCTCCTCTATGTAACCATAGTATGTGTCCTTTTGTCCATTCTCGTCTGTTGCATCAAAGCGGACACCACTATTTTGGTTGGTGCTCTTTTTATCTTGGGCGATCGTGTAGAATGTATTCCCATTTATTTCGTACCCTTGGAAATTCAATATAGTAGAAGATGGTGGCGCGGCCAACAAGTATAGCTGATCTCCAAAAGTGGTGTCATTCAAGAGATGTGTCCGCATCCAACCACCGAAAGACTTCATGTGTTCATCTCAGAATCCATGATTCAGGCTTCCCGGTTTTTGAGCGCAATATTCTTGTGTTCCTCGATATCTGGAGCTGCCAAGGTGGAATTATGTAGAACAGAGGGTTTCAGAGCATGGAAAACAAAAATTTCTACCGCATACAAACAAACAAGCCAAGATCTATCTACTAGATTGTAACGAGTCGATGGAATAACTCACCTCAAGATTCCAAAGTGTTTAACGAGAGCATTCTCATGGGTGATGTAGTCGCATTTTCCCGATCTCAAGATCGTGACGATCCTTCCGGCCTGCTCCTAGCGCCCCGCAGAGGTCACACGCGTTTGGTACTGGCGAAGACCTTCCTCTCCCTTGTTCCAAAGCAGCGGAGGTTGCGATTTCCTCGCGATTCCGGTGACAACGCGTGGTACCGTAAGTAGAGGGAGATCTCGCGGAGGCTTCGCCAAGCCGGAGCAGTATGGTGGAGTATGAGAGAGTCCCTCGGTGTTCTAGGGTTTAGAGACACCAAGGAGGGGACAAGCCGGCGGCTAGGTTTTAGCTAGGCGGCGGCGAGTTGATGCCGTTGGGGCCGACGGCGGCTTGGTGGCGGCGGCGGCTTGGGGCTAGGGTTTAGAGGAGTAGAAGTTGTGTGTCCTAGGAGGGAGCCCTGCCCCTCCTTATATAGGTGGAGGGGCCGGCCGGCCAAGGGGAGGGAGGGATTCCCTCACCAACTCGGCTTGAGTGGTGCGCCGCCGGTTGGAGGAGGGATTCCCTCCCCAACTCGGTGTGACACTCCTCCTCCTCTTTCCAAAACTTGCCGTTTGACTTTCAAACTAGCCGTTTGACTTTTCAATTTAGGATTTGAATAAACCCTTTATTTTGGACAGCGAAGACATTTAGTACATGATGCAATCATTCCAACTTTCAATGACACATTCATGTACCCCTTCCCCTCCGGAGTGCCGGACATTCCGGAACCTTCTAGAACATTCCCGAAAAACACCTAACCATTCCCCAACTCAAACGGGACTTTCCTTATATGAATCTTATTCTCCGGACCATTCGGATCTCCTCTTGATATCCGGATCCCATCCGAGACTAACAACATTCGTCTCTTTCTCATCATACCATAACTACTCAAACAACGTCAATCCTTAAGTGTCTCACGGTTCGTGAATTATGCGGACATGATCAAGACACTTCTAACAATAACCAATAGAGGAATCTGAAATTCATATGGCTCCTACATATTTCTACGATTACTTTTGCGATCGAATGAACCACTTACATACGATACCAATTTCCTTTGTCTCACGATAGTTTACTTATCCGAGGTTATGATCGTCAGATCTCCGCATACCTAGTTCAACCTCGTTACCGATAAGTACTCTTTTCTCATTCCTGATATGTGATCCCTTGTGAGCTACCACATGCTTGCAAGCTAATTGGATGACATTCCACCGAGAGGCCCAGAGTATATCTAACTCATATGGATGGACAATCCACTCTTGATCCATGTGTCTCAACCAATACTTTCCGAACACTCAATGCCACCTTTATAGCCACCCACGGTGTGGTGTTTGATGTCATCAAAGCATCCATCCGTAAAGGTGATATGCATGATCTCATGGTCGAAGGAATTAGGTTACTATGTATCAGAAAGCATATAACAATTGAACTATTGAAATGACTTGATCTTTATGCTACGCTTATCTATAGGAGTATGTCCATCATATCATTCTCCTAACGATATGATCTTGTTGTTAATAACATCTCAATGTTCATGATAGGGAAACCACAATCATCTATTAACCAACAAGCTAGTATTGTATAGAGGCTTTACTAGGGACTTCAAATTAAGTTTACAAATCACACAAGTATTAATGTTTCCTTGTTAATACTATTATAGCATGAATGTAAACATTTATCATAAACAAAAAGATATAATAATAACTATATTTATTATTGCCTCTAGGGCATATCTCCAACAAGAACTGTGTAGTGTGCTTTAGTGAAAGAATCCCCGTCCCTACATATCATTGCTTTCTTTCCCAGCGTGCCTTTTCCACTTAATCTTCCCTCATGCCGCGAGTGAGAAACACCAATCGGCTTAAGGTCAGGAATAAAGACAACACAAAACTCAAGACCTCCTCTATTCCATATCCCTTGGAGATGCTTCCTTCTGGTCTAGCACGATTATGAACATATTTATTTAAGACTCCCATGAACCTCTCAAAGGGGAACATATTGTGCAGAAATAAAGGACTGAGAATGGCAATCTCTTCCATTAGGTGAACCAGGAGATGCGTCATAATATTGAAGAAGGATGGTGGGAACACCAACTCAAAACTAACAAGACATTATACCACATCCTTCTGTAACCTTGGCAGAATATCTGGATTGATTACCTTCTGAGATATTACATTGAGGAATGCACACAGCTTCACAATGGGTACTCGAACATTTTTCGGTAGAAGCCCCCTCAATGCAATCGGAAGCAACTGCGTCATAATCACGTGACAGTCATGAGACTTCAGGTTTTGGAACTTTTTCTCTGCCATATTTATTATCCCCTTTATATTAGATGAGAAGCCAGACGGCACCTTGATACTGTAAAGGACTTCAAAAAATATTACCTTCTCTGCTTTGGTAAGGGCATAGCTGGCACGATTTAAGTGATGCCCTTTATCCGTCTTGTTCTATGTATGCATGTTCTTTGGGTCTTTCATAATTTGTTGGTCCTCCCGTGCTTCTGGTGTATCTTTTGTCTTCCCATACACGCCTAGGAATCCTAGCAGGTTCATGCAAAGATTCTTCGTCACGTGCATCACGTCGATTGAAGAGCGGACACGTAGGACTTTCCAATATGGCAACTCCCAAAATATAGATTTCTTCTTCCACATGGGTGCGTGTCCTATAGCGACGTCGTTCGGAACTGATTGACCGTCGGGACTCTTTCCAAAGATTACTTCTATGTACTTGACCATACCAAATACATCATCACCAGCAGGGAGTTCAGGCTTCTTCCGGTGATCTGCCTCACCTTTGAAATGCTTGCCTTTCTTTCTTACGGGATGATTGGTCAGAAGAAATCATCGATTTGCCAGGTACATAACCTTCTTACATTTATGCAAATATGTACCTTCAGTCTTATCTAAACAGTGTGTGCATGCCTTATATCCCTTGTTTGTCTGTCCTGAAAGGTTACTAAGAGCAGGCCAATCATTGATGGTTACGAAAAGCAACCCTCGTAGATCAAATGGATCCTATTTGTTCTCATCCCACGCATGTACACCTGGTTTGCCCCATAGCTGTAAGAGTTCATCAACTAATGGCCTAAGGTACACATCAATGTTGTTGCCCGGTTGCTTCGGGCCTTGGATGAGCACTGGCATCATAATGAACTTACACTTCATGCACAACCAAGGAGGAAGGTTGTAGATACATAGAGACACGGGCCAGGTGTTGTGACTGCAGCTCTGCTCCCCAAAAGGATTCATGCCATCCGTACTTACACCAAACCATAAGTTCCTTGTGTCACCTGCAAAGTCCGGGAAGTCTCTCTCGGTTTTTCTCCACGGTGACCCATCAGCAGGGTGTCTCAACTTCCCGTCTTTCTTACGGTCTTCTTTGTGCCATCGCAACAACCTGGCATGCTCTTTGTTTCTAAACATGCGTTTCAACCTTGGTATTATAGGATCATACCACATAACCTTAGCAGGAACCCTCTTCCGGAGGGGCTCTCCCTCAACATCACCAGGGTCATCTCGTCTGATCTTATACCGCAATGCATTGCATACCGGACATTTATCTAAATTCTCATACTCCTTACATGTAGAGGATGCATCATTAATGCATGCATGTATCTTTTGCACATCTAATCCTAGAGGACAGAGTCTTCTTTGCTTCAGACGTACTCGGGAAGTTAGTTATGTTTTGGAAACTTGACTTCATTATTTCCAAGATCTTTTCAAATGAGGTCAGTTAGACCACTCGCCTTCCATCGTAGCAATTCTAGTGTGGTACCGAGCTTTGTGCTGCCATCTTCACAATTTGGGTACAACAATTTCTTGTGATCTTCTAACATGCCCTCTAACTTCAACTTCTCATTTTCTGCTTCACAGTCTCGCTTTGCATAAGAAATGACCCTACCAAGTTCATCAGCGGGCTCATCTGATACCCGTTCTTCACCTCCTTCCTCTTCATTGTCTTCCATTGTAGTATCACTGTATTCAGGAAACATATGATGATAGTTGTTATCATCATCTTCTTCTTCCCAGTCTTCCATCATAACCCCTCTTTCCCCGTGCTTGGTCCAGCAATTATAGTTGGGCATGAAACCTTTCATAACCAGGTGGCCGCGAATAATTTTCGAGGAAGAGTACTCCTTGTTGTTCCGACATTGAACACATGGACAACGTATAAAATCATTCTCTTTGTTTGCCGTAGCCACATCGATAAATTTATCCATGCCTTTAATGTAACCGGGTACACGCCGGTCACCGTACATCCATTCCCGACCGTTCATCTACATCATATATGTAAGTTTATAAAAAACAAGACATCATAAATAGTGAAATGACCAATTCACATCGACACATGAATTGTATCAATGACAGAGAAAAGATAAGATTGCTAACCTCGATCGAGGGAAATAAAGAGGAGAAAGCTCAAGTGCGTCGAGGACACCTTCTATATTTTTGTTCTGTGAGAAATTGAACGGGATCATTCACTCAAACATTTCATCAAACACCTTGAATACATGCATAGGAAAAAAATTAAACTAGCACACCTCTCACACCTTCCACCAAGAAAAAACAGAGGGGAGGCAGAGGGCTGGGGCGTCGCATTTATAGAGAGCGGGATCATACGTCCCGGTTTGTAACACAAACCGGGACTAAAGGTGTGTGCCAAGACACGTGGCTGACGCCCAACCTTTAGTCCCGGTTTGTGTTACAAACCAGGACGTATGACCCCTTACCAACCGGGACGCATGCCTCCGGCCATCGTGCCCGCTCGAACCGGGATGCGTGCCAGCATTAGTCCCGGTTCATGGTGCAACCGGGACAAATGCTATTAGGGGGAACGAACGGATAGCTCTTTTTCTACTAGTGCCACCATAGACGGTGGCCGGCTTCATTGTGGTTCACCGGGGTGGGCCATCACCATCGTACCTGGCGAGCTCCCTTTCCTGCCGGTTAGCAAAGAAGGCATTCCAGGTGTCGTAGTTGTCGGGATCCCACTGGGGATCCATCCTCTGCTCTGGCGTGAGCTCGTGGAACAAGAACACCTCCAACACTCAGCATCCAACCGGCGGGCGGCTAGTAGCTTGAGGCACACAGCGCCTCCGTCTCCTCGAGGGTCAGAATGGCCCAGTAGTCGTTTTCCATGTGAGATAGGAAGGTGTGGATGTGTGCATAACCATGGCGCGGTCGGCCTATATATAGATGGAAAGGGCGGGAAAACATGGCGGAATGCGGTGGGAAATGGCGGGAAATATCTTTACTCCCTGTCAGTGGCTACAACCGGGACTAAAAGCTCGGTTCAGAGGAAAGGGCGGAAAAACTTGGCGGGAAGCGGTGAGAAATGGCGGGAAAAATCTTTAGTCCCTGTTAGTGGATACAACCAGGACTAAAGCTTATTTATAAAATGGATTTGGATTAATTATTCAAATTCAAGAACTTTTCATGTTAAAAGTTTAGTGAGATTCAAAAATATGCAAAAAATAATAGTTAATGCATTTTTAAATTGATAATGGCAAAATGGTAAATAATTTGACTATTTAAAATAATTATTTGATAAAACAAAAAATGTATTTGGATTAATTATTCAAATTCAAGAACTTTTCATGTTGAAAGTTCTGTCAAATTCACAAGTATGCAAAAAAGTATAATTTAAATGTTTTAAATGATATTTTTTAAAATTTGAAAAAAGCACCCGCGCGCTAGAGTTTTTGGCCTATAGCGCGCAAATTTTGGCCTTTAGTCCCGGCCCAGTTTACCAGCCGGGACTAAAGGTATGGCCCCAGCGCGCGAAAAATGAAACGCACTGGGAGAAGTGGAGCCAGCAACGCACTGGGAGAAGTGGAGCGAGCAACGCCGACGATGCCACCAGGCTGCCGTCGCGAGAACCGTCGCAGACGACACCTCTCTCTGCCTCCCAACGCCGAGCCCGCCGAGCCCGCCGCGCCCCGCTCCTGCGCCCCGCGTGCCTCCAGATCGAGCTCGGCCGCGCCACCCCCGCCACTCCGACGAAGCGCCTGCGCCCGCCGCCAGCGCCACCGTCGTCCGCCACCACCGCCGGTGAGTAGTTAGGGTTGGGATTAATTAGGATTAGTTAGGATTTTTTTAGGATTATTTTTTTAGTTTAATGTATATAGTTTATTAGCATTAGTGTATATAGTGTATTAGTATAGTTTATTAGGTGAGTAGTGTGTATAGTTTATTAGGTGAGTAGTGTATATAGTGATGTAGTTTAGGATTAGGATTAGTATATATAGTGTACGTAGTTTAGGATTAGTCCATAGTGTATGTTCTTTTTTGGTGTATATAGTGTGTATAATGTATGTAGTTTAGGATTAGGATTAGTCTATATAGTGTATTTAGTTTAGGATTAGTTTATTATTTTTAGGGTATGAGATTTATAATATTGTAACTTATGTTTATAATAGGGCTTAGTCGCCCGCCTCTCCCGCGGCCACCATAACCGGCCACCGCCCACCGCACCTCTGGGTTTAGGGTTTAGGGTGGTGACCGGATTTAGGGTTAGGGTGGTGGTTCTCGCGGGAAGCCGCTTAGTCACCCGCCTCTCCCACGACCACCATCACCGGCAACCGCCCACCGCACCTCCGCGATGAGGGATCTCCCTCGAGGTATCTGAACTCATCTGGTGAGGGAGATGAGACCAACAGACAAGAGGAAGAAGCCCATGGACGCGTAACGCAGACCGACAAGGTATATATATATATATGATGTCCGATGATCGTCACTAGATGTACCTAGTTGTATATATATAATGTTGACGAATGTTTCTTTTCTTAGGCCTCTACATCGAGCAAGAAAACCAAGCGCGGCCAGCCAAAAAGTTGCCCCTCGGTACTGTTTATGAAATTACAGAGGTTTCGGGAGATGGCGAACCATTGGAACCAAAGAAAACAAAACAACTATTTGTACAACAATACAGAGTTGTTGCTAGAGATCGCACCCCGATCACTTTTCGGATAGGAATAAGCTCAAAGAGGCGGAATGGAGTGATGTGTATATCGACGATAGGTTCAAATATGAACTTTTTAATGACCTAATGGGACATTTCAAGCTGCCAGAATGTGACACCGAGGACGAGACTGCTAAAATGAGAAAGAAAGTCAAGCAGTTCGCACTAAAGAAGATGGCCGAACTATTCAAGAACTGGAAGAAGTCATTATGACAATAGTATCAGAAGTACAAGAAAACCCCATTATTCGAAGGCTATCTAGCGAAGCAGCAGCCTTACTGGGATGCATTTGTGTTGTATAGGAGGTCAGGAGTTGCAGATGAAAAGTCAGAAAAAACAAGATAAATGATGCGAAGAAGAAATATCACCATAACTTGGGGCCAGGGGGCTACGCGGCTACCATGCCTAAGTGGGATGCAAAAGAGAAAGAGCTTCATAATAAAGGGATCATTCCAGAACCAATTCGCGAAGAATGGGATTTGAGGGCAAGAAATTGGTACCTTAGGCATGGGAGTACATATGACGAACTTACAAGGGACCTTGTTTGCAATGACGGTATAAAGGTACCCAGGACTGCATGGCTAAAAGTGGTCAAAGATATTAAAGATGGAATAAAACAGTTTCATCCCGATAGAGAGAATGACTTGCTGAACTTGGTCCTCGGGAATCGCGAACATACATGACGAGTCTGAGGCCTTGACGGGAGTTTCACGTGGGAGACTGGGTTTCCTAAGGACCAAGGTACCTGTAGAAATCGAGCAAGAACAAAGCAACGGCGGGAGGAGGAGGAGGCAGACAAGTTCAAGCAGCTGCTAGGAAGACTTGACAAGCAACATCAACAGCAGATCGACGAACTTAGATGAATAGCGCGCTTGCAGCAAGATCCTCCACTCGATATTACCACCAACCCATCTCAGCGGAGAAGCAGCGTCGTTGAATCGGAGGTCCCGTCTAACGATGCATCCTATACTACATATGGCGGTCCCGGCTACCCCGTGGATGGAATTAAGGAGCAGATACCTTGTGAGCTCCATAAAAAATTGAAGAACGTATCTGTGAAGGTGGTGGTCGGATCGGCTTTGCCTTGTCCGCCTAACGCACGTTGGCATGGCCGTGAGATTCTAACTGGCTATGCTAAAGTCCGGGTGGATCAAATCGTAAAGGAGTGGGAGTCAATAGAGTTTGACATCCCTGGACCTAAAGGTGAGATCACACCGGGAGATGTACTTGGTGGGATCATTCTCTGGGAAAAGAACAACATACGGTTTCCAGGCTCGGCTCCAAGGATAACACTACCGCCTCCCAGTAGTCGCAGGTCTCCTTAACCTCCACCTCCATCACCTCCAAGAAGCCCACCCCATGATGACTACGACCACCGTCCATCTCAATCTCCGCCGCTAGCTCAGCAGTCTTCGTTGCCTGCTAAGGACAATAAGCGGAAGCGTGCTCCGTCAGTGAGTACTAAAGGACGCGGAAGCCCAAAACTGAAAATGTCGCCCCTCCCAACAGTGCCTCATTAGAATCTTTCCATCAGACCTTACGATCGTACTGATGCGGAATCTGCAGCGATATCAAAGGCCCAAGTGGCGGCGCATTTTGAGAAGAAGAAACCCGAGCCCGCTCCGATATACACCGAGAAGCAAAAGGCATATGCACTTAATTTTCTGAACACACCATCGCAATATGAGTTGCACCATAAGCCAGATGACTATCTACGCACACTTCAGAAAGAAGTGGCGAAAAGAAAATCATGTAAATCAAGAAAATCAAGTGCAAGCGGTAAAAAAATCAGCAAGCCCAGGTGCAAGCGGGACCAAAAATGCAATCAGTAAAAAATCAGACGTTCCCCTTCTCGGACAATAGGCAAAACAAACGATTGCACCCCTCAAGGTGGTTTCACAAAACGTTCCACTCCTCGCACAACAGCCACTTGATATGTCAATAGTTGCGGAGTTGGCGGCCAGCATGGAAATTACACTTGATGAACTGTTAGGCCCCCAACTCGACCATCTACCCAAGATGCCACTATTCCCTAAATAGGTCGCAGGTGAGGATTTGGTCAGCAAAGAGAGGCTGAGAGAACTGCCAACATAAATGCGGAATCTCCATCAATGGTACTCGGCGGTCATGAAGCAGGGGAGAATAATGATCATAGCCAAAGTCCCACGTGAGTACTACTTCAGACCCGAAGAGGTACATATTGAGTTTCCAGAACTGTTCCAGTTATACCATCCTGACGCCCTGGAAAATCCATCCTCAGATGCTATTGTCTGTAAGTTGTTGAATTCATTGTCTACATGTTCAGTTTTCAGTTGTTCAGTTTGGTACATGTGATTATCCTTATTATGCAGAATCAAGATCCTAGAATGTAAAAGAAAAAGAATCTATAATATTGGGTTCATTGATCCAGATAAAGTGCATATAGCCACGCTAACGAATAACCCCGAGGAGACGGAGGAAAACCTTATAAGGTTTCTAATGGAGCAAAATTTCTTTGACCACATACTATTTTCTTACAATTTTAGGTGAGGGTCTTACTCTGTTGTACACATTCACTTTTGATTAGTCAATGCTAATAAGTGTAACTGATGTATATATAAATGTTTGCAGCTTCCACTGGGTTCTGCTAGACATTCAACTTGATAAGGGAAGAGTTGATGTCATGGACCCAGCATGCAGGACATGCTCCGGAAGTAAGTTTCGCGCTATATCAGTATCTTTTGTTGATTTACCGAGATATCATGTAATGAATAACTCATTCATTCATTTTCTTCATCGGACAGGGTTTGGATCCGGTTCAAGCGCGAGGTTACGGGTGTGTTTAGTGAGAAGCTGATGTTTAAGGCGGTCTCGGTAAGTAGCACGTGATATGTCCGCGCATATCTTTACTTCTAGTTTCAATACAATAATGATGCTCTAGATTATTATTTTGATTGAATTCTATTCTCGTAAAGTGCGTGAGGCAGCCACGGGGGTCGAATCTATGTGGATTCTACGTTTGCGAGTTCATTCGCATGTTTACCACCGAACACAACGATTATAGAGTCGACGTAAGCAATGCATTCATACCATCATTTTATTGCCGTCACCTTTTGTTATCATGATTGATACATATTGATCTCTTTTTTCTTATATATAGTTCGAGAGAATGCGGGATCAATTACTACCAGAGAAACGTGTACTAGCAATTGCGGAGGAGATGGTGGGATTTATTTTCAAAGAGATCGTAGACGATGCCGGAAAATTTAGTGTGAATAGGCGCTACTGATCTTCATGTAATCGAACTATTTTATGCTCTAGTCCTGGTATTCTGTGATCTCCATGTAACTATGTAAATTGTATATATTTGTATGCTCGATTTCGTAATACAAGTTATCTTATATATATGCAAGAACATGTACGATATGTGGTGGCGTACAAATATTCAAAAACCATTTTGAAATGAAAAATAAATAAATAAAATAATACAAAATAAATTCTCTACCGCGGCAGAGAAAGGGCCCAAAATGCTGCCGCGACAGAAAAATCACTAGTCCAAGATAATGCTCTGTCGCGACAGAGAAAAGACGCAAAATATTATCGCGACAGAGACCCACTAGTCCCGGCCTGTGACACCAACCGGGACTAGTGGGGGTGTACCCTGAGAGCGCAGGGGCAGCCACGTGGGAACCCACTAGTCCCGGCTAGTAACTGGGCCAGGACTAGTGTTGGGCCTCTAGTCCCGCTTAATTAGTCCCAGTTTAAAAACCGGGACTAGAGGCCCTTACGGCCCGGGACTAGAGGCCCTGTCTCCACTAGTGTATACATCAAGATTGTCCACACACACAAAATATTGTTCAGATTCAAACCCATACATTTCTTTAGGAAAAAGACATGCAGAATTAAGATAATACTTGATCCAATTGTAAGATTTTTTTTCAAGATAACAAAAGGAAGCCCTAACAATGAAGGAGTTATACCGGACAATAAAGAGGAAGTTCACTAAAAATGTGTTTACTAGATGCCTGGAAATTGGAAGCACGGTGACTTTAGGAAAAAATACAATGTTTCTTTTTTTGAGAAAAATAAATAAATTAAATTTACCAGCTTGCTTTAGAAGGACATATGCCAGAGAAAAGATTTGAGCATTGACTGACCTGTATATTATCAACGGGGTAGAGCTGGCTGGTGTATGGCTAGTACAGTTTATGATTGTCCTCTTGAAAAGTTTGGTAGAGGAATGCTTCACGATATCATGTATCTTAGGACTATATATTCAACACATCCCCATCATTTGAAATGTTAAGCACAAGTAATATATTTGAATATGCAAGAGAACACTTGCAACCATGTACGTTAGTGTATGGTGTTGGTCTAGACTTGGGAGTCATTGGGAAACATTAAAAGTTGGAGCACGGTTTACTCATGTCATGTGTGTGGTATGACTTGGCCATCAGTTATCGGTACGTTCGAGTTCGGGCCGGACTCCGGATAAGTCTTCGACTCCAAAAACCTTTTCTCAAACTTGCACGCACACTTGACCAGAAGAACTTCCACATCTATCCAAGGACATCCACAAGAGGAACACCGAGCAAGCGCAAGCATACCTCGTCAAGAGTTCTGCTCCTGCCAATCCCGTGAATGCAGAGCCAACGCGAAACCGACGATGCATCTCGGCCCCGGCTCGCATACCACGGCCATTTTAGGGCACAAATTCAGGTACTTTTTTTCGGATTTAGCAGGAAGAAAATGATTCCCAAGGACGCTGGCCTGACATTGCCATCATTGAACAAGTCACTACGGTTTCAGCCTCGTACCAAGCACCACTTTGTTCTTCATAGATTTTGGATATCCCAGAGTTGAATGCTGAAGTTGCCTTGGTAGGTTAGCTGTCTTTCTCTTTCGTTTGTAGTCACAAGATCGAAATGTTGCAGTCCATAGACAATTCGCCCAATCATATGATTTTAGAACTCCACAGTTGTAAAAATTGCAATGTACTTATTCAAACACAATTCTCTTCACACACTTTGAGAGACCGGGGAAGAGAACCTCCCCCCACCCCAATTTTGTTTCATTGTTAGTCCGAAATGTTTCAACCCCTGCCTCCCAGGTTGCTTAGAGCATCAATAATGCAAGGCACTTCTATTTTCCCATCAAATAATGAAAAAACATCGCGGTATTTTCCTTTTATTTGTGTGCTTTACCATAAGCAACCGTGAGCACCAATGAAAATAGATTATACATTCTACGCATATAGACTGGGAAAAAACAGTATTCAACCAAATGTGATGTACTCCATACAAGTATATAATGTCTGAGGATGAATCATGCACAAGTTACAACAACTTCCATGGAGAAATGGATCAACTATACAATTTTACCTTGCACCAAATGAAAAAAATGATCAAGCATTTCATGATCTAGTACGTGAATAAAAAGGAAAACCAACGTCCTAATTGTTCAGGTTCAAATTGTACACTCACAAAACATTGTTCAGATCCCCACACATTTCTTCAAGAAAAGAATGTTCAGATCTAAACCCATACTCAATCCAACTGTAACATTTTTTTCAAGTGAACAAAAGAAAATCCTAACACTGAAGACATTGTATTGTCTCCGAAATAAAGAGGAAGTGCGCTAATAATGGTTTTACTTGATGCACTGGAAATTAGGAAGCACAGTGACTTTAGGTAAAATAGAACGTAAATAAACTTGATCATCTTAGCTAGCTTTCTTTGGAAGGACATATGACTAAGAAAAAAATGTGAGCATTGATTGTCCTGATTCGTGATCTGCCTATTCATGCTAGGGTAGAGATGGTTGTTGAATGGCTCGTGCAGCTTGTCTAGTTATAAAGTTTGAAAGAGGAATGCTTCACGATATTAATACATTTGAGCTCTATATATTCAACAAGTCTATAAAGTTGACCAACTTAGCTAGATTTCTTTGGAAGGACATATGACTAAGTAAAAAAATTGAGCATTGGTTGTTCTGATTCGCGATCTGCCTATATTCATAGCAGGGTAGAGATGGTTGCTAGCTGAATGGCTAGTGCAGGTTATGATCATCCTCTTATAAAGTTTGAGAGAGGAATGTTTCAGGATACTATACATCTGAGCTCTATATATTCAACATGTCCATATCACTTGAAATGCCAAGCTTAAGTAGTAATTTATTCGGTTATGCGAGAAAAACCTTGCAGCTACGGGGCGCTAGTATGTGGTGTTGGTGTAGAATTGGGGGGCATTGGGAAATACACTGTTTCAGATGGCTGAATCGCTGTTTGCTATAGTGATGCCATTTGTGTCACTCGGTCATCTCTTTTGGGGCACCTTTGAAGTTCAGGCTGCACTTTACAGCATTTTGGAGCAAGTAGAAGACTAAATGTTCGCGGGGAGGGACAGCGTAGGCACCACCGTTATCCAAGGTCGTGGCAGCTAAAGACTTCTCTCCTGCTGCCGCCATTCCTGTGGATCAAGGGCCACGCCAACCTGACGATGGTTTCTCAACACCATGGGTGGTGCTGTTGTTGACGGAGATAACCAGAGCGTGATGTTTCTGAAGGCGACAAACTAGAGCATGACGTGTTGCCATTGATGTGGTAAGCGTGGAGCTGGGGCCATTCAAGGAGGAGGCAGACTAAGTGTAATCGAAATGGTTCACAAGGGTCGTCGGCATGACATTGCCATCACGCTATCTACACAACAATCACTATTGAACAAGTCCTCGTCTAGAACACTCCTCTGTTCTTTGTAGACTTTGGATATATCGGCTTGAACACTGAATTAAGTTCTTTTGCAAGGATACATTTATTACCTTTCCTTTTATGCCATTTTAGTCATTGGATCTGGTCACTCACAAAGTAGCTATCTAGCTATGGCCGGCCAGGGTAGATGATGGAGATGAAGTGTGGTGGAGGTGGTGGATGTAGTGATCTTGTTTGATGACAGTTGTGGATGCAGGGTGTGTCATATATGATGAGATGGGAGATACTACTTAATTAAAGACAGTTTGCAGGTCGATCTAGACACTCTAGAACAAGTGGTGACTTCTGTCATGCGGTACATACGGTTCATAATATTCAAAGTTCCAAACTATAATCAGAATTTTGTCAACTGAAGTACACAGCCAAGAGTCTGAACACACACAATAAGCAATGCAACGTTGAAATGATAGATCAAAGAAATGAAATCATGACTTAGAGCAATGCCAAAAAATTCTAACAAGATGCATATATAACAAGAGAAAAAAGGTGCAACAGCCAACAGGTAACGATACATTTGTGCCCAACCGATATAGTATTAGATTCCCAAGCTCTTTCAGATATGCAGGGAAGGACTGAAATGAAATGGCAAGTCATAGTTGGTCAAGGATATATTAGTTATGCAGTGCAATTATGTATATATCATCACCATAACGAGTGCTCTGATGATACTTGATCTGTATGGCAATCAGTACGACATGATGCACAACATGCAAGTAAAGTAACATTCTGCGACGACGAAAATGTTGCGAGGACCATATACTGAGGGGAACTGATACGCAGGTTATACATAAAGTAAACTATCAATCCAAAGTATTTCAGATTCCCACCAGGCATCAAGCCAGGAATTTAAGAGTCTGCAATGTGACCACCAAAGTCACGACACGGGTAGCAACAGAAGCAGATCCAAAAAAAAGCTTACACTGCTCCACAAGCATTAAGACTCGTCGAGGAACTCCACTGCCCAGAAAGGGTCCTCGAAAGGGTATTCCGTTCCTTTCTTTAAGCTCCAGACGCTGCCTCCTTCAGGACCATTACTCCCAAGAACCACAACTTGGCAGGAGTTATTGGCCATCGTTTTAGACGCTTTCTCCACTTTGGACTGCGCTTCATCCATCGAAAATGAAGTGAAGCTTGGGTTAGCCATCGATATATAGGCACTGTTGAGGGCCCTCGCGTTCCGGAAGAAAAACTTGAGGAAGGCAACCTCCCCGAGCTCTTCGCAGTATTCTCTGATGGAGAACACCTTGATACGCGACTGGACACATTCTAGGGGCCTGGCCGACCCCCAGAACTTCAGGTTCAGCCTGGCACTACCAGCTTGATAATCACATTTTCTAGACTGCAAATAAGAGAATCATTTTGTTAGATGTATATATATGTATATTGTATTTCCCCCATATGTTAGGGGGCTTCCTGCATATTTGCCCTGTACCTGTACTATATATTGTGGCCTTTGGCCCCAGAGGATTGCAAGTTGCATATTCCTGACATGGTATCAGAGCTAGGTTAGCCTCCTTCTTTTTGCAACTTCGTCGCCGTCTTCCGTTTTGTCTGCAGATCGGTTTGGTCTCTTCCTTTTTTCTGCAGATCGGTTTGGTCTCGCTTCGATCTTCTCGCCAGGGACTGTTCCCTTGACGATCTCCTGTGCGGGTCTGTTTCCACCGCCTGACAAGATTTCCACCGCCGCCTGACAAGATTTCCACCGCCGCCTGACGATCTCCTGCCTCCACCGACGCGGGACAGCACCCGCGCGTCTGCTCCACGCGGGCCACGCGGGACACCCACCTGCTCCCTTTGGCGATCCTGCTGCATCGTGCGTGACGCGGTGCTCCTCCTGGCGCTCGACAGCGGACTGCTCGCCGCGCTCGCGTCCCCCTGCCCGGCTGACTCCGGACACCGCTGCCCACGCAGCGCGTGGAGCACCGGCTGAGGACACCGCCAGACATCGTCCCGCGTGACGATCTCCACGCGGGCCACACAGGACTCCACCTTCTCCCCACCGCTCGACGCGTGTTCAGCGGTTCCAATCCCGCGTGCCCGTCCTGACGCCACCTGCTGCTCCCGACGAACCGCCCAGGCCTGCTTCGTCCGGCCTACCCCGTCCGTCGGTTTCGATTCTGACTATTGTTCTTTGTCAGTTTTCGATTAGATCTAAGAGTTGAAAAAAAAAGAGCGATATGTCTTCTTCATCGGGGTATGTTGCGATTCCTCGCTGCCCGGTGATCTTCGATGGCGCAAATTACCCTGATTTTGCGTTCACATGCGCGGTCTCCGTCTCTGGGGTGTGCTCTCTGGCGAGGTCTCCTGTCCGCCGTGCCCCCCTGCACCTGTGGCTCCTCTTCCGCCAACGCCGATTGTTCTCGGTGCTGATGCATCTCAGGAGGCCAAGGATGCTGATGATAGTGCTGTTGCTGCTTATGACCTGAAGTTCAAGTAGTACTCTTCTGATCTCGAGGCCTATCGCCATGCTCTGACTGCTTACACTCAGTGGGTCGATGAGGATGCTCGTGCCGCTGCTGTTCTCACCTCCAGTGTTCTACCCCAAGATGTCTTTGAGTTCATGAGTCCGCCTCTTTGTTGCGCTCAATGGGCACATCTTCGTCAGCGCTATCAGCCGTCTGGGGATGCTCTTTACCTGTCTGTGGTTCGCCAGGAGCATGTCCTTCAGCAGGGTGATTCCACTATTGATGATTTCTACACTCAGAGTGCTGCTATCTGGCGTCAGCTTGATTCTCTCCGTACTGCTGTTTGTGGCACATGCTCGTGTTGCCAGATTGTGCGCTCGGATTTGGAGTTTCACCGCATCTATGAGTTTCATCTCGGCGCCAGAATTTGAGCCCGTGCTCGCTGAATGCCCGTGGTCGTGTTCCGCTCTCTGAGGTGTTGTCTGAGCTTCGGGCTGAGGAGACCCGTCTCCGTGGTGCTGGTCTTATTGCGGTTCCATCCGTGCTTGCTACTCGTGGTCCTCCCATGCCGTCTGGTCCCTCCACTCAGCGGTCCTCTGCATGCCACCGATACTACCCACTCCTCGTGTCGTGGTCCGAGTCAGACCAGCAGTTTGGGCGAGTCAGCCCAGCAGCTCGTGGTCGAGTCGCCGTGGTTCTCTTCACTTTGCTCTTCTGCAACAAGGATGGCCACACTTGGGACACTGTTATACACGGATCCCAGTTTCGTCAAGACACCGAGCTCGTGGGCGATCGGCTCCTTCGGATCTTCAGCGGTTGCTCTCTCCGATCAGGACATTATCAGAGTCTTGGCGTGCGCTTGCTCTGGGCTCTTCTTGACGAGCCTTCTGGTTCATGATCGATTCTTACGCCCTGGACCACCACCTTCTACACAGTCAGGTACGTCCCCATGGTATCTGGATTCTGGAGCCTCTTTTCATATGACCTCTGAGTCTTCTTTTCTGTCCGCTCTTTGTTCTCTCCCTTCTCCTGTCCGTGTTTTCACAGCTGATGGTACCTCTCTTCATGTTCCTAGTCGGGGCACCATTTCTACTTCTTCTTTTTCTGTTCCTGATATTTCTCATGTCCCTCTTCTTAAGATGAATCTGTTCTCTGCTAGCCAGCTTACTGACTCTGGTTGTCGCGTCATTCTTGATGCTGATTCTTGTGTTGTTCAGGACCGTCGCATGTGCCCTGTTGGAGCTGGCCCTCGCACCGTGACTCTTCGTGTCTTTGGGAGTTAGACTGGCTTCGTGTTCCTTCCGCTACCACTTCATCTGCCAGTTCTTTTCCGGTCGTCGCCTCTACTACCAGCTCCTTTCTGCAGTGGCATCATCGCCTGGTCATCTCTGTGACTCTCGCCTGTCGTCATTAGTTCATCGTGGTCTTCTGGGGTCTGTCTCAGGAGATGGGTCTTTGCATTGTCAGGGCTGTAGGTTGGGTAAACAGATTCAGCTTCCCTATCCTACTAGCGCGTCTGTATCTCAGCGACCTTTTGATTTAGTTCATTCCGATGTTTGGGGTCCGGCTCCTTTCGCTTCGAAAGGGGGCCATCGCTACTATATTTTATTCATCGATGATTTTTCTCGGTACACTTGGTTGTATTTTATGCGCTCTCGTAGTGAGGTGCTCTCTATATATCAGCGTTTTGCGGCCATGGTTCGTACTCAATATTCTACCCCCATCCGTGTGTTTCGTCTGATTCTGCGGTGAGTATATCTCCCGGATGTTGCGAGGTGTTCTTCTTGGCGAGGCACTCTTGCTCAATTCTCCTCTGGCGCACATGCCGAATGGCGTTCTTGGCGTAAGCATCGCCATCTTCTTGAGACCACTCGCTATGATGATTGCTTCTTCTCTCCCGCCGCATTTACGGGCTAAGGCTGCTACGTCGGCTTACCTCATCAATATTCAGCCTTACGATGCCTTGCGGGGTGGTATCCCTCTTGGCGCCTCTGGCGCCTCCAGTTACTCCATGCTTCACTTGTTTGGTTGTGTTTGCTATGTTCTCCTTGCTCTCATGACGCACCAAACCGACCGCTTCGATCTGTTGAGTGTGTCTTCCTGATCTGATGATGAGCATAAGGGCTATCTGTTGGGACCCTGTTGGTCGTCGGATGCGTATCTCGTGATGTTACTTTTGATGAGACGCGTCCTTTCTATCCTCGTCCCACCGCTGGTACTTACCCGGTGGAAGATATCTCTTTTCTTCTCTTTCCTGACACACCTCCTTCTACCCCTATTGTGTCTTCTTCAGGATCTCCTCACCCTGATGTCTCTTCTTCGACACCGTCTTCTTCTGCTCCATCTAGTTCTCCTAGTTCTCCTCGTTCTCCGGAGTCTTCCTCTACTATTCCCTCTTCTTCATCGTCGTCTCCTGCGTCGTCTTCCTCTGATGATCTTCCCTCTACTCGTCCTGTTCGTCAGCGTCGTGCTCCCCACCGTTACTCTCCTAGTCAGTATGGCCTTTCTGTTGCCTCCGAGCCGACTTCTTATCGGGATGCTGAGCATCATCCTGAATGGCAGCTGGCCATGGCTGAGGAGATTGCTGCGCTTGAGCGCACTGGCACCTGGGATCTTGTTTCTCCCCCTCCCGGTGTTCGTCCCATCACGTGTAAGTGGGTCTATAAGATTAAGACCCGCTATGATGGATCTCTTGAGCGCTATAAGGCGCGTCTTGTGGCTCGTGGTTTTCAGCAGGAGCATGGTCGTGACTATGATGAGACCTTTGCTCCTGTAGCCCATATGACCACTGTGCGTACTCTTCTTCTTGTTGCTTCTGCTCACATGTCAGCGTGTCTCAGCTTGATGTTGAGCGCCTTTCTCAATGGTGAGTTGAGTGAGGAGGTTTATATGCAGCCTCCTCACAGGTATTCTTCCCGAGGATGGTTTGTCATCTTCGACGGTCTCTTTATGGCCTCAAACAGGCTCCTCGTGCTGGTTTGAGCGCTTTCTCAGTGATGCTGCTGGTTTCTCCCTAGTGCTCATGATCCAGCTGTTTGTTCACACTTCTCCTCGTGGACGACTCTTCTTCTTCTCTATGTTGATGACATGATCATTCTGGTGATGATCCTGAGTATATCGCCTTTGTTAAGGCTCGTCTTCGTGATCGATTTCTTATGACTGATCTTGGTCCTCTTCGATACTTTCTTGGGATTGAGGTTTCCTCCACTTGATGGATTTTACATCTCTCGGAAAAGTATATTCAGGATCTTCTTGCTCGTCTTGCTCTTGGGGATGAGCGCATCGTTGACACCCCTATGGAGCTTAATGTTGCTTCAACTCTCGATGGTGATCTCCTTTCCGATCCGCGTTATCGTCATCTTGTTGGGAGTCTAGTTTATCTTCTGTCACTCGTCCGACATCTCTTATCCTGTTCATATTCGAGTCGGTTTGTCTCTGCTCCCACCACTGTTCACTATAGTCATCTTCTCCGTGTTCTTCGTTATCTTCGTGGTACGATCACTCGTCGCCTTTTCTTTCCTCGTTCCAGCTCTCTCCAGCTCCAGTGCTATTCGGACGCTACGTGGGCGAGTGATCCATCGGATCGTCGTTCACTTTCTGCTTACTGTGTGTTTCTTGGTGGTTCGCTCATTGCTTGGAAGACGAAGAAACAGACAGCGGTTTCCCGTTCGAGTGTTGAGGCTGAGTTGCGTGCTATGGCCTTGTTGACTGCTGAGGTGACCTGGTTACGGTGGTTACTTGCGGATTTTGGGGTCTCTCTTACCACACCCACTCTGGTTTTGTCTGACAGTACAGGTGCTATTAGTGTTGCACGTGATCCGGTCAAGCATGAGCTTACCAAGCATATTGGTGTTGATGCTTTCTATACACGTGCTCAGGTGCAGGCTCAGGTTGTTGCGCTTCAGTATGTGCCTTCAGACTTACAGTTGGCGGATTTCTTTACGAAGGCCCAGACCAGAGCGCAGCATGATTTCTTACTCTCCAAACTCAGTGTTGTGGATCCACCATGAGTTTTATATGTATATTGTATTTCCCCCATATGTTAGGGGGCTTCCTGCATATTTGCCCTGTACCTGTACTATATATTGTGGCCTTTGGCCCCAGAGGAATACAAGTTGCATATTCCTGACACATTCAACAGTTCAGCCAGGTTGAATCATGTCAATAAAGTTAGCCTCGACATTAATTTGGGAAAATTAATACCATGTGGTGCCTCCACATTAATTGGGAAAGCATCTGAAGGTGGCAGATTTTGTGCATATAGGAAGCCTCAACACACATAGTACATTATTACCATGCATAGCTAAATGTCGGAACTAATATCTGGGTGATATGACATGCAAATACTTCCATGCATGAAGCTAGCACAAAGCAAGTAGCCTTTTTTATGGACAAAGTAAGTAGCCCAGTAGCACAGAGAAACAACTGAGGTGGCCTCAGGATTATAACAAGTTAAGAAGTGAGATTCAATCTGCAATGTAGCTCCTAACCATGTGCACTATTTAGCAAACATATTATTCAAGACGAATTTCCAGATCTCATTAATTGCGCCCACTTTGTAATTAGTTAATCCGACATAACAGCATGATATGATGCACTGTTGTAGAAAAACCTGAATACGGTATGATGGCATGTCACATAGACCTCCCACAAATAGTAGGCAGCAATGTGCTATCTTATTATGTATAAATTTCATCAGTCTGAAACAAACTTTGGATGCCACTTGCAACATCCACAGCAGAAATACTGCTAGTTAGTATGAACACAATGAGGGACACTATACAAGAAAAAAATTTGCACATACTAGAAGTCACAAACAAAGCACTGCAAATAAAGATAATGGCATAATAAATTGTGCCACAAGAAGATAAATTAAAAAAATGAACGTGCAACCCCAGAATTATGATTTTTGTGTGGCGTGTGTAGAGGAAACCGGATGGCTAAGAATAAATAGAAGGCTTGGCATCAAAGCTCTAACTGATCAAGGATGCTACATGTCATATGATTGGTCAATTATGCCTAGCCATGTACTCATGTTATCGTCATCTTATGCACGGTCAAGTTACTTATAACAGCTTGCATAAATACATGTTGGATTTACAATTCACAAAACAAGAGCTCCGACAATACTTGACTCAACAGATCTATGCAATAAGAACAAACAATCTGAAAGCAATAAAATCTGCTGCAAGATTGAAGATGTTCCATGTAACATCTCAGGAAATTGGTGAGAATGAAAGCAAAACATGAATTAGCTTAGATACATTGGTCAGTAGTTGTTATTAACCGATTATCTACGTTAGATTGAAAAGTTATAAAGGTAATAGTATAAAGAAAGCGCTACCTCTGTTTGTAAATAATAAATAAAGAAATTGGAACTCCCAAAACGTCTTATATTTAGGAAAAGAGGGAGCAATTTTTTGTTAACAAAGATATTTTTCCCTTTTTAAAGATAGGATTCGATTCACAAATTACATGAAATGCTAATTGGAAAGTGCAACAATACATTTTCGGTAAAATAATAACATTGCATTATACTCTCACATAACTAAATGCTGCATCTGCTTTGTGGGAGAAGTGGAAAGTCAATACTTCCATTCCCGAAGTTAGCAGACATTAAAAACTACAGTACTAAGTAGCCTAGTAGTGCACAGATGAGTGAAAGTGAAAAAACGAGAACTGACATGGTGTATGGTTGTATGCACTATAGATTCTCATGATTGTCATTCACACATAACAAAGATCTCAGTCAACTATTCATGTGCTTGCTAGCGTTATCGACCAGGAAAAAAATGATGCCATCAACGAAGGATGCTTTAAGGAAATCAACCGCGCAGTCAGAAGCACAGCAATCAACATCAAGATAATGGCATACTACATATTATTCCACAGGAAAAAATTCTTACGAAATGCCGTAACGTACAAAGATGACCACACAGCCTCCAAAACTATATTCTAGTTTATGTGTGAAAATAATACCTGTTGGCTGATAAAAAGTGGTAAGGTTTAGCCTATAAGATATAATTGATCAACAGTGGCAAGGCGGAGTATTTGTAATGATGTAGGTCATATTATCATCACCGCAACGCATGTCCAAATTAATTACACGAGCTTGCATAACAACAAAATAGGATTAACATTTCAAAGTAGTCAAAGTCAAAAAGACCATAATGGGTGCCAATGATAACTAACTTGGAAAATAACGCAATCAATATGAAATATAGAGCACACCATTCGCATTGAATAAAATCTGCAGCGACAGACATTCCATGTACATCTAGATGAAAGCAAGCAAATCATTAATTGGTGATAAAATACCATGACATGCAGTGTTTCCAAATTGGGAAAACAACGGAGGAAGGTGGGCACCATCTTGGCATTGTTGTGGTTGCCAAATTGCACACTCAAACTTAGGATCTTGACGCTAATGATAATGGTTCTTGGGCTCGCCTTTATTCCAGCCTGTACACATTTATTTTTTATTTTTTGACTAGTTGAAAATTTTGAGATGGAGTTTAGACAGGAGATGTACCATGAGGATGCTGTCTCGGATGTCTAAGATGTGATTCCCTGGTTCCAAGAATCCAAATACCCGAAGCATGGGGGCATCATCAATCCTGATTCTGGTGCACGAGCCATCGGCGTTGCTCTTACCCCGGGATGTCTCTAGGATGAGCCGATCGAGGCATGGAGCCTTCACCACAGCCTGATGCTCTGGCTGACGAGGAGAAGGCGCACGGTCTTGTCTATTCCATGGATGTTCAGGATCTCCAGGACGGGGCTCTTGGCGACGAGCACGTCGATGTCTCCATTCTCCATGACGACGTTACAGATGCCGAGCTCACGGAGATGGGGGAAGGATGTGCGGCGCGGTAACCTGGCAATGTCCGGGAGCTTCCAGATGCCGATGTAGAGGCGGGTGAGGGTGGTGATGGTGAAGAGCATTGCCGGGAGGGGCACCCCGAGCGGCCAAGGGCGATTGATGAGGACCAAGTCTTGGACGCCCTTGGCGGCGAGGAGCTGGAGCCAGCGCGCGAGGTGGTCCTGGTAGGCTTTCATGTGGCTGCAAGTGAGGCCGACGCAGCGGAACGGCCCTGCGTGCGCTTCGAGGACGCTGGAGACGATGGCAGTGATGGCCGGCGAGTCGGCGGTTGTGGGTGGCCAGGCGCAGCCTTTCGGGCGGAGGTGGGCGTCGACTAGGACGAGAGGCGTGGAGAGCGGACCAGCGCCGGTGAGGAGAGGACGGAGGTGCGGGCGGCGTCCTTGACGGGGAGGCGAGCGACGATGTTGCGCTGGAGCGCGTCGGGGAGGCGGCTGATGCGGTCGACACCGTCGGGGGCACGGAGGGCGGGGTTGCCCGCGTCCTCCTTGACAACGAGGCGGGAGACATGGTTGCGCAAGCGCTCGCCGGTGGAGGGAGGGCGGATGAGCCGGCGAGGGTTTGGGGATTGGGCTTATAGCTTCCATGCGACGTCTTTACGTGGAATTGGAAGGAACGCGACATCGTTGCAAAGAATAGCTCGCATGCGACACTTCTGAAGCGGCAAATAGCTCCCGTGCGACACTTCCACTTAACCCCACGAGACTGTCAACGAATTCGAATTAGCTGAGCACAGTAGGACCCAGAGCCTCTCCATGTCACGGCGGAACTCACCTGATGTCCACCTCATATCGTGGGACCCACGCTGTGGTTGAAGAGAGACGTTGGCCCCGATCCGTCCCCGCACCCGAGCACTCCCGCCACCATTCCAGCATCTCATCCCCTTCTGTTTTCTTCTCCGGCGAGCAAGTGCGGCAATGCCGGCGAGGGATGTCGAGCTCTGCTTTAGCCTCCCACCGCTCATGGCCTCGGTATGGTGCGGTGCCGATGAGGAGGTGCCCCGATTGCCCCCGTACCGTGCCCCTGAAGCGGCTTGTCACATCCACCGACAAGAATGACAACATTGGCCGGGAATTTGTGAAGTGTGAGAGCAAGCCCGAGCCGGGAAAGGTGAGATCTGAGTGTTCCGAGCGCCAATTTCTCGCTTTTTTTCGAAATTTCATGCATTTCATCGAATTTGGGATTTAGGGTTCATCTCTGCGATTTCAGGAACTACCAAAATGTGGGCATTTTGCGTGGCTTGATGAGTACATCGAGCGAATTGGGGTGGAGGTAGCATCCCGGGAGCTCGAAAACCCGTCCGTGGTGGAGCAATTGGGATGTGGCAACCCCATTTCTGCTGGTACTACGGTGGATGCGGAAGTGAAAGCCGAGCTGAAGAAGATGAAAAAGCAGCTAAGGCAAATCATCAAATTGAAGAAGCAGGACAATCTGATAGCCGGTTTTTTTTATTTTTGTGTAATTTCTCTCGGATTAGTTTATCTCTTGATAATGGATGTAATGGTCTATGTCTTTGGCTTGAATTAGTGTTCGAGTGATGCTTTGTAATGGATGTAATGATCTATGTCTTTGGCTTGAATAAAATGCAACACAAATTCGGGCTAATTTTGAGCTGTTCTGTTTTCGTAATCAGTGTTCCTTCAGTTTCGTCAGTGTTCCTTCAGTTTTGTCAGTGTGCAGGGGACGTCCGTGTGCAGGGGAGGGGGGGGTTGAAAAGTTAAAAAAAAATTGACGAGGAGTGATTGAAAAAGGCCAGGCCCAAATAGAACTTAGCTAGGCCAAAATGGTCGTATCCAGGCCCAATAGTAACTACATGTAGATTGGGCAAAAAAAATGGTACTCCCGTTACAATCTAAATAGGCACATGTCATCTGCAGATACTCGTACTCAGGTCGCAATCTTTTATTTTTTGCGAAAGTAAATATATAAATGAAGTCCAAGGGCATCCATTTAACTAACATAACTTAGGCGCCCCTTTAACTTATGTAAATATGTAAATGTCTTGTTTGAAAATGAACCATGTGTTGTTTGAAAATAATCAACCATCATAACGTTAACTTATTCTTCCTTTTGAGGTTTTCTAATTTCACTCATTTTATAAATATTGCACGAGTATTATATGAGAACTTGTTTTTGTGTCTTTTGTTTTATGCACTTGTTGTTTTGGGTGTTTTGATAAATGACAATACAATAAAACACAGATTACAATAAAACACGGGATAGATAATATATTAGATAACATTTATATTAGATAGCCCGATAACATTACAATAAAAAGAAAAAAGGGGTACAATAATATAGAAGGGAAGGGCAACTAGGCGCCTAAACCCTGGGCTAAACCCTAACCCTAGCTACCCTACTCCATCGGCGGTGGAGGCGGCGCCGGTGCCGCCTTCCTCCGAGCCTCCGCCGCGGCATTCCAAGCCGCCAGCCTCTCCCGCTGCTCCCACCACCGCTGCTCCTCCAGGAAGACCCAGCGATTGGCCTCCTGTCGTTCCTCGTCCTCCCGTTTGCGCCTTTTCTTCAAGGCGCGCGCGGCCTACTTCTTCTCCCACTTGGCGTAAGTAGCCAGCTCCGTCTCCTCCTTCTCCGCTGCCTTCTAGTACTCTTCGAAGGGGCCATCATCGGGGAGGTTGCCGCCGGGAGGGGTTGGGCAAGTGGCCCTCCGCCCGAGGCGGGGAGGGCTTTCGTCACCCGTTTTGCCACGCTTGGGGCGCGTGGGCGCCTCCTGCTCCCAGACCTGCTTGTGGTCCGGGTGGTTGTCCTCGTCGCTAACTTCGGAATCAGAAGTGAAGCGGAGGGGGGAGGTCGACATGGTCGCCGGAGTGTTTTGGGGCTAGGAGGAGGCAAAGGGACGGGCTCGAGGTTGAACATGAGGGGCAAGATGAGATGAGGAGGCAAAGGCGTTTTGTCTATTTATTGAGGGCGGGGCGTGAAGGGCGGCGTGGGAATCCAGCGTTGGCGCAGCCGCGTGCACTGCATTGCGTGTAGGCAGCGGGCATAGCCGCGTGCGTGATCAATGCGGTCAGTGCAAAAAAATTGCTAGGATGCGACTGACCCGTGCACCGTCGCCCCCGCCCCTGCATGCATGCATGCATTAATGCGAACGAGAGAAAAAACGTCCAAGGTAGTTGTTCATTGGCAGTGAAAAATAAAAGAGAAAATATAATTTGGCCTTGATTTACTCGGTAATAAATGAAGGAATCTAGGACCAAGGTACTCGTTCGTTTTTACACGCCGCATGCAACAAACTCGTTCGTTTTTACACATGCAAGAAAAATCGGTGGGAGTAATCAGAGGGATGTTAATTGGAGGGAATAGAGGGAGTATGAAACTAAGTTTATAATATTTTAGATTTTGATATTTTTTCTTATATACATAGTCAAAGTTGATATTTTAGATTTATAAATATTGATTTTTTCTATGACGCATGAACCGGAGGGGAGTAAGTTTGACTGAAAAAAGTTGTTAGACGTACACTTATTTAATGCGACGGAGGGAGTAAATACGCTGCAGCGCTGTTGCACGCAAAATAGCTAGACTGCGACGTGAGAGGCAGCTGCCTAGCATGCATGCATGGTGCAGCCCGCCCCGCCCAGCGCCCTCGCATGCTACACTCGGTCCAACGGTCAATGGAGTGTGCCACGCTGTACCTTATATTTATTACATATTTTAGATTTTGATATTTTTTTAGGCTGGTCATAGTGACATGCATACGAGTATGTGTGAGTAACTTAGAGTAATAACATGCATATGTTACTAGTCTAAGTTACTACTCCATAGTGCAAAATAACATAGATGTGGTATCATGCAAAGTCTCATTTGTTACAATGTAGACTCATTTTGTATTAAAATTTGTGATGTTATGTTAACATTGCTAGTTAGTACCACAAACCTCTCTCTCATCATTTAATTGCATGCCATGTCATCTAAATGCTTAGTTGACAATACATGTAGGACTATGTTACTATTCAAGTTACTCCCACTATGACTAGCCTTATATACATAGTTAAATTTATAAATATTGAGTTTTTCTATGGCGCATGAACCTAAGGGGAGTAAGTTTGACTGAAAAAAGTTATTAGACGTACATTGCCTCTTATTTAATGCGACAGAGGGAGTAAATACGCTGCAGCGTTGTTGCACGCAAAATAGCTAGACTGTGACACTAGAGGCAGCTGCATGCATGATGCAGCCCGCCCCTCCCAGCGCCCTCGCATGTCACGCTCAGTCCAACGGTCAATGGAGTGTGCCACGTTGTACCTTATCTGTTCATGAAAAAACGATGAAGCCAATCAGATTCCAGAATCATCCATCCCATGGATCGCCAAGAGCTAGCCGCGAAATCCTTCTAAGAGACGCCAACCAATCAGGTTGCAGAACAAGCCCTTCCACGGATCGCCCAGAGCCACCCGCGGAATCCTTCTAGAAGACGTGATCGGACGGCCACAGTGTCACGCTAGGGTTAGATCTACGTTCCTCATTCGACCTTAGGGTTAGCTGGGTTTAGGATGCAGTCAACGGGGTTTCACAAGTTTGACCAGACATTCAAATGTGCATACCTAATTCAAAAAAAATCAAAAAAAATACAAAATCTTCGCATGGTGTCATCTTATGTGACATAGTTGTGAGAAATAATACCAAACTTGGTCTATTAATCATATTTCAAAAAACCCTTCACAAAATGACCTATCTTCTCCGAGGTTTTCTGGCTTTCGGGTCAAATGACCAATGATATGGCTAGAATAAAGGCATAGTTTGTGATAATGTGCCCATATTGGGCATACATGTGTATAATGGGATTACTAAAAATGTTGTAATATAAAGTTTTCCTTTTCTACGCACAGAAAATCCATTTTCTATTTTTGAGTGCCGAAAGAGGGGGGATTTGTGAAGCAACCACCAAATTGAAGTTTCAAAATGGTAACATCCTATTTTAAAAAAATACTAGACCACCTAGCATGTACAATTTCCCAACTTGAGTATCTCAAACCTTTTATTCCATCCCTGGTGAAAAAGACAAATCCTGTAGAATATTTGGAAGTGGGTAAGATATGAACTACAGGTACATGATTTTATGCTGATGATTTTTTGTAAAAATCATTTTTAGGTTCACAACATGCTATTTCATCAGAGATCCAATGCTAGTTTTGTGAGCCTTAGCCCCTAGCTAAGAATATTTATGAAAACCTTTCAAAAAGTTTGACCAAACATTCAAATGTGCATAACTAATTCAAAACAAATAAAAAAATACAAAACCTTCGCATGGTGTCATGTTATGTGACATAGTTGTGAGGAAAAATACCAAACTTGGTTTAAGAAATGGTCGAGAAAAACTCGCTTAGAAATGGGGTGGTTTACCCTAGCTTTGGAGCCCATTTCTACCACATTTTGGGTGAGGGTGGGTTGTACTTCACAAAAGGGATCATGGTGAGGATGAGTTGTACTGTACATATGAGAAAAACGTTGGAAGTTCATACAAACATAGAGAAGTACACATAGCTACATTTGTTGAAATTCAAATTTACCATCATATTTGAATTTTGTCCAAATTATCAATAAGTGACAAATTATTATAATAACAAATGTTTACAACAACAACTGCCAAATTATTACAATAACAAATGTTTACAACAACAAGTGCCAAATTCAAAGTCTATTTCTTTTGGCTCTTCTTACCCCTCGTTTTCTTCTCCTTCACAAGTTTCACACCACACAACAGGTTTATGCTCTTATTTTTCTTACCATTACCATCTGGCCTCCCCACAGCACGTCCAAGAGTCTCCTTCACCTCCTGCACCTCCTCAACAACACAATCTGGCACCAGAGCCTCATCAACATGGTCACTTTACACCAGAGCCTCATCAACATGGTCAGTTTGCACCAGAGCCTCAACAACAGGCTCATTTTGTACCAGAGCCTCAACAACATGCTCATTTTGCACCAGAGCCTCAACAACAGGCTCATTTTGCACTAGAGCCTCAACAACATGCTGATTTTGCCCCTCATTTTGCACTAGAGCTTCCAAATCAGAAACAGTGTGCCCTAAAGCCTCAACAGTTTGCACATCATCCTCCAAAACAAGTTCAGATTGCACCTCAGCAGCACCAAACATGATCTCGTTACTTCTCTTCTTTCTTTGGCCATTGATTCTTTCCCTTTTCACTGGACAACATTCGTCAACAACAAGAGGTGGGCTTTTTTCTCCACGCTTCCTCCTGAAAACAAGCAAGTTAGCTGGGGGAGAAAAATCATCAACAAGAAATGGGATAGATTTTGGATGAACATACTTTGGCTTTTCAGCAGTGTATCTGCACTTGGTAGAGCCAGCTCGGTGTCCAAGTTTTTCACAGAGTTTGCATCTATTCTTGTTACTTTTTTGGGCCCTTTTTGGCTTGGCATATTTCTTTTCATCTTTCTTTCCCTTCTTGCTGCTCCCACATTTCTCAAACCAAGCCTTGAATCTACTCTGCTTGGGCCAGCCAACCTTTATTTTCATCAAAGGAGGACACAAGGAGAACTGAATGTCCACTTCAGGCCACTGAGACTGATCTGTAAGTGCTGGATTTGGTGTTCCATATGCAGCCTTGAATTTTTCTATAGAATAATACTCATGCAAATATGGGTGCATATTTAGCCTGTGTTTGGAGGCCAAGAAAAGTATGGCATGCTCATAAGGCTTCCCAGTGTGTTGCCACTCAAGGCATGTGCATTCATGCAATTGAGTGTCAACAACATGCCTCCTGCCAGTCTTTGTATCTCTCACTTCAGCACCCCACAACGAGGATTTCTCAACATGCAAATGTGCAAGATTTACGCTCTGTTGACCACAACTGCACAACATCAGGAAGCTTATCTCCTTGAAGAACATCACCAAGCCTTCTTCTCAATTCCCACAACCTCATGATCATGATCCTGATTTGGTCAACCATGTCATGGACAGGCAAGTATTTTAACTCCTCCACTTTGTTGTTGACACTTTCTACCAAATTATTGTTGATATGATCACATTTGATGATAGTGTTAAAACCAGACCTATACCATAAAAGAAAATGGTAGGTTTCCAACCATGTACAAAACATGACCCTATCCTCCTCAGAGCATGCCGCCTTAATCTTATCAAGGTGATATGAATGTGTTTGTCTGGTGTAAGATCTTGCTTTCACGTACATCGTCAAAATCATCTCCTCTGAATTTTTTGATCAAATTCATCCACATATGGCCGAAGCACTCCCTCTGCTCAGCATAAGGGAAAACAATCATCACTGCATTTTCTAAACCTTTACATGCATCTGTGTGCACTGCCAATGGAGAGACTGGCCATATGCATCTTTTCAACTGCATCATGAACCATGTCCATGATGCCTCTATCTCAGACTGAAACATGCCAATAGCTACAGGGAACATCCAATTGTGTCCATCTAAAGCATTGCATGCTGCTAGTTGGCCATTCCACTTTCCAGTCAAGAAAGATGAGTCTATTCTCAAATATGGACGGCACCCTGCTTTGAAGCCATCGATGCAAGGCTTTAAAGCCATAAAGAATTTAGATAAGAAGACTTTCCCATCAACTGTTACCTCAGTATCTATCTCCACAACACTACCAGGTGACCTCTTCTCTACTTCTGCTTTGAAGTTATAAAGCATTCGAAAGGTATTTGCCAAATCACCATATAGCTCTTTCATTGCCCTTTGCTTTGCCTTCCACACTGTAGTATAATTCAGCTTAATGGGGTACTACTTTTCCAAGTCCATTTTCAGTCTCTTTGCAGTGATGTTTGGTGTTGTGGCTAAAATGGGCTTGATCTTTTCTGCAACCCATAATTGTGATGTCATCTTTGTAACTGTTTGAGAACTTGTAATGCAAGTATGAGGTTTTGGAATTTGATTCACTCTTATTGTCCTTCCATTAGGTTGGCGTTTAGCAGATATATATACCACTTGCAAGGCTTGGCACCACCATCATAACCTTGGTAGCAAACTCACGTTTGACTGCATATGTCCTGAAACACATCCTGAATTAATCCATGCTTGGAAACAATCTCCCAACTTCAATAACTGGGTCCGCTTTGTCATAAACTGTTACTATCTCATCATCATGTGCATCATCTACATGAACGGCAACATTTTCCAACAACTCTAGATCTATATCTGCCTCTTTATCTCTTAAATGGTTGTCACCATCATTTGCAGCTTCATCCCTCTTCTTATCCTTGTCTCTGTCATCTATAGGAATGCCAAAAAGCTTTGCCATTTCAATGTCATCTATTGGTGCAATGACCAAATCAGTCCGGTCATGTATCTCAACTGAATTCCAGTCAACAGTTACAATCCTTTGTGCATTAGCATCTGCAGCATCCTCTTGTGCATTAGCATCATTCTCCACTGTTAACACTTCCAACTCAGTAAGTATAGGCATTACTTGCCTTTGTGCAGCCCAATCATCCTCGACCATCTAAGCAGCCAGCTTCGAGGCCATATATCCAACCCTCGAATCAGGTTTCAGATCAATGAGCTCTGCTAAAAACAGAACAGTTTTGCTTGTCCAACCGTTTCGCTCATCGATTTTATCAACTATATGTTCCCCTATCTCAACCCTAACATAGTCACATTTGCAATCATCAAATCGTAACAAATAAATTTCTTGCTCTGGCCCCCAAACCACACTATCCCCAATTTTTTCCACCATTTTCCTCACCGCCTCCTCTCCCATGTTTATTAGCTCTTGGGGATCAATATGTTCTAATTCCACCTCCCATTTAACAACTTTGTCTCTCTCAATGAGCTGCGTGCTGCCATCAACTAAAACAGCCCTAGAGGGAAAGAAATTGATGCGAAATTCGAAGGTTTGGCGCGCAACATTGTCTCCCCTGTTTTTCGCGGGCACTTTGAGCTGGTGAAAGCGAACAAAGAGCTCAACCTTAGAGAAATTAAGTGCAGAGATACGTGATATACCGATTAGAAGTACCCTGTCCATGCTCCATCTCGTTCCCCCTCGCCCCGTTCAGCACACACGCGCCTCCACAATCTAGAATTGAGAAGAATGGGAGAGGAATTATCTTTCAAATGGCACTCACCACCTTCTCCGTCGAACGAAAGCGCCGCCGCCTAAATTAATTGTCGTGCCGCCGCCGCCCAGAACGATGGGTGAGGTCCGCCGCCGCTGTCGGGGAAGCAACAGTCAGTGTGACGCGCGCTCTCGGTCGGAAGAGGTTGGTTTGACTGGCTTGACTGGCTATCCCAACCGACCGGTTTGGCTTAACCCTAATCTTGGAACAAAGTTAAATGTGTCCTTAACGACCGTTTTATGGACCGTGTGGCCCTGGGATATTAGCTGCCTCACAACCGTCGCATGCGAGCTATTCTTTTCAACGATGTCGTGTTCCTTCCAATTCCGCGTAAAGACATCACATAGGAGCTATAAGCCCTTGGGGATTTTGGGGTCTCGCATGACGGGTGAGGTGGACTCTGGTCTTTTTTTTGACAGAAGGTGGAGTGTGGTCTGTGACTGGCGTCTGGGATCGCCCGCAGGTTCGCCCACATGGGCCGGCCTAGTGAAGCACGCTTTTATTTCTTACTATGTTTTTTCTTTTCCTTTCTTGTTTCTTTTTACTTTTCGCCTTCACTTTCCCTTTTCTTTTTATTTTTATTATTTACTTTTATATCATTTTGTTCCTTTATTATCATTTCTTTCTTGGGTAATATATGAGTCATTTCTCTTCTTGATGCTGTAAAAAAAATTGAACATGTGACCAATTTTCCAAACCCCATAAACATTGTTGGAAAAATCTCCTGGGCGCGGGTTGGGCTGCTCCTGGCCGCCGTCGGCGAGCTTGGTGTGGCGTGGTGAGGGATCCTCCAGGCCGCCGCCTCCGATGAGCCCTAGGACGGGGACACCGTCGACGATGATGATGCAACATGGAGGCTGTCGTGGAGCTCAGAGCGGAGAAGGCCACCGCACGCCATCAAGCATGCATCAGGATCGCTCGTACATGGAGACATGCAGACACAGCGAAGGTGTTCATCGATGTAGGAAGCCAGTAGGTACGAGCGCGAGGAGCCTGGAGCCGAAGAGCAAACGGAGGCGTGCGCGCGACGATGAGGCCGGCAGCTGGCGTGATTGATTGGGTTTTTCTTCTCTCCCTCCATATTGATTTGTTGATTTTTCTAATGCAAGTAGCAGAGGTGGTGTACCGATGTTGTTCAAGTTTCTTGAGTTTATACCTGTTGAAATTGATAGCTTGTGTGATGTGATGCACCTGCTCTTTCACGTGCAGAGTTCAGTTTTGGATCTTCAATTTTTTTTGTTAATTTGGCAGTTGTTTATTGATAACCTGGCAGATATCAAGTTATAATCTAGTAATTGTAAGCAAGGTAACTAACATGGAGGGGTCCATATCTTGATTTTGGTATTTTGCTAACTAATAATCAGGCAATGGCTAAGTGTTCACATGGCAGTTAATAGATGATAATCTGGTAGTTGTTACCAGGATAATTAACCTAGAGTAATCTATATCTTGATTTTGTTTTTTTCTAAGTGATAATTTGGCAATGGCTAAGTGTTAATCTGGCAGTTACTAGGTGATAATTTGGTAGTTGTTACCATGATAATTAACCTGGAGTAATCTATATCTCAATTTTGTTTTTTTCTAAATAATAATTTGGCAATCGCTAAGTGTTAATCTGGCAGTTACTAGGTGATAATATGGTAGCTGTTACCAGGATAATTAACCTGAAAGAGTTCATGTCTAGTTGACATTTGCTAAGTGATAACCTGCTAATTGCTAAATGATAATCTAATAAGTGTTAAGTGATAATCTGGTATTTGCTAAGTGATAACCCGGTAATTGTTAGCAAGATAATTAATTTGGATGAGTGTATGTCCAGATCATAGAGAGAAGCTGGGTTAGATCACAGAGAGCTAGTAAAAAATTTGTGAGCTCGCTTTGGGCTAGTGGGCATGGGGCCAGCTGTTGCATGCTCGCTCGCTAGGAGCAGAAGCTAGCTGATGCATGCTTGTCTCCGTAAGGGGCGGGGGCAGGATTTACACCCTCAACTGTCGCCGCATGAATAGATAAATATGCGGAGCCGCAACATTGTTTTTAACATGTGAACATCCTTTGAACCCTTGAATATCGTTTGGACCCTTGACATATTTTTAAATCCCATGAACACTTTTCTAGGACATTTGAACATTTTAAAAACCTAAACATCTCATTTAAGGTATGCAATTTTTCAAATGCAAGTTCATTTTTTAAAATACATTAACATTTTTCTGAAAATATGCCATCCTTTTTAATCTGCGATCTCTGGTCCAGGTCATAATCTTGAAAGCGGAGGGGGTTGTCTAGTTGGGTTTAAATTTGTCTTTTGAATTTTGGATTATAAGTCGTAAATTCACCTACATATGTGCTTTTAGCTTTGGCTTGACTTTTACCTGAACATGGTTTTATAATGGTATGAGCCAAAAGATAAAATCAAAAGCACCTATTACATGCTTCTGTGCCTTATAATACAAAAGTGAAAAGCAACAGATAAGCCTAATCAAATATCCCCTTTAGCTAGGTGATAAGTTCATCGGAGCAGAGCGCCTGGAAGAACTTTAGCTAAGTAGTTGTACATAGGGTGTGTTGTTGGAGATATGCCCTAGAGGCAATAATAAATGTAGTTATTATTATATCTTTGTGTTTATGATAAATTTTTATATTCATGCTATAATAGTATTAACAAGGAAACATTAATACTTGTGTGATTTGTAAACTTAATTTGAAGTCCCTAGTATAGCCTCTATACTTCACTAGCTTGTTGGTTGATTAAATGATTGTGGTTTCTCTATCATGAACATTGAGATGTTATCAACAACAAGATCATATCGTTAGGATAATGATATGGTGGACATACTCCTATTGATAAGCTAGCGTAGCATAAAGATCAAGTCATTTCAATAGTTCAATTGCTATATGCTTTCTAATACATAGTAACCTAATTCCTTCGACCATGAGATCATGCATATCACCTTTACCAGATGGATGCTTTGATGACATCAAACACCACACCGTAACTGGGTGGCTATAAAGGTGGCATTAAGTGTTCGGAAAGTATTGGTTGAAACACATGGATCAAGAGTGGGATTTGTCCATCCATATGACGGATAGATATACTCTGGGCCCTCTCGGTGGAATGTCATCCAATTAGCTTGCAAGCATGTGACTGGGTCACAAGGGATCACATAGCACGGAGCGAGAAAGAGTACTTATCGTAACGAGGTTGAACTAGGTATGCAGAGATACCGCGATCATAACCTCGGATAAGTAAACTATCGTGAGACAAAGGAAATTGGTATCGTATGTAAGTGGTTCATTCGATCAAAGTAATCGTAGAAATATGTGGGAGCCATATGATTTTCCAGATTCCTCTATTGGTTATTGTTCGAGAAGTGTCTCGATCATGTCGCATAATTCACGAACCGTAGGAGACACACTTAAGGATTCGACGTTGTTTTAAGTAGTTATGGTGTTATGAGAAAGAGACCGAATGTTGTTGAGTCTCGGATGGGATCCAGGATATCACGAGGTGATCGGAATGGTCTGAGAATAAGATTCATATAAGGAAAGTCCCGTTTGAGTTCGGGAATGATTAGGTGTTTTCATCGAGAATGTTCTAGAAGGGTCCGGATTGTCCCAAGACTCCGGGGTGGGGAGGTACATGAATGTGTCATTGAATGATTGCATCATGTACTAAGTGTTCTTGCTATTCCAAAACTTGAAAGTCAAACCGGTTTGAAAGTCAAACGGCTAAAACAGAAACTTTGGGAAACAGAAACCATGGGAAACAAGCAAGAGGAGGTTGAAACCAACTTGGAGGAGTTCCTCTCCTCCAAGCGGCCAAGCCTAGGCCGAGTTGGGAGGGACTCCTCCCTCCTGGCGCGCCTAGCCCCTCCACCTATAAAAGGAGGCGGGGCCTCCTCCTGAGACACACAAGTTTCTACCTCTAATCTCGTTTAGAGCCGTTTGGTTTAGAGCTTCTAATTGCTTTAGCCTGCGGTTTAGAGCCTTCTGATTGGTGTGTCTAATCTCTAGACCACTAATATCCTCTCTCATAATCCACCATACTCGCTCGTCTTAAGGCGAAGCCTCATGATTCCCTCTACTTAGGTACCAGCCGTTGTCTTTGCCGGAATCGCGAGGAGAGTGCTACAACCTCCACTTCTTTGGAACAAGGAGAGGAAGGTCTTCGTCGAGTACCGAACGTGACCGATCATGAAGCACTGCTTCGAGCATTTGGAAGGATCGTCCACACGATCTTGAGATCGGAAAGAATACGACTACATCACCCACGAGAATCCGCTCTCGTTAAACACTTTGGAATCTTGAGGTAAGTTATTCCATCGACTCGTTGCTACAATCTAGTAGATAGATCTTGGCTTGTTTGTTTGTATGCGATAGAAAATTTTTGTTTTCCATGCTACGAACCCCTACAATGTATCGAGCCGTGTCTATATGTAGATCTGTTGCCTGAGTAGAACACAATGGTCATTGTGGGCGTTGATGCTTTATTGTCGATTGCTTTTTGTGTACTTTGCATCTTGCGGTATGTTGGGATGAAGCGGGCTAACCTTACATGACATCGTTCATGAGACTTGCTCCACGCTTAACATGCAACTTGTATTGCATAAGTGGCTTTATGGTGCTGTTTCTCCTAGCATAGTTAAGATCCAATTTACAACGGGTGATCAACAATGCTAGTATCAATGTTGTGGTTCTTGTTCGTATGTTAGAACGACACTTATTGAAAGCCCCAAACCACGTAAAATATGCAAAGAAAGTAGGCGTCTAACTTTGTTTTGCGGGGTGTCTGATGATGTGATATGGCCATGATTGTGATTATATTTGATGTATGCAATGTTCCTTATTGTAAGTTGGCAACCCGGGAGCCATATGGTTGTCTTTAATTTATGTTAAGACCAGCGTGTCTATTCAAAGTAGTTGTAATAGTTGAAGCCGTGGGCGACAACCATGGTGAAGCGTCATTGACCTTGATGCAATGCCGGTGATGATGGAGATCATGTTCGTGCTTGAAGATGGAGATCGGAAGCACAAAGAAGAAAGGCCATATCATATCACACATTATGAATTGCATGTGATGTTAATCCTTTATGCATCTTGTATTGCTTAGTAGACGACGGTAGCATTATAAGATGATCCCTCATGCACATGAATTTCAAATCATAAAGTGTTCACCCTTAGTTAGCACCGTTGCTAAAGCTTGTTGTTTCGAAGCACCACGTGATGATCGGGTGTGTTAGATTCTGCAAGTGTATACAACGTGAGCAAGCCAGATTTGCTCATGCAGAAACTAAGGTTTGATCTTGACGAGCCTAGCATGTACAGACATGGTCTCGGAACACGGATCACCGAAAGGTAAAGCATGAATCATATAGTAGATATGATGAACATGACGATTGTTCGCCATTGAAACTATATCAACTCTCGTGATGATCGGTGTTGATGTGGTGGATTTGGTTCGTGTGATCACTAAAACAATGTGAGGGATGTTGTTTTGAGTGGGAGTTCACCTAGTTTAATTTCATTAATTAATTTGAACTCAATTTGTCATAAACTTAGTCTAAACTATTGCAAATATGTTGTAGATCAATGGCAGCCCCTACAATCAATTTTAATGCGTTCCTAGAGAAAGAAAAGTTGAAAAACAATGGAAGCAACTTCGCGGATTGGTTCCGCAATTTGAGGATTGTCCTCACAGCTGGTAATTTGACCTATGTGCTGGATGCACATTGGTGACCCACTGCGGTGATGCTCCGATGAAGTAAAGAATGTTTACCTCGCCTAAGAATCAAGACTCCATAGTTCAGTGTGCTATCTTGTATGGTTTAGAATCGGAGCTTGTAAAAGGTTTGAAGAGTCGACCCATATGATATTGTCGAGGATCTCAAATTGATTTTTGAGACTTATGCGGCAATTGAAAGCTATGAGGCTTCAAGAGTTCTTTAACGCAAGATGGAAGAGGGCAGCTCCAAGTGAGCATGTGCTTAAGATGTCCAGGCACGCAAACAAACTTCAAAGCTTGGGTATAGTGATTCCTAATGCTTTGGGGATTTACCGCGTCCTCCAATCGCCACCAAGTTACAGGAACTTTGTGATGAACTACAACATGCGAACATGAACAAAGAGTTGCCGAACTGCTATGTTAAAGTCTGCGAAGTGGAGATCAAGAAAGAGCACCAAGTGTTGATGGTCAATAAGACCACCAAACTCAAGAAAGGCAAGTCTAAGCAAAGGGACACTTCAAGAAGGGTGGTAAGAAAGTTACCACGCCGCAAAGAAGACCAAGGCTGGCCCAAGCCTGAAAGTGCTTTTACCGCAAGGGAGAAGGTCATCGAAGCGGAATTGCCCAAAGTACTTATGGATTCAAGAACGGCAACATCAAGAAGAAAGGTATATCGATATACATTTTATTGATGTGTATCTCACTAGTACTTGTAGTAGTGCTCAGGTATTTGATACCGTTCGGTTGCTCATATTTGTAACTCAAACAGTCTTTGCAGAATAAACGGAAGCTAGCGAAGAACGAGGTGACGATGCGCTGGAAACGGATCAAAGGTTGATGTGGTCGCGGTCGGCACGCTACCCCTTCATCTACCATCGGGATTAGTTTTATACTTAAATAATTGTTATTTAGTGCCTGCGTTGAGCATGAACATTATATCGGGATCTTGTTTATTGCGTAGACTTACTTGTTTAAGTCGAGAATAATGGTTGTTCGATTTATATGAGTAATATGTTTTATGCACATGCACCTTTGATAGATGGTCTATTCTTTTTGAATCTCGATAGTGGAAATACACATATCAACAACATTGAGGCTAAACGTTTGAAATCAAGCGATAATTTGACCTATATGTGGCAATCGTCGTCTTGGTCACATTGAAGTGAAGCGTATGAAGAAACTCCATTCGATGGACTTCTTGAATCACTTGATTTTGAATCACTTGAAAGATGCAAGCATGTCCGATGGGAAAATGACTAAGACTCCATTTTCAGTATGATGGAGCGAGCTACGGACTTATTGGAAATCATACATACCGATGTGTGGTCCAATGAGTGTAGCATCGCTTGGTGGTTATCGTTATGTTCTTACCTTCACGATGACTTGAGTAGATATTGGGTATATCTATTTCATGAAACATAAGTCCGAAACTTTCGAGAAGTTTAAGGAGTTTCAAAGTGAGGTAGAGAATCAACGTAACAAGAAGATTAAATTTCTACGTTCGATCGTGGAGGTGAATATCTAAGTTACGAGTTTGGCGAGCACTTAAAGAAGTGCGAATACTTTCACAATTGACACCGCCGGAACACCACAGCGTAATGGTGTGTCCGAACGTAATCGAACTCTCTTAGATATGGTTCGCTCTATGATGTCACTTACAGATTTACCGCTATTATTTTGGGGTTATGCATTAGAAACAGCCGCATTCACTTTAAATAGGGCACCGTCTAAATCCGCTGAAACGACACCGTATGAATTATGGTTTGGGAAGAAACCTAAATTGTCGCTCCTTAAAGTTTGGGGATGCGCCTATGTAAAGAAGTTACAATGACAAGCTTGAACCCAAAGTGGAAAAATGCGTCTTCATAGGATACCCGAAGGAAACTATTGGGTATACCTTCTATCATAGATCCGAAGGCAAAATCTTCGTTGCCAAGAATGGATCCTTTCTAGAGAAGGAATTTCTCTCGAAAGAAGTGACTGGAAGGAAAGTAGAACTTGACGAGGTTGTCGAACCTTCTCTCGAAATTGCGAGTAGCGTAGCACCGGAAGAAGTTCCTGTGGTGTCTGCACCAATTAGAAAGGAATCTAATGATGATGATCATGAAACTTCGGTTGAAGTTGCTACAGAGCCTCGGAGGTCAACGAGAACTCGTACCACTCCAGATTGGTATGATCCCGTTATGAGTGTCATTTTGGTGGACAACACCGATGACCCCGAGACATATGAGGAAGCGATGATGAGCCCAGATTCCAATAAATGGCAAGAAGCCATGAAATCCGAGATTGGATCCATGTACGAAAACCAAGTATGGACTTTGGTGGACTTACCGGATGGCCGGAAGGCTGTCGAGAACAAATGGATTTTTAAGAAGAAAACAGATGCTGATGGTAATGTTACTGTCTATAAAGCTCGACTTCTCGCAAAAGGGTTTCGACAAATTCAAGGAGTAGACTACGATGAGACTTTCTCACCAGTAGCGAAGCTAAAGTCTGTGAGGATTATGTTAGCAATCGCTGCATATTACGATTATGAGATATGGCAGATGGATGTCAAAACAGCATTCCTCAATGGAGATATTGATGAAGAGTTGTATATGATGCAACCCAAAGGTTTTGTCGATCCTAAAGATGCTAACAAGGTATGCAAACTTCAAAGGTCCATCTATGGATTGAAGCAAGCATCCCGAAGTTGGAATCAACGTTTTGATAAGGTAATCAAAAGTTTTGGCTTTATACAAACTTATGGAGAAGCTTGTATTTACAAGAAAGTGAGTGGGAGCTCTGTAGCATTCTTAATACTATATGTGGATGACATATTGTTGATTGGGAATGATGTAGACCTTCTTAATAGTGTCAAGGAATATTTGAATAATAGTTTTTCAATGAAGGATCTTGGCGAAGCTTACATATTAGGCATAAAGATTTATAGAGATAGATCGAACGCCAAATATCATTGTCACAGAGTACATATTTGGACAAAGTTCTAAAGAGGTTTGGAATGGAAGAAAGAAAGAAAGGGTTCTTGCCCATGTTGCTATCGACCTTGAGTAAAACTCAAAGTCCGACATCGGCAGAAGATAGAGAAAGGATGAGTAAGACTCCTATGCCTCGCCATAGGATCTCTAATGTATGCCATGCTATGTACTAGACCCGACATTGCATATCTGTTAGTTTAACTAGCAGATATCAAAGTGATCCAGAGTGGATCATTGGACAATGATCAAAAACATCCTTAAGTACTTGAGAAGAACTAAGGATATGGTTCTTTCTTATGGAGGTGATGAACAGCTCGTTGTTAATGGTTACACCGATGCTAGTTGGAACACCGATCCGGATGATTCTAAATCACAACTGGATACGTATTTATTTTGAATGGTGCAGCGATTAGCTGGAGGAGCGTAAAGCAAAGCGTTGTGGCGAGATCTTCAACTGAATCGAATACATGGCTGCTTGGAGGCTTCACAAGAAGCGATATGGATGAAAGAGTTCATTACAGTGGGTGTGGTTCCTAGTGCTACTGGACCCAATGTCTATCTATTGTGATAACATGGGCGCCATAGCCAATGCGCAAGAACCAAGGTCACACAAGAAGTCAAGCATATCAAGCTGCGTTTTCACGCTATTCGAGAACATATCCGTGATGGGGATATAAAGATTTGCAAAGTACACACAGATATGAATGTGGCGGATCCGTTGACTAAACCTCTCCGAGGGCAAAACATGACCAACACCAAACTGCCATGGGTGTTCCGTATATTACCATGTAATCTAGATTAGATGACTCTAGTGCAAGTGGGAGACTGTTGGAGATATGCCCTAGAGGCAATAATAAATGTAGTTATTATTATATCTTTGTGTTTATGATAAATGTTTACATTCATGCTATAATAGTATTAACAAGGAAACATTAATACTTGTGTGATTTGTAAACTTAATTTGAAGTCCCTAGTATAGCCTCTATACTTCACTAGCTTGTTGGTTGATTAAATGATTGTGGTTTCCCTATCATGAACATTGAGATGTTATCAACAACAAGATCATATCGTTAGGATAATGATATGGTGGACATACTCCTATTGATAAGCGTAGCATAAAGATCAAGTCATTTCAATAGTTCAATTGCTATATGCTTTCTGATACATAGTAACCTAATTCCTTCGACCATGAGATCATGCATATCACCTTACGGATGGATGCTTTGATGACATCAAACACCACACCGTAACTGGGTGGATATAAAGGTGGCATTGAGTGTTCGGAAAGTATTGGTTGAAACACATGGATCAAGAGTGGGATTTGTCCATCCATATGACGGATAGATATACTCTGGGCCCTCTCGGTGGAATGTCATCCAATTAGCTTGCAAGCATGTGACTGGGTCACAAGGGACCACATATCACGGGAACGAGAAAAGAGTACTTATCGGTAACGAGTTTGAACTAGGTATGCAGAGATACCGACGATCATAACCTCGGATAAGTAAACTATCGTGAGACAAAGGGAAATTGGTATCGTATGTAAGTGGTTCATTCGATCGCAAAGTAATCGTAGAAATATGTGGGAGCCATATGATTTTCCAGATTCCTCTATTGGTTATTGTTCGGAGAAGTGTCTCGATCATGTCCGCATAATTCACGAACCGTAGGGAGACACACTTAAGGATTCGACGTTGTTTTAAGTAGTTATGGTGTTATGAGAAAGAGACCGAATGTTGTTCGGAGTCTCGGATGGGATCCAGGATATCACGAGGTGATCCGGAATGGTCCTGAGAATAAGATTCATATAAGGAAAGTCCCGTTTCGGAGTTCGGGAATGATTCTGGTGTTTTCATCGGGAATGTTCTAGAAGGGTCCGGATTGTCCGGCACTCCGGGGGGGAGGGTACATGAATGTGTCATTGAATGATTGCATCATGTACTAAGTGTTCTTGCTGTTCCAAAACTTGAAAGTCAAACTGCCAGTTTGAAAGTCAAACGGCTAAAGCGAGCTGGGAAGCAGAAACTGTGGGAAACAAGCAAGAGGAGGTTGAAACCAACTTGGAGCCAAGGCCAGCTAGGTCGAGTTGGGAGGGACTCCCTCCCTCCTGGCGCCTAGCCCTCCACCTATAAAAGGAGGCGGGGCTCCTCCTTGAGACACACAAGTTTCTACCTCTAATCTCCGGTTTAGAGCCGTTTGGTTTAGAGCTTCTAATTGCTTTAGCCTGCGGTTTAGAGCCTTCTAATTGGTGTATCTAATCTCTAGACCACTAATAGCCCTCTCTCATAATCCACCATACTCGCTCCGGCTTAAAGAAGCCTCGGGATTTCCCTCTACTTCGGTACCACGCCGTTGTGCTGCCGGAATCGCGAGGAGAGTGCTACAACCTTCGCTGCCTGCTGGAACAATGGAGAGGAAGGTCTTCGTCGAGTACCGAATGTGTGACCGACTGCGGAAGCACTGCCGGAACGCAGCGCCGGAAGGATCGTCCACATGATCTTGAGATCGGAAAGAGTACGACTACATCACCCACGAGAATCCGCTCTCGTTAAACACTTTGGAATCTTCGAGGGTAAGTTATTCCATCGACTCGTTGCTACAATCTAGTAGATAGATCTTGGCTTGTTTGTTTGTATGCGATAGAAATTTTTTGTTTTCCATGCTACGAACCCCTACATGTGTGTCTTGATATCACAAAATTAGAGCATCCAAAACTACAAAATAACCACTATTTTTAAATTTTTTATTTTGTATTTTTTGGCCCAAAAATGTCTAGAACACATCTCAAAAACCGGAAAACGGTTGACGGGAAAGAAGTTTTAGCCCAGCCTCTCCCGTCACCGCCGAAGCCACCAACGTCACTGCCTTCCGAGCTCGACCCCGGCCAAATGAAATCCAATTTCCTTTAGATAAAATCGATCTCAATCGATTTTAGCTGTTTTTGGCTGATTTCGATGTGCATAAGCAGAAATCGTAGTGAATTCCATGGTTGGAAAAGGATGTAAATTTTCATGTAGATGCTTTTTCATATATTAAACTTTCTAATCTGATGTCGTATGCAAAAGTTATAGGGTTTTATCCGGACATAATTTTTTTGCGAAATATGTCAAAATTTATGTTTGTTAATATTCCTAACAACTAGATCACCTAACATAACTATATCGCAAAAGGATTTTAAATTTTGATTTTTTATTATTTTGTTTTATTTTTAAAAAAACTAAAAAGGCAATCCACGAAGGGGAAAAGGTGTGGCTAAGTGCTAAGTACCTTGGGATGCATCCCTCCCAGGTGCGCCACTAGTAACTTGACACATTTCCATGGAACGATGCCCGGTCTTATTTGTGGTGCACCATGTGGGGATGCCCCACAGGTAGGTAGAATACATGTGGCGTACCCCTGTGGGGATCCGCCGTTTCTCGCCAATCCCATGTACCTGTGAAGGTGGACCATGATGTCATCATGCGCGATCATCGATGCTGGCACCACCATCTGCGTGTTGACCAGAGCAGAGGCCCTTGGAAGTTGGAACATATGCCTTGGACACAACATGGAGGCATTCGGTCAATTGGCTGCCATTTGCCGGCTGGGCGGAGCTCATCCCCAAGCTCGGGCTCTAGTTTGGGCTCTCGGACGAGCGATGGAAGGAGTCGGTTCAGTTTACACACATGTAATTCTTCTCCCATAGACTCCATCAATGAAGAGTTCCCCTCAACGTGCATATACTATGAAAAACGATCTGGCAATACGGTTATATCAATTGTATGTACGCGTACAAATATAAATGGGCCATAGGTGTTTTAATGGAGCTTCAATTTTTCCGGAATGACCATCCTTCCTTCCATACCGAAGAGGTATCGGACAATCTGAACTGTGTGTTTTTAGTTTATGTCTTTTTTATAAGGGAGTCTTTTGAAACAGAAGCCTTGTTAAGTGTCACGAAGAAGATGTTGTTGAGTTTATGGAACCAAAACAATAAGAGGAGTGCTTCGGTCCCCCACCCCTAAACTTAAGCTACATGGGCCGTTTTATTTTTTTGACCGGTCGAAACTCATATCGAGATCACGTCTATCTTCGTATATGTGTACTCGGTCGAACTGGGTATAATCCACGTTCCGACCGGCTGATCCCACCTTCTATTATCGCGATCTATGGCTTTGTATGTCATATTTTCATTTTTTTTGTTGTTGTTATATAACTTCTGATTTTCTCCTTCCGCAGGCACATGAGCATACGTATATGGTGAGTATACGTCTAAGAGGACCATACGGAGTTCGGGTGGGTTCGTACGATCCTCTAAACAATCGGAATCGAGTTTTTGTTTGTCAAAATTTGAAAGAGGGAGGAGGAGGGGGTGGGGGACCGAAGCAAAAGTGAAACAATAATAAGATTACGAACCTACTTAAATACTGCTTCCATATTGGAAGCTGCTCGCCGATGGGGGATATCCCCAAAAAAAAAAGATCGCCAGCTGAGTTTATCTTCCTATCAGACTACACTATCTCAGTGTCAAACCATGGTGAGATATATATGCAACTCAAATTTGATTTTGTGATGAGATTTCAATAGGACCCCTCTTATTTCTGCTGGATTCACTCGTAAAGGCAGTAAGGGCAACTGAGTCCGAACTTTCTCCATGGATTATTACGCTCTGTCCTCTTAGTCTTGTGGAGCATGGTACTCTGCAGAAGTCGAAGCAGAGTGTTGAGACACTGCTTATCCGAGATCATATTCAAGACAGGGTAGATTTGGTTCGTGAATAGCTACTACTGGTTATGATTGTCCTCTTGAATAGTTGGAGAGAGGAATGTTTCACGGTATTATATATATATTAGACTTATCCGAGCTCTATATATTCAACACATTTTACATCCCCATTTCGAAAAAAAAAATCAACACATTTTACATCCTTTGAAATGTTGAGCTTAAGTACGTACTAGTACTTTAGTTGGTTATATAAGAAGAATCTTGCAGCCACACGGGCGGTAGTGTACAGTGTTCCTATAGAATTGGGAGTCATAGGAAAACACAATATTTCAAAATGATCTAGCACCGCTTGCTACAACCATGTGTCATCTGTTATTGGACACCTTCACCGTTCGGGCTGCCGACGATGACATTCTTGCTGGTAGCACGTACGTACGGGCTTCCTTAAGATTTAAGGAGTAGACAACCTCAGTCCGCCACAGTAGCTGTGTGACTGAGAAGCACGCCATGCCCTAGCAGCCAAGCTCATGATCATCTCTACACCAAAAATATTGACATTGATGAGATGATTAAGTTGCCAAAATCGATTCCAAGTTTTATTAACCATAACTCTCTGATTAAACATTTATTCTAGAGTATTTTGAGTCTGTTTTTGACAAATTCATCGAAAGAAGTCCATATAACCCCCCTAACTATCGGGTTTGGGATGCTAACCCCCCGTAACTATCAACTGGGTCATTTACCCCCCCCCTAACTATTCAAAACCGGACAGATTTCCCCCTTGGAACACGGAAAGCTGTTTTGATAGCGGTTTAGGAAATGGTGTACAGTGTTTTAGGACACTTTGCCGGCGGTTTGGCCACATAGGATACTCTAAATAGCCTCCATGACTTCCTCGTCCCCCTCTACCCCGTCGCCTCCCGTCGTCCTTTCCCCCATCCCCATTTGCGCCTCCTCCTCCATCCCAACAAAATCCGCCCGTCTGCGCCTCCTGTGAAACGGACGGCAGCATAGCATCTTCTTGAAACCGTGCAGGTCCGATAACCACCTTGACACATGAGGAGGTGCTACCAGAAAGCGCGGAGGTTCATTCGATTGAGCGCACCGCTCCCGCCAAGAGCCTAGAATTCGATCCTATTGGTGACGCACCAAAGTACAGCTCCGCCACACCACAAAATATTGCACGCATCTTCGTCTCCTTGCCAAGCAATGAGGCCAGTGAATCTAAACCCGAGGGCAGAGTTTGATGTGTAGGAAAGGGAGATGAATCGCTATAGGATTTCGGGTACTCATTGCCGCACTGTCTACAGGGCTCACCCGTGCACATGGCTCTCCACCCGTCCTGATGGTTGCCCGTCAAAAACCTGGACTGCAGCGTCGTGAGCGGTCGCAGATAGTCGACGAACGGCTCGGTCAGCGAAGCCCGCACCGTCGTGCAGCTGAGCGTAGTCGAGTTCGTGTAGTTCGTCGGCTGACCTCCGCGTGTGAAGCAGTTGATTCGGCGCAGCCAGAGCCAGCGTGGCTGAAGAACATCAAGCTCGTCGCGACAGGCACCGGCCTCCTCCACGATAAGGACAGGGACAGATCATCGGCGCTTCCTGTTGGAGATATGCCCTAGAGGCAATAATAAATGTAGTTATTATTATATCTTTGTGTTTATGATAAATGTTTACATTCATGCTATAATAGTTTTAACAAGGAAACCATTAATACTTGTGTGATTTGTAAACTTAATTTGAAGTCCCTAGTATAGACTCTATACTTCACTAGCTTGTTGGTTGATTAAATGATTGTGGTTTCTCTATCATGAACATTGAGATGTTATCAACAACAAGATCATATCGTTAGGATAATGATATGGTGGACATACTCCTATTGATAAGCTAGCGTAGCATAAAGATCAAGTCATTTCAATAGTTCAATTGCTATATGCTTTCTAATACATAGTAACCTAATTCCTTCGACCATGAGATCATGCATATCACCTTTACCAGATGGATGCTTTGATGACATCAAACACCACACCGTAACTGGGTGGCTATAAAGGTGGCATTAAGTGTTCGGAAAGTATTGGTTGAAACACATGGATCAAGAGTGGGATTTGTCCATCCATATGACGGATAGATATACTCTGGGCCCTCTCGGTGGAATGTCATCCAATTAGCTTGCAAGCATGTGACTGGGTCACAAGGGATCACATAGCACGGGAACGAGAAAAGAGTACTTATCGGTAACGAGGTTGAACTAGGTATGCAGAGATACCGACGATCATAACCTCGGATAAGTAAACTATCGTGAGACAAAGGGAAATTGGTATCGTATGTAAGTGGTTCATTCGATCGCAAAGTAATCGTAGAAATATGTGGGAGCCATATGATTTTCCAGATTCCTCTATTGGTTATTGTTCGGAGAAGTGTCTCGATCATGTCCGCATAATTCACGAACCGTAGGGAGACACACTTAAGGATTCGACGTTCCCTGGCGCGCCTAGCCCCTCCACCTATAAAAGGAGGGGCAGGGCCTCCTCCTTGAGACACACAAGTTTCTACCTCTAATCTCCGGTTTAGAGCCGTTTGGTTTAGAGCTTCTAATTGCTTTAGCCTGCGGTTTAGAGCCTTCTGATTGGTGTGTCTAATCTCTAGACCACTAATATCCCTCTCTCATAATCCACCATACTCGCTCCGTCTTAAGGCGAAGCCCTGCGGGATTTCCCCTCTACTTCCGGTACCACGCCGTTGTGCTGCCGGAATCGCGAGGAGAGTGCTACAACCTCCGTCACCTGGAACAAGGGAGAGGAAGGTCTTCGTCGAGTACCGAACGTGTGACCGACTGCGGGAGCGCTGCCGGAACGTGGCGCCGGAAGGATCGTCTACACGATCTTGAGATCGGAAAGAGTACGACTACATCACCCACGAGAACCCGCTCTCGTTAAACGCTTTGGAATCTTCGAGGGTAAGTTATACCATCGACTCGTTGCTACAATCTAGTAGATAGATCTTGGCTTGTTTGTTTGTATGCGATAGAAATTTTTTGTTTTCCATGCTACGAACCCCTACACTTCCATCCGTGGTGTCCATGTCAAGCAAGGACTTGACGGGTTTGTAAATGCGGCCGTAGGTGCGTGCACGATCGATTGATATGTAGCATCAAGTTCATCAAGGACAGCAGGTTCCTTGCTACCGGCGGCAAGGACCACATGCGCATCTGGCAGATCGTTAAAGCTGACGCCTCATCCTCATCGCCCGTGACCAGGTGCGGACCATGTGCATCTCCACAGTGGCCAAACCGCTGGTGACGTGGCCTAAAACACTGTCCACCGTGTCCTAAACCGCTATCAAAACAACTTTCACTGTCCGAGGGGGGTAATCCATCTGGTTTTGGATAGTTAGGGGGGTTAAGTGACCTAGTTGATAGTTAAGGGGGGTTAGCGTCCCAAACCCGATAGTTAGGGGGTTCATGTGGACTTCTTTCCAAATTCATCAGGCACATTCTATCTTTTCAAGAAAAAAAACTCTAATTTTATTTCGCCCTTCACCCGTGCCACACAACATAAATGTAGAAAGTTCACTATTTTAAGGGGCATGAATGAAGAGATTTTGAATTATCTATGAGTGTGGTGGTGTAGACACAAATTTGAGATAACTTCATCATGTTAAGACGAGGTGAGAACAACCACCACGAAAGCATAAAATCTCTTAAGTAAGCAACCGAACACCATACCTTAAGAAACCCGGTTTCTCACTCCGCAGGAAATTGAGCTAAAAAGCCAATCAAATGCGGAGATTGCCCGGTTACTGCGCGAGGAGGAACTCAAATGGTATCAACGTTCTAAATCACAATTTATTTTGCATGGGGATTCGAATACTAGATATTTTCACAGTGTTGCCAATGGCAGACACAAGAAGAAACGTATTCATTCCTTAAAGCATAATGACGAGCTGATGAAGGACATGAGCAATTAAAGTCTCACATTACGAATTATTATAAGGGTTTGTTTGGGGATCCAGAGGAAGGCACTTTCTCAATGATGAGACCCAAATTAATGATATACCCCAAGTTTCTGTGGAGGAAAACAAATATATGACTTCTCCCTATTCTGAGGAGGAAGTCAAATTAGTTGTTTTCCAGATGGAGCATAATAAGGCACCTGGTCCGGATGGTTTCCCCGCTGAGTTTTACCAAACTTTTTGGGATGTAATCAAGCCAGATCTATTGAATATGTTTAGTGCTTTAAATGAGGGTCAACTTGATCTGTTTCGGTTGAACTTTGGTGAAATCATATTACTGCCTAAGGTTAATGAAGCAGAACGGATCCAACAATATAGACCGATCTGCCTTCTTAATGTTAGCTTCAAGATTTTTACCAAGGTTGCCACTATCAGGTTGAACTCTGTGGCTGATCATGTTGTTAGGCCTTCACAAACCGCTTTCATACAAGGGAGACACATTCTCGATGGTGTGGCTACCTTACATGAAACGGTTCATGAACTCCACAGAAAGAAACTGAATGGGGTAATTCTTAAAATTGACTTTGAGAAAGCTTATGACAAAGTTAATTGGTCCTTTTTACAACAAGTTCTCAGAATGAAAGGTTTTTCTGCGGATTGGTGCTCCTTGATCGAAAGCTTTGTAGTCGGTGGTAGTGTTGCCATCAAAGTCAATGACGATGGTGGCAGCTACTTTTATACTGAGAAGGGATTAAGACAAGGGGACTCATTATCACCCATGCTTTTTAATATAGTAGCTGATATGTTATCTATCTTGATTGAGCGTGCTAAGTCTGATGGCCAGATTGAAGGGGTGATCCCTCATCTTGTAGATGGGGGGTTATCTATACTTCAATATGCAGACGATACAATCCTTTTCATGGAACGTGATCTTGAAAAAGCCAAGAATCTGAAACTCATACTTTTGGCTTTTGAGCATCTTTCGGGATTAAAAATTAATTTCCATAAAAGTGAATTGTTTTGTTTCGGTGAGGCTCAAGAGGAGGTTGGCCTTTATAACGAACTCTTCGGCTGTTGTCATGGCACTTTTCCGATCAGATATTTGGGTATTCCGGTACACTACCGAAGGCTTACAAATTCTGAGTGGAAGATTGTCGAGGAAAGATTACAGTTACGTTTGAGTAGTTGGAAAGGCAAACTTCTCTCTATAGGGGGAAGACTGGTACTCATCAACTCAGTTCTTAGTAATATGGTTTTGTATATGCTTTCTTTTTTTCAACTTCCAAAAGGTGTCTTAAAAAGGTTGGACTATTTCCGATCAAGATTCTTTTGGCAGGGAGATAATGAGAAAAAGAAGTATAGACTGGCTAAATGGAGTGTTTTGTGTAGACCCGAAGAACAGGGTGGGCTCGGTGTTCATGATCTACAGGTTAAGAATACAGTCCTCCTTAGTAAATGGCTCTTCAAATTATTAAATGAGGAAGGGATTTGGCAAACTATTATTAAAAGGAAGTATATTGGCTCAAAGGCATTGTCCCAAATGGTTTGGAAACCTGGTGACTCTCACTTTTGGGCTGGTCTAATGGTGTCAAAACACATTTTTTACGCTTCGGGACTTTCTCTATTAATAATGGGACGCAGATAAGGTTCTGGGAGGATAAATGGCTAGATAATGTTACCCTTCGAGAACAATATCCTTCGTTATATTCTATTGTTCGTTATAAGGAGGAAACGGTTGCCACGGTGCTCGAATCGTTTCCGCCTAATATAACGTTCAGAAGGGATCTAATTGGTTCTAGATTCGACTCTTGGATCATGTTGCTACATCGTCTGGCACATGTACAACTTTCGGATGAGCCAGATAAATTCCGTTGGAATCTAACTAAGAACGGGTCCTTTTCTGTTAGTTCTTTGTATAATGCTTTAATCCAGCCGTCTATTCCGGCGGTGGATAATAGGATGATTTGGAAGATGAAGATACCTCTTAAAAACAAATTTTTTGTTTGGTATCTTCGTCGCGGGATTATTCTTACAAAGGACAACCTTATTAAGCGAAATTGGCATGGAAATCCTGGATGTGTGTTCTGTCATCATGATGATACAATCAAACACCTATTTTTCCAATGTAGTTTTGCTCGGTCTATATGATCAATCACCCAAGCAGCTTCAGGCTTGTATCCACCACGTTCTATTGCCAACATTTTTGGGAATTGGTTACATGGTATTGATAACAAGTACAAAAATCTTCTTAGGGTCGGAGCGATAGCCATTATTTGGTCGCTATGGCTATGTAGAAATAATAAGGTTTTTAATGATATAAACTGTTCTCTGCTGCAGGTTCTCTACAGGTGTACTCATACCCTTCGGGTCTGGTCGACTTTGCATCGTGCGGAATATCGCGATCTTTTCATGGAGGTGTGCATGCGGCTGGAGGATACGGCGCGGGACTTTTTTACCAGACATGGATGGCAGCATAATCTTCGGATTGACTTGCCCTATGCACCCTAGGCGTTTTACAATTTCTCAGTTTGATATGTAATTCGTCTGTATTTTCCTTTTTATGTTTTGGACCAGAGGCCGGATGTAAGTTACTGTCTAAGTAATAAAAGCGCCCTTTATCGAAAAAAATACCTTACTCTCGTGCTGTGTGACATTCTTGCTGGTAGCACGTACGTACGGGCTTCCTTCAGATTTAAGGAGTAGACAACCTCAGTCCGCCACAGTAGCTGTGTGACTGAGAAGCACGCGCCATGCCCTAGCAGCCAAGCTCACCACCACCTAGATACTACAACTTTGTGTTGCATCATTGCATAGGACAAACAGTCACATGCAAAGTCCTCGCCTGCATTTGGAGCGCACGTACGTCGTACGTACGTACTGGTGGAGTTTGCTGGCTCTAACAGTTCTGCGCACATTTCGTGATATCTTCTGATCTACACAAATGTGTTTGGGCTCATGATGAGTTTTGCACGAAAAGGTGTACATCGACGATCCGATTTAATTCCATATTCTGATTCGAAATTTTGTTAAAGGTTACTCTCTAGTCGTGTTTTACAACTCTCATGTTATTTGAATTACTTTGATTAGTAGCTTCATCTCTCCTTTTTCATAAATCTCTCGTGTTTTAAGTTTTTCGTCCCAACAATCATAGCCAAAGTGGTTATGAGTTCTTTATTACATAATGCTATTGTATCCATTCATGATCATCTCTGCACCAAAAATACTGACATTGACAAGATGTTTAAGTTGCCACAATCGATTCCAAGTTTTATTAACCATAACTCTCTGATTAAACATTTATTCTAGAGTATTTTGAGTCTGTTTTTGACAAATTCATCAGGAACATTCTATCTTTTCAAGAAAAAAACTCTAATTTTATTTCGCCCTTCACCCGTGCCACACAACATAAATGTACAAAGTTCACCATTTTAAGGGACATGAATGAAGATATTTTGAATTATCTATGAGTGTGGTGGTGTAGACACAAATTTGAGATAACTTCATCATGTTAAGACGAGGTGAGAACAACCATCACGAAATCATAAAATCTCTTCAGCAAGCAACCAAACACCAGACGTTACTCTCGTGCAAGCAAGCAAGCGGGCAACCAAACAAAACAATTTTCATAACATTATCTTTAGCCGAGCACATCTAGTATTTTTCTTTGACAATCAATACCACTATATATTCATATTACCATATAGTACATGGTAAAGATATATAGACTGTCCCCGGCGATTACAAAATAAAGTCTAAAGGGAACTAGTAAAATACTGAGGTCTTCAAACTCTTTCTTCTTCCAAGACATCATCTTGAACTTTTCTGAAGGCAGTCAACAACTGACATATTCCAAACCACAACCTGTAAATACCAACGAGGGTTCTCCCGTAATTTTAATTTGAGACGCAGTGCCAAGGTCGTGTCCATGCGCACAACCATTAGAGTAATCAATAAACATCGGCAAAATTATCAACACCGGTATTCCAGTCAAAAGTAACCGAACAGCCTGGTTGACGTCGCTCGCGAACCGATAGTACGAACCACCATTGTCGAGGATGTAGCAGCTGGGACAAATATAGGAAGGATAATCCTCGCGGCAACCATGAAAAAACTTCAAAATCGACTTGGCAAAGTAAGATCTAAAAGACCTTATCTATAGAACTATAATCTTACAACACTGCCATTGATGCCGGGAAGATCTAGTCATCGAACGAAAGGCCGAAGATCACTTATTGTACACGATGTCATCTTCATTATCGTAGAGGTAAAAAAATATGACTACCAAAACTCTAATATAATCTCTCGAAAAACTAATTTTAATGAAAACTCCACCCATAGATCGGGTTCCCCACCCCTCCCGGCGCCAGCGAGGCCGTCCGGAGGAGGGGAGGCCGATCTATGGAGGACGCAGAGGAGAGGCGGCGGTGGCTAGGTCAGGAGATGGCGGTTGGCGAGACATTAATAATTTTGAACCTTATTTTAGTTGGCCCTAACTTGGCTAGTATTGAATTGAAGATAGAGTTGAGTTTGACTCAAGTCAACCCTAGGAATTGTATTCAAATTCAAAAGTGTATATTTTGGGAGTCATTTGCGAGAATATTTTCACAAAACCTAAAACACTTGTTCATAATCACACACATACTTATGATTAAGAAGGAAAACAAGACAATTCAAATACATACTTGGAATTCAAAATCGAGGTTTGAATTATTCAAACTTGAGTTCACAAGATAATACGTACAACAATATAAGGGAAATTTATCACAAGTGAAATCACATCAAACCTAAGTAAATTTGAGATATATTCCTAATCCAAATGAATACACGTTTAAAGTTACAAATCTTGTACAAAAGAAGAGGAAAATTACAAAGAAAAAGAAGAAAATCCTAAAAACTAAACATATCTACTTCTTATCCATCTTCTCATCTTCTTATCTTCATTCTCATCTTGATCTCGCAAACCATGAAACAAAAACACTCAAAAGAACCTTCTGTCAAAGTTAAAATGTAGGTTTAAGGCAAAACCAAGTTAATGTAGAATCCAAAACTAGGACTCAGGAACAAGTCCTCCTGTTGTCATAGAGATTTGAAGACGACATGAATCAAAGAATCCCAACGTTACGATATCCCTCTATTTGGATCCACCCAAAATAAACTGGAATTCCTTCAAGCACCTAGAAACATCATATATACTACCTGTTCACGGCTGTCTCCATTGGAGATTCTCTTATTCAAGATCTGATATTCAAGACATGGTAGAGTTGGTTGATGAATATCTAGTACTGGTTATGATTGTCCTCTTGAATAGCTGGACAGAGTAATGCTTCAACGGTCTCAAATATTTATGAGCTCTATATATTCAACACATCTACGTCATTTGAAATGTTGAGCTTAAGTACTTTATTTGGTAATATAAGAAAAATCTTGCAACCGCACGAGATAGTAAGTGTACAGAGTTCATGTAGAATTGGAAGTCATCGGGAAACACAATATTTCAGAATGATCTAGCGCCTCTTGCTACAACACTAGTAGGAAAAGGTTTATCCATATGGGTCATATATGTGGCGCATGTAAAAAGTATGCCCCACGGGACATCGATGCGTCACTGACTTGCATATACTCGTGGCGCATGGCCAAAAAGGTATGCCACGCATATGTGGGACCCAGCGCTGGTGGACTGGCATATGTATGGAAGGCATCTCTATGGCGCACAGAATGGGAGTCCACCACGGATACCTACCTGATCAGTGACGCACGTCTGTCATGTGCGCCATGCATGTTGGTGGGCCTAGACCTCCGAAAAAGGTGGCGGGTTATCCGTGGCGTACGGAATTTCAGTGCGCCACTGATAAGTCATGTTAGTGGCGCACAAAGAACCCATGCGCCATAGATAAGTCCCAAAAAATCTGCTCCCCCCCCCCCCCCACGGATCGCCTTTTATGTCCTGTAGAAAATAAAAGAAAATGAAAAACACTTGAAATTTTAAAATCCTTTGACATGCAGGGAGATAATGTGGTCTAGTTTGTAGAAAAATTAATAAATATGAATTTTGAATTTTTTTTTTAAAGTCATGACACGGTAAAACGGCCATAACTTTTGCATACTATGTTGAAAAAATGTTTAATATATCAAAATGACGAGAACAAAATTTCGTATCCGCTCGCAACCTCCTTAGGTTGTTTAGCATTTTTTAGAATCTCAGAATTTAAAAAGAGTAAAAAGTTATGGTAAAAATAAGATTTTTTCCTGCAAAAAAAATGAGGCAACTTATCTGTGGTGCAACATAATAGGGTGCGTGATGACTGGGTACCTGCACCAAAACAGGGTTATTGCAGTACTTATAGCAGCAAATATTTAAGAGTTTGTTCCGATGGGAGCTCGGCGAACACTGAAAGGAATATGCCCGAGAGGCAATAATAAAGTGGTTATTATCGTATTCCTTATTTATGATAAATGTTTATTTTACATGCTATAATTGTATTAATACGGAAACGTTAATACATGTGTGTTTAATAAACAAAAGGTAGTTCCTAGTTATGCCTCTCTTATAAACTAGCTTGTTGATTAACATGATGATCAAAATTTCCTGATCATGGACATTGGATGTTGTTAATAACGAGGTCACAATATTAGTGTAATGATGTGATGAACATTCATCCGAAGTATAGCATTACGATCAAAGTCATTGAGTTTATATTGCTATAACAACTTACGAAGTGATCCTAATCCTTAGACCATGAGATTATGTCAATCACTAACACCAGAAGAGTTTCTCGATGACATCAAACATCACACCGTAACTGGGTGATTATAAAGATGGCTTCAGAACTACTAAAGTGTTATGTTGAGACCCATGGATCGAGAGTGGAATTTGTTCATCCCGATGACGGATAGATATGCTCTGGGCCCTCTCGGTGATATCACATTGATTAGCTTGCAAGCAAGTGATTTGATCACTAGAATGTTATATCACGGGAACGAGAAAAGAGTGCTTGTCGGTAACGAGATCAAACTAGGTATGGAGATACCGATGATCGAATCTCGGACTTGTAATATATCGTGAAACAAAGGGATTAAGATACTAACGTAAAAAGGTTCACACGATCACAGAAGTCATCGTTGAATGTGTGGGAGTCAGTATGGATCTCCAGGTCCCGCTACTGATTATTGATCGGAGAAGGGTCTCGATCATGTCCGCATTATTCGCGAACCGTAGGGTGACACACTTAAGGGATACCGACACCATTCGGAGCAAATGATATGCCAGAGAAAGAAAAAAGAAAGCGCAGGAATTTATTTCACTAGACACCGAAACTGTTACGGTTGAAATTGCTGAAACTGGTTCTGCATGTGAAATTGAAATGTTGTAAGGGGTTTTATATGAATGTTTGTTAATTAAAGTAATTAACAAAATTCTGAATAAATAAATAAAAGAGTTTTATTTAAATGAGAGCTTGCATTAAATTTGGTGGAAATTTAATGCATGTGAGTGGATTTTTGAGTGGAGGCTTTTTAATGGGAGTGGAGGCTTTTCATTTTGAGTGGGAGCTCCACCCACATGAATGTGGAAGAGGTGGGGGCAGCCCCCATGGCTGGGCGCCATGCCCCTTGGGTGCCCCCTCTCTCCCCTATAAAAGGCCCCCCTCTCCTCCTCTCAAAGCACACCTCCTCGCGAAGGATCTATCTCCCCCCTTTAGAATTCCCCATGGTCTCGGATCAGCGAGATACATGTTCCCGGTGGCTTTTTCTGGAAGGATTTGTTGCTTTCGCTGCTTCGCTGGAGCGAGGCGCGGAGGTTGTCGGGGTACCCGTACGTGTGTGCTATCACGGATGCACCACTCCTTTGAGGTGTTGGACTTGATCGTGCTGGACCAGCTGGACCAGATGGACTTCATCATGATCTTGAGATCGACAAGCATTTGTCTACATCATCCACGAGTACAACCTCGTTAACGCTATTCGGTCTTCGAGGGTATGTATTCTATGGATGTATATCCACTCGTTGATTGTATCTAGTAGATAGATCTTGGTACTTAGATGTTCCCATCGTAGGAAATTTTTTGTTTTCTATGCTACGAACCCTACAAACACGACCCCGCAGCCACGTTGTCAATGCGGCTATGTTCGCACCCAAACTGTGGTTTGAAAATAGTCTACTCTATAAGTTGCTAGGATAAATGATTTTAAGATGATTGTAACAACTAGTACTAGGACTGGGAGAAAACTAGAACAAAAGTAAACTGGAAAGAGATGAATACAATAATATGAAATATTAATGCTATGATTCCTCAAATAATATTATGTATATCAGTGTGCATGATAAGTCCTTATGAAATATCTATTAACTATAATTGTGGCAGTCCCTCATATACCGTTGTCCCCGACCGTTGGTAAGTGGCAACTAGACCACTTAATTGTCCACACCCTCTTTGAACATGGCATAAGAGAATAGTGTATTTAAGGTAACAAGACCAATCAAGGTAAACCACAGCAAATGCATTAAGTTCTATGGACAACCGTACTCCTAAGCAAGTGTGCTAGTCACAAGATATTCCGTTTGTCACTTTGGGGTCAAGACATTCGCAACACTATATCTATCTAATCATGAGTGATCTTGGGGAACTCTAGGCGGTGCATTATAAGCTGCTATTGCCTCCGCAAATCACTTATAGCAAATATCCTATTAGTTCTACCCATGGGCTTTTCAGGACCCATGGAAGAGTAGAGACTAATGATAAGTTTTGTAACACTCGGTGAATCCCTAGTAAATTCCTCAACGGATTGGACGTCTCCAATCACTAGAATAATATCATGAATAGAATAATGTAAAGAGAAAGCACAAACATATTAATTAACAAGAACACACCGCACTCCAATTACTAAAATCATTATAACATTAATTAAAGGGGGTTCAAGTCATGTTACAACCCATCACGGAGACCATGATGGCGAAGGATGAAGGAGTAGCGGCGATGGATATGGTGATGACGGCGCGGTGATGGTGGCGTTGGCGTGGTGATGACGGTGTTCTCCTTCTCCTCCTCTTCTTGCTTGGATGGATTGATGTGTTGATGGATATCTTGATCTTGGTGGAGCTTGAGAGGCTATGGAGGCGGCACGGCGCCGTGGAGGCGGTAGATGGGATCTAGATCTTGTATATGGTTGGTTGTGGCTTCCTTTGGCTCCTTCCCTCTTTATATAGGCCTTGGGGGTGCCCAAAGGTACCCACAATACCGTAATATGACTTGGGGAAGGTTCTGGAGCTTTTTTGGGTGTTTTTCTCGTCAGTAACAACCTTTTTGGAAACTATACGACAGGAACTATATAGCCGGCGGCCGTATAGTTAGTCGTCAAATCTTCTACCTCCTTTCGTATTTTGGTCGCCATTTCTTTATACGAACTTCGTTTTGGGTGTTCTTGGGCTCGTTGGATTATTCTAGTCGAGGGCTACAACCCCATGGTCTTAGATCTTTATTTTTAAAAGTTTGAAAATTTCACTTTTCCAACCTCTCAAATGGCCAAGTCTGGTCCCTGCAGCTCCTCCATACTATGCTCTCTTTGTTCCTTTTGCCTTTTTTGTCCATAATCATCATCAATACCTACACACATATGAAAGACAAGGAAGAGGAATAAAATCTACCTAAACTACTAAATGTGCATAGCTCATATTGAATGTAATGAAAACAAGTAATCATGCATATTAGGCATAGCAATAGTTAGATGGAGCATGATATGATAGGCAAAATGACACAATTTATATAGCTAAAAAGTGTTGTATTATCATATCCATCAACTTCCCCAAGCTATATATTGCTCGTCCTCGAGCAAAAGTGCGAGAGGAAAACCACCCTTTCGTTGGTCTCGGGCTTGGGAACGATCTCACCTAGGGGGAGGCGACAATCCACTTCGAGCAGAATGCGCCTGCTGGAGCGTAGCCACTCGAGTTCCTCCATGGTGACCTCGAGCCCTCCCAGCCCCCGCGCTCGCCGACGGCCTCATGCTCCTCTACCTCCTCACCGTCACCGTCGGCCTCAAGTCTGGTCCCTGCAGCTCCTCCATACTATGCTCTCTTTGTTCCTTTTGCCTTTTTTGTCCATAATCATCATCAATACCTACACACATATGAAAGACAAGGAAGAGGAATAAAATCTACCTAAACTACTAAATGTGCATAGCTCATATTGAATGTAATGAAAACAAGTAATCATGCATATTAGGCATAGCAATAGTTAGATGGAGCATGATATGATAGGCAAAATGACACAATTTATATAGCTAAAAAGTGTTGTATTATCATATCCATCAACTTCCCCAAGCTATATATTGCTCGTCCTCGAGCAAAAGTGCGAGAGGAAAACCACCCTTTCGTTGGTCTCGGGCTTGGGAACGATCTCACCTAGGGGGAGGCGACAATCCACTTCGAGCAGAATGCGCCTGCTGGAGCGTAGCCACTCGAGTTCCTCCATGGTGACCTCGAGCCCTCCCAGCCCCCGCGCTCGCCGACGGCCTCATGCTCCTCTACCTCCTCACCGTCGGCGTTGCGGGCATCCATGATGTCGCTTGGTTCGGGCTCTTCCGTCGTTGGAAGAGGCCTGGAGGCGCGAGGACCCGTCAGAGAATTGAAAGGGGAGGAAGAGAATTGCTAGAGAGGAGCGGCAGAAGAGAGGAACCGAAAGGAGGCAGTTTAGGGTTGGGAGGCGCGAGGAAGAAGAAGAAAGCAAGGGGGAAACTGAACAGGCAAAGGCAGTTAAGTCCCCCGCACCCCTACTTAAGGAGAGTAAAAACCCTAGCGGGGGATCTTTCTGCGCCATGTGGCCGTGTATTTGGCCGAGTGAGCGTATCAGCGAGCGCCACGTGTAGACGATACACGTAAAATCCACAACCACGTCACGCTGCACAGGGCACGAGGCAGTGAGCGATGGGAATGCCACAGTAACGGGGAGTTACTGCGCCGCCGTCACTGTGCGATCAGAATTTGAGACAAAATTTGAGCCAAGCAATCATGATTACAACCTATCAATGACTAAGGCAAGCCTAAAATGACTCGACAGCGTTGAAAGTGACTCGGCACGAGGCAAAAATGACCCAGAAAGTCAAATATGAGACTCGGAAAGAGCAAGACAGACTCGGCAGATATTAAAGTTGTGCCAAACAGTGCGTCATAAGCAGTAAATGCTGAGAGAAAAGAGAAGTTTCAAGTACATTAAAGAAACTTGGAGACGCCTAACAGCAAAAAATGCTAGGCCTCACCAGCTTCGGAGACTAATGTCGGGGGGATAACCCACGGTAGGTTCATAAGGGGTAAAAACATTGCACAGCTTGGCTTATGCCGAGTAAAAGATATCTCATGCTAGGTAACAACGGCCAGCTATAAAGGTCGTGTGCGGTCGACATAAGAATTATACCGGTCCGTATAAGACAAGTTTGTTTGCCTTGCAGAAAGCAACGAGCCGAGTCTCACGAGGGAAGGCTGAGTCAGAAAGGACGCGTGGCAGCTTTCCGAGTGATTCAGGAGGGACCATGATAAAGCATGGTCAAAAGAGAAGGGCGACGCCGGGTGTCACAAAAGGAGCCGGGTGACGCCCAAAGCAAGGGCTGACGTACAAAGTCACGATATGATGCCAAAAGAGCTAGAGGCTACGTACGTGAAGACCGTTGGCACTGTAGTTTTGTGGACTGGGTCAAGGGCTCGGGGCTAGCCCGTGACCCGGCCCGCACAGTAAGGACCAAGATCCAAACAGTAACCCTAGAAAACAAAAGGATGTAACCTAGCTGGTCACCGCCTATATAAGGAGGGTCATAGCTAGGGTTTGAGGAGCTTGGACCAAGTAGGTAACTAGTGCCATGAGGTTATGCACAAATAGATCGAGGAGCACTTGTAGACTTCTTGGATCAATAAAAATCCTAAGTGTGGAGAGTTCATCTTGTTCTTCGTGCGCGGCAAGACCGTACACTCCCTTCCCGGTTACCACAAGCGTCCATTCGGGCCCCAACTTAAGCCTCCCCATGGCACATTTCGTGACACCACCACGACAATGGTTCATGTAGAATTGGGAGTCACGGGAAACACAATATTTCAGAATGATCTAGCGCCGCTTGGTACGGCCATGTGCAGAGTATGATAGTGTCATCTGTTATTGGACACCTTTATAGTTCGGGCTGCCTTCGATGACGTTCTGGCTGGTAGCATATACGGGCTTCCTTAAGATTTAACGAGTAGTCAACCCTAGCAGTGAAGCTCACCAGCTAGATGCAACGTTGTGTTGCATACTTGCATAGGACGTCAGTAACAACGCTTGCGTGTGTTGCCACATGCAAAGTCCTCACCTACATTTGGATGTGTTTGGTCGAGCTTGCATGAAAGGTAACCTGAGTTTGAATGTTTGAATATTTGATTTGGTCCTCACCTTGGACTGCACGTAGGAACGGTTGATTTGGTTGTTTCTATGGATGCTGACTAGGCTATGCACCGATGGAGATTGCTAGCTTTAACATGCAACCTTATAGGTAATCTTGGACCAAAACAGTTATGCGCACATTTCGTGATATCTTATGATCTATACAAATGTCTTTGACTCATGGTGAGTTTTACACAAAAAGGTGTACATCGATGATCCGATTCAATTCCAGATACTGATTTGAAATTTTGTTAAAGCTAACTCTCTAGTCATATTGTACAACTCTCATGTTATTTGAATTACTTGGATCAGTAGCTTCCTCTCTCCTTTTCGTAAACCTCTTACATTTTAAGTTTTTTGTCTCCACAAAAATAGCCCGTTATGAGTTCTTTTATCTCCATAATGCTACTATATATATGTTTTTGTATCTGTCTCTGCTCTATGTTATCTCTCACGAACCCTGCCATAATCATCTTAGTTTTTGTGTCATTCCGTTGACATTGACGAGGTAGTTATGATGTCACAATAGATTCCAAGTTTAGTCAACCATAACTCTCTGGTTAAGCATTTATGTCTAGTGTATTTGAGTCTGTATTTGACAAATTCGTCAAGCACAGTCTATCTCTAATTTTATTTCGCTGTTCACCAGGGCCACACAACCTTAATGTGGAAAGTTGTCTATTTTAAGGGACATGAATTAAGTGAGTATTAGTTATTATAAGTGTGGTGGTGTAGGCACAAATATGAGATAAGTTTACCATGTTAAGACGAGGTGAGAACAACCTTACTCTCGTGCAAGACAAGCAATCTGACAACCAAACAAAACAATTTTCAGAACATTGTCTTCAGCTGATCCCAGCCAAACTAGGCTCCCATGGCCTGGTCTAGAAACTGATGTAGGTAGCCAAACACGGCTATTGGAATCCTGCCTTAGCTAGTATTATTCCTCCTAGCAATGCACAAAGTGGGTCACAAGGGGCGTGTTTTCTTCCCCACGAAACCTCTTCTCGCATGTGACCGAAAGAAATAAGTCTGTTTGGTTTCTTGGGCCGCATGTTTTTCCGGTATGGCACAAAACTTAAAGCATGCCAAAAATTGGAGCGCTAGAAACACCGAAATCGACCGTTTTCACAGAGCAGGCTTCAGCGAGCGCCGAGTGCCTCTGGGTTGCACATGTTGGAAAGCACGAAAGACGGGACGGTTCGGCATAAGTTTTCACTCCACTCCACTCACCGCCCACTCCAGTGCCCTCACCCCTATTTTGGTGTTTCCCTCCATGGTCGACACACCTCCCGCTCTCCCTCAGCTCTGCCCCCTCTGTATCGACAAAAAGACGTGGACTGCCGCCCAACTGGAGAAGTTAGCAGTCGACGGCAAAGCGTCTTTGGCGAGGGCGCTCAAGGCTCCCTCCACCATCTTTAGGAAGCCTTGCGCAATGCGATGGAAATGACCACGGTGGCGCCAGCATCAGCGCCCACATCTGCATGCAGTACATCTGCAGGGAAGGCGGAAGTATTCATGTAATATTCTGAAGAATAGGAAGTAGCTAAGAACTGATATTGAAACTGTGCATTTCATTTTAGGACATGAAATTGAGGAGAAAATTTGGACTTTTTTGTTAACACTTGAAAATTGAAGATATAGTTGATTTTGACTCAAGTCAACCCTAGGAATTGAATACAAATTCAAAAGTGTATATCTTGGGAGTCATTTTAGATAATGTTTTCACAAAACCTAAAACACTTGTTCATATTCACACACTCGCTTATGGTTAAGAAGGAAAACAAGACAACTAGATTTCACAAATACATACTTGGAATTCAAAATAGAGGTTTGAATTATTCAAACTTGAGTTCACAAGATAATACATACAACAATTCAAGGGAAATTCAGCACAAGTGAAATCACATCAAACCTAAGTAAATTTGAGATATATTCATAATCCAAATGAGACGAGTTGAAAGTTACAAAGCTTGATACAAAAGAACAAGAAATTACAAAGAAAAAGAAGAAAAATCCTAAAAACTAAACATATCTACTTCTTATCCATCTTCACATCTTTATTTTGCAAACCTGTAAACAAAAACACATAAAAGAACCTTCTGTCAAAGTTAAAATGTAGGTTTTTTCCTAAGACAAAACCAAGTTAATGTAGAATCTAAAACTAGGACTCAGGAACAAGTCCTAAGGGTCACTGAGTCCGAACTTTCTCCTTGGATTAATACGCTTCATCCTCGTGGTCTTGTGGAGCCTGGTACTCTGCAAAAGTCGAAGCAAAGTGTTGAGACTCTACCGTAACAGAGATTATGATGACAGCAGGAATGAATGAAATTCCCATGTTATAGTATCCCTCTATTTTGATCCACCCAAAACAAACGGTTATTCCTACAAGCACCTAGGAACATCATACCAGTTCACGGCGGTGTCCATTGGAGATACTCAATTCGAGATCAGATATTGGAGACAGGGTAGAGTTGGTTGGTGAATAGCTATTACATGTTATGATTGTCCTCTTGAATAGTTGGAGAGGGGAATGCTTCACGGTATCAATCCAAGCTCTCTATATATTCAACGCATCTACATCATTTGAAATGTTGAGCTTAAGTAACTTATTTGGTTATATAAGAAAAATCTTGCAGCCACACGAGGCAGTAGTGTACAGCGTTCATGTAGAATTGGGAGTCATTGGGAAACACAATATTTCAAAAGGACCAAGTGCCGCTTGCTACAATCATGTGCATCGGATGATAGTGTCATCTGCTATTTGACACCTTCACCGTTCGGGCTGCGTTCAACAATATTCTGGCTGGTAGCATATTCTGCCTTCCTTAAGATTTAGCGAGTAGACAACTTCAGTCTGCCACAGTAGCTGTGACTGAGAAGCACGCCATGCCCTAGCAGTGAAGCTCACCACCTAGATACTACAACTTTGTGTTGCATCATTGCATAGGACAATAGTAGCAACGCTTGTGTGTTCTGCCACGTGCAAAGTTCTCACATACATTTGGATGTGTTTGGTCGCCTGCATGAAAGGTCAACCCGATGGATGCAAATTTCCGGTTTGAATGCAAAAAAAAAAATTGACATTGACACAGTGATTATGTTGGATTATTAGGCATAATTTCCACGATTAATTGCAGAATATAAATCATGACAAAACCAGCTACTAGCTCATTTAACTCGAACATACTAGATGTACTAAACAACAGGATGATCGGAAACAAACAGCAGCCTAACATGTACTCGCAGAACATGATGAATAACCAAACAGGATCACGTAGTACGTACCGTTCGGTTGTCGTAGTAGAAACTTTGGGGAAGAGTGATCGCAGCAGATGGCGACGAAGACGGCGGTAGGCAGCACCGCCTGACTTGGATGGAAGACGACCCGTGATGAAGAACTCGAGCAGTCGCGCAGAGCGCTTCCCAAAAACCTTATTCGCCCTCTCCCGTACAGGATCGCAAGGGCGAGTGGTTCCGGAGACCTGCTCTCCCGTCCGCCGGTGCACGCCGGCAAGCGGGATGGAGTAGACTACGGTGACGGCGCAAGTAGAGAGGAAGGCAAAACCCTAGATTGGTTTTCGGTGGTGTTGTGGCGGTAGCCGCGCGGGACTTTATATAGAGCGGCTCAGGAAACCCTAACGGAGGCAAACGTGGGCCGAGTCCACGTTCGGGTCGGTTACAGTAGCCCACGATCCGGGAGCGACGTTTGACACGTCTGTCAATTTTCCTGAGCAGCAAAATAAAGCTCGGCGAGATTCCGCAACCGCAACCAAGGCCGCTGCTGCCGTGACGAGGCGAAAGGCGTATGCGCAAGGCGTCTGCCGGAGGAGGAGCGCGGTGTATCTCTTATTCCCACTCACTTACAAAGTGGTGCAACACTCCACCTTATAAGGTGGTGCAACTCTCCTCCAACTTTCCATGTGGGACTAAACTTTAGCTCCCACTCCACTCCCATGTGAGCTGCCACAAACATGGACCCAAACACATATGGGCTGCCACAAATTTGGGCTTTGAGATTTTGGGAAAATCTGAATACTCATGGGCCTAAATGGATTAGCCCCATTATTTCTAACAATCCCCACCAGATCTCAAATGCCCATTTGAAGATTTGCCAATCCTTGCTACTTGTTTATATACCAGGTGTTTCAGAGATTAAGTTGAACTTCCGCCTAGAATCTTGAACTACGCCTATCAACAACTTGAACAATGGACGAACCTTGAATTGCAAGTTTGGTGCCAATAGATTTCGCTCAAAATCATAACTAGTACTTGGCTGTCAGAGCCTACCCTGGGTTGGAGCATATGCGCCATACTCCCCGGTCTCTTCATGAGTTTACTAGAGATCACCCAGATCTCATAGACCGCGACGCTTACAATGAGCTCATATAGGTGTGTTCTTTCAAGAATGCCCTGTAGGACGGCATCTTTGCTAATTAAAGCCAATAGAAACACATTAAGGCATGTTGCCAACCTGCCTTACAGATTATGAGAGTCATGCATCTTCACATAGAGAGGGTTTCAAAATACTCTCCTCAGTCAAACCACTAGCTTGTTTTTCCTGTGTCCTAATTCACGGGATCTCCGATCACATAGGTCGGTTACCACTAAGGTGTGACATCCATGGGTCTCAACCCCATCTCCTCGATGCACTTTCTATCACATTTCGTGATAGTCCCTTTGTAAAGGGATCTGCCAGGTTTTGTCTGTTTGAATATACGTAATGCTTATTACTCCGAGTTTCTCAATTTCTGACAGATTTCAAACGCCTCTTCACGTGTCTTGATGACTTCGCGTTATCCTTAGAATTGTTCACTTTGACAATAACAGTTTGGTTGTCACAATTCAAGGATTGCCGCACAGTTTCTCAACCACGTGCAAGTCCATCAAGAGCTCACGCAGCCATTCCGACTCAACAAAGGCTGTGTCTAAAGCAAGAAGTTCTGCTTCCATAGTTGACCTCGTCAATATGGTTTGTCACGAGATCTCCATGACCGCGCCACCTCCAAGGGTAAACACATACCCGCGTGGCGAGTTCATCAACGCCGAGATCCAATTCAATCACTATATCCTTCAAGCACAAAGGATTTCCTGAATAGTGAATCCCATAGCTCATTGTACCACATAGATAGCGCATGACCCTTTCAAGTGCATGCCAATGATCAATACCCAGGTTAGACATGAACCTACTCAACTTGCTCACAGCAAAAGAGATATCGGGTCTTACAGCGCTTGCTAAGTATATGAGAGAACCAACAACTTGTGAATATTTCAGTTGATCTGTTGGTTCCTTCTTATTCTTTCGTAATGTCAAACTGGGATCATAAGGTTTTGTAACCCAATTCAACGTGAAAGGTATGCGTCGCGTGATGAAGGGCGGCGTCGGAGGAGGAGCGCCAGTGTATCTCTCTTATTCCCACTCACTTACAAAGTGGTGCAACACTCCACCTTATAAGGTGGTGCAACTCTCCTCCAACTTTCCATGTGGGACTAAACTTTAGCTCCCACTCCACTCCCATGTGAGCTGCCACAAACATGGACCCAAACACATATGGGCTGCCACAAATTTGGGCTTTGAGATTTTGGGAAAATCTAAAATACTCATGGGCCTAAAAGGATTAGCCCCATTATTTCTAACAGATTATGTTGTCACAATCGACTCCAAGTTTCGTTGATGATAACTCTCTGATTAAGCATGTCTAGAGTATTTTGAGTCTGTTTTTGAAAAATTCGTCAAGTCGCAGTCTATCTTTTTCCAAAAAAGAAAACCTCTAATTTTATTTCTCTGTTCACCCGTGCCACACAACATCAATGTGGAAAGTTCTCTATTTTAAGGGTCATGAATTAAGAGATTATTAGTTATTATAAGAACAATACTCTGCGTCCCCCGGACAATGGGATTTTCCCATTGTCCTGCTTCTCCTCACGCCACGTGTCCATTTGCTGCAAAACATCCCGCATTTGCTACATAAGTCCCCGCTTTTGTTTCCGAAGCAAAAAAACGGTTCGTTTCAGAAATAGAACGTCTCGCCGGAGACCTCGTCGGAAACCTATGCAGCAAAAAAATTATGCTAATGTAGCAAAACCGACTTCGCCGGAAACATCGTCAGGAAAAATCGCTATGATTCTCGCCGGAGACCTTGTAGCAAATAGTTGACACAGTTGTAGCAAAACCACAAGACGGTTGTAGCAAAAAAATTCTTCTAATGTAGCAAAAATCCTACTTTGCCGGAGACATCGCCGGAGAATTTAGCCGGAAGACCTCGCGGAAAAACTTGTAGCAAAAGCCAGGCCAGGCAAGCTGGAAGCAACCACGGCCGCCGGTGGAAGCAACCACGGCTGCTAATGGAAGCAAGCTCGACCACCGCTGGCAGCAACCACGACCGCCGGTGGAAGCAACCACGGCCGCCGGTGGAAGCAACCACGGCTGCCCATGGAAGCAAGCTCGGCCACCGTTGGCAGCAACCACGGCCGCCCATGGCAGCGACCAAGGCTGTCCATGGAAGCAATCTCGGCCAGCGCTGGAAACAAGCTCGGCCACCCGTAGAAGCAAGTTCGGTCGCCGCTGGCAGCAACCACGCCGTGGCAGCAAGGTCGGCTGCTCCGTGGCTGCTCCGGTCAGCGGCGGAGCTGGCGAAGGTGGAGAAGCCCAGGCGCGCCGCCTCCATCGGCAAGCCCAAGAGAGCAGGGAGGCAACATCTCCGGCGACGAGCGCCTCCTTCGCCGTGCTTCGCGCGTGAGTGGGCACAAGGCGCGGTGATGGAGGGTCAGCAAAAGGCCCGGGGCATAGGACGGGGCTCGTGCTCTACCTCCTAAGCTCACTTCCTGACAGGGGTGGACGGGTATGGGGATGGTTGTGGAGAGGGAATGGTGTGGGATTGGGCACGAGGAAGGAAGGCGAGCAAGAGCAACAAGGTGGTTCCTGAGTTCATCAATGGAGTTATCGGGCTGTTTGGGGATGGATGGGATAAGGAAAGAGATGAGGGAGAGAGAAGACATGGGTGTGGGCCAGCTGGGCAGGAGATGGAACAAGGCGCGGTGGAACCCGACTCCTTTTCTCCGTACATGACGAGCAGCGTGGTACGACCCGAACGATAAAACGCTCGTATCGTCCGGGGGATATGTATAATTTTCCTTATTATAAGTGTGGTGGTGTAGACACAAATATGAGATAAGGTCACCATATTAGGACGAGGCGAGAACCACCATCACGAAAGCACAAAATCTCTTGAGCAAGGAGCCAAACACCAGACTTTTCTACTCTGGCGCAAGACAAGCAATCGGGCAACCAAACAATTTTCAGAACATTGTCTTCAGCCGAGCCCAGCCAGACTAGGCTCCCATGGCCTGGTCTACAAACTGATGTAGGTAGCCAAACACGGCTATTGGAGTCCTAACTTTGCTAGTATTATTCCTCTTAGCAATGCCCGAGAGTTGCTCATGTCAGTTCACGCGGTTATCTTCCTAGGTATTTCTCTCTTCCTCTCCGATCCATATCCGGTTGCTTATACTTTTTGTAGAACTAAAATTTTGTACCGTTAAAAAATGCAGTCTTTATTATGTCAATAATATTTGTATTGGTTAGTAGTGTCATTAAATTTGTTTCAAAAATTATATGGAGTAGGCCCGGCTGGAAGGTGAGGAGTCTCACTATATGTAGGAAGTATCAGCTACATTGAAGAGTTTATATCTGACCATAACGAGGAAATCCACTAAAAGTTGTATTGGATGATGCGCAGTAATACTGGATTAGAAAACACAGCGAAAAGATATGTAAACAAACTTGATCATCTGATCATGCTTACTTGGTCATAAACTAATGTAAGCATGTGAGCACCGGTTGTCGTTATTACTCGTGATCCCCATATTCACGGCAGGGTAGGATTGGTTGGTGAATTGCAGGTTATGATTGTCCTCTCGTAGAGTTTGAGAGAGGAATTCTTCAGGATATCATATATCTAAGCTATATATATTAACATGTCTACACTGAAAGTGCTAAGCTTAAGAGCTAGTTCGTTTGGTTGTGAAAGGAAAATCTCGTAACCACGCACTAGTAGAAAATAGGCCATCCGTTCGCGCCCCCTCAGAGCATTGCACTGGTAGAAAAGGGCCCATGCGTCCCGGTTGGTAAGGGCCATTAGTCCCGGTTGCCCAACCGGGACGGGGCAATCGGGACTAAAGCTCTAACCATTAGTCCGGGTTGCCCCACCAACCGGGACAAATAGGGCACACGTGGCGGCATCAAAGCGCGAGGGGGGGGTGTAACCTGCTGCCGCGGCAGAGATTTGGCCCATTTCTCTGCCGCGGCAGAGAATTCATTTTGGCACATTTTGTTGCCGCGGCAGCATTTTCGCCACCTTTTGTGCCGCGGCAGAGAATTCATTTAGGTTGTTTTATTGTTTATTTAGTGTTTTGCACTTATCAACGAAGGAACCTTATATTACACAAGATCATCATGACAACATTACATTCAATACACGGATCGAGTTCATGCACTACATACAAAAGTTGCTATTCGATGCTACCGGCCAATTTCTTGAAAGTTGCTATTTTTACAATTCCTATTGTCTATACACAGCCGAGTAGTATTCCCCTTGTGTGTTTAGGACTTCTGCATCCATGAATCCCGCCAATTCACTAGTAGAAAAAGAGTCATACGTCCACCCTAGTTTGGAGCATTAATCCCGGTTATGGTTGGACCCGGGACTAATGTGAGTATTAGTCCCGGTTCCAACGGCTAGAACGCCAGCAATCTTTAGTCCCGGGTCAAACGGGACCTTTAGTCCCGGTTTGTATCATCAACCGGGACTAAAAGGGGTGCCCGGTGACGGAACCTTTAGTCCCGGTTCGTATCACCAACCGGGACTAAAAGTGATTTTAGTCGGTTGTATTACCAACCGGACTAAAGGGATTGGCACCGAGCACCTCTTTTAGTCCCGGTTGGTGATACTGAACGACTAAAGGTTATAAAAATTCTAAAATAAAATCCTTCAACCCTGCCTGCCCGCCCGTTTACGCCGAACTTGTTTGATGCTATTCATCAAGCCGTATCAAGTTGATTATCTTTTCTTTCTTATACTTCTGCCTCCCGCTTCTATTCTTTTAAATGTGTAAACTAGTCACCGCAAATCAAAGTTTAGTATTCAGACTTAATCATACAGCAAGTCTGCACGTGCAACTTGTTAGACGACCAACAACTTAAATCTATTGATAGCCCAATTAGCAAATATATAGTACATCTGGCTTGGGGTAAAAAAAGATAAATCTAGACAAATACAAAGTCATAGACCAATACTAATACCCTTACCCCCCTCTCACTTATATGCAAAGTATATGAAACATCGTTGCATTTTAAGAAGTGAAAACTAGAAATAAAAATGAGAATCCAAAATATGAGTCTTGAAAGTGTTGCCATAGCATGAAGAGTCTTCAAAACCTGCTAAATCAAGACACAGTCGATAGAAGAAGAGATCGATATAAACCAAGTTATGTTGTTCTCTCATAGAAAATTATTTTAGAAATTATTTCAGAAATTAAATTATTTTAGTATTTTTTATGTCATATTTGAATTCCTCGCATTTTTCTGATAATAATGGATATATTATTTGTTAAATTTCGATTTACAGATTTGAAGATATTGTTTATGTCATATTAAATGAATAAATGGCAAAAATGAATAAAATATTAATTTAATTAGTTTTTAATTTTATTAGAATAAAATGTTATTATTAATTATTTATTATTGTTTACTAAAAATAGTTGTTTTTAATTTCAAAAAATAAAAACGTGTCACATATCGATATGAGTTAATAAGATTGATATACTAGTCTTGACAACAAGATATAATGGTCCTTCGCGCAGGTGGGAGAGATGGAACGAAGAAGTTAAGCATGCTGAGGGTGGAGTAGTGCTAGGATGGGTGACCGGATGGGAAGTTTGACTGTAAGTACGATTTGAACTAAGATTAAGTATAATTAGTGTTAAAAATGAGAGATGTGGGAGATTAACAAGTCAAATAATTCAAAGGTTTAAAAAAAATTGAAAAAACAAATTAAACTTTTTTTTAAAAAATAAATTTTAAAAAAAAAATTAAAAAAACTTTTAGTCCCGGTTCGTATTATGAACCGGGACTAAAACTCCTCCCCCCTCGCACGCAGCAGCGGCCACGTGTATGATCTTTTGTCCCGGTTGGTGGGGCAACCGGGACTAAAGGTTCGGGCTTTAGTCCCGATTGCCCCGTCCCGGTTGAGCAACCGGGACTAATGCCCCTTACCAACCGTGACGCATGACACGTTCTCCACTAGTGATTCCTCCTGAATTGCTCGTATGCGATCCTTTGGCAGAAGACCATCCCGTAGACGTTCGATCTGATTTTAAAAAGGAGTCAGCATATATGAATATGAAACTAAACACAATTTGATTGTAATTAAAAACTATAGAAATTGTTTACGTACGTGGAGTTGCTCTAAATTTCTGCCCTTCTCATCGCACGTCTGACGGATAAACTCGCATACATAGTATCCACATAGATTGTTACCTGGTCCCTGCGTCAGGCACTTTACGAGAACAGAGTTCAATCAAAATAATAATCAAGCATGATAATAACTGTATCAAAACTAGAATCAAAGAGATGCGCGGATATAGCTAGTGGTGCTTACATCTAGTGGTTGAAATGTAAGCTCCTCTTTCCAAACACCCCTAGCCTTCTTGGTGAACCGTTTCCAAGCGCTGCCCGGCGTAGAAAACGAATAAAATAAGTTATTAAGTACTTGATATCATAAAATTCACGAACGTTGCCGATATAGTGTCGTAATGATCAGAATTACATTGGAGAAGTATCTGCATGTCCTTCCACGTCTCAAGGGGTTTATGTTTCGAGTCCATGACTAGTACACGCCTTTGTCAAGTTGAATGATTAACAGAATATAGTGGTACCTGCGAATGCGAACTAATCAATTATATACTTAACATCGAGTAAGCGAAATAGAAAGTGTATACAAGACAATAACACTCACCGAAAGTTGTAAGGAAATAGATTTCCCTTTTGGTTTCTTGAAACCTTAACGCTGTACTATATTATCCTTCGTATCCCTGGGGCTTATTTTGAGATTAGCTTCATGAACCCAATATGGGTCAATGAAGCCAATGTCATAGATTTGTCCTCTCGCATTCGAGAATATTCATTCTGCATATTACAAGATGATTATATACATGCAATAAAAATAATATAGCTGGACACTAAATTAATTACAGAATTAGTACTTACGGACAATAGGCACTCATGATCGATTTGTCCAAGGCGTCTTGATTGAATAATTGAAATAGTTCATCAAATTCAATGGATATCATGTCATCCTTATCTTTCCCATGATGCTTTTTAACCCTCAAGACTATCCGATTAGCCCCGCCCTTGTGGCATGCATGTCCCGTTATGCAATCTTCGCATTTTGTTGGAAGATTGTTTACCTCCTCAGGTTTGACGAGAGGTTTTCCGTATGGTATTGGTATGCTACTTCACTCACGGGAAGAACTCTAATCGATAAGTCTTGGGCAATACTCATACCTTGAGCAGCGGCTTCTCCGTGTGCAACTACCTCTGGATCATCTTGCTCTTGCCCCATATTTGCTCGACCCCACATTGGTTTGAGAAATCACCTTGAGAGGCGCAAGTCTGTTTTCTTGTTCTCCGAGCGGGCAACAGATTTTCCGCTTGCATCAATCGCTCTTGAGGCTTTTGTGCCGCATGTGACTTGAGAATAGAACGCTCATAGTCCGATGAGAGCTTTGGTTCGGGTTGATGAAGATTCTTTAGCATTTTCAACACTTTGGCTTTTTCTTCTTTGGTCTTTGGGAACTCGCTCTTTCGCCGCCTCAGCTTAAACGCTTGTCGTTTCGCATCAACGATCGCCAGTCTCCTCTTGATACAGATCATAAGCTCTCTTGGGAGGACCCGTTGGTAATTTTGGAAGAGGCTCTTGTTTACGTTGCGGCGATCGCTTCGACGACAAGAGCGATGCGCTTCGCTTTTATCCTGAGGCGCCGGCGATGGCTCCCGCGGCGATGGCTGCATCGGAGATTGGTGAGGCGACGGAGCCGGGTGAGGCGACGAAGACGGCTGCCGCGGCGGCGACGACCTCGCTGGAGACGGGTGAGGCGGCGGCGAAGATGGCCTTGGCGTGTGATTTCGAAGCACGATACAATCCTTCGGCCATAGAATGGTGACGTTTTTTGCGTCACCCAGCACAGTCACATCCCCTTCACCAGCAGGGTAGTGAAGATCCAAAACCTCAAAGGTGGGCATGATTTCATCCACGCCGACAACAGCGTAGCCCTCTGGAACCGGACGATTGTGGTAAGTTGGTGTGGGTCCAATTGGTAAGGCATAGCCGACCGCCACCTTCATTGATATGTTCACAACTTTGACATGTAGCTCGCAGTGTGTCATCTCTATGATATCATCCACTGGGTAGCCAACAGGAGCCATCGTCGGTGCATCATCGGCATTGCCATTGTCATCACCCGGGACCTCGGTGGAAGCTACACTGCTTTTTCGATTATTCGATAGGCTGGTAGCATCGAATGCGATGTCTTCGAGATGGGCCGTAGTACTTGCTCTTTAAGTGTGTTAATTTCATCTTGTTGTTGCTTTAATCGTTCTTCAATCAAACGCATTCGCTCTTTCTGACTTTCTGCTTCAACTGCCGCCCTGTCCTTTCTCCTCTAACGGCTTCTATCAGGATATTTCTTCCTCTCTTCGGGAAACCCAGTCCTCCATGATTGGGAGCCTCTTGTGCCTCGTGTTCGTCCATCATGTTCCTTATTTCCAAGGGCGAGTGTGAGCTCATCATTCTCTCTATCGGGAATGAAGTCCCCATCTTCTTGACCTTTTACGATCCTCTCGATTGGCAAGGGTCTTCTTTATGTCGTATGTTATATATACACCTCCTTCGAGTCCAACGTGCCCCATGCCCGTAAAACCAATTCATTGCACGTTCTACCCAATCGCATCTGCAGGGGTGATATTTTTATCACGCAGTTCTGCTCAAGTTTCTCCCACTTAGGAATCCCAACCAGAGCCACCTTGCCCCATAGTATGGTGATACTTCTTCTTAGCAGCATTCAGCTTATTCGTTTCAGACATTTTCTTAGCTTTTTATGATTTCTTGTATTCCACAAACTCATCCCAGAATGGTTTTATCTTCTCAAACTGAATATTCTTGAAATCGAGAGTCTTCTTTTTCACGACATAGTCAAGGTGCAATCTTTTCTTCCAGTTGGTGAAACACTAGGCCATCTTCTTCAAAGTCCACTCCCTGACCTTAGCCTCCATGGCTCTCCCATGTTGTAAGGCGTCCTCAACTGGATCCTCCGCATTTGGATCTAGCTCTATCTTCGGTAGTTTGAAATTAACCATGAGCCTCTTCCACAGTAAATCTTTGGCGTGGTTAGGGACAAATAAACATGTTCCCTCTTCATCCGCATTAGCAGGCCTATTCCAATTTCTAATGGTGATCGGGATTAAGTCCCTAACTATTACTCCGCATTGTGCCACAAACTTGGTTGCGACAACTTCGGGAGCTGTCGGTCTGCCGTCTTCAGCGACATCTTCGATCCTGAACCTCTCATGGTCTTGCAACTTTTTGGTTGGGCCTCGTCTGCTCTTTTTCAAAGATTCCTTCGATCCGGAGGGCTAAAAGAAGAAAGATCGTCGTTACTAATTCTATATAGATAGCAGATGATTAATTAATGAAATTATTTATATTACATGCACCTCGCCGAGCGGTCTTCTCGATTACAAGGCATCGCCTTCTCCCTCATGGAAGGCAACACCTTCAACCTCAAACAAGTTGTCTACTCCGTAAAGAGGATCACCCTCACGGAGTTGTTCAAAAACGTTGATACGTCTAAATTATCTTCCCCACAGATCACACCTTGGATCAACTCTTCCTTTTCTTCGTCTCGGCGTGTGGGTCCATATTTTACGCATAGGTGGAAAACGAATAAGTCAAAGCGGCTAAAGGAGAAAGTTAAATGCGGTGTTGAGAGATATAAACCCTAATTCGTAGAAACCCTAATATATACATACACAATAATAAAAATGAAGAGAAAGGAAACCGTGTAGTAGATAGGCACATCGTCGAACCCACATGCACCTAAGTTGCTTGAAAATGTGAATCGGTGCAGGGGTACCCACGAGGATCGAATGGGGCGAAGACCAATAATACCAAACTAATTAATAAACCTAATAATACCTAACTAATAATAAACCTAATAATCCAAACACCAAAAGAAAGGAAACAATCAACACATGGCATCGATGCAATGCTCAAGCAAGTATGATGATAAGACAAGTTAATTTGCATTGGAATGTAACCCTAAGAAATGCTCGACGATTTAATCGGGGTTCCAGGGGTGAAAACCCTAACTCGGAGAAACTCCTAACACATGAGAGGGGTGGATTTGTTCTTCTAATTAAACTTGTAATTTAAGTTGTTGAACAATGCATGATTATAGCTTAGTTAGCTAGGTTTCATTTTCTGAACATTTTGATATATTATTCATATTTTTATGACTTATAGATTAAAAGTTATTGAATTTATAAGATTATAATTATTTCTGAAATTATTAAAAGCTGGTTAAACTTTTTACACCGAGCAAACCTACCCACAAGGTGACTAGAGGAGGGCTACCTCAGCCCACACAAGCAAAAGTGGTTCAGGGGCATTTTTCACTCTGGGGCTAGCAGAATCTGCCGACATGTGGGCCAGAGGCCACATAGGAAAGCCATGCAGCAAAGTGGCTCCTGGTGGTCGCCTGATGCACGGTGACGCCACGCCGGTGGCTTGCAGGACGGTGATCGGAACAGCGTTAGGGGCGATCTAGAACGCGTGCGTGCAGCGTTAGAGAGAGGAGGTTGGCGAGCCAAAGAGTAGCGCCGCCTCCAAAAATCACCGGAGAGAAACCACGGCCGGTGGCGTGGTGGCGGTGGTCGGCAGGAGGTTGAACCACCCGAGGCGAGAGGCGAGAGAGGTCCACGAGACCAGCGGCCACAGGTGTGCGGTGGTGGTGTCGGGGAGGCGAGGCGAGGTCGAGCCGACGAATCGGCCGGCGATCGTCGGGCTCGAGGTCGTTGGCGGCGATTAGGGAAGCGGGCGATTCCTTCAGGAGAAGCCTCGGGGCGGCGAAGCTTCTGCGCTTGGCGAGGCGGCGGTAGGCGTGCAATGCGGGCAACTGGCGTCGTCTTGAGAAGAGGAGGGAGATGGAGAAGAAGAAGAGGAGGGCACCTTATAACCAGGACCTTTAGTCGGTTGGTGGCTCAACCGGACTAAAGGTTATCGTCGGTTGGAGCCACCAACCGGACCTATACTCAATATTTTCAGCAGACCAAGAGTTGGCCTTGAGGGTCTTTAGTCGGTTGGTGGCTCCAAGGACATATTCTGTTTTCAAAAAAAATTCGTATTTTCTCTCTATTCCGCCTTATTTTTTATTTTGGGGTTTAAATTTGTATTGTTTTTAAATGATAATTAATTTGGAATTTAGAAAACTTTAAACATAAAAAGTGTTTGGATTTGAATAAATAATTCAAAACCATTTTGCTTTTTAAAAATAATTAATGTAACCATTTAAAATATGAACCATTTACAATTAAAAATGAATTAACTTATATTTTTTAATATCAATTTGGAATTTAGAAAAACTTTAAACATAAGAAGTGTATGGATTTGAATAAATAATTCAAAACATATTCTATTTTAAAAATAATTAATGTAACCTTTTAAAATGAATTAACTTATATTTTGAATATTAATTTGGAATTTAGAAAAACTTTAAACATAAAAAGTGTTTGGATTTAAATAAATAATTCAAAAACATTTTCTTTTAAAAATAATTAATGTAACCATTTAAAATATGAACCATTTACAATTAAAATGAATTAACTTATATTTTTAATATCAATTTGGAATTTAGAAAAACTTTAAACATAAGAAGTGTATGGATTTGAATAAATAATCCAAAACCATTTTCTATTTCCTGCAACATTGTTCTCCATACCAATGTCCACACACATGCATAATATGGGCACAACATCACAAACTATGCCGTGATTCAGCACATAACATCGGTCATTTGGACCGAAAGCCATGAAACCTCGAACATGATAGGTCATTTTGTGAAGGTTTTTTCGAAACATGATCAATATACCAAGTCTGGAATTTTTCCTTTCAACTATGTAACATAATATGACACCACGCGAAGGATTTTCATTGTTCGGATTTTTTTTGAATTTATTATGCCCGTTTTGAATTATCTGAATTTCTAACTATGGTCGAACCGGTGTGCATGAAGATAGGGGACGAGCATCGTTAGAACTTGCATTGGATATCTGAAGAAACCACATATTGTGAGTCTTAAAATGATTTTTTCAAAAAATCACGGGCGATAGATCATGTACCTGTAGTACAAACCGGACCCACTTCCTGCCGATTCGGCAGACATTTGTCCTTTTTACCCGGGATGGACGAAAAGGTTTGAGATGTACCTCTTGGGAGATAGTCCATGTAAGGTGGTCTAGTATTTTAGGAAAATAGGACGGTAGCATTCTGAAATGGCATTTTGGTGGTTACTTCACAAAATGACCCGTTTTTTTGCGCTTGGAAAATGGAAAAGGGCTTTTCCATGCGACAAAAAGGAAAACTTCCTCCTGCAACATTGTTCTCCATACCAATGTCCACACACATGCATAATATGGGTACAACATCACAAACTATGCCGTGATTCAGCACATAACATCGGTCATTTGGACCGACAACCATGAAACCTCGAACATGATAGGTCATTTTGTGAAGGTTTTTTCGAAACATGATCAATATACCAAGTCTTGTATTTTTCCTTTCAACTATGTAACATAATATGACACCACGCGAAGGATTTTCATTGTTCGGATTTTTTTTGAATTTATTATGCCCGTTTTGAATTATCTGAATTTCTAACTATGGTCGAACCGGTGTGCATGAAGATGGGGGACGAGCATCGTTAGAACTTGCATTGGATCTCTGAAGAAACCACATATTGCGATTCTAAAAATGATTTTTTCAAAAAATCACGGGCGATAGATCATGTACCTGTAGTACAAACCGGACCCACTTCCTGCCGATTTGGCAGACATTTGTCCTTTTTACCTGGGATGGACGAATGGTTTGAGATGTACCGGTTGGGAGATAGTCCATGTAAGGTGGTCTAGTATTTTAGGAAAATGGGACGGTAGCATTGTGAAACGGCATTTTGGTGGTTACTTCACAAAACGACCCGTTTTTTGCGCTCGAAAAATGGAAAAGGGCTTTTCCGTGCGACAAAAAGGAAAACTTCCTCCTGCAACATTGTTCTCCATACCAATGTACACACACATGCATAATATGGGCACAACATCACAAACTATGCCGTGATTCAGCACATAACATCTGTCATTTGGACCGAAAAAGCCATGAAACCTCGAACATGATAGGTCATTTTGTGAAGGTTTTTTCGAAACATGATCATTGTTCGGCACACATTTAGTCCCGGATGTAGTCACAAACCGGGACTAAAAATATTTTCCGCCATTTCCCACCTCTTCCCGCCAAGTTTTCCCACCCTTTCCTTTCTACTAGAGCTTTTAGTCCCGGATGTAGTCACTAACTGGGACTAAAGATATTCCGCCATTTCCCAAAGCTTCACGCCAAGTTTTCCGCCGCCTTTCCTCTATATTTAGGGTGATCGTGTCATGTCTATCCACACATCCACACCTTCCTCTCTTAGAACAATGGACAACGCCCTCTTGGGCCATTCGACCCTCGAGGAGGCAGGCGTAGGCGCCTTCAACTACCCTTGTCCACCGGGGTACCGCCGCATTGGCTGGATCTTTGTGTTGGAGGTTCCTGTCCCTCAAGGTTCCGCACGCCAGCGGCCATCACAAACCACTTCTACCACGAGCTCACAGCTGGCCACGAGCTCACCGCGCTGGATGGATCCCAGTGGGATCCCGACAACTCGACACCGAATGCCTTCTTCGCTAATAGGCGGGAAAGGGAGCTCGCCAGTACGAGGTGATGGCCCACCGTGAACCACAAAGTCGGCCGTGATGCATGGTGGGCGAACCATACTATCATCAAAGTGATGCGCTACATCGCCGAAGACCATCCTCGCCACGGTGCCCACGAGTCCACCCGCCACAGGCCCCCACCACATGTCCCGGTGATGGCATCGTCTTCAGAGACCCCTCTCCCACCCGCCGTGAATCGAGGCTGGAATGGCCTGGTATATGCCATGGATGGGCCGAGGATCCCGGAGTGGCAGGTGGCGATGATGATGATGATGGCGGCGATGAAGACCACAGCTGCGTGCTATAGGACTAGGCATGATTATGACTAAAGAGGCGGCTTTAGGCCTGAGTGTTAGCTAGTCCCGGTTTGTCCGGTTTTAATATTAATAAATTTCTTAAGTGTTACCAAATAAATAGAGAAATGCCTATATAAAGAGAGGTTCATATTTAGTCGGTTGGAGAAACCAACATGATGAAGAGATTGGCAGTGGGCGAAACACTAATAATAGGGTGAGTGTCGACATTATGTCGTGCGGCTTATACCTTGTCCGGATGGTGTCACCAACGGACTAAAGATGAACCTTTATTCGGTTGGAGACACCAACCGACTAAAATGAGTCGACTAATAATAGGGGTGAGTGTCGACATTATGTCGTGAGTGTCGACATTATTCCAAGCTGCTTGTACTATAAATATGCATCCTTGTGAGTCCGATCCTCCAGCCAGTTTGAGGCATCTCCAAGATGGTTTTAGAGAGCGAGGACACCACTACGGCCGATTTGTGGAGATGCCGACGGGCCAGTCCTCCGCATCTCCGAAACTGTCATAGAGGCACTCTAATATGTGAAATTAGTTAGCTCGAGGCGTGATCTAGTTAGTGAAGTTACAAGCTGTAAGATGGTTTTCGAGCAGGGACACCACTGCGGCCTTTCGAGAGATCTTGACGGAGTCCTCGGCATCTCCGAGAAACTGGTCATAGAGGCACTCCTAATATGTGAAATTAGTTAGCTCAGGCGTATTGATCTAGTTAGTGAAGTTACAAGCTGCAAGATGGTTTTCGAGAGCAGGACACCACTGACCAGTTTGGAGATGCCACGGAGCCAGCCTCCTCATCTCAAGAAACTGGTCATAGAGGCACTCGGTCCAGCCACACAAAACGGACTAACACTCAAGACATTTATTAATATTAAAAGCGAGACTACAAAACCGGGACTAAAGGCCACAAACCCGAAAGATATCCTTGGTCAAGCCACAAACCGCGAAAGACATGAACTAGAGCTACATAATATGAGCATGAACTTCTTGGCATATGTCATTCCTTATGACCGCTTCAGGCGTAACCATGGAGCATCTTCTTTACTTAACGGAATGCTTGGGTCAGTTTTCACTGTGAAGGGCGGAATTTCCTCAAACTTATTATAATCTTCTGACATGTCATCTTGTCCTTGATTCCCACGATGTTTCTTTTCCTGAAGAACTATGTGACGCTTTGGCTCATCATATGATGTATTCGTTTGCATATTTTTCTTTTTTGATCTGGAGGACATGTCCTTCACATAGAAACCTGAGACACATCATTGGCTAGGACGAATGGTTCATCTCTATAACCAAGATTGTTGAGATCCACTTTTGTCATTCCGTACAACTGGTCTATCCTTACCCCTTCCCCATTCAGGTTGACCCATTTGCAGCGAAACAAAGGGACCTTAAAAGAGACTCCATAGTCTAGTTCCCATATCTCCTCTATGTAACCATAATATGTGTCCTTTTGCCCATTCTCGTCTATTGCATCAAAGTGGACACCACTATTTTGGTTGGTGCTCTTTTTATCTTGGGCGATCGTGTAGAATGTATTCCCATTTATTTACCCTTGGAAATTCAATACTGAGAAGATGGTGGCCTGCCAACAAGTATAGCGATCTCCAACAGTGGTGTCATTCAAGAGATGTGTCCGCATCCAACCGAAAGACTTCATGTGTTCATCTAATCCATGATTCAGCTTCCCGGGTTTTGGGCGTACAATATTCTTGTGTTCCTCGATATCTGAGCTGCCAAGGTGGAATTATGTAGAACTATGTAGTGTGCTTTAGTGAAAGAATCCCGTCCCTACATATCATTGCTTTCTTTCCCAGTGCCTTTTCCATAGTCTTCCCTCATGCCGCGAGTCGAAACACCAATCGGCTTAAGGTCGAATAAAGTCAACACAAAACTCAATGACCTCCTCATTCCATATCCCTTGGAGATGCTTCCTTCAGTCTACGGTTATGAACATATTTCTTTAAGACTCCCATGAACCTCTCAAAGGGAACATATTGTGCGAAATACCGGACCGATAATGGCAATGTCTTCCACTAGATGAACCAGAGATGCGTCATAATATTGAAGAAGGATGGTGGGAACACCAATTCAAAACTAACAAGACATTGTACCACATCATACGTAACCTTGGCGAGAATATCTGGACTGATTACCTTGAGATATTGCATTGAGGAATGCACAGCTTCACAATGGGTACTCGAACATTTTCCGGTAGAAGCCCCTCAATGCAATCGGAAGCAATCACTGCGTCATAATCACGTGATCATGAGACTTCAGGTTTTGGAACTTTTCTCTGTCATATTTATTATCCCTTTATATTAGATGAGAAGCCCGCGGCACCTTGATCTCTTAAGGACTTCAAAAAGATTTCCTTCTACCTTTGGTAAGAGCATTGTACGACTTAAGTGGCGCCTTTATCCGTCTTGTTATCTGTATGCATGTTCTTTGGGTCTTTCATAATTTGTTGGTCCTCCGTTGCAGTGTATCTTTTGTCTTCCCATACACGCCTAGGAATCCTAGCAGGTTCACGCAGAGATTCTTCGTCACGTGCATCACGTCGATTGAAGAGCGGACACGCAGGACTTTCCAATATGGCAGCTCCCAAAATATAGATTTCTTCTTCCACATGGGTGCGTGTCCTGTAGCGACGTCGTTCAGAACTGATTGACCGCCGGGACCCTTTCCAAAGATTACTTCTATGTCCTTGACGATACCAAATACATCATCACTAGCAGGGAGTTCAGGCTGAAGGGTTTCGCGGCATAGTAAATCAAAATTTTCTACGGAGCGAACAGAGGGAAAGCCAAGATCTAATCTAGGAGATGCAAACAACGAGAGAGATTGGATTAGATCTTCATACCCTTGAAGATTCACGCCTGGTGAGCGTTAAATCACGTGGGTGATGTACTCGCTTCTCCTCCTCGCGATCCGATCCGATCTAGCACCACAAGTGGCGGTGCCTCCGTGAGATGCACACGTGCAGAACCTCGACGTCTACTCCTTCCTCGGACCAGCAAGTATGGTGGAGAGATAGATTGGATCTAAAACACGACGGCGTGGTGTATATGGTGGAGAATTTCTGCTGCAGGGCTTCGCCTACAAACAGTCGGGAGGGAGAGAGGAAGGTAGCAAGGCTGCTAGGGCTTGGAGGAAGGTGTGTAGGTGTTGGGGAGGGGGCGCACCACCCCTCTATATATAGAGGGGGGGGCGGCCAGCCCTTGCCCCTCCTCCAAGCCTATATCTAGTTTAAACAATTTAAACTCTCCCTTATCTAGAAATCCTATCTCTAGTTTAAACGATTTAAACTCTCCCTTATCTAGAAATCCTATCTCTAGTTTAAACGAGTTTAAACTTATCTAGATCGGTGGGCCCTATGGTGCAGGACACTCCCTCATAGGCCCATGCCCCTCCCGGAAGGTGGGGCCACGTTGGCCCCTTCCAGGAAGGTTCTAAAGCTTCGGTACAATACCGATTAATCCGAACAACGAACTCCAAAAACTGCACTGCCTTATATGAATCTTATTCTCCGGACCATTCCGGAACCTCTCGTGATGTCCCGGATCCCATCCGAGACTCTAAACAAAAATTCATAAACCAATTATCCAATCTATCCTAGCGTCAAGACACGTTAAGTGTGTGACCCTGCGGTTCGAGAATATGCAGACATGATCTTCTATCAATAATCAACAGCGGGGTCTGGGCACCCATATTGACTCCCACACATTCATCGATGATCATATCGGATGAACCACGATGCCAGGATTCAATCAATCCCATATATATATTCCCTTCGTCTCGCGATATTTTACTTGCCCGAGATTCGATCGTCGGTACCGTCATACCTAGTTCAATCTCGTTCACAACAAGTACTTTACTCGTTCCGTAATCCGATATCACTTTGTGATTAACTCCTTAACCACATGCTTGCAAGCGGTGTTGATATCGATTACCGAGTGGGCCCGAAGTATATCTCTCCGACTTGGGAGGGACAAATTCCATCTCGATACATACAACCCAACAGATACTTTCCGATCACCTGAGAGACACCTTTATGATCACCCTCTCATAGGATGACGTTTGATGACCTCAAAGCTTTCTTCCGGTACCAGGGAGTTGCATTATCTCATGGTCTAAGGAATACAATATTTGACATAGGAAAAGCTTCGCAAAGATGAACACGATGAAACGATCTAATTGCTTCGCTTAGTTTGGGTCTGTCCATCATATCATTCTCCCAATGATATGATCTCATTATCAATTGACAACTCATGTCTATGGTTAGGAAACCTTAACCATCATTGATCAATGAGCTAGTCCTTAGAGGCGTACCAGGGACACGGTGTTGTTCACAAACCACACAAGTATTAATGTTTCCGCTTAATACAATTCTAGCATGGAATATAAACTTTATCATGAACAAGAATTATAATAATAACATCTTTATTATTGCCTCTAGGGCATAATTCCAACACAGGCTTCTTCCGGTGATCTGCCTCACCTTTGAAATGCTTGCCTTTCTTTCTTACAGGATGATTGGTCGGAAGAAATCGTCGATTCGCCAGGTACACAACCTTCTTGCATTTATGCAAATATGTACCTTCGGTCTTATCTAAACAGTGGGTGCATGCCTTATATCCTTTGTTTATGTCACGAAAGGTTACTAAGAGCAGGCCAATCATTGATGGTTCTGAATAACAACCCTCGTAGATTAAATGGCTCTGTTTGTTCTCATCACATACGTACACCTGGTTTGCCCCACAACCGTAAGAGTTCTTCAATTAATGGCCAAAGGTACACATCAATGTCGTTTCGGTTGCTTGGGCCTTGGATGAGCCGGCATCATAATGAACTTACGCTTCATGCACAACCAAGGAGGGGTTGTAGATACATAGAGTCACGGGCGGTGTTGTGGCAGCTCTGCTCCCCAAAAGGATTCATGCCATCGTACTTAGACCAAACCATAAGTTCCTTGCGTCACCGCAAAGTGGGAAGTCTCTCTCGATTTTCTCCTTTGTGACCCATCGGGGGTGTCTCAACTTCCGTCTTTCTTACGTTCTTCTTTGTGCCATCGCAACTTTTGGCATGCTCTTTGTTTACGAACATGCGTTTCAACCTTGGTATTATAGGAGCATACCACATAACCTTAGGGAACCCTCTTCCGAGGGCTCTCCCTCAACATCACCAGGGTCATCTCGTCGATCTTATACCGTAGCGCATTGCATACCGGCATTTATTTAAATTCTCATACTCCTTACATGGTAGAGGATGCGATCATTAATGCATGCATGTATCTTTGCACATCTAATCCCGGAGACGGAGAGTCTTCTTTGCTTAGTAGGTACTCTCGGGAAGTTCATTATGTTTGGAAACTTGACTTCATTATTTTAGCATCTTTTCAAATGAGAGTCGGTTAGACCACACTCGCCTTCCATCGCAACAATTCCGATTAATGGTACGAGCTTTGTCTTGCCATCTTCACAATTTGGGTACAACAATTTCTTGTGATCTTCTAACATGACCTCTAACTTCAACTTCTCATTTACATTTCACAGTCTCGCTTTGCATCGAAATGACCCTACCAAGTTCATCAGACGGCTCATCGATGCCCGTTCTTCACCTTTTTCCTCTCCATTGTCTTCCATTGCGGTATCCTTGTATTCGGAAACATATGATGATAGTTATTATCATCATCTTCTTCTTCACCATCTTCCATCATAACCCCTCTTTCCGTGCTTGGTCCAGCAATTATAGTTGGGCATGAAACCTTTCATAATCGGTGGCGCGAATGATTTTCGAGGAAGAGTACTCCTTGTTGTTCCGACATTGAACACATGGACAACGTATAAATCCATTCTCTTTGTTTGCCGTAGCCACATCGATAAATTTATCCGCCTTTGATATACGGCTACCACTTGATCACGTACATCCATTCCCCATTCATCTGCATCATATAAGTAAGTTTATCAAAAACAGGACATCATAAATAGTGAAATAACCAATTCACACGACACATGAATTGTATCAATGACCTAGAAAAGATAAGATTGCTAACCTCGATCGAGAAATAAAGGAGAAAGCTCAAGTCGTCTGACACCTTCTATATTTTTGTTCTATGAGAAATTCAGCGGGATTTTCACTAAAACATTTCAACAAACACCTTCAATGCATGCATGAGAAAAAACTAGAACACCCCTCACACCTTACACCATTCTAAAAAGCAGTGGAAGCGAGAGGGGCTAGGCGTGCATTTATAGAGGCGGGGTCTTTGGTCCCGGTTGGAGCCTGCAACCGGGACTAAAGGTCTTGCCCGCGTGGTTGTGGCCAAACCTTTAGTCGGTTGGTGGCGCCAGCAGGGCGCTCCAGCCGTGCCGCTCCAGCGGGACGTGCGGCATTAGTCCGGTTGGTGGCGCACAGGACTAATGCTCGAGGGGTGTGACGGATATCCCTTTTCCTCTAGTGATTAGTCCGGTTGCGCCACGAACGGGACTAATCTTAACTGCGTCGATCGGCGACGGGGCTGGAGAGGCATACATCCCGGTTGGTAAGGGGCATCGTCCTTTGTAACTAAAGGTTGGCGTCGACGTGGCATAACACATGTAGTCCCGCTTTGTGTTAGGAGTGGCACACACCTTTAGTCCCGGTGTATGCTCTCGCCCTCTATAAATGCAACGCCCCAGCCCTCTGCCTTCACTCTGTTTTTTCTTGGTGGAATGTGTGAGGGGTGGGCTAGTTTTTTTTCCCCTATGCATGCATTCAAGGTGTTTGATGAAATGTTTGAAAATGATGTGAGCGTTCAGGCTGTTCTACATGAAAGATTAGATGTGCAAAAACATGTGTGAGGAATGATGGTGTGCATGCATGATGATAAAGAAGGTAAGCACATGGTTTGTGCGATGAAAAGAAAACGTGAAAGGCAACATTAAAAACTTTGGTGATGATGTATTTGGTATGGTCAAGGACATAGAACTAATATTTGGAAAGGGTCCCGGTCAATCAGTTCGAACAACGTCGCTGGACACGCACCCATGTGGAAGAAGAAATCTATATTTTGGGAGCTGCCATATTGGAAAGTCCTGCGTGTCCGCTCTTCAATCGACGTGATGCACGTGGCGAAGAATCTTTGCGTGAACCTGCTAGGATTCCTAGGCGTGTACGGGAAGACAAAAGATACACGAAGCGGAGGACCAACAAATTATGAAAGACCCAAAGAACATGCATACGAACAAAGGCGGATAAAGGCGTCACTTAAGTCGTGTCGACTATGCTCTTACCAAAAGAGAAGAAATCTTTTTGAAGTCCTTTACATTATCAAGGTGTCGTCAGGCTTCTCATCTAATATAAAGGAATAATAAATATGGCAGAGAAAAGTTCCAAAACCTGAAGTCTCATGGTATCACGTGATTATGACGTGATTTAGGATTGCATTGAGGGGCTTCTACGGAAAATGTTCGAGTACCCATTGTGAAGCTGTGCATTCCTCAATGCAATATCTCGGAAGGTAATCAATCGGATATTACGCCAAGGTTCTGAAGGATGTGGTACAATGTCTTGTTAGTTTTGAATTGGTGTTCCCACCATCCTTCTTCAATATTATGGCGTCTCCTGGTTCACCTAGTGGAAGAGATTGCCATTCTCGATGCAGTATTTCTGCACAATATGTTCCCCTTTGAGAGGTTCATGGGAGTCTTAAAGAAATATGTTCATAACCGTGCTAGACGGAAGGAAGCATCTCCAAGGGATATGGAGCAGGAGGTCATTGAGTTTTGTGTTGATTTTATTCGACCTTAAGCCGATTGGTGTTTCGACTCATGCATGAGGAAGACTAAGTGGAAAAACGCACTTGGGAAAGAAAGCAATGATATGTAGGAAGGGATTCTTTCACTAAAGCACTACACAGTTCTACATAATTCCACCTTGGCAGCTCCGTATATCGAGGAACACAAGAATATTATACGCTCAAAAACTGGGAAGCCCAAATCATGGATTACAGATGAACACATGAAGTCTTTCGGTGGTTGGATGCGGACACATCTCTTGAATGACACCACTGTTGGAGATCAGCTATACTTGTTGGCCGCTTCACCATATTCTACTGTATTGAATTTCCAAGGGTACGAAATAAATGGGAATACATCCTACACGATCGCCCAAGATAAAAAGAGCACCAACAAAAATATTGGTGTCCGCTTTGATGCAATAGACGAGAATGGACAAAAGGACACATATTATGGTTACATAGAGGAGATATGGGAACTAGACTATGGAGTCTCTTATAAGGTCCCTTTGGTTCGCTGCAAATGGGTCAACCTGAATGGGGAAGGGGTAAAGATAGACCAGTTGTACGGAATGACAACAGTGGATCTCAACAATCTTGGTTATAGAGATGAACCATTCGTCCTAGCCAATGATGTGTCTCAGGTTTTCTATGTGAAGGACATGTCCTCCAGACCGAAAAAAGAAAAAATATGCAAACGAATACATCATATGATGATCCAAAGCGTCACATAGTTCTTTCAGGGAAAAGAAACATCGTGGGAATCGAGGACAAGACAGACATGTCAGAAGATTATAATAAGTTTGATGAAATTCCGCCCTTCACAGTGAAAACTGACCCAAGCATTCCGTTAAGTAAAGAAGATGCTCCATGGTTACGTCTGAAGCGATCATAAGGAAGGACATATGCCAAGAAGTTCATGCTCATATTATGTAACTCTAGTTCATGTCTTTCGCGGTTTGTGGCTTCACCGAAGGATATCTTTCATGTTTGTGGCTTGGCCGGGACTATATATAGGGGGCCTTTAGTCACGGTTTTATAGTCTCGGTTTTTAATATTAATAAATGTCTTGAGTGTTAGTCCCGTTTTGTGGCTGGACCGACTATGAAGAAGTTGTCGATTCTTACCATTAAGATCGATCTCCAAGCGCAGTCACATATTAGAGTGCCTCTATGACGTTTCTTGGAGATCTTGGAGGCCGGGATCGTGGCATCTCCTGGCAAACTGGTCATAGTGGTGTCTAACTCTCGAAACCATCTTGCAGCTTGTAACTTCTCTAACTAGATCAATATGCCTAGGAGCTAACTAATTCCACATATTAGGGAGTGCCTCTATGACCAGTTTCGGAGATGCTTGGGAGGATCTCATGCATCTCCCTAAAACTGGCCGTAGTGGTGTCCCTGCTCTCGAAAACCATCTTGGAGATGCCTCAAACTGGCTGGAGGACTGGACTCACAAGGATGCCTATTTATAGTACAAGCAGCTCGGCATAGTGTCGACACTTACGAAATAATGTCGACACTCACCCCTATTATTAGTGTTGACTCGTGTTTTGTCCCGGTTGGAGACAAGGTTCATCTTTAGTCCCGGTTGGTGACACCATCCGGGACAAGGTACACGCCGCACGACATAATGTCGACACTCACCCCTATCATTAGTGCTGCCTGGCCCAGCCTGGCGAAATCCCTCCAACCGGGACTAAACATGAACCTTTAGTATATTGAAAATCCGAACAATGAAAATCCTTCGCGTGGTGTCATATTATGTGACATAGTTGAAAGGAAAAATATCAGACTTGGTATATTGATCATGTCTCGAAAAAACCTTCACAAAATGACCTATCATGTTCGAGGTTTCATGGCTTTCGGTCCAAATGACCGATGTTATGTGCTGAATCACGGCATAGTTTGTGATGTTGTGCCCATATTATGCATGCGTGTGGACATTGGTATGGAGAACAATGTTGCAGGAGGAATTTTTCCTTTTTATCGCACGGAAAAGCCCTTTTCCATTTTCCGAGCGCAAAAAACGGGTCGTTTTGTGAAGTAACCACCAAAATGCCGTTTCAGAATGCTACCGTCCCATTTTCCTAAAATACTAGACCACCTTACATGGACTATCTCCCAACCAGGACATCTCAAACCATTTCGTCCATCCCGGGTACAAAGGACAAATGTCTGCCGAATCGGCACGAAGTGGGTCCGGTTTGTACTACAGGTACATGATCTATCGCCCATGATTTTTTGAAAAAAAATCATTTTTAGACTCGCAATTTGTGGTTTCTTCAGAGATCCAATGCAAGTTCTAAATCAGCCATTTTTCTTCCCGCCATTTTTTCCCGACATTTCTCCCGCCAGTTTTTCCTGCCAGTTCTTCCCTCCAGTTATCTTCCTGCCATTTCTCACTATATATATGTAGGGTTGGCCTCCATTGTCATTGCACATCTCTAGACTCATATCTGCAACCTCATCACTCTTTCCCATGACTTCCACCATAGCACTAACTCCCAGGGAGGCGAGGCGCTGCGCTTCGAATACCCCTCCTTGCCCAAGACTCTGTGTCCCCGTCGGATTTGGATCTTTGAGGCGTCGGGCGTGCAGTTCCTCCTGTCCCTCTAGGTGTGGCGCGTCGGATGGCCATCACGAACCACTACTACTTCGAGCTCACACCGGAGCAGCGGAGGAATCCCAGATGGCATCCCGACTATTTCCCGACTTGGGAAGCCTTCTTCGTGGATCGCCGTGAAAGGGCGCTCGCAAGGCACGAGGAGGATGGCCCACCTTCTCCGAACTTCAACGAGGCCGGCCGTCGGTTGTGGTGGCGCGGTCAGACCCTCCAAAGCGTCATGGCCTACGACACGTCGGCCGACTCTAGCCCGCTGCGCTACCCTCAAGTCCAGCCCTCGACTCGGCCTTCAAGGTTCAACTTCTGACGACGCGACGGCATGGCGGTACGACGGCGGCAAAATGGCGAGTATTACAGGTGTAGACAGGAGCATGACTGAATCACTCCAACATTACAAAACAAGTTCGGCCGATTGTGGCTTAATCTGGCCATGTATCTTAATCTGGCCGATTCCAGTTCTATCCTAATAAAATTTTCTTTCCGCCCATTATTTTCCGTCCTTTTTTTCCCGCCCATTAATTATTTTTTAAAAACTAAGTTAATTCATTTTTAATTTTAAATGGTTCATAGTTTAAATGGTTACATTAATTATTTTTAGAAAATAGAAAATGGTTTTGAATTATTTATTCAATTCCAGACACTTTTTATGTTTAAAGTTTTTCTAAATTCCAAATTAATATTCAAAAAATATAAGTTAATTCATTATTAATTTTAAATGGTTCATAGTTTAAATGGTTACATTAATTATTTTTTAAAAACAGAAAATGGTTTAAAATTAGTTATTCAAATCCAGACACTTTTTATGTTTAAAGTTTTTCTAAATTCCAAATTAATATTCAAAAAATATAAGTTAATTCATTATTAATTTTAAATGGTTACATTAATTATTTTTTAAAAATAGAAAATGGTTTTGAATTAGTTATTCAAATCCAAACACTTTTTATGTTTAAAGTTTGTCTTAATTCCAAATTAATATTCAAAAAATATAAGTTAATTCATTTTTAATTGTAAATGGTTACATAAATTATTTTTTAAAACAAAAAAAGGTTTTGAATTATTTATTCAAATCCAAACACTTTTTATGTTTAAAGTTTTTCTAAATTCCAAATTAATATTCAAAAAATATAAGTTAATTCATTTTAAATTTTAAATGGTTCATAGTTTAAATGGTTACATTAATTATTTTTAAAACCAGAAAATGGTTTTGAATTAGTTATTCAAATTCAAACACTTTTTATGTTTAAAGTTTTTCTAAATTCCATAGTAATTATCATTTTTAAAACATTACAAATTTAAACCCCAAAATAAAAAATAAGTCGGGAAAAGAGAGAAAATTCCTGAAATTTTTTGAAAACAGGGTTATATGTCCCGGTTGGAGCCACCAACCGGGACTAAAGACCCTGCGCGCGCCAACCCTTGGTCTGCTGAAAAAGTTGGAGTATACGTCCCGGTTGGTGGCTCCAACCGGGACGTATGACCCTTTAGTCCAGGTTGGAGCCACCAACCGGGACTAAAGGTCCTTTGGTTATAACTAACATGCCTCCTCTTTTTCTTCCCCATCTCACTTCTCTGCTTCTCACCGTCGCGACAGAAGCCTTCGACGCCGGTAGCTGAGCTTCGCCGCCGCCCGCGCGTTACCACCACCGCCTCCATCCGTCGCCCGGCTACTCCCCGCCTGACGCCGCCGCCGCTCGAGCTCGACGGAGGCGACGCTCCGGTGACCAAGAAGGAGCGGTGAGCCTCTTCACCTCCCAGTGCCCTCCCTTTGCCTGCTTGCTTGTTGTAGCCGCCACGCGTCGTGTCCCTGCAAGCACTGTTGCCCGCCGTGCGCCCAGCTCCGATGACCTTCTTCGAGCGGCGCTGCCACTTTATTGCTTACCTCGACGCGCTGCTTCGATCAATCCTAGCCCCGTCGCCCAGCACGCCTCACAGCACCGTCGCCGGTGACCACCCGACGGTGGCCGCCGAGATGTTGTCACCACGGCGTCACGCTAACGTGGCCCACGGGCCCGCTGACCTTTGACCACCACGGTGGCTTGCTGATGTGGCCTAGGGCCCAAAAGATCGATCCGATGGCTAGGTTCTGTCTCGGTAAAAATAAACCCAACCCTTTGCTAATGTCATATTGACATAGTAATTCAATTTTAAATGATTTAATAATTCCAGAAATTGATATAAACTTGTAAATTCAATATCTTTTTATTTATAAGTCATAAAAATACAAGTAATATATCAAAATGTTCAGAAAAATGAGAACTACCTATTTAAGCTATAACCATGCATTGTTCAACAACTTTCAATACAAGTTTAATTAGAACAATTCAACCCCTCTCATATACATCCGGAGTTTCCCCGAGTTAGGGTTTTCACCCCTCAAAACCCCGATTAAGTTGTAAATCATGTGTTAGGGTTACATTTCAATTCAAATTAACTTGTAATATCATCATACTTGCTTGAGCATTGCATCGATGCCATGTGTTGATTGGTTCCCTTTCTTTTTGGTGTTTGGTTCTTCCTGGTAGAATACGATATCGAGATCGAGACCGAAGCCAGAGATCAACTACCCATGTGCTGATGTACATATTGATTGCGCATTGTATTATGCCATGTATTGATTGCCGCCTTTCTTTCCGGTATTGGTTCTTCGCGATAGGATCCGAGCCCGAGGGTTTCTCCGAATTAGGGTTTCTAATATTGTAAATTCATTTTTATTATTGTGTTGTATATATTAGGGTTTCTCTGAATTAGGGTTTATATCTCTCAACACCATACCTAACATTCTCCCTTAGCCGCTTTGACTTATCCGTTTTTCCATCTATGCAAAAAATATGGACCCACACGACAGAGACGAAGAACAGGAAGAGTTGATCCAAGGTGTGATCCGCGAGGAAGAAAATTTAGATGTATCGACATTTCTGAACAACTCCGGTGAGGGTGATCCTCTTTTTGCCAGAAGAGACGACTTGTTTGAGGTTGAAGTTGATGCCTTCCGCGAGGGAGAAGGCGATGCCTTGTGTAATCGAGAAGACGACCGCTCTGGCGAGGTGCATGTAATATAATTAATTCATTAATTAATCATCTGCTATCTATATAGAAATAGTAACGACGATCTTTCTTCTTTTAGCCCTCCGGATCGAACAAATCTACTGAAAAGAGCGGACGAGGCCCAACCAAAAAGTTGGAAGACCATGAGAGGTTCAGGATCAAAGATATCGCTGAAGACGGCAAACCGACGGCTCCCCAAGTTGTCGCAATCAAATTTGTGGCACAATGCGGAGTAATCGTTAGGGACTTAATCCTGATCACCATTCAAAATTGTAATAGGCCTGCTGATGCGGAAGAAGAGGGAACATGTTTGTTTGTCCCTAACAAGGCCAAGGATTTACTGTGGAAGAGGCTCATGGTTAATTTCAAACTACCGAAGATAGAGCTGGATCCAAATGCGGAGGATCCAGTTGAGGACGCCTTAGAACATGGGAGAGCCATGGAGGCTAAGGTCGTGGAGTGGGATATGAAGAAGATGGCCCAAGGTTTCACCAATCGGAAGAAAAGATTGCACCTTGACTATGTCGTGAAAGGGAAGACTCCGGATTTCAAGAAGATTCAGTTTGAGAAGATAAAACCATTCTGGGCTGAGTTTGTAAATTACAAGACGTCAAAAAAAGCTAAGAAATGTCTGCAACGAATAAGCTGAATGCTGCTAACAAGAAGTATCACCATACTATGGGGCAAGGTGGCTACAGGGCTGGCATTCCTAAGTGGGAGAAACTTGAGAATGAATCAAGTGCTAAAAGATCACCCCAGAGACGATTGAGTAGAACGCAAGGAATTGGTTTTACGGGCATGGGGCACGTTGGACTCGAAGGATGTATATATAACATACGACATAAAGAAGACCCCTTCCAATCGAGAGGATGAGAAAAGCAAGAAGGTTGTTAAAGATGGGGACTTCGTTCCCGATAGAGAGAATGATGAGCTCACACTCGCCTTGGAAATAAGGAACATGATGGACGAACACGAGGCACAAGAGGCTCCCAACCATGGAGGACTGGTTTCAAGAGAGGAAGAAATATCCCGATAGAAGCCATTAGAGGAGAAAGGACAGCGGAAGTTGAAGCGGATATTCGAAAGAGCGAATGCGTATAATTGAAGAACGAATAAAGCAACAACAAGATGAAATTAACGCACTTAAAGAGCAAAGTACTACTGCCCATCTCAAGAAGACACCGCATTCGATGCTACCAACCTATCGAATAATCGAAAAGCAGTGGCTTCCATCGAGGTCCCGGTGATGACAATGGCGATGACGATGGTGCACGATGGCTCTGTTGGCTACCCAAAGGATGATATCACGTAGATGACACACTGCGAGCTACATGTCAAAGTTGTGAACATATCAACGAAGGTGGGGGTCGGCTATGCCTTACCAATTTGACCCTCACCAACTTACCATTGTTGTCCGGTTCCAGAGGGCTACGTTGTAGTCGGGGTGGATGAAATCATGCCCACCTTTGAAGTTTTGGATCTTCACTACCCCGCAGTGAAGGGGATGTGATCGTCGGGAGACGCAACAAACGCCACCATTCTATGGTCAAGGAATGTATCGTGCTTCAAATCACACGCCAAGGCCATCTTCGCCGCCTCACCTATCTCCAACGAGGTCGCCGCCGCCGTCTTCAGCCGCCGCTCACCCGCCACGTCGCCTCACCAATCTCCGCGCAGCCATCGCCACGGAGCCATCGCCGCGCCAGATAAAAGCGAAGCGCATCGCTACTTCAACGTGGTGTTTATCGCCGAAACATAAACAAGAGCCTCTTCCAAAAGTACCAAAGGTTCCTCCCAAGAGAGCTTATGACTGATCAAGAGGAGATCATGCGATCGTTGATGTGGAAACGACAGCGTTTTTTGCTAAGCTGAGGCGGCCGAAAGAGCCAGGGTTCCCCAGCACCAAAGAAGAAAAAGGCAAAGTGTTGAAAATGTTAAAGACTCTTCATCAACCCGAGCCAAAGCTGTCATCGACTATGAGCGTCTATTCTCAAGTCACATGCACAAAAACCTCGGAGAGCGATCGATGCAAGCGAGAAATCTGCCCAGCCGGAGAACAAGCAAAACAGTCTTGCGCCTCTCAAGGTGAACCAATGTGGGTCGAGCAAATATGGGGAATAAGAGCAGTATGATCCAGAGGTAGTTGCACAATACACGGAGAAGCTGCTCAAGGTATGAGTATTGTCCAAGACTTATCCCGCTTAGAGTACTTCCGTGAGTTAAGTAGCATACAAATACCAAGACGCAAACATCTCGTCAAACCCGAGGAGGTAAATAAACTTCCAACAAAATGCGAAGATTGCATAAGTGGTACATGCATGCCACAAAGGCCGGGGCTAACTGGATAGTGCTGAGGGTTAAAGAAAAGCATCATGGGAAAGAAAAGGATGACATGATATCCATTGAATTTGATGAACTATTTCAATTATTCAATCAAGACGCCTTGGACAAATCGATCATCAGTGCCTATTGTCTGTAAGTACCAATTCTGTAATTAATTTAGTCTCCAGCTATCTTACCTTGTTTATTGCATGTATATAATCATACTGTAATATGCAGAATGAATATTCTCGAATGCAGCAGAGAACAAATCTATGACATTGGCTTCATTGACCCATATTGGGTTCACGAAGCTAATCTCAAAACAAGCCCCCAGGATACGAAGGATAATATAGTACACGCGTTAAGGTTTCAAGAAACCAGAAGGGAAATACTTTTTCCTTACAACTTCGAGTGAGTGTTATTGTCTTCTATACAATTTCTATTTCGTTTACTCGATGTTAAGTATATAATTGATTAGTTATGCATTCGCAGCTTCCACTATATTCTGTTAATCATTCAACTTGACAAAGGGCGTGTACTAGTCATGGACTCGAAACATAAACCCCTTGAGCAGTGGAAGGACATGCAGATGCTTCTCCAGCGGTAATTCTAATCATCACGACACTATATCGGCAACGTTCGTGAATTTTATGATATCAAGTAATTAATAACTTATTTTATTTGTTTTCTTCACCGGGCAGCGCTTGAAACGGTTCACCAATAAGGCTAGGGGTGTTTCGAAAGCGGAGCTTATATTTGAAGCACTAGATGTAAGCACCACTAGCTATATCCCCGCGCATCTCTTTGATTCTAGTTTTGATACAGTTAGTATCATGCTTGATTATTATTTTGATTGAACTATGTTCTCGTAAAGTGCCCACGACAGGACGGTAACAATCTATGTGAATACTATGTTTGCGAGTTCATCCGGCAGACGTATGCGAGAAGGGCAGAAATTTAGAGCAACTCCACGACGTAAACAATTTCTATAGTTTTAATTACAATCAAATTGTGTTTAGTTTCATTCATATAGGCTGACTCCTTTTTTAAATCAGATCGAACGTCTACGGACGGTCTTCTGCCAAAGGATCGCGTACGAGCAATTCAGGAGAAATTGACGGGATTCTTGGATGCATAAGTCCTAAACCCAAAAGGGGAATACTATTCGGCTGTGTATAGACAATAGGGATTGTAAAAAGAGCAACTTTTGTATGTAGTGCATGAACTCGATTTGTGTATCGAATGTAATATTGTCATGATGATCTTGTGTAATATAATGGTTCCTTTATTAATGAGTGCAAAACACTAAATAAACAATAAAACAACCTAAATGAATTCTGTCGAGAAAATGTTGTCGAGAAAATGTGCCAAAATGAATTCTCTGCCGCGGCAAAAGGTTATTTGTCCCGGTTCGTGTTACGAACCGGACGGTTGCTCCACCCTCGCCTCTAACGCGCCGTGTACCCCATTTGTCCTAGTTGGTGGGGCAACCGACTAAAGGTTGGGGCTTTAGTCCCGATTGCCCCGTTGGGTAACCGACTAATGCCCTTACCAACCGGGACCAATGGGCGTTTTCTAGTGAAGCCACCGCCGTGTAGAATTGGGAGTCACTTGGAAACACGGTGTTCTAAGATGGTGAATTACCCTTTGCTATACTGATGTGAATTGTGTGGCTCGGCCATTTGTTACTGGGCACCTTCGCGGTTTAGGCTGCATTTCATAGCATTCCAGTTGTTTGCATATACGAAGTTCTTGCACACGTACGAAACCAAGTGTTCACGACACTGCACAGCGCAGTCACCATATTCATCCAAGGCCGCAGCGGCGGCGAGCGTCTCCTATTTCTGCTATTCTCGCATAGAAACTCGCCACTCTCTTGCCACGGCCTTCGCCCTCACTTGCTACACCCTCTCTGCCACCGCGGTAGGCGTTGTCGTCGAGGGAGACAGACATCAGAGAGATGGGTTGCTGGGGCGTGGTAAGCGTGGAGCTGAGGCATTCGCTCATGGCCACTCTGAAGTGGTACCACTACCGGGTGATCACGGAGTCGGTGTTGGCTCTGTTTGACAGGCCGGAGCGGAAGGTCAGCACCATGTGTTTATTCTTGGTCAGCCAAAAGCATGTTCCTATGAATCATAAGATTAGCAAGAAATTTCGATATGCTAGGCATCTAAGGCTGGTTATAGTGGGGGTAACTTCACTAGTAACTAAGAGTCCAAGTCAGCATTTTTGCTTATGTGGCAATGATTTAATAAAGAGAGAGATGGATTGAGTAACTAGCTATGTTACTGTAACATCACACATACCAATGCAAAATGTGTCTATAACCTAATTAATGTGGCATTGCATGTTATCACACCTAAGTTATTTTTCACTATGAAGGTAGTAACTTAGACTAGTAATATATGCATGTTACTACTCTAAGTTACTCCACACTATGACCAGCCTAAGGTTGAGAAGTGTATAGCAAAGAAGGTCCCAATTTTTGCATGTAAATGAATTCCTCTATCTAGCCACACCATTGTACGGGTGTGAGTCCGGTTAGCACCTGATTGGTAGCCCCTATAGACGTTAGCCTAGTCTCATGGAAGCAAAAACAGGCTGATTGGATGTTTGGGCCATCTAGCATTTGCGTCAAAGCGGGCCAGACCCGTTGGTAACTGCCTATTCGGTCGTTTCCAGGAAGCCACTGTTGTAGCGGCTAAAATCAAGAACATGGTGTACCTGCAGATTTAATTGGCGGAGATGGCGTGACCCGTTAGCTTTTTATCAGGGGTTAAACCCCTGGTGATTCATGGGCATGGGACGCCACTGCTGATGATGCTTTTGATAGGGGTGTTAGTAAGAACCCCGGATTGTGTCGTGAAGGTGTTACATACCTGCTAAGTAAGATGATTATGTGATCTGTTTATGTGTGTTGTGTGATGTGGTGTATGATGTGCTCTATGGCATGATGTGTGCAATGTGGTGGTATCACGCAGTTTGAAATGGATAACCATATCTTAGGAACATAAGTGCAAAACCAGAAACCAAACAACCATTAATTGCATCACGGGTGAAATAAACCCCAAATTCATGCAAACAAACAATCGGATAAACTTGTACCAAAACTAGATGTGGACAACCAATGAAGATTCCAAAGTTGGCCCAAGCCTAATCTGGCCGGATGCACCAGCGGGCCAACTCCTAAAAACGGAGATATTGGCCTGACAAGTAAACAGGCTGAAGGAAGCTGCTTGTGACTGTTCACGCCGGTTCTCTTCCTAGGTATTTCTCTCTTCCTCTCCATATCTGGTTTCTTATATTTTATTGTAAAACTAAAATTTGTGCCATTAAAAATTGCAGTCTTTATTATGTCAATATTGCGATTGGTTATTAGTGTCATTAAATTTGTTCCAAAAATTATATGCATTACATTATAAGGTAGAGCATATGATGCAAATAATATGCATGAGTAGGCGCGACTGGAAGGTTCATGAGTCTCGGAAAATCCTTTTTGGCTCTCTCGACTTCCAGTGCTCTCTGTTTATTAAAAAATAAAAACTATAGTTATAAGTTAAAAAAATCATGAAATAAAATCTTAAAGTTGCTAATGATGTATCACAAATGTGCAAAATCTCAATTCGAAGTGCTTTGTATTTCGATCTACACAACAATGACAAAATGTGACTTTTTTGTGATTCGAAATCACTATATACTATATATCTATATTTTTTCATTTTTTATGTAGCTAAAAATACACATTATTTTGAATTGAGATTTTGCATGTTTGTGGTATAAATCATAGGCTACATCCTAATTTATTTTTAGAATTTTCTAGAACTTAAAATATGTTATTTGAATTTTTAATAAAAGGATCACTGGTTCCCATATGCACAAAATGTCCACAGAGGAAATCCAATAAAACTTATATCTCATGATGCCCGGTACGGGACTAGAAAACACCGTGAGTATAAGAAAACAATATGGTTATAGTCTCTGCAAAAAGATATAAACAAACTTGATCATCTTATCATGCTTACTAGGTCATAAACCACTGAGCACTAGTTGTCATTTTTTATTGGAAAGGACTATATTAATATCATAAGATACCAATTACACCCGGCCTCTGCAACAATGCATTGCCCTAGCGGCCATACAGATACACATAGCCAAAAAAATAAAGAAGAATTACAAAAAAGAAAAGTTCCACTACAGCGACTCATTCATTGAAACATCAGTACTATCGCCAACAAGACAGCACCAGAAGTCCAGCTTCTCCAAAAGTGACCCCTCTAAGAAGAAAACAGTGCACAAACACCATCATTATCCGATCATAGATCTTAGATTTTCATTTACCAGGCATAACCAACTAACGCCAGACCCTGGATTTTCACCCTAAAAGGTAGGATTGTGAACTTTTTCTATGTAGTCACCCCCACTTGCATGCCACTGCTCCAAGTCATGAGTCACCAAGCTAATTCCTCATCACCACCCAGACGCGAACCACCATTCTCAGTCACCAAGTCAATTCCTCACAAGCACTAGTTGTCGTTATTCATGATCCCCATATTCACGGTAGGGTAGAATTGGTTGGTGAATTGCACGTTATGATTGTCCTCACTTAGAGTTTGAGAGGAAATCTTCACGACATCATATCTGAGCTATATATATATCCAACATGTCTACACAGGAAGTGCTAAGCTTAAGTAGGTTGTTTGGTTGTGGAAGAAAAATTCTCGCAACCTCGCCACCATAGTGTAGGAGACCGCTGCTAGTGTAGAATTGGGAGTCACTGGGAAACACAGTGTTCTACAAAGGTGAGGCGTCGTTCGCTATAGTGATGTGAATTGTGTGGCTCGGCCGTTTGTTACTGGGCACCTTCATGGTCCAGGCTGCATCTCACAGCATTCCATCTGTTTGCATATACGAAGTTCTTGCACATGCCCGAGACCAAGTATTTGCGGCAATGTATGACCCATTCACCATATTCATCCAAGGCCGCAGCAGCGGTGGGCGCCTCCTACTGCTGCTATTCCCGCATAGAAACTCGCCACTCTCTTTCCACGGCTTTCGCCCTCACTGGCTACATCATCTCTGCCACTGCGGTAGGCACTGCCGTTGATGGAGACGCTAACACTAGTACTAGGTGATCACGGAGTCAGCGCTGACATGTCGAGGAATCATAACAACAGCAAGAAAGTTGATATGCTAGACAACAAAAACTATTAAATTCTATAAGATTGAGAAGCGTATAGCAGAGTATAATAATAGTCTAGATACATGAAACTGAGGAGCGGGCAGGGGCGGAGCTCCCATTAGGGCAAGGTAGGGCGGCTGCCCTACCTTGATTTTTGAAAAAAAAAACTTTAGATGCACAAGTTTTTTCTAAATAATTCGAATGGTCATATGCTGAAAACATACTTCGTATAAAAACGTTATGTTTGTTTTAATAAACACTACACAAAACTGATTTCAAAGTGAAATAAGGACTAGGTGTGTCTAATTGAGTGTGATCCTATAGCAAACGAACTATTAAAATGACTTGATCTTTATGCTATGCTTATCTATAGGAGTATGTCCATCATACCATTCTCCTAATGATATGATCTTGTTATTAACAACATCTCAATGTTTATGATCGAGAAACCACGATCATCTATTAATCAACAAGATAGTATTATAAAGAGGCTTTACCAGGGACTCTAATTTAGTTTACAAATCACACAAGTATTAATGTTTCCTGTTAATACTATTATAGCATGAATGTAAACATTTATCATAAACACAAAGATATAATAATAACTGCTTTTATTATTGCCTCTAGGGCATATCTCCAACATCAACCACTAGAGGAATAGCACGACAACTTAAATACTAAACCATTGAATAATAACTCAACACAAATCCACTAATATCAACATGACTTCTCCCATGTCCCCAAGAACTAAACGAACTACTCACGAGACATCATATGGATCAAGATCAAAGATGTTATGGTAATGGATAACAATCTGAACATAAACAATAATCCAATGGTTCCACTCATAAGCATCAACTACAATAGTAATCAACACCGAGAAAGTTTCCCCTAATGAACTAAGCAATATCCAACACAATTGTTACAGCAGATGGAGTGGTGATGATGGTGCTGGTGGAGATGATGGTGTGGATGATGATGATGATCCCAATGAAGCCTAGCTTGATGATGGTGTTGATGGCGACGGTCTCCCCTCTCCGGGAAGGAATTTTCCTGGCAGAAATCTGTCTACCGGAGAGATCTTTCTCTCTCGGTGTTTTCTGCCCCGCAGAGGCGGCGGAAATCTATCTGTGGTCGCTCCCCTGATGTTAGGGTTCCGTAGGGAAGTTATAGGCGAAAGGACGGAGTCAGGAGCCGGGCAGGTGGGCCACACTTGCCCTAGGCGCGACCTAGGGTGGACCCGTGCCTAGGGGGGTGTGGCCCCCCCTATGGCCCTTCTTCGCCCCTCCTTCTAGCTTCCTCTGTCTTCTGGGGAAATATTATTTTCCTATAATTTTCTGGTATTTTTCTAATCTTCGCGAAATTGCATCAAAACACCTCCTTTTTCATCAGAATCCAGACTCCGGCAGTTCATCCTCCAAGAATCATCCAACATGCATAGACAGATGAAAAGACATAAGTAATACCCCATAATAAGACATATATCAATTAATAGAGGTAAATTATGATATAGAATGGTGATGCAAATTGGGCGTATCAACTCCCCCAAGCCAATTTATCATCACCACACAGACTCGAACCACCATTGTCAGTCACCAAGCCAATTCCTCACGAGCACTAGTTGTAGTTATTTATGATCCCCATATTCACGGTAGGGTAGAATTGGTTAGTGAATTGCAGGTTATGATTGTCCTCACTTAGAGTTTGAGAGGAAATCTTCACGACATCATATCTGAGCTATATATATCCAACATGTCTATATAGGAAGTGCTAAGCTTAAGTAGGTTGTTTGGTTGTGGAAGAAAAATTCTCGCAACCACGCCACCATAGTGTACGAGACTGCCGCTGGTGTAGAATTGGGAGTCACCGGGAAACACAGTGTTCTACAAAGGTGAGGCACCGTTTGCTATAGTGATGTGAATTGTGTGGCTTGGTCGTTTTTTACTAGGCACCCTCAAGGTTCAGGCTGCATCTCACAGCATTCCAGCTGTTTGCATATACGAAGTTCTTGCACATGTCCGAGACCAAGTGTTTGCGGCAATGCACATCACATTCGTCATATTCATCCAAGGCCGCAGCAGCGGCGGGCACCTCCTACTGCTGCTATTCCCGCATAGAAACTCGCCACTCTTTTGCCACGGCTTTCGCCCTCACTGGCTACATCATCTCTGCCACCACCTTAGGCGCTGCCGTTGAGGGAGATGCTGACACTAGTACTAGGTGATCACGGAATCAGCGATGACACTGTTCGACAGGGCCGGAGCCAAAGGTCAGCACCATGTTTTGGTTCTTTTGGTCAGCCAAAAGCATGTCGAGGAATCATAACAACAGCAAGAAATTTGATATGCTATAGAAAAAAATGTATTAAATTCTATAAGATCGAGAAGCGTATAGCAGAGTATAATAATAGTCTAGACACACGAAACTGAGGAGCGGGCAGGGGCGGAGCTCCCAGTAGGGATATTTGGGAAAAAGCTTTAGATGCGCAAGTTTTTTCTGAATAATTTGAATGGTCATACGCTGAAAATGGACTTCGTATAAAAAAGTTATGTTTTTTTTAATAAACACTGTACAAAACTGATTTCAAAGTGAAATAAGGACTAGGTGTGTCTAATTGAGCGTGATCCTATATAAGTTAACCTTGAGATATTCGCTATTAATATGCAGAAAATTAAAGACTTTGGAGATTATGTTAATATTTGAATGATACATCCTGCTTCATATTGTTTATCGCCTTGTTGAGTTGACATTGCTATTACTGGTGGCGACAACAAGAGTTAAAAGGGCTTCCTCGGTAGCAAAGATCACGAAGACCGAAATGGTATTTACGTCATTTTAGAGTTCGCGCTACCTCAGCATTTTTCTGTCCTAGCCACTGAGCTAAGATGTTCCATATCAAAAGAGACATCCAAAGAGATACTCAACACCGTGCTCATCACGAGCTTAGAAATTCTGTAGGTCCGCCTATCCTAAGTTGTTCTTGTTCAACCCATGACACTTCCTCTTTCCCTGCTATCTTGATTATCAAACATCTGGAATAGTAAGACTTTGTAGTTCACGTTGTACATTGCTTCGACCTGAGTGAATGAAGTTAGCGACTCTAGCGCCTCTCTTTATTAAAAAACTATCTTTCTCTTTATTTTTGTCATTTTAGTCACTGCAACCCTTGCAGTGTTGGCCCCAGAAGTCATTTTCCGCAATCATATGACTTAGTAAAACACATGATGCACTTCCAAAAGACCACTGCTTCACAGTTCTATAACTGCAATATATTTATTGATACAGAACTATCTTCCAACACTTTCATTAATGACCTTGGAGTTCTTAACATTTTTTTATAAAGAGAATATATAAATAAGATGATACTAAAAACCCGTCCTCTGCAAACAAAGGACATAACATAACGCTAATATTAAATCTAGACATGAAGGATACACAGAGCCCAGATGAGAGAGAGAAAAAGAAAAACAAAGGCCCTGGGAAGTGTCATGGAGTTGTTTACATACTGCGTGTCCCAATGATGCAGGTTACATGTATAAAAACAAAGGCGTAAAAGGTGAATCAATTAACAAATTAAAGTACATCGTCAAGTAGGATGTCTGGCTAGCCCACGTAGTCCTTGCTAGTCGGCGATGTCCCTCTCCATTTGAATAAATTCTGACCCCATGATGTACCCCACAAGTTGATCATCACCCACAAGTTGATCATCACCCACAAGTTAATTCTATTTTATGTCACAGTCACACCGTACCCGACCACTACCATGCCATATGGTGGAGATCTCTGCCGCAGTCTCCGGTGAGCACACTTCTCTTGTAGTTGGGTGGCGGGTCTTCGTGCCGCTTGATGGATGCGGAGGTGTGGGACACCCTATTGGAGTTGTAGGTACCGTCCGCACCAGTGTACGGGTAATCCTTATCGGACGAGGTGAGGTCACCATTATTGATGATAAACTCGAGGCATTGTTCATGAGCCCACCCTCGCAGACATTGTTCGAGTTGTCATGGTTTGGGAGAGATGATAGTGGAAGAAGAAGAAGAATGAAGGGGCGGGGATGCCCTTCCGATATGGAGGGTTGACATGTGGAACCCACCATCAACCACCAGGGAGAAGGGTGTGAAAAGGGGAGAGATTGGGAAACGCCGGTGAAATGTCTCGTGTGTTGTGGGAGCGACCCACGGAATGATATAGGGTAGAAACCATATGCAAATCATCCATATGAGCGGCTAGGCCATGAACTGTACGGAAAATATATCAACTACATTAAAGAGGTTATATTCTACTATAAAGATGAAAGCCAATAAAAATATTTATACTTGATCTTGTGGGAATTAGATAACACATTGACTTTATGAAAATCAATGTTTGTAACCCCCGCAGAAGGATATAAATAAACCTGACTATCTTAGCATATTACAAGATCATAAGCATTGTAGTTGTCCTTATTCCATGATCTGCATATTCAAGGCGGGATAGGGTTGACCGGTGAATGGCTAGTATAGGTTAGTTATGACTGTCCTCTTGTAAAGTTTAAGGAGAAATGCTTCACGACGTCACATATTTGAGCTCTATATATTCAACATGTCCACCAAATGTCAGCATAAGTAGTTTATTTGGTTCTGCAAAAGAAAAAATTGCAACCCTATGACGACGGTGTTGGTGTAGAATTGGAAGTCATTAGGAAACACATTGTTTCAAAAAGCTGAAGCAACATTTGATTGAGTGATCGACATTGTATGACTCCGCCATCTATTATTGGGCACTTTCGACGTCCTGGCTACACATTGCAGCATTTCGGTGGTTTTGATATACAAACTTAGCATGAAACACGCACATGTTGCAACAACTTTCATCAGAAATGGATCTATGATTCAATTCAGAATTTCAGATCATGTTGTCACTTTTGGACTTCGGAGAAGTGTTCAACTTCAAAAAACTTTGCTCCCAGAAATATTCTGTCTAATTTGCACATAATTGATCAGAATTGAGAATTTGCGCGCTACTAGATCACATCACTTTGTTTCGTGTCAAATTAAGGTCAGCCGCATGCAAAAGGGCGAAGAGTTCATGGCGATGATAAAGCATGCACCACCTCCATCAAGGCCACAGTGGCGTCGGGCGCATCCTTCCCCTCCTGGGATGCATGGCCAGTAAACCAGCTGTTCGTCCGAGTAAAATGCAAAATAGAAAGGGAAAAAAGAACACCACAATTTAGAAACAATAGCATACCCACCATAATGCACCAAAAGTAGTGGTTTTTTCCAAAGCATTATTAACCTTTTCCAAATTATGGTTATCTTTTGCCATTGACAGAGAAATGCGGGAGTCCGATGTGTTGCTTGGGCGTGGTGAACATGGAGCTGGTGTTCAAGTGTATAAGTGGATTGCACTAGCCCTTTCCATTAGTTCGGACTTTTGGTTGCGTGCATGAAGCTTGACATGGTATCAGAGCCTAAGGTCTCGAGTTCGAGTTCCGGCTTTCGCAGTTTATCCTAAAATTGTTGTTGATCTCTCTATGTCCACGTATAGGCCTCTTGAGTGATACGCGAGTTTCGCGCCGTCGCTCTCTTCCGGTTGCACGTGCTGACTTCTCCCCGTCACACATAAGAGGGGGTGTTCAAGTGTACAAGTGGATTGCACTAGCCCTTTCCATTAGTTCGGACTTTTGGTTGCATTGGCTAGTGCATGAAGCTTGACAGCTGGGACTGCTATGGAGTGGACGAGTGGTGGAAGAGGCAATCATGCTCCTTCAGTGAGTGCACGATTACAATATTGGCGTTGAAGCAAGCAGGTTATTTTGCTCTGCTCTATTTGGGATGTCTTCCCAAGAGAGGGAGCTCAGCAAAAACATGAACTAGCCTTTGACTTGACGAGTAGTAGTGTTATTCAGCTTAGGAATGCACGTGGTAGATCACAAGGAAGGTGCACATAGATTACTACGTTTCTCTCACTTGTTACTTTTCTCTTTCGCAAAATTTTCATAAAACTCGGCCACTTAGCCATTGAAATTCAGCAATTTGGACAAAATGTATGTGCTGGTGTTATTGATTTTTTATAAAAGCATATTTGCATTACAACATGAGTTGGAGATCATGATGCAAATGACGTGTATGCTTTTGTTCCATAACACACCCTAGAAAGTGTATCATACATTACACTAGAAGTAGTTCTAAGAGGAAAAGTTTACATCTCCGTTCTAGCTGCCGCAGCTGTAGCAGGCTAGCAGTTCTCTAAGGAAAGAAGACTACTCGCCTACTAGACACCATTTCCGTGTCGGTGGAGGAAAACCAAACACCTCACGACAAACAAGCACTATTGGCCTCCAACCCTCACACTCCAACCACATGTGGCGATGGTCCTGCCACGTTAAAAACCACGTCGTTTGAATGCCGCGAGATGCACCAGAAGAATAGCAATGGTAACATATCTGGTGAAATCGCTGAATATGTGCACCCGATGCATCCATGCTAAACCTAAGTCTATATTAAGTTTCCATTGAGTTACAGATACAAAACATAGTTGTGGGTTGATTTTTATGCAATACAAGATTCTTTATACAGAAAACTTTGTATATGCATATCGTCCGCTGTTGTTTCATCCAAAAGTTTAGAAACCACCGGTTCATGGGTTCACGGGTTCACTTGATATGTTCCCCATGCTCGATGTCTAGAGATCCTTCATTTCCCTGCGTGGGTCCATCCTCTCTGTCTCGGATTGAAGTGTGCGCACCTATAACCAAGCAGGCATGCGCCAATGCGCTGAAGTATGAGCCCAAACCTCTCGCCCGAGGACGCAGCCCACCAAGTGTAGATGTATTGTCTGCTCTACATTGCAGAAGTGGCACACCCTGCCTCCTCAGCAGATTAACTGTCAAGTATCTGTTCTTCGTGCCTAGCCAGGCAAAGAAGCGACAGTTATGTGGTGCCCTAGATCGTCAAATCTGGTACATCGCTTCCGCCTTAATGCATGGAGCCAGTAAACAACGCCTTGTAACCCGATCTTGAGGAGAATTCATAGTCACTCTCCTAGTTCCGCACGAAGGAGTCATCCACCGACGATGACTCATGTATAACTAGGCTAGGATTGAAGGTATAAGAGAGGATCGGGAGGATTAAGGGATTTATTTTTTGGCCAATTGGATCTATTCTATGAATTAGGGAATTTCGAGATTGATATAATCTAAATTATGGATCCGATACGATCTTTGATCTAGACCTGGTGTCGCGGCCAAAGAAGAAGATATTGATCTCCCCGGGACGGCGCGAGATGCGGAAGTGGTGAGGAACCTAGAATCTCCGTCGTGAGACTAACCACTCTGATACCATGTGAAAATTGTAGAATCTCTAATATTTTGTTTCGTATTGATCTGACCCTCGTGGGAGCATATATAGAGAGGTACAAGGATGGGAGAGACTTGGAATACAAGATGATATGTAGTATCCTAGTCTATCTCTAGTTCTATATGTATTCTAACAGATTGTACCTGAAACATATCATCTACATTCAAGAGGGTCATATCCAACCATAGAGACGAAATGGTTTTACTTGATACTCTCGGAATGAGGAAACAAGGTGACATTAAGATCATATAAGGACTGACCAAATAAGCATGTGGCATTGGTTTCCCTTATTCAGGATCTACATACTCACGATAGGGTACAGTTGGTTGTTGTATGGCAAGTGCGGGTTATGATTGTCCTCTTGAGAAGTTTCGAATAGGAGTGCTTCTTGGTATCATATATTTGATCTCTATATATTCAACATGTATCGATTCATCATTTCATATCTCATGCCTGTTTTGTTTGGTTATGAAAGAGAAACCTTGCAACCACATGGAGGTTATGTACCGTGTTCGTGTAGAATTAGGAGTCATTGGGAAATATGATGTTTCTAAATGTTGAATCCTCACTTGATCAGGTGCTAGACATTTTATGACTCGGCCATTTTCTATTGGACACACCTTCGTGGCTCGGGATAGTGGACTTCATTGAGCTGCTTGCTCATGAAATTCCAGATGATTTAGTGCACAAATAACATAGTCAGGCAACCATCACGGTTGGCTTGCCCCAGTGGCCGATCTCACCAGCTCATTGCAGTCCTTTTGTGGTCGTATGTCGTGACAGTTAACTCTGTTAGAGTGTGTATTTCTCCGTTTATATGCCCACCTAAGGGCCTCCTTGTATACTTGCCATATTCATATGTGCATGTATACTTGTCTTAGGGCATGTGTGAATCTAAGTCTCAGTTCATAGCATGGTATCAGAGCAAGACTAGGTCATAGGTCTTGCCTTCACAAGCTGCAACTCGTGCTCATAGTCACCGTCACTAAAATTCCCCTGGTCGGTCTTGCTACTCCTCTCTCTACCGCACACTTGTGCTACTCATCTGCTTGCAACTTTGTGTACTGCCTTATTCTATCCCAAGATCGAGCGGCGTCCTCGTGCATGGATTAGTTGTAGCTGGTTTGTTCTCGCTCGATTGTGATTTGACTTACTCCATTTCGGCCTCCTCTGCATCGGACATCGTGGCCTATTTCCAGCTACCCCCCTCTCGCCCCGATTCGTCCACTCACTACCCCGATCCGGTTGCTCAACCCTGATCTGGTCACTCCCGCACTGATCTAGACCTCGCTAGTCTCTGTTCGGCCTCTATTTCCCAACGGCCATGGCCCCGACTTTCATCCATGCTGGCCTAGGGTGAGCCTCGTGCTCGTGCTCAGGGTCGAGCCTATTTGTCTCGGCTCGTTCGGTCTTTCTCCGGTTTGGTCTGAGGGTAAAAAAAGAGATGGTACCATGTCTTCATCTATTGATGGTACCAACTATGCTGAGTTTGTTGGCTTCGTGCGCATTCACATGTGTGGCCGTCGTCTCTGGGGCATTCTCTCTGGTGATGTCCCATATCCACCACGTCATGTTGCTCTTGTGGCTCCTATACCGAAGACACCATCGGTTTTTTCTAAGGATGCTTACGAGACTGCTAGGACTACAACCGAGAATGGTGATGATGCTATGATGGATGCTTATGTTGGATATATGCCCTAGAGGCAATAATAAAAGTAGTTATTATTATATCTTTGTGTTTATGATAAATGTTTACATTCATCCTATAATTGTATTAACCGGAAACATTAATACTTGTGTGATTTGTAAACTTGTCCTCGGCCTAGGGCATATCCTAGCCGCCGATTAATATATGCCCTAGCCGCGGCGGCATGTGATTTGTAAACTTTTCAACGGCATGTGATTTGTAAACTTGTCGACGGCATGTGATTTGTAAACTTGTCGACGGCATGTGATTTACAAATCACATGCCGCCGATTAATACATGCCCTAACCGCCGCCGGCCCCACCTCCTCTCCTCGGCCTCTAAACCCTAGTCGCCGAGGAAACCCTCTACTCCATCCTACTCGCACCGGCTGAAGGCGAAGCCCTGCGGGATCTCCCCTGTAAACTCCGACACCACGCCGTCGTGTTGCCGGATTCGCGAGGAGAGAACTATAACCTCCGCTGTCTGCTAGAACAAGGGAGAGGAAGGTATTCATCGAGTATGGAACGTGTGACCGACTGCGGAAGCGTTGCCGGAATGTGGTGCCCGAAGGATCGTCTACGCGATCTCGAGATCGGCAAGTGAACAACTACATCACCCACGAGAATCTGCTCTCGTTAACCGTTTTGGAATCTTCGAGGGTGAGTACTCTATCGACTCGTTGCTATAATCTAAATGATAGATCTTGGCTTGTGTGTGTTCATGCGGTAGAATTTTTTTGTTTTCCATGCTACGAACCCCTACAGCTTAAGATCAGGAAACATCCAACTACTTAGACGCTCTTTCCAGATATCATGATGTTTAAGCTTCTTATACTCTATGGTGATGAGGATGCTTGTGTTCAGGATGTGCTCACTTCTAGTGTTCTCCCTCAGTTTGCCTCTAAGTTTAAGGGACATGACTTATTGTCGAGATGTGGACTTATCTTCGCCAGCGATATCATCCCTCTAGTGATTCTATCTATTTTTTTGTTGCCCATGAAGAGCATGCTCTTCATTAGGATGACTCCATTGTTGATGTTTTTTAGACATAGAGTTCTGCTCTCTGGAGCTAGCTCGACTTCCTCCGCACTATTGTCTGTGTTTGACAGTGCCTTCAGATTACGAGCCCAACTTGGAGTTTTAGCCCATCCATGAGTTCTTATCTGAGCTTTGTACAAAATTTGAGGCGCGTCGTGCAAACTTGTTTTCTTTGGGCATGTTACCATCTTGGAGTCGCTTGTTGAGATTAGTGTTTATGAAACTAGCCTTTGTGGTGCTAGTTTCCTTGTAGACCCCTATGTGTTCACTGCTCGCGCCCATGCTATGTTGGGTGCTATGCCGATGGTTGCACCATCATCTTCTTATTATTGTGCTCCCCACTACTTCCCACTCCTGGAGGTGAGGATTTCCATTCTTCTGGTGGTGTGGGACGCCCATCGTTCTCATTCTTTCTAAGGCTACTGTTAGAAGCCTAGCCACCCTCTATAATTGCTTCAAGAAGCAACATGAAACGCGCAATAAGGTGTGTGCTTCTTCTCAATCATGGGATCCTCCATCACCGTCCTATGTTGTATCCTAAACTCAGCAGTATATTATGATGTTGTAGGGTCTGCTAGTAGCTTCTAGCTCTTCTTCAACAGGCACTACATGCTCGGTGACTAGTGCTTCTAGCACGGCGCCACCACCCTCCACACAGTCAGGTATATCTTCGTGGTCCTAGATTCTGGAGCTTGTTTCTTATGTCCTATGACTCTTCTGTTGTGTCTTCTCTTCGTGAAAGGATTCGCATAGGGAAAACAAAAATTTGGCCGGCAGGAACCACCAAGATCAAACTATGAAGAATACACACACACATGCACACACACACACACACACACACACACACACACACACACATATATTGGATTTAGTTCATACATCATTGCAGCTGAGATCCGTTGATTGATGAAGTTCTTCATGGAGAATAAAACATATGATTCCTCTATCAGTATCCACGCGTACGTTGCTTTTGATCCAGCAGATTTCCATCGTCCAACGAGAAGGATCACCAGAAGTTTGTGCAGCCTTTCGGCGTGTGTATATGTGTGTGTGTGTGTGTGTGTGTGTGTGTGTGTGTGTGTGTGTGTGTGTGTGTGTGTGTGTGTGTGAGAGAGAGAGAGAGATCCGAGAGGAGAGGTGCAACCACCAAAAAAGTTATATTCTCTAGGGTTGCATCCTCCTCCCTTTATATAGGAGAGGAGAGGGAGGGGATACCTTAGGGAAGCCCCCAGTAGATGACGGCAAACGCCGGGAAAGAGGCAGTAGCCAGCCATAGGGTGCCCCATCTTCTTGCTGCCCAAGCTGGGGGTGGCCGCATGGGCTGCCCCTTCATCATTATATTATTTGATCAAATTATAAAACATATGCAAATACATTAATTTCCTAATTAATTGGACTTTTGTGTATAAAAAATTAGTATTTCCATATATACCTCCTGAAACACTTTCGTACATCTTCCGAACTCCAAATCAAAATCTGATTTCACTATGAAACTCATCTCTATCCACTACATAATCCAACATCATATTATCATGTATGTATGCACCAAACACTCAACAGATAAAAGTACTTAATCCTATTACCCCGCGTCTGGTTTGAGCATTTCGTCTCTATGGTGACTGCTGATGGTTTCTCTCCCAGCATTCTTCGTCCTGCTCAGTTTGTCCACACCTCTACTCATTGTCAGACTCTTCCTTTTCTATAAGTTAATGACATGATCACATCATTATCAATGACTCTGAGTACATTACCATTAATAAGGCTCGTCTTCATGAGGAGTTCCATATGGCTGATCTCGGTTCTCTCCATTATTTTCTAGGGATTGAGGTTTCTTCTACCTCTGATGGCTTATATGTCTCTCAAGAAAAGTATATCCATGATCGGGTTGCTCGTGCCGCTCTTAGTGATGAGTGCATTGTAGAGACTCCTAGGGAGATCAATGTTCACCTTCTTGCCTCTGATGGTGATACCTTGTTTAACCCATCCTTCTATTGCCATTTGGTTGGGAGCCTTGTATATCTTGTTTTCACTCATTAAAATATTTCCTGCCACGGTCCATATTCTGAGTCAGTTTATTTCTACTCCCACTTTGTTCCACCATCGTAACCTTCTTCGCGTTCTACGATATCCTGTGGCACCCATCACACATTGTCTTCTTCCCTCGCTCTAGCTCCAGGCCTACTCAGATGCTATTTGGGCGAGTGATTCGTCATAATTGTCATTCACTCTCTACTTACTGTATGTGTCCTGGTGGTGCTCTCATTGTCTGGAAGACGAAGATACAGACTGCATTTTCCCGATTGAGTGCATACGTTGAGTTGTGGTCTATGTCTCTTTTGGCCGCATAGGTGACTTGGTTATGGTGGTTACTTGGGGATTTTGGTGTCTCTGTTTCTACACCGACTCATCTCTTATTAGTATAGGTGCTATCAGCTTTTCACATGACCCTGTGAAGCATGATCTCAACAAGCATATCGGTGTGGATACTTTGTTTGTGCGTACTTCTATGCAGGATCAGGTTCTCGTTCTTTAGTATGTGTCTTGTAAGTTACATTTGGCAGGGTTTTTTTATAAAGACCTAGACTAGAACACAACACGTGTTCTTTCTCTTCAAACTTACTGTTGTTGACCCACTATGAGTTTGAGGGGAGGGGGTGTTCGAGATGTATAGATCTCCTTGTATATGCCGATTGTATATTTTTCATACTTACATGTTATACTAGCCTTTGGTCGTCTATGAATCTAAGTTGCTCAGTTAACATCAAACTCCACACGCCTACCTCTCTCTCTCCATCTCCCTCCTCCCATGCCCATCCTCCAATCCATCCTCTCCCAAGGGGAGTGGAGAGCCAGAACCGGCGACAGAGGCAGGAGGTGATTCCAGTGCATGCGGCATCTTTGACGGCAGGCGAGCGATAATATTACGCAGGAGCGCGTCGGGAATAGGCTCAATAAGGCAATGTGTTGTAATTCACGGACAGTCTTTTCGTTTTAGATGGAAGAAGAAGGATGGATACAACACCGTCCTTGTGATTCTCCGAACTGGAAATCCCAAATTATTCCTTTAACTGCTCTCGAAGAAGTGGAAATCAGCGGCTTCGATGGACAGGATGATATCTTCGGTTTGTTGAAATTGATACTCAGATGTGCTCCAATGTTGAAAAGAATGATTATGAAGCTGTCACATGAGGCCTCGGATGCACAAAAATACATAACATCTCACGGCATATTCTTCCGTGCAATTATATGTTTATCTAAGCTTTAGTGATTATATGTTGTTCGGCATGCATGATTAGCAACATGATTGATTGTGTGAATTCATTGGTGCATTGGGGTATGGGACTAATTATTAGTTCCGGTAAGACTTCCTTTAGCAAGTACTTTGCTATTTCTTTTGGCTTTTTTTGGAAATGGGCTTTTCATTAACATAAACTGTTTAATGTTTACACCCGGCCTCTGCATAACCATGATGCACACAGCCATACGAGCGACGAAACTAGGGAAAAAAAGTAGACAAGCATTACTATCGAAATAAATGTCTTGAATCTAAGATAGATCAATCCTCAAATCACGCGGTCATCCATGTCGGGAGAAAATATCCCTCGCCGTGTCCTCCAATCGCGTACATCCCTTCACAAATAAGTCTCGAAACTCCATACATTGGAGAATAGTCCATGATCGGAGGATAGTCGTGGCTCGATAGATAATCTGTAGAGGAGAAGAGACAATGTTATTAAAAATCTTGTCATTTTTACAAAGCCATAGAGACCATATAATGGCAAGTGCTCCCACCCTAAACAAAGTTCTGTACTTATCAACAATTCCATGCAACCAATTACGAAAAACATTGGTTACGAAACGTGGAGGAGATAAACCAGAAGCTATTTGGATGAATGACCATATAGAGCGAGCAAATTTACAATGGAAGAATAAATGACGAATTGTCTCATCTTGATGACAAAAGACATATTGTGTACTTCCATGCCAATTTCTCTTTGCAAGATTATCTTTTGTTATAATTACCCCTTTCCGTAGATACCATGCAAATATCTTCGTCTTAAGGGGCATTTTCAATTTCCAAACTTTACTATTATCATCGACCGAGATCTCAGGTTGGACCAAAGCTCTATATAGTGAGCCAACAGAAAATTTACCACTTTCTAGTAATTTTCATTTGAACATGTCAACACCGTCCGACAATTGAATCGTGGATAATCGTAATAGTAGATTGTTCCAAGATACCAGCCGAGGCCCAATGAGACTTCTTCTGAAAGACATATTAGGAGGATAGTATTCCATCACTATGGAAATTGTATCCCGTTTGTGTCTAACAATCGAATATAGAGCTAGATATTGTTCGTGGAGAGTAGTTTGGCCAAGCCACTTATCTTCCCAAAATCTAATCTGTGATCCATCATTAATCTCGAAAGCACCAAAACGAAAGAAATGTTTTTTGGTGGCCATAAGACCAGCCCAAAAATGTGAATCACCAGGTTTTCAAACCACTTGAGACACATCTTTGGACCCCACGTATTTCCTCCATAACATGGTTTGCCAAACACCATCTTCTGTAAGTAGTTTAAAAAGCCATTTGCCCAGAAGCGCGGTGTTTTTGACTTGCAAATCATGTATGCCCAGTCCACCAAACTCCTTCGGGCAGCAAAACACATTGCATCTTGCCAGTGGATACTTCTTTTTCTCACTATCCCCTTGCCAAACGAATCTTGAACAAAAATAATCCAATTTGTTCAAGACCCCTTTTGGTAATTGGAAAAACGAGATGATATATACAGTACCATGTTAGTAAGTACTGAATTTATGAGTACTAGTCTTCCACCAAGGGAAATCAATTTACCTTTCCAACTATGAAGACGTTTTTGTAGCCTTTCCTCAACAAGTTTCCATTCAGCAATTGTGAGACGCCGATAATGAATCGGTATTCCTAAATAGTTGATTGGAATATGCCCCTGACCACAGCCGAAAAGTTTAGCATATAGGTGGGCCTCGTTTTGGGCCTCGCCAAAACAATACAAATCACTCTTATGGAAGTTTATTTGAAGCCCAGATAGTTGCTCGAATGCTGATAAAATTAATTTCAGATTCTTAGCCTTGTCCAGATCATGTTCCATAAAAAGGACTGTGTCATCAGCGTATTGAAGAATAGATAGTCCACCATCAATAAAATGTGGAAATAATCCTTCAATTTGACCATCAGCCTTTGCTCTCTCAATAAGGATAGCCAACATATCAGCCACTATATTAAATAGTAAAGGCGATAATGGATCCCTTGTCTCAGTCCCTTCTTGGTCTGGAAGTATCTGCCAGTATCTTCATTTACTTTAATGGCAACACTACCTCCAGACACAAACGACTGAATAAAAGCGTGCCACTCCTCAATAAAACCTTTCATGCGGAGTGTTTGCTGTAGGAAAGACCAATTAACTTTGTCGTATGCCTTCTCAAAGTCAATCTTGAACAGTACACCATTTAATTTTTTTGAGTATAGTTCATGGATCGTTTCATGCAGAATTACAACACCATCTAGGATATTTCTTCCTTGCATGAACGCAGTTTGAGACGGACTAACAACATTGTCAGCAACTGAGTTTAGTCTAATCGTGGCAACTTTAGTAAAAATCTTGAAGCTAACGTTAAGCAAACAGATTGGACGATACTATTGTATACGTTCTGCATTGTTAACCTTAGGCAGTAAAATTATATTTCCAAAGTTTAATCTAAAAAGATCCAATTGACCGACATGTAAAAATCCAAACAAATTCATCAGGTCCTCCTTGATAACGTCCTAGAATTTTTGGTAAAATTCCGCTGGGAAGCCATCAGGCCCTGGCGCTTTGTTATGTTCCATTTGAAAAACCGCTTTCTTGACCTCTTCCTCGATATATGAGGCAGTTAGAAAGCTGTTTTCTTCATCAGACACCTGGGGTATATCGGTCGTTTGGGACTCATCCAGAGAGAATGAATTTTCCACTAGGGCCCCAAACAAGGATTTATAATAAGCTGTGATATATGACTTTAGATGATCTTGTCCCTCAATCATACCTTCATCCTGAATCAGAGAGTGAATAAGTTGCTTCTTATGCTTGCCATTTGCAATAGCATGGAAGTATCTTGTATTCGCATCTCCTTCCAGAATGAATTTTTCTTTAGAGCGTTGGTACCATTTGAGTTCCTCCTCACGCAGAAGTCGGGCTATCTCTGCATTCGATTGGCTTTTAAGCTCAATTTCTTGTGCAGTTAATGGCCTAGCTCAATTTCTGCAGTCATCAATTATAGATGTTAGGCATAGTTTTTTGTTTTTCATGATCCCAGCTGTGTGCCTAGACCAACAACGAAGAAAATTGCGTAAATAACGCATTTTGTTATTCCATCGTAGGATAGGCGTGTGGCCACCGACCGGTTTCTCCCAAATAGCCTTAACCATCTCGTAAAAACCATCACGGATCATCCATCCGAGTTCAAATTTAAACTCATTTGTAGACTTTCGTGGTAGTGATCCAAAAGATAAAAGAAAAGGAGCATGATCCGACAAAGCCTGAATGCGCTCTAGAGCACGAACAGTTACCATAGGGAACTTATGTTTCCAATCAGTATCCATAAGCACTCTATCTAGTTATGTTGGCTCCGGAAGACTATTAGCCCATGTAAATTGTCTTCCTAACATTGTAACCTCTCTTAAGTCCAGACTGTCTATAACAGCATTGAACAGAAAAGGCCAATGTTCATCAAACCGGCCCCGACTTTTCTCGTGAGGGAATCTAAGCAAATTAAAATCCCCTCCTATAAGGATAGGATATGGATTGTCCTTTGCCAAATTCACAAGCTCACGTAAAAAATCAGCCTTATAAACATCCTGGGAGGCCCCATATACGGTGACTAATGTAGGGTTCGCAGCATAGAAAACAAATATTTTCCTACGATGGGAACATCTATATACCAAGATCTATCTACTAGATACAAGTAACGGGTGGATATACATCCATAGAATACATACCCTCGAAGACCGAATAGCGTTAACGAGGTTGTACTCGTGGATGATGTAGACGAACGCTTGCCGATCTCAAGATCGTGATGAAGTCCATCTGGTCCAGCCGGTCCAGCACGATCAAGTCCAGCATCTCAAAGCAGTGGTGCATCCGTGATCGCACACACGTACGGGTATCCCTGTTGGAGATATGCCCAAGAGGCAATAATAAAGTAGGTTATTATCATATATTCATACTTATGATAAATGTTTACATACCATGCTATAATTGTATTAACCAGAAACATTAATACTTGTGTGATTTGTAAACTAAAATAAGAGTCCCTAGTAAAGCCTCTTGTTAAACTAGCTTGTTGGTTAATATATGATCATGGTTTCCTGATCATGAACATAGAGATGTTATTAACAACAGGATCATATCATTAGGAGAATGATGTGATGGACATACTCCTATAGATGAGCGTAGCATAAAGATCAAGTCATTTTAAATAGTTCAATTGCTATATGCTTTCTGATACATAGTAACCTAATTCTTTCGACCATGAGATCATGCATATCACCTTTGCCGGATGGATGCTTTGATGTCGTCAAACACCACACCGTAACAGGGTGGCTATAAAGGTGGCATTGAGTGTTCAGAAAGTATTGGTTGAAACACATGGATCAAGAGTGGATTTGTCCATCCATATGACGGATAGATATACTCGGGCCCTCTCGGTGGAATGTCATCCAATTAGCTTGCAAGCATGTGACTGGCTCACAAGGGATCACATATCACGGAACGAGAAAAGAGTACTTATCGGAACGAGGTTGAACTAGGTATGCAGAGATACCGATCATAACCTCGGATAAGTAAACTATCGTGAGCCAAAGGGAAATTGGTATCGTATGTAAGTGGTTCATTCGATCGCAAAGTAATCATAGAAATATGTGGGAGCCATATGAATTTCCATTCCTCTATTGGTTATTGTTCGGAGAAGTGTCTCGATCATGTCCGCATAATTCATGAACCGTAGGGAGACACACTTAAGGATTCGACTTTGTTTGAGTAGTTATGGTATTATGAGAAAGAGACCGAATGTTGTTGAGTCTCGATGGGATCCGGATATCACGAGGTGATCCTAATGGTCCGGAGAATAAGATTCATATAAGTAAAGTCCCGCTTCGGAGTTCGAATGATTCCGTGTTTTCATCGAATGTTCTAGAAGGTTCCGAATGTCCCAAGACCGGGGAAGGGTACATGAGTGTGTCATTACATATTGGAATGATTGCATCATGTACTAAGTTTTCTTGCTGTTCCAAATAAAGGATTAAATTGAATCCGAAACAGAAAGTCAAATGGCCAGTTTGAAAGTCAAACGGCTAAAACAGGAAACTGTGGGAAACAAGCAAGAGGTGGTTGGAACCGACTTGGGGGAGGAGTCCCTCCAAGATGGCGCGCCAACCAAGGCCGACTTGGGGAGGGACTCCCCTCCCCTTGGCCGCCCCTCCCACCTATAAAAGGAGGGGCAAGGCCTCCTCCTCTAGACACACAAGTTCCTATCCTCTAATCTAAACCCTAGCCAAAGCCTCCGGTTTAGAGCCGTTTTGGTTTAGAGCTTCTAATTGCCCTAGCCTTCGGTTTAGAGCCTTCTAATTGGTGTGTCTAAACTCTAGACCACTAATAGCTCTCTCTCATACTCCACCATACTCGCTCCGGCTTAAGGCGAAGCCCTACGGGATCTCCCCTCTACTTTCGGTACCACGCCACAGTTGTCCGGAATCGCGAGGAGAGTGCTACAACCTCCGCTGCTGGAACAAGGGAGAGGAAGGTCTTCGCCGAGTACCGAACGTGTGACCTATCAAGGGAGCGCCTTGGAACGCAGCGTCGGAAGGATCGCTCACGCGATCTTGAGATCGGAAAGAGTACGACTACATCACCCACGAGAATCGCCTCGTTAACCGCTTTGGAATCTTCGAGGGTAAGTTATTCCATCGACTCGTTGCTACAATCTAGTAGATAGATCTTGGCTTGTTTGTTTGTATGCGATAGAAATTTTTGTTTTCCATGCTACGAACCCCTACAAAGGGTATCGAGCCGTGTCTATATGTAGATCTGTTGCACGAGTAGAACACAATGGTCATGTGGGCGTTGATGCTTTTATTGTCGATTGCTTCTTGTGTACTTTGCATCTTGCGGTATGTTGGGATGAAGCCCGGCTAACCTTACATGACATCGTTCATGAGACTTGCTCCACGCTTGACATGCAACTTGTATTGCATAAGTGGCTTTATGGTGCCTGTTTCTCCTAGCATAGTTAAGATCCAATTTACAACGGGTGATTGACAATACTAGTATCAATGTTGTGGTTCTTGTTCGTAAGTTAGAACGATACTTATTGAAAGCCCCAAACCACGTAAAACATGCAAAGAAAATTAGAGGCGTCTAACTTTGTTTTGCAGGGGTGTGCTGTGATGTGATATGGCCATGATTGTTATTATATATGATGTATGCAATGTTCCTTATTGTAAGTGGGCAACCGGCAGGAGCCATATGGTTGTCTTTAATTTCTATTAAGACCCGCGTGTCTATTCAAAGTAGTTGTAATAGTTGAAGCTGGTGGACGACAACCATGGAGCAGCGTCATTGACCTTGATGCAATGCCGGTGATGATGGAGATCATGTTCGTGCTTGAAGATGGAGATCGGAAGCACAAGAAGAAAGGCCATATCATATCACATATTATGAATTGCATGTGATGTTAATCCTTTATGCATCTTGTATTGCTTAGTAGACGACGGTAGCATTATAAGATGATCCCTCATGCACATGAATTTCAAGTCATAAAGTGTTCACCCTTAGTTAGCACCGTTGCTAAAGCTTGTTGTTTCGAAGCACCATGTGATGATCGGGTGTGTTAGATTCTACAAGTGTATACAACGTGAGCAAGCCAGATTTGCTCATGCGGAAACTAAGGTTTGATCTTGGCGAGCCTAGCATGTACAGACATGGCCTCAGGAACACGGATTACCGAAAGGTAGAGCATGAGTCATATAGTAGATATGATGAACATGTTGATTGTTCGCCATTGAAGCTATATCAACTCTCGTGATGATCGGTTTTGATGTGGTGGATTTGGTTCATGTGATCACTAAAACAATGTGAGGGATATTGTTTTGAGTGGGAGTTCACCAAGATTAATTATTAATTAGAACTCAATTTATCATAAACTAAATCAAAGTGAATTTGCATAGTTGTTGTAGTCATTGGCATCCGTTTACCACCTTGCGCTTAGTTATAATTGAGATGATAGAACTATAGAATTCTGGTTAGTTACTTTATGAACTGGTATCATATTGTTTTGAAGTGTTAATCTAAAGTTTAAAAGTCCTATTGCAAACTTTCAGTAAGTTCCGGTTACTCCATGAAGTTTAATAATCAGTATTAAATCAAGAGTAACAATTCCAAGTGTTAGTATATAAGTATCATGTTTGTCTCCATGATTCTTGATATTCAAAGGATTCTCTTAATATCAAGGTTATCTAGGATCTGAAAGAGTTGTTTCAGAAACCAGGATGTGTGGAAGATATTGTGATATCTAAACGAAGTTTTGTTGCAACATGATAGAGTATAATATGGCAAAAGTCATGTTCTCATATTTGATGAGAATTTACAAAAGGTTGGAGACACTAGTTGTCCTAATCTTCCAAAAGGTTTTGGAGAGCAACATTATACTCGCGATTCACCGTTACAAGCTAAAAGTAGCTAGATCATGGATAAATCCATGATGAGGGTGAATATTTGATGTAGGTAAAATGTTTACTACACCAAGAGATTACTAAAGAAAGGAATTTGAAAGAACACCAAATATTTGATAATGGTGATCTACTTCAAAGTGCAAGTCCAAAGACATTGGTATTTAACTATACACGCTTTGGACTATGTATGACTCCACTATTGATGTTGATAGATTCTTTCAAACAGAAAAGGAAATGAAAGAGAATCTCATAAATATATGGCAGAAAAGAAAAGACTAGAATTGTTCAGTTTAAGTATATAGATGATATACGTGTTATGGCTATATTCTTTGCTTATTAAACAATGTGGTTCCTAAGTATTTGATACTGAATTTGTTGGTGTGAATCGTCATACGAAACAACACAATTTCATGAACTACAATGGCCTAAGTAACTAGCAAAAGAATATGTGATGATATTCATTGAGAACAAATAAAGGGTTGTTGTGTTGCTCGTTAAACATCAAAGCTTGCCTTCAAGATTTGTTTTATCAGGTATTATGAGAACAAAAGGGTTGTTCAAATAATTGCCGTAATCCATAAAAGATGGATGATTCACAAATCTCGTTGGAGAAATCACATCCATAAAACTTGTGCTAAAAATGTCGAAAGACAAATTGATTGAAAGATCACTTAGGAAGTGACATCGCCGTTTAAATTATATTGGAAAGAAAACATGAAGAAACTCCATGTGGATGGAATTTTGGAGTCTTTTTTATTTTGATCAAATGACGCTTGTGAAACTTTCCTAGAGATAATTGAAACTTCGTTCATAGGCCAAAAGGGAACCTTATTGGAACTTGTACATATTGTTGTACGAAATCCATTATGTGTTGTCAAGAGCGATGGATTTCAACTTCATATGCTTTCTCCAAAAATTTGAGTGAATATATGAATATTTACTTAATAAGGATGAAGTGTGAAATATTTGAAAAGTTCAAAGATTTTCAAGATGAAGTGCAAAATCATTGTAACAAGAATATACAAAGTTTATGATAAGATCATAATGGAAGATATTTGAGTTACAAGTTTAGCATAATACCTAAGATTTAAGGAATCGTTCCGTGTATTTGCATTTTCCCGAAACACCATAAGAGTATGGAGCGTTCGAGATATGTAATTAAACCTTGTTTGACATGGTAAGATCAAAGGTGTAATTCATAAAACTGCCATTATATTTTAAAGATTAAAAGCTTTAGAGATTACCGTTTTTCCACTCAAAAGAGCTTCATCATAATCCGTTGAATTGACACCATATAAAGTTATGGTTTGGGATAAAACCCAAGTTGTCCTTTCTTAAACATTGGTATGCTATGCATAAGAAAGATGTGTGCAACCGAAGTCGGATGAACCTGTCTTTGTATAAACTGTTAAGTATTCCTCCATAAACACCGGAGACAAAAGTGTTTGTTGCTTAGAACGTCAAGTTTCTTTGAGAAGGAATTTTTCGTGAAAAGTTAAGTGGGAGGACAATAGAACTTTGATAAGGTTAAAAGAACCTTAGCTATATGTGCAAAGTTAGCGCTAAAAAAGTGTTCCGGAGGCAGCAACAATGCTCATGGCTCACGTGACTCAAAGATTGTGGTTACGGAGATCTAAGTTCCTATTAAAACAAGTAGGTCGGGTAAACAATCAAATACCAAGATTTGAGAGTTAAATCATTATTTGACAATAATGATCCGAATATATGCAAAGAAGCGATGATGAGCCCTGACTCCGTCAAATGGCTTGAAGCCATAAAATCCGTGATAGTTCCATACACGAGAAATCAAGTTTTGAACTTGAAGGACCCTCGAGAAAGGTGTAAGACCTTACAGTTGTGTTTGGATCTATAAAAGAAATAGACATGGATGTTGCACATCTATGAAATAGTCGACATGTTGGGAAAGAGTTCACAACAATGTTCAAAGGTTGACTATGATAAGATTTGATCTTTCATAGCGATATTTAGTCTAGACGGATTAATGTAGCAACCACTACATATAATTTTGTTATATGGTAGTTGAATAAACAAAACAAGTTCTTCTAATAGAATTGTTACCAAGGACGTGTGCATGACACGGTCCAAAGGGTTTTGTTAATTCAAGGATGCTAAAATCATATGCAAACTTCAATGGTTGAAGTAAGCATAGCGGAGTTGGAATCTTCACTATGATGAAACTGTTAAAAGAGTTTAATTTCATCAGAGACAATGAAGATGCTTGCATTTGCAAGAAATTAAGTGGGAGCGCTAAGACATATTTCTAATACATTATGTAGAAGACATATTGTTGATTGGAAGTGATGTATCTTTTTATTAACACATATTAAGAATTTCATCCCGATGAAAGACTTAGGCAAAACCCAAATATTTGGCATCAATAGACGCTAATATGGTTGTGCCGTAGTACATAGACGATATTGAATGAGTTCAATATAGAAACTACAAGAAAAGGTTCTTGTCGCACGTAAAGGATTGAAAGAGTTCAATGTTGATGATATATTCAAGTGTATTGACATTTGGTAAAGTGAAACAAATAATCAAGTATAGATTGATACTTGATGTATGAAATCACAAAGAGTATTTATATCAATCATACTGTGATATGTACAAATCCAGATATGTCCTATGCTCTAAATGTTGTGAGCATATACCAGAATGATTCGTAAGATGATCATTGGACAATAGTAAGGATATTCTTATGATCTTTTGGAAGAACTAAGAGTATATTATTTGTAGAAGTGACAAATAGATGGTTAGTTCATTGTAAAAGTACTACATTGATACTAGTTTTGTCACAATGTACAAATTAAGTTTATCTCAATCTAAACTAAGGGTGGCACAATATAATGGAAAGTGAGTTCCATAATGGATTTGGATGAGTTCCAAAGTTAAGACATTGTGACAGATACTACAACAAAAGGCTAAGCATATGACTGCTATTATAGCAGCAAAAGAGGGCATTTGTGTCAAGTAGTTTGTTATCAAACTAGGTGTAGTTCACAGAGGGATAATACTATGAAGATATATTGTGCGACAATATTATCAACATGTTTTAACCCCAAAGAACTAAAGGTCACACCGAAAGACCAAATTTATACAAAGCCATCTCATTAGAGAATGAGTGATACGTAGAGACGCAAAGACATGCAATTACACACGACCGGAAGTGTCGATCCGAGATCGCTTGACCACTAGCAATCGTGTACATACAACACCGTAAAGCCATAGGTGTTGAATACACAAAGGTTTGAAACTAGATTATTGACTCTAGTGCAAGTGGGAGACTGTTGGAGATATGCCCAAGAGGCAATAATAAAGTAGGTTATTATCATATCTTCATACTTATGATAAATTTTTACATACCATGCTATAATTGTATTAACCGGAAACATTAATACTTGTGTGATTTGTAAACTAAAATAAGAGTCCCTAGTAAAGCCTCTTGTTTAACTAGCTTGTTGGTTAATATATGATCATGGTTTCCTGATCATGAACATAGAGATGTTATTAACAACAGGATCATATCATTAGGAGAATGATGTGATGGACATACTCCTATAGATAAGTGTAGAATAAAGATCAAGTCATTTTAAATAGTTCAATTGCTATATGCTTTCTGATACATAGTAACCTAATTCCTTCGACCATGAGATCATGCATATCACCTTTGCCGGATGGATGCTTTGATGTCGTCAAACACCACACCGTATGTGGTGGCTATAAAGGTGGCATTGAGTGTTCAGAAAGTATTGGTTGAAACACATGGATCAAGAGTGGGATTTGTCCATCCATATGACGGATAGATATACTCTGGGCCCTCTCGGTGGAATGTCATCCAATTAGCTTGCAAATAAGTGACTGGCTCACAAGGGATCACATATCACAGGAACGAGAAAAGAGTACTTATCGGTAACGAGGTTGAACTAGGTATGCAGAGATACCGACGATCATAACCTCGGATAAGTAAACTATCGTGAGACAAAGGGAAATTGGTATCGTATGTAAGTGGTTCATTCGATCGCAAAGTAATCGTAGAAATATGTGGGAGCCATATGAATTTCTAGATTCCTCTATTGGTTATTGTTCGGAGAAGTGTCTCGATCATGTCCGCATAATTCACGAACCGTAGGGAGACACACTTAAGGATTCGACTTTGTTTGAGTAGTTATGGTATTATGAGAAAGAGACCGAATGTTGTTCGGAGTCTCGTATGGGATCCGGATATCACGAGGTGATCCGGAATGGTCCGGAGAATAAGATTCATATAAGGAAAGTCCTGCTTGAGTTCGGGAATGATTCCGTGTTTTCATCGAATGTTCTAGAAGGTTCCGAATGTCCTAACTCCGGGGAAGGGGTACATGAATGTGTCATTACATACTGGAATGATTACATCATGTACTAAGTGTTCTTGATGTTCCAAATAAAGGATTAAATTGAATCCTAAAACAGAAAAGTCAAATGGCCAGTTTGAAAGTCAAACAGCTAAAACAGGAAACTGTGGGAAACAAGCAAGAGGTGGTTGGAACCGACTTGGGGGAGGAGTCCGTCCAAGCTGGCGCCCCAACCAAGGCCGACTTGGGGAGGGACTCCCCTCCCCTTGGCCGCCCCTCCCACCTATAAAAGGAGGGGCAGGGCCTCCTCCTCTAGACACACAAGTTCCTATCCTCTAATCTAAACCCTAGCCAAAGCCTCCGGTTTAGAGCCGTTTTGGTTTAGAGCTTCTAATTGCCCTAGCCTTCAGTTTAGAGCCTTCTAATTGGTGTGTCTAAACTCTAGACCACTAATAGCTCTCTCTCATACTCCACCATACTCGCTCTGGCTTAAGGCGAAGCCCTGCGGGATCTCCCCTCTACTTCCGTACCACTGCCAGCCTTGGAATCACGAGGAGAGTGCTACAACCTCCGCTGCCTGCTGGAACAAGGGAGAGGAAGGTCTTCGTCGAGTACCGAACGTGTGACCGACTGCGGGAGAGCTGCCGGAACGCAGTGCCGGAAGGATCGTCTACGCGATCTTGAGAATGGAAAGAGTACGACTACATCACCCACGAGAATCTGCTCTCGTTAACCGCTTTGGAATCTTCGAGGGTAAGTTATTCCATCGACTCGTTGCTACAATCTAGTAGATAGATCTTGGCTTGTTTGTTTGTATGCGATAGAAAATTTTTGTTTTCCATGCTATGAACCCCGACAACCTCTGTGCCCTCGGTCCAGCGAAGCAGCGGAAGCAACAAATCCTTCCAGAAAAAGCCACCGGGAACATGTATCTCGCTGATCCGAGACCATGGGGAAATTCTAAAGGGGGGAGAGAGATCCTTCGCGAGGAGGTGTGCTTTGAGAGGAGGAGAGGGGGGCGTTTTATAGGGGAGAGGGGGGCACCCAAGGGGCATGGAGCCCAGCCATGGGGATTCCCCCACCTCTTCCACATTCATGTGGGTGGATCTCCCACTCAAAATGAAAAGCCTCCACTCCCATTAAAAAGCCTCCACTCAAAAATCCACTCACATGCATTAAATTTCCACCAAATTTAATGCAAGCTCTCATTTAAATAAAACTCTTTTATTTATTTATTCAGAATTTTGTTAATTACTTTAATTAACAAACATTCACATAAAACCCCTTGCTAGTATTCCATTTCACATGCAGAACCAGTTTCAGCAATTTCAACCGAAACAGTTTCGGTGTCTAGTGAAATAAATTCCTGCGCTTTCCTTTTTCTTTCTCTGGCATATCATTTGCTCCGAATGGTGTCGGCATCCCTTAAGTGTGTCACCCTACGGTTCGCGAATAATGCGGACATGATCGAGACCCTTCTCCGATCAATAATCAGCAGCGGGACCTGGAGATCCGTACTAACTCCCACACATTCAACGATGACTTCTGTGATCGTGTGAACCTTTTAGGCTAGTATCTTAATCCATTTGTTTCACGATATATTACATGTCCAAGATTTTATCATCGGTATCTCCATACCTAGTTTGATCTCGTTACCGACATGCACTCTTTTCTCGTTCCCGTGATATAACATTCTAGTGATCAAATCACTTGCTTGCAAGCTAATCAATGTGATATCACCGAGAGGGCCCAGAGCATATCTATCCGTCATCGGGATGAACAAATTCCACTCTCGATCCATGGGTCTCAACATAACACTTTAGTAGTTCTGAAGCCATCTTTATAATCACCCAGTTACGGTGTGACGTTTGATGTCATCAAGAAACTCTTCCGATGTTAGTGATTGACATGATCTCATGGTCTAAGGATTAGGATCACTTCGTAAGTTGTTATAGCAACTAGCACAGTGGCCCTCGCATTTGCGAGGGCAAAATCCTTAGAGTGTTGAAAGTGATTGAGTAACTAATTTGCAATTTTATGAATATTCAAATTATTTGATTGGAAGTAATAATATTGTTACTATAAACATAGTGCTAAATAAAATAATGCATTTTGGTACACCATCTTTAACCATCTTCAACATTTAGGAATTATGATAATTCCATTATCGAAAGCACCATATACCTAATCCTTTGTGATGTTTGTAAGATTTATCATTCAGATTGGGATCATCTCTATTTACATGTGAAAACAAAATTATATATTTTCATTTAGGTTCTACTTGAGAAAATACCACATGATGAGCATATGATATTTGTAAATGGATATGAAAATAAATTTTCTTAACGAATCAAATAAAACTACTTTATCCTTGGAAGCCAACTAAACAAAAAGAGTTTTCATTTTACATGTGAAATATTTTCCCTCATTTACTTCCACCAATCTGAAACATGTGACGGTCTTCCATTGTTTTAAAATACTCAACATACTACCTTTGTTCTAATAACTTGTTGAATGATATGTGGATTACCCATCCTTCTCTATTAGTTTTAACTTTTGGTTCTATCGATTGCCAATTTGAACATAATATGATGTCCGAGTAGATGTCTTGGGATCAAGTCTTAGCACTCTAAACGTAGAAAGTGTTTTCCCCTCATTCTATTTATGCCCAGGAATTGTCGAGCAACACATGAGAGTGGGTGTTGAAGTTTATTTGGATTTCGCAACCTTCTTATTTATTTGGATTTCTCAACCTTTCGAAAGATAAATAAGTTTCAATTAACTTCTCTAAAATGTTAATTATTTGAAACCAAGGAAATATTTTAGATGCATATTATCCTTGACTCATTGCCCAGCTTTCCCCACTCCAAAATAGTTGCAGCACGCTCTTTCTCGCATGTATTTTTATGCAATATCATATGACTACACAAAATTGGCAACATAGTTTCAGGACATGTCCTTTTAAATTGTATAGGATTAGAAAATACAAGTTGATATAAAAGTGTATTTTTTGGTAATATCATAGGAAAACGTGGAAGCTCGTGATATAATGATACTGATATCAATTTTCCCTAGTCATATCAGTGTTTTATCTTACAAAATCACATGCTAATTATCTTACCACCGAGTCTATACCTCTACATCTCTCTATATCTACTACCTCCTATATGTGTGTCATTCTTTCAATGTAGTTCTTCGACCGAGTAAGCGGAAATGCTTAATGTTGTATATTAGAACTCAATAATAGTCAACTTCACTCATTGTGCTCAATGGAAGGAATGAAATAACCTTAAATAAAAAAATATTATAAGAAAATTGAATGCACCCCAACATGTTTGTTGTCAATTGATTGGATAACTTATGGGTGACAGTCAAGCTGATGTTCCATCCATTTCAATCATCCACTCAAGTTCACCTAAAGACACTAACTCCTAAGGTATTTGTGTTCTATTGGGATGTACTATTAAACTAAAATTGAGAATGTCTGCAAACACTTAAGGTAGGGCAGGTGAGTCAGGGCTCTATAGTACCCATTATTGGTAGCGAGGGACAATGGTTCTTCTATTTCATTATCGATCTAATAGGAATAGACTTAGTTAGTGTTTGTTTATCTTAACACCTAAACAAATACATAATATAAAAATTCCTAAAACAAAACATTTCTCCTAGAGAGCAATCTTTATCCCTCATCATATATTGACTTCCAGATGTGCTTGCATAAAAAAATTAGTTCACATGTGGATCAGATAAATGGTTGGGTGCATCGTCCGAGCTTCCTATGTTCTTTAAACCATAGTTAAACCTCTTGAGTGTTTTTGATCTATTGTGTATATTTTTTGAATAAATAAATTCATATTAGTGTTAAATTTTCTACTTGCAATATTTTGAAAAAATGTTTTTGGACTACTTTATGTGTTTTAGCTCTATAACCTAATTATTCTAGAGCAACCATTTTCCATTTAAAAAATAGCATGTGCATTTTCCATGCCACGGTTCTACATTTCTAGTGGGACTTATATGTCTATTTTTTTGATGAAGGGACTAATATATCTTATACCCACATCTAATGTGAAGGGAATCTATTATTTATTCTACCGATATTAATAAGACAAATGGTTAGGTTTATCTTCTGCAATCACAATGTTCTTTGAACCATGGTAAACCTCTCTAGTTTAGTTGATCTATTGTATATATTTCATGAATAAATAAACTTCGGATTCATCTAAAAAGCTGATTGGTGCAAAATTTTGAATTTAATTAAATACATGTTATATATAGCCTAATTACTTTGGAGCGTCCCGCATACCATTTTCCATCTAAATAATAGCCTGTGCATTTCCCATACCACGATTCTACGGTTTCCAGTGCGACTTATATGTCTTTATTTAAATGAAGGAAGTTACATATCCTACACCTACGTCCTATATAAAGGGAAGAAACCACTTGAATGTGCCAAATTAGGCACCATGGCGATCTAAGTTTTCAGTGTAGATGCAAATCTAAAGAACAAAAGTATAATGTGTTAGGCCCCACACGTAAATTACCCTAGCAACTGAGGTATGTCGTCGCGCGACGGGGCTTCCACACGAATGTTACACTGCTATGAATATAAGAAAATAATATAATTGATCAAAATGGATAATGAGGATCATGTCACTGTTATTTTGCATTTCTCGACAAATATAATTTGTTTGGCTATCCTAAGTGGTTCTTTTCTAATCAAAATCATGTCCATATTTTTTTGGAACACGATTCGGTTTCCACTTTAATAAAACGGATGGTAGATATTAGTAGTACCTTGCACGGACTCTATCGTCTTAAATTTTGTCAAACAGAAATAAACGACATCATGGCTCTTGGTATTTGCAGTCCGTAGTTAACTCCACTTCTAATACAAAGGGACATTTTTTTCCTTCTAGAAATTAGTAGATGGTATCGACTATACCAATGAAATTGCGTACACCTTTTTGTTTGAGAGCTCCTCGGTTTCTACTTAATAGAACGTGCCGTAGCTGCTTGTTAGTCAGCTTAAATCGCAAACAAATGAGCACATGTTTTTTTTAGGGAAATGAGCACGTGGATTTTCATATTTGCAATCATGTTAGGTGACTTAGGTGAAATAGTCTCTAGTTAAATCCTGACCTCTTAGCTGCAAAAAAACAATCCTGACCTGTTAATTTTTGTTTCCTTATTTCTAAAAAAAAATCGGGACGGGCGGAATGAAGTTCACGTACAGGGATCTAGATATTAGTTTCCTTTTAAACTACGTGTCACATGTCCATGTGTACACGTTTAATATTTCACGTAACACCTTTTATATATTTTAATCCGAACCGTTAATATACAGATGAACATAGTATATTTTTAAGGCCTATGTGGATCAACCTCGTGCCTCGAAACACATCCTTATATTGCTTTTAGTATATAATAGATATAAACTCAATGAATTTGATCGTAATGCTATACTTTGGATGAATGTTTATCACATCATTACACTAATGTTGTGACATCGTTATTAACAACATCCAATGTCCATGATCAGGAAACTTTGATCATCATGTTAATCAACGAGCTAGTTTATAAGAGAGGCGTAACTAGGAACTCTCTTTTTGTTTATTAAACACACATGTATTAACATTTCCGTATTAATACAATTATAGCATGTAAAATAAACATTTATCATAAACAAGGAATACGATAATAACCACTTTATTATTGCCTCTCGGGCATATTCCCTTCAGTCTCTCACTTGCACTAGAGACAATAATCTAGTTTGAAAACTTTGCGTTTTAAACACCTATAGCTTTCTGGTGTTCCATATACGCAACTGCAAGTGGTTAACATAATCTACGGATCTGACACTTTCAGGTCCGTGTGTATTTGCATGTCTTTGCGTCTTCACGCATCACTCATTCTCCAATGAGATGGCATTGTATAAATTTGGTCTTTTGGTGAGACCTTTAGTTCCTTGGGGTTAAAACATGTCGATACTATTGTCATACAATATATCTTTAGTGTTAGCCCGTTGTGAACCACACCTTAGTTTGATAACAAACTATTTGACACAAATACCCTCCTTTGCTGCTACTATAGCAGTAATATACTTAGCCTTTTTGTTGTAGTATTCGTCACAATGTCTTAACTTTGGAATACATCCAAATCCATCATGAAAACTCCTTTTCATTTCATTGTGCCACTCATAGTTTAAATTGAGATGAACTTAATTTGTATCTTGCGACAAAACTAGTATCAATGTAACGCTTTACAATGAACTATTTGTAATTGTTTGTCACCTCTACACAAATATATTCTTAGTTCTTCCAAAAGATCATAAGAATATCCTTACTATAATCCAATGATCATTTTATGATTCATTCTGGTATATGCTCATAACTCTTAGAGCATAGGACATATCTGTATGTGTACATATCATGGTATGATTGATCAAAACATTCTCGTGATTTCACTCATAAAGTGTCAAAGCACTTGAAACTTGTTTCACTTATCAAGTGTCGATACACTTGAATCTGGATTCAATTCCTTTTCCATGCAACAAGAACTGTTTCTTGTCGTTTCTATATTGAACTCCTTCAATATCTCATATATGTACGTTTGGCACAACCATATTGGCGTCACAATCTATTCACTATAGACATTCATGCTAAATATTCGGGTTTTGCCTAAGTCTTTCATCAAAATGGAATTCTTAAACTTTGTCAATAAAAATTACATCATTTCTAATCAACAAGATGTCCTCCACATAATGTATTAGAAATATGTCTTAGCGCTCCCACTTAATTTCTTGCAAATGCAAGCATCTTCATCGTCTCCTGATGAAAACTCTTTTTCATCACGGTGAAGATTCCAACTCCGCGATGCTTACTTCAACCATTGAAGTTTGCATGCCCTTTTTAGCATCCTTTGAATTAACAAAACCCTTTGGATCGTGTCATGTACACGTCCTAGGTAACCATTCTATTAGAAGAATTTTGTTTTGTTTATTCATCTACCATACAACAAATTATATATAGTGGTTGCTACTTTAATCCGTCCAGACTAAATATCGCTATGAAAGATCAAATCTTATCATAGTCAACTCCTTGAACATTATCGTAAAATACTTTAAGACATGTCGACTATTTCATAGATGTGAAACATCCATGTCTGTTTCTTTATAGATCCAAATACGACCGATAGGTTTTTACACCTTTCTGGAGGGTCTTCCAAGTTCAAAACTTGATTTCTCGTGTATGGAACTATCACGGATTTTATGGCTTCAAGCCATTTGACGGAGTCAGGGCCCATCATCGCTTCTTTGCATATAGTCGGTTCATCATTGTCAAACAATAATGATTTACTCTCAAATATATGTATTTGATTGTTTAACCGACCGACTTGGTTCAATAAGAACTTAGATCTTCGTGACCACAACCTTTGAGGCACATAATCTATGAGCATTATGGCAGCCTCCAGAACCATTTCCGGCACTGCGCAACTCAGCACATTTAGCTAAGGTTCGTTAACCTTATCAAAGTTCTATTGTCCTCCCACTTAACATTTATGAAAAATTCCTTCTTCAAGAAACTTCACATTTCAAGCGACAAACCCTTGTGTCCTCGGTGTTATGGAGGAATAACCAATTATTATTCGAAATAACCTACAAAGACATGCTCATCTGACTTTGGTTGTAAACATCTTACTTATGTTTAGCATGCCAAAATTTAAGAAATGACAACTTGGGTTTTACCCCAAACCATAACTCATATGGTGTCATTTCAACGGATCAAGATGGAGATCTTTTCAGTGTAAAAGCGGTAGTCTCTAAAGCTTTAATATTTTTAAAACATAATGGCAGTTTTATAAATAACACCTTTGATCCAACCATGTCAAACAAGGTTTCATTACAAATCTCAAACATTCCATACTCCTATGGTGTTTCGGGAGATGTAAATCTATGTGTTTTGCTAAACTTGCAACTCAAATAAATCCCTTTATGATAAAATCATAATTCATTTATTTTCTTGTTACACTTGTAACTCAAATAAATCCCTTTATGATAAAATCATAAACCATTTATTTTCTTGCCGCAATGATTTTCACTTCATCTTGAAAGTCTTTGAACGTTTTCAAATATTTCACACTTCTTTCTCATTAAGTGAATATTCACTCAAATTTCCGGAGAAATCATATGAATTTGAAACCCATCGCTTACGACTACACATAATGGAATACATACATCGATATGTATAAATTCCAATATTTTAGTCGTTCGTTCTTCTTTGGCCTTTGAACGAAGTTTTAATTATCCCGAGGAAAGTCTCACAACCGTTGACGAGGTTTGATCTCATCAATGCCCATTGTTATGGACTTGGGTTTTGGAGAAGATGGGGATGTTGGAGATCGTGGAACGGTTAGCAAACAAGCAACACGGGGACACAAGGTTTACCCAGGTTCGGGCCCCCGGAGGGAAAACCCTACTCCTGCTTGTCTTCTCTTGATTACGGCGGAACCGAAGGTTATAGGGGTGCGCAGATGCAATCTGGCGTGGAGGTGTGTATGCGAAAGTATGAGTCGAGAGATCTAGGTCATGCCCTCCTGGCCTTTATATAGACTTAGGCAGGTCCCGGACATAGTCCTAGTCGGTTACAGGTTCTAGGGTTTTACCCCTTTGAATTTCCTATCTACTCTAGTCTTGCTCTCCAAGGATCCGAAGGCACCATGGGCCTGGGCCATCCGGAAGTCTTAATGGGCCGATGTACTTTTGTCATGAGCCTTCCTTGGGCTGGACTAGGTATGCTGAGGTCATGGACCCGCGGGGTATAACCATGTCAGTAGCCCCCGAGTGATCAGTCGAATCGTAGATTCGGCTGAGGACTCTTCAATCCTTCGGGTGCAACTATGTATTTCAATAGTTCGTGTGTAGGGATTGTTGATGCGTGTGCCTGACTCACCCGACGGATCAGGGTTAGTTAACTGTCTTAGGACGAAACAACACGATCTTCCTCAGGTTCGAGTCCCTCAACTCGAAACTGGAACATATGCTGGCGTAATTCAACTCAGGCCGCGGAGGACTTACAGGAGTTGAATTCCAGTGAATTTAATTGATGTACCCAACGCGTCCGTCGGGTTTTTTCATCGTGCCTGTTGGCACGGTTTGCCCGGCCATCAGACGATATCTGTAGGTCTTATCTTTGTGTCGTAGACATAGCATCCGAATGTTTATCACCGCGGAGGTGTTTCGGGTGGCCAAGGAGAACATTTCTCACTCAGCGTTTTTTTGGGGCAGAGCTGCCGAAAAGTTTTCGCATACTGATCAGAAAGATCGCAGTCGAAGAATTCATAGGGTGCGCGACCAGCGCTCCCTATGGGAGTAGCCCCCGAGTGTCTGTTCGAGTCGTAGACTCAAGCGGAGACTTTACTTAGAACATTGTTCAGTTGTTAAGTCCGTAGGACACAAAAATTTTCGGATGCTTAAATCCATCCTCCCTATGGGAGTAGGCCCCGAGTCCATAGTGGAGTCATAGACTCGACATATGACTCGAAGAAAGTAGTTCGTTTTATTCATCTGCCGGGTGCGCGGCCAGCGCTCCTAATAGGAGTAGCCCCCGAGTATTTGATCGAATCATAGATTCGAGTGAGTACTCCTTAGCTTTGAAGTTGAAAAATTGTAGTTGTTGCTAGTATAGCTTTTGATGACATCAGTGCTGACGATCGATGACCTCAAGCGTCTGCTATGCCAGAGGTGACTTGACTGGATGAACGTGGGTCCCACTTGCTGACCTTGAATTGACCGGTCACGCGCCGGCGTGGAGATAATTACGGCGTCGCATCGATTTCCGCGCGTAGTGGATGGCGTGGTAACGACGGTTCGTTGTGATGCTGACACGTGTATGGTCAGATCTGCCGTTGGCGTTAGGTCTTCTGGATGGACGGCTGCCGTGCATCGTCCTCGTCGTTATAATCATTGGGGAAAGCTGCAGTTTGTTTTCACCGCATCAGTTCCTGTTTTCACTGCCTCCTTGTGCTCTTGCGATTCTTCTTGCGCTGGATTTCCTTCCACATTTCCATCTTCCTTCTGCGCTTTCACCACGGTGCCAGAAGCGATGGGGAAACCAAGAAATCATCATCATCTGCGGTTGGTACCGGCCTTGAGGAAAGAAAAAGGGCCGCCATACCCGTGTCACCGACGGTGGTTGGCGGCGATCATAGACGTGGGAGTGATCTCCATAAGCTTCATGAAGCGGTTTGATCCGCAAGATAGGAGGCCGTCGGACTCCCGACAACGAGGTAATCCCGTCCCCCATGGGTATCGGGTTATGTTTCTTGCCTTATGCGTGGGTTTTCCTTCAGTCCACGACTTCCTTCGTGGGCTCTTTCTATGGCATCCATGCATCATCTTTCGCCCAATTCTCTTCTTCACATTGCTTGTTTCATCACTTTGCGAGTCGCTCGCATCGAGTCGCATTTTGGCCTCTTCCGAAACTTTATTCCGTGAAGAGGTCTGTTCGGATGGTGTTTATCCCATTGGGGTTGCATCATCTCCCTTCCCAATCTGATTTTCTTTTCTTTTCCATGTCTCAATCCCGATCTTGGCGGGCGATGGTTTTATATCCGCGACTCAGTAGTGCACGGGCAAGATTTTGGTCTTGTTCCTTTGACCCCTCCCAAAATATTGAGCCGAAAAGGTCTTGGAAAAACAACATCTTGGATGGCGGTGGCGGAGATAGAGGCCTGTCTGGTCGGGTGGAGGATCTCCAGTTGATTCGGAGAAGGAAGTGTACGGCATGGACATCATCATACGTTTCTCGGCGGGTGCAGCCTCTCCGGGCTAGGGAGCACCGATGTTTCTTTATATTCGGGCGCGTGATCCGACGAGGGTTTCGCTGAGAAAATCTCCGAGGGATCTTGGAGGACCCTTCGCTGCTTTGAAGTTCAAGGCGAGAGAAAATCCGGGGATGTCGCCGACTCCGCTTTTCTTCAGCTGTTCCACAGTGTAGATTTGTGCGCGTGGCGCTTTTGTCGATCGTATTTATTTTCCTTTGTTTGCTAACAAAGTCCTTCAGTTTTGCAGAGCTTCAAGGTGCCGGGCATGGTACCGCCATTGCCTGAAAAATATCTGAATGCCCCGGATAATGACGTGGTGGATTCCGTGTCCGAGCTGCCGTCGGCGCGATCTCCGGCGGAAGATGCCGACGAGTCGAGCGAGGACCATACGCGCAAACGATCGCGGAGCTCCAGCGAGTCTTCGGATGCCTCGACTCCTCCGACTCCCAGAAACCCTCTGTTCCTCGAGCGTCATAGTGACGGGCATGGAGGCTCTTCCTCTCCCATTCCTGTCATTCATGTGCGGGCTGTAGCGCCGCACCCGCCAGCGAAGCGGAAGAAGTAAGAAAAGAAGGAAGAGAAGAAGGTGGAGAAGAGAGCCCGAAGGACTCCTCCTGTCTTCGACCTGAGCTCGCTGGACTCGTAAGTTTCTTTTATGCTGCTGTCTTTCTGCTGTTGACTTTTGTTCTTGTGATAAATATTTCGTGTGCAGGCACTCCTCCCAGGACTCCTCCAGCGATGGTGCTCGAGAGATGATGGGAGAGTCGAAGGTTGCATCTCCTCCTCCTCAGACGGTGGCGACTTCGGGGGGCGCTGCTCTGAATCCTCCTATGCAGGAGGTACAGGTGGTTGCGCCTCAGAATTTCGCCAGCGGGCCTTCAGCATCACCGTTGGATCATGTAAGTCATCTATCACTGGGGGAGCCCCCGAGTTTTTTCGTGTGAGTCGTTTTCTTCCGCTTGCTCCTGTTGGGCGTAGCCCCCGAGTCCTTTTTCTGAATGGTGGTGCTTCTTCCTGCAGCCTTTTGTGCAGGAAGCCAAGCGGATGGTGCAGGATCGCCTGGTGCTGGAGGCCAAACTCCGACAGCTTCAAGGTACCCGTGTACTTTGGGTACTTCCTTCCTTTATTTTTGTCCTGCTTTCTGATGTTTGATTGTTTTGGATGCACAGGAGCATAATGCTTCGCTCCGTGAGATCGACGCTCTCAAGAAGAGCCTTGGTCAATCGGAGAAGAAGGCTGAGGGCGCCATCGAATGCGGCGCCTTGGTGGAGCTGGCCAGGCCAAGCGAAGGAGCGTCTGCAGCAGAGGAGGCTACGGACCGCGAGCAGCTTACCATGGGCTGCGCTGGCGTGAAAGAGAGGTGGCCGACAAGCTCATGGCCTGCCAAGGCTGTTTGTGAGTGCCTTATGTCCTTCGTATTTTCTTGCCTTTCTTCTTTGTTACTATCCTTAGTATTCTCTTTTGTTGTGCCTCGGATGCCGCAGCATCGAGTTTGACCCTTGGCTCGGAGCACGGAGTGCTCTAGATGATGCTACCGCAGCGTCGAAGATCGTTCTGACACCGTCAGCTCCCTTGCCAAGGCGGAGGAGGTCCTTGGCCGCTTCTACAGGGAGCTTGTCCCCAAGGGCGCGGCCCTGGATGATGTTGACGCCCTGGCGGAGGCTTTGTCGGCTGAAGCGCCTACGGCGTACAAGCACAAGCAGAAGGGCATCGGTGCGTCTGTCGGGCTGGCGATGGCCTTGGCGGCTGGAGCGGAGCTGGATCTTCCCCAGATCACCTCCCGGATGCCGATGACTGCGGACGGATCCGAGGTAGCCTTTGCTGCCTATTCTGCTCGCTACAAGCGATATGGGCCAAAGCTCATTGATCTTCTATCCGAGTATGCACTGCGGCAGCAGGGGGAGGCCAAGGCGAGGCAGTCCGGCTCCGAGGACACTCAGGGTGCCGCGTCCTAGGCGTTGTAGTTGTAGGATAGTTTGTAGTCTTCTTTTGCTTGTAATTATTTTGAGGAATAGAAATCATTGTGCCACGTAGTAGCCTTTATATGCTTAATGAACACTTCTGAGTTGTGCTCTTCTCTGTCTGAATGTTTATGTCCTTTGCTTTTCTGCTGTGCTAGGTTCCTTCGGGTGCTGACCCCGTTGACACCTCGCCTGCAGCGCAACTGCATCCATCTTTGGATGATTCCTCGCAACTCGCTTTTCTTCGGGATCGTGTTCATAGTCTTGAGAGGGAGTTGCTTGGGTTGCGAGGTCACGCCGATGTTTGGAAGTCCAAGGCGGATCGTGGTGCAGCCAGAGAGGAGTACTTGATGGCGGAACTGCTTCGGTTGTCTGAGCAGCTTCAATGTAAGTTGTTCTTTGTTTCGATCTGCAGCTCAGTTCTTCGAATGAGCCTGCTGGCCTTGCCTCTTATTTCTTGTGCAATTGTCGCAGGTGCTAACCTTGCTCCGAGGGAAGAGAAGGAGCGTGTCGCTGTTCGGGTCAATTGCTTGACTCAACAGGACATGGAGGCTGGCGGCTTCTTCTGGATGGATCGTGACCGCGCCATGGAGCTGGCGACGGAGCAAGATCGTGTGCACCAGGTTTCGCGGGTGCTTCGTCAGGTGCAGAAGTCGCTTGCCTCGGTGTTGAATGTCATGTTTCCATTGGATGTTGTGCCAACAAGCCTTGCGGGTCTTCTATCGAAGTTTCGAAGTGTGAGCAATGTCAAGGAGTTGGTGCGGCAGCAGCTCGTCGCGGGCGTGAAGGCTGCTTTGTCCCTTGTGAGGCTGCACCGGCCTGATGTAGATTTGTCTGTTGTAGCAGCTGGGCCACCTCTTCGGCCGGATGGTCGCGAGTGGGATATCGTCGCATTACGCCTGTAAGGCGATATGCGAACAGTAGTAGATTTGTTTGAGCGTGCTCAAGTGATTCTTCGTAATAGGTAGTACACCAAAAGTGGTAGATGTAAAATTTGTATATTTTTGGGCGTGTTGTGCCTGTGTTATGAAGGTTTATGTTTATTGTGAGCACGCATTACTTTGTTTGACATGTCCTTTTCGTGTGCTCGACGTTGTCGACTACTCGAATGTACGTGTGATTCTCGGTCGATGAAATCGTGAGGTGGGGAGCCCCAATGCGTTTGTAGCATAAAGTAAAGTTGCAAATAACGAAACGAAATTTTGGGGCAAGGCACTTAGCTTTATTTATATCGTAATGGAGGAAGTACATTGTTCGGCTGAATAGCCTTGGTTGAAAAGCCTTATTGAAAGTAAAGGGGTAGGTCACTATGGGTAGAATCGCCGTAAGTGTGCGATGTTCCATGGGTTGGAGTATGCGACTCCAGACTCCACGTGCTTGAGGCGATAGGCGCCACCTGGGATGACTTCGGTGATGATGTAGGGTCCTTCCCATGGCGACTCGAATTTCTTCGGTCGCTCTTTCTTGAGTCACAAGACGAGGTCTCCTTCGACGAAGGACCTTGGGCGTAGCAGGCGACTGTGGTAGTTGCGGAGACTCTGCTGGTACACCGCCGATCGAGCTGCTGCTACGTCTCTTGCTTCGTCTAGTGTGTCGATGGCATCTTCGAGTGCAGTCGTGGATTCAGCTTCGCTGTAAACGAGGATCCGGGGGGCCTGGTGGCGTACTTCAGCTGGTAGCACGGCCTCGGCTCCGTGTACCATGAAGAATGGCGTGTAGCCGGTGGAGCTTTTTGGCGTAGTCCGTAAGCTCCACAGTACGGATGGTAGCTCTTTTGTCCAGGCTCCAGCTTTCCGTTCGAGTGGACTCATGAGGCGCTTCTTGATACCGGCGCCGATTAGGCCGTTGGCCTTTTCCACTTGCCCGTTTGTTTGCGGGTGTGCCACTGAGGCGTACGTGATGTTGATCCCGAGGCCTTCGCAGAAGTCCTGGAACTCCTTGGAGATAAAGTTCGATCCATTGTCGGTGATGATGTTGTGCGGTACGCCGAACCTGTAGACAATGGACTCGAAGAATTTTACGGCGGTTTTGCCCTTTTGGTTGGTGACGGGCATGGCCTCGACCCACTTGCTGATTGTCGACTACGACCAGGAGGTAAACATGTCCCCCTTTCGAGGACTTTGGTAGTTTGCCGATCATGTCGAGGCCCCATTGAGCAAAGGGCCAGGCTATAGGTATGGGTCTGAGCTCTGACCCGGGTGTGTGTGGTTTGTCGGCGAACCGTTGACACCTGTTGCATCTTCGGACGATGTCCTTTGCGTCGCTCATGGCCGTTGGCCAGTAGAATCCGGCTCGTAGAGCTTTGGCGACAAGGGAGCGGCTGCCTGCGTGATGGCCGCAGATGCCCTCATGGATGTCTTGGAGGATGGCTTTCCTGTCACCGATGGTGACACACCTTTGTAGTACACCCTTAATACTGCGCTTGTACAGCTCGCCATCGATGATGGTGAAGGCTTTTGAACGACAAGATATGCGTCGGGCATCCGCCATTGTCGTGCGATTCTCCGTTTATCAAGAACTGGAGGTATGGTCGCGTCCAAGTTTCTTCGACTGCCATGACCTGCATTAGGTTGACCATGGCGACCTCTGTGTCCAGTTTCTCGGGTCCTTCATGTCCTTCGGCAGCGTAGCCCCGGTGTTTACGCTTCTTGGGTGATCCCTTGGGAATTTCCGCTTGATGGATGGCACGCAGATCTGTTCGAGAACACACCGGTGGCACCTTTTGCAGTGGAGCCGATGTTGGCGGTCTGTCGGCTTCCTCGTTGCTTTCTCTTCCAACGTCGAAGCTCGCGGCGTCAATTCTCCTTCGAGTGCGTTGTAGAGTGCGCGTCTGCGATCATATTTTCGGCGTGTGCGTCGCACTCGTTCATCGTCTGCTGGACGACGAGGTTGGAGTCACCGTAGATGACCAGGTGCGTTGCGCCGCAGATCTTTGCCATTCTCATGCCGTGGATGAGGGCTTCGTATTCGACCTCATTGTTGGAGGCTCGGAATTTCATCTGGAGGACGTACTTCATCTGGTCGCCTTGCGGGGAGGTCAGTATGACCCCGGCTCCTGCTCCAGCTTCGCGCTTGGAGCCGTCGAAGTGCATGGTCCATGACTGCGACATGTTTGGGGTGTCTGGCAGCTCCATCTAATGCATGAGGAAGTCCAGGAGGACTTGAGACTTGATTGCGAGTCGCTTCTCGTAGATGATGTCCAGGGGTGACAGCTCGATGCCCCATAGGGCCACGCGTCCTGTGGATTCTGGGTTATTCAGATCTTTGTTGGGTGCCTCTGACGACCATCACCGGTGCTCCCGGAAGTAATGGCTCACCGTCGAGCCGTCATGAACACGCCCGTAGGCGAGCTCGCAGTGAGGTACCTACCTTTGTTGGTGTCAGTACCTCGCTGAGGTAGTAGATTGGGCGCTGGACCCCGTGGGTCTTGCCTTCTTCGGGTCGTTCGACCACTAGTATGGTGCTGACCACCTGGTGTGTGGCTACTATGTACAGCAGCAGAGGATCGCGCTCCTTTGGCGTGACCAAGACGGGCGAGGTGGAGAGGAGCTGCTTGAGGCTTTCGAATGCATCGTTGGCTTCGGGTGTCCACTCGAATTTGTCTGCCTTGCGTAGCAGCTGGTAGAATGGCAAGGCCTTCTCGCCCATGCGGCTGATGAATCTGCTCAATGCCGCTATTCGTCCTGCGAGCTGCTGGACACCCTTGATGTTTTCGGCTTCTCCATCGCCATGATGGCTCTGATTTTCTTCAGGTTCGCCTCGATCCCTCACTGAGATATGAAGTACCCAAGCAGCTGACCCGATGGGACACCGAAGGCGCACTTTTCGGGGTTGAGCTTGATCCTGTAGCGATCAAGGTTGTCGAACGTCTCGCGGAGATCGTCGATAAGTGTCCTTGCCTCCCTGGTTTTTATGAATATGTCGTCAACATAGACTTGAACATTGCGACCGATCTGGTCCTTGAGGCAGGCCTGCATGCATCGCTGGTACGTGGCACCTGCGTTCTTTAGCCCGAAGGCATTGTGTTGTAGCAGAATACTCGAGCGGTGATAAACGCCGCTTTCTCCGATCTTCAACCTTGAGTCGAATCTGTAGCCCGAGTAGGCGTCGAGGAAGGAGAGTTTCGCAACCGCGGTCGAATCGATGATCCGGGTCGATCCGAGGAAGGGGAAGTGGTCCTTGGGCGCGTTTGTTTAGCGACGTGAAATCCACGCACATCCGCAGGATGTCCGTGTCCTTATTTGGGACCATGACCGTGTTTGCAAGCCACTCGCTTTCTTTGATTTCCTGATGAAGTCTGCAGCGAGTAGTCTGTTGATTTCTTGCCGATAGCTTCGCTCGTGGCTCGACAGTCTTGGATGGACTGCTGACGGGCTTGGTGTCCAGAAGGCGTTGAGTGCGTGCTCGCGAATTCACAGGAACTCCTGGCATGTCCGCAGGACACCAGGCGAAGATTTCCCAGCGCTCACGGAGGAATTCGATGAGCGCGCCTTCCTATGCGGGGCTGAGGTCGTTGGCGATCAGCGCCGTCTTGGAGTCATCCATCGGGTGGACCTGTACCTTCTTTGTGTTGACCGTGGAGTCGAAAGACATGTCAGGTGTGTTTTGTCGTGCGACTGGGGGTGCCCCATTGTCCGTCACTTCGCGGAGCCTAAGGAGCTCCTCCTGCATACCGAATGATTGGGAGATTCTGCGCATTGGTCCGATCGGGTGAAGCTCCCGTGGACTGTGATGACGCCCTTCGGTCCTGGCATCTTGAGTACCAGGTATGCATAATGTGGGACAGCCAGGAACCTTGCGAATGCTACCCGCCCGAGGATGGCGTGGTACTATGATGGCCAGTCCACTACTTCGAACTCGAGCCGTTCCAGTCGGAAGTTGTCCAGCTTGTCGAAGATGACGTCGATCCATATCTTGCCCAGGGGAAATATGCCCTTCCCTGGAATGATGCCGTGGAATGTTGTGTCTGATTGTTCCAGGCTGCACTGCGGGATCCGCATTGCTTCTAGAGTGCTTGCGAACATCAGGTTGATGCCGCTGCCGCCGTCCATGAAGACGCGACTCATCTCGAAACCTCCGATCTGCGCTGCGCTGTGGCATGACCGGGCGAGGATCCGCAAGGGTGATCCGAACGAGTGAACGTGATGCAGGACTCCGATCCGCTGAGGTACTCAGGGATGGCGGGTGGAGTTCCCACGGCCAGGTTGATCTGTCGGGTGATTTTCTTCTGCACCATATTCGTAGGGCGCCCCTTCTGGATCATCAGTGCTCCTTTCGGCGGGGGATACCCGTTTCCAGCGTTGTTCTGCGCTGGTGCGACTGGTTGGTTCGGGCCTCCTACAGGTGGCGGTGGAGGAGCTCCATGCGCTATCTCCCCTGGCGCGGGTGCGTTTCTGAATGAAGGGATTGGAGCTTGCTGCCTCATCTGAACCATGCTTTCACTGAGCTTCTGGAACTCGCGGCAGTCCTTGAGCATGTGGCTCGCCTTCTTTTTGCCATCCTGCTTGTCGATGTAGAAGTGGATGGTGCATGGACCCGAAAGCTTTTCGTATGTTGAGGGTCCGTTATCGCGGTCGCGGCGTTGCCACGAATGCGCTGGGCGTCCTCCATCGCGGAAGTTTCCTCCGCGGTATCCTCCGCTGTTGCGGTTGGCGTCGTTGCGGCGATCGGCGTAGCCAGCCGCGACCATGTCGGGTCCGTCGCGATCTTCATAGAAGCGTGATCTTCTCTTGCTACGACGCTCTCGCCGTCGACCATAGTCGTGTAGGGGTTCGTAGCATGGAAAACAAAAAATTTCTATCGCATACAAACAAACAAGCCAAGATCTATCTACTAGATTGTAGCAACGAATCGATGGAATAACTTACCCTCGAAGATTCCAAAGCGGTTAACGAGAGCAGATTCTCGTGGGCGATGTAGTCGATTTCTTCCGATCTCAAGATCGTAGACGATCCTTCCGGGCCATGCTCCTAGCGCTCGGTCACATCGCTCGGTACTCGACAAAGACCTTCCTCTCCTTGTTCCAGCAGAATGGAGGTTGTAGCACTCTCCTCGCGATTCCAAAGACAACGGCGTGGTACCTAAGTAGAGGGAGATCCCAGGCTTCGCCTTAAGCGAGTATGGTGGAGTATGAGAGAGAGCTATTAGTGGTCTAGGGTTTAGACACACCAATTAGAAGGCTCTAAACCAAGGCTAGGGCAATTAGAAGCTCTAAACCAAAACGGCTCTAAACCGGAGATTAGAGGATAGGAACTTGTGTGTCTAGAGGAGGAGGCCCCGCCTCCTTTTATAGGTGGGAGGGCGGCCAAGGGAGGAGTCCCTCCCAAGTCGCCTTGGTTGCGCGCCGGCTTGGAGGACTCCTCCCCAAGTCGGTTCCAACCACCTCTTGCTTGTTTCCCACAGTTTCCTCGCTTCCACAGTTTTCGCTTTCCAGCAGCAGTTTGACTTTCAAACGGTTTGACTTCAGTTTTGGAATCAGCAAGAACACTTAGTACATGATGCAATCATTCAATATGTAATGACACATTCATGTACCTCCCCCAGGAGTGCCGGACAATCCGAACCTTCTAGAATATTCCGATGAAAACACTAATCATTCCCGAACTCAAACAGGACTTTCCTTATATGAATCTTATTCTCCGGACCATTCCGGATCACCTCGTGATATCCGGATCCCATCCGAGACTCGAACAACATTCGGTCTCTTTCATAATACCATAACTACTCAAACAACGTCGAATCCTTATGTGTCTCCCTACGGTTCGTGAATTATGCGGACATGATCGAGACACTTCTCGAACAATAACCAATAGAGGAATCTGGAAATTCATATGGCTCCCACATATTTCTACGATTACTTTGATCGAATGAACCACTTACATACGATACCAATTTCCCTTTGTCTCACGATAGTTTACTTATCCGAGGTTATGATCGCTTGTATCTCCGCATACCTAGTTCAACCTCGTTCTTGATAAGTACTCTTTTCTCGTTCCCGTGATGTGTGATCCCTTGTGAGCCAGTCACATGCTTGCAAGCTAATTGGATGACATTCCACCGAGAGGGCCCAGAGTATATCTATCCGTCATATGGATGGACAAATCCCACTCTTGATCCATGTGTTTCAACCAATACTTTACGAACACTCAATGCCACCTTTATAGCCACCACATTACGGTGTGGTGTTTGATGTCATCAAAGCATCCATCCGTAAAGGTGATATGCATGATCTCATGGTCGAAGGAATTAGGTTACTATGTATCGTAGCATATAGCAATTGAACTATTGAAATGACTTGATCTTTATGCTACGCTTATCTATAGGAGTATGTCCATCACATCATTCTCCTAATGATATGATCTTGTTGTTAATAACATCTCTATGTTCATGATCGTGAAACCATGATCATATATTAACAAACAAGCTAGTTTAACAAGAGGCTTTACTAGGGACTCTTATTTTAGTTTACAAATCACACAAGTATTAATGTTTCCTTAATACAATTATAGCATGGTATGTAAACATTTATCATAAGTGTGAAGATATGATAATAACCACTTTATTATTGCCTCTTGGGCATATCTCCAACAGTCTCCCACTTGCACTAGAGTCAATAATCTAGTTTCAAACCTTTGTGTATTCAACACCTATGGCTTTCCTGTTGTATGTACACGATTGCTAGTGGTCAATCGATCTCCGGATCGACACTTCGTGTCCGTGTAATTGCATGTCTTTATGCCTCACGCATCACTCATTCTCTAATGAGATGGCTTTGTATAAATTTGGTCTTCGGTGTGACCTTTAGCTCTTTGGGGTTAAAACATGTTGATAATATTGTCGCACAATATATCTTCATAGTATTATCCTGTGAACTACACCTAGTTTGATAACAAACTACTTGACACAAATGCCCTCTTTGTCGCTAAAATAGCAGTCATATACTTAGCCTTTTGTTGTAGTATCTCCACAATGTCTTAACTTTGGAACTCATCCAAATCCATTATGGAACTTACTTTCCATTATATTGTGCCACCCTTAGTTTAGATTGAGATAAACTTAATTTGTACTTTGTGACAAAGCTAGTATCAATGTAGTACTTTTACAATGAACTAACCATCTATTTGTCACTTCTACAAATATTATACTCTTAGTTCTTCCAAAAGATCATAAGAATATCCTTACTATTGTCCAATGATCATCTTACGAATCATTCGTATATGCTCACAACTTTTAGAGCATAGGACATATCTGGATTTGTACATATCACAGTATGATTGATATAACTACCCTTTGTGATTTCATACATCAAGTATCAATCTATACTTGATTATTTGTTTCACTTTACCAAATGTCAATACACTTGAATATATCATCAACATTGAACTCATTCAATCCTTTCTGTGCGACAAGAACCTCTCTTGTAGTTTCTATATTGAACTCATTCAATATCTTGTCTATGTACTTCTGGCACAACCATATTAGCGTCTATAGATGCCAAATATTTGGGTTTTTCCTAAGTCTTTCATCGGGATGAAATTCTTAATATGTGTTAATAAAAGATACATTATTTCCAATCAACAATATGTCTTCCACATAATGTATTAGAAACATGTCTTAGCGCTCCCACTTAATTTCTTTCAAACGCAAGCATCTCCATTGTCTTTGATGAAATTAAACTCTTTTAAAAGTTTCATCATAGTGAAGATTCCAACTCCGCGATGCTCACTTCAACCATTGAAGTTTGCATATGCTTTTAGCATCCTTTGAATTAACAAAACCCTATGGACCGTGTCATGCACACGTCCTAGGTAACGATTCTATTAGAAGAACTTGTTTTGTTTATTCAACTACCATATAACAAATTATATGTAGTGGTTGCTACATTAATCTGTCTAGACTAAATATTGCTATGAAAGATCAGATCTTGTCATAGTCAACCTTTGAACATTGTTGTGAACTCTTTCCCAACATGTCGACTATTTCATAGATGTGCAACATCCATGTCTATTTATTTATAGATCCAAACACAACTGTAAGGTCTTACACCTTTCTCGAGGGTCCTTCAAGTTCAAAACTTGATTTCTCGTGTATGGAACTATCACGGATTTTATGGCTTCAAGCCATTTGACGGAGTCAGGGCTCATCATCGCTTCTTTGCATGTAGTCGGATCATTATTGTCAAATAATGATTTAACTCTCAAATCTTGGTATTTGATTGTTCATCCGACCTACTTGTTTCAATAGGAACTTAGATCTCCGTGACCACAACCTATGAGGCACGTGAGCCATGAGCATTGTTGCTGCCTCTGGAACACTTTTCGGCGCTGCACAACTCTGCACATATAGCTAAGGTTCTTTTAACCTTATCAAAGTTCTATTGTCCTCCCACTTTACTTTTCACGAAAAAATTCCTTCTCAAAGAAACTTGACGTTCTAAGCAACAAACACTTTTGTCTCTGGTGTTATGGAGGAATACTCAACAGTTATTCGAAATAATCATACAAATACAGGTTCATCCGACTTTGGTTGCAAACATCTTTCTTATGCAAAGCATACCAATGTTTTAAGAAAGGACAACTTGGGTTTTATCCCAAACCATAACATATGGTGTCATTTCAACGGATTATGATGGATCTCTTTTCAGTGGAAAAACGGTAATCTCTAAAGCTTTTAATCTTTAAAATATAATGGCAGTTTTATGAATTATACCTTTGATCTTACCATGTCAAACAAGGTTTAATTACATACCTCGAACGCTCCATACCCTTATGGTGTTTCGGGAAATGCAAATCCACGGAACGATTCCTTAAATCTTAGGTATTATGCTAAACTCTGTAACTCAAATATCTTCCTTTATGATCTTTATCATAAACTGTTTATATTCTTGTTATAATGATTTTGCACTTCATCTTGAAAGTATTTGAACTTTTCAAAAGTTTCATCCTTTATCCTTATTAAGTAAATATTCATATATTCACTCAAATTCTCGGAGAAAGCATATGAAGTTGAAATCCATCGCTTTTGACTACACATGATGGACTTTGTACAACAATATGTACAATTTCCAATAAGCTAGTCATTCGTTCCCTTTTGGCCTATGAACGAAGTTTTAATTATCTCTAGGAAAGTTTCTCAAGCGTCATTTGATCAAAATCAAATAGACTCCAAAATTCCATCCATATGGATTTTCTTCATGTTTTCTTTCCAATATAATTTAAACGGCGATGTCACTTCCTAAGTGATCTTTTAATCAATTTGTCTTTCGACATTTTTAGCACTAGTTTTATGGATGTGATTTCTCCAACGAGATTTGTGTATCATCAATCTTTTATAGATTACGGCAATTATTTGAACAACCCTTTTGTTCTCATAATACCTGATAAAACAAATCTTGACGGCAAGCTTCGATGTTTAACACAATAACCCTTTATTTGTTCTCGATGAATATCATCACATATTCTTTTGCTAGTTACTTAGGCCATTGTAGTTCATGAATTGTGTTGTTTAGTATGACGATTCACACCAACAAATTCAGTATCAAATACTTAAGAACCACATTATTTAATAAGCAAAGAATATAGCCATAACATGTATATCATCTATATACTTAAACTGAACAATTCTAGTCTTTTCTTTTCTGCCATATATTTATGAGATTATCTTTCAGTATTTCCTTTCGCATTTGAAAGAATCTATCAACATCAATTAGTGGAGTCATTCATATGACACATAGTCCAAAGCGTGTATAGTTAAATACCAATGTCTTTGGACTTGCACTTTGAAGTAGATCACCATCATCAAATGTTTGGTGTTCTTTCAAATTCCTTTCTTTAGTAATCTCTTGGTGTAGCAAATATTTTACCTACATCAAATATTCACCCTTATCATGGAATTATCCATGATCAAGCTACTATTAGCTTGTAACGGTGAATCATGAGTATAATTTTGCTCTCCCAAAAACTTTTGGAGGTTTAGGACAACTAGTGTCTCCAACCTTTTGCAAATTCTCATCAAAATATGAGAACATGAACTTTTCCATATTATACTCTATCATGTTGTAACCAAAACTTCGTTTCAGATATCACAATATCTTCCACACATCATGGTTTCTGAAACAACTCTTTCGGATCCTAGATAACCTTGATATTAAGAGAATCCTTTGAATATCAAGAATCATGGAGACAAACATGATACTTATATACTAACACTTGGAATTGTTACTCTTGATTTAATACTAATTATTAAACTTCATGGAGTAACGAACTTCTTGAAAGTTTGCAATAGGACTTTTAAACTTTAGATTAGCACTTCAAAACAATACGATACCATCAGAAAGTAACTAACTAATTCTATAGTTCTATCATCTCAATTATAACTAAGCGCAAGGTGGTAAACGGATGCCAATGACTACAACAACTATGCAAATTCACTTTGATTTAGTTTATGATAAATTGAGTTCTAATTAATAATTAAATTAATCTAGGTGAACTCCCACTCAAAACAATATCCCTCACATTGTTTTAGTGATCACACGAACCAAATCCACCACATCAAAACCGATCATCACGAGAGTTAATATAGCTTCAATGGCGAACAATCAACATGTTCATCATATCTACTATATGACTCATGCTCTACCTTTCTAATCCGTGTTCCCGAGGCCATGTCCAGACATGCTAGGCTCGTCAAGATCAAACCTTAGTTTCCGCATGAGCAAATCTGGCTTGCTCACGTTGTATACACTTGTAGAATCTAACACACCCGATCATCACGTGGTGCTTCGAAACAACAAGCTTTAGCAACGGTGCTAACTAAGGGTGAACACTTTATGACTTGAAATTCATGTGCATGAGGGATCATCTTATAATGCTACCGTCATCTACTAAGCAATACAAGATGCATAAAGGATTAACATCACATGCAATTCATAATATGTGATATGATATGGCCTTTCTTCTTTGTGCTTCCGATCTCCATCTTCAAGCACGAACATGATCTTCATCATTATCGGCATTGCATCAAGGTCAATGATGCTTCTCCATGGTTGTCGTCCACCGGCTTCAACTATTACAACTACTTTGAATAGACACGCGGGTCTTAACAGAAATTAAAGACAACCATATGGCTCTTGCCGGTTGCCTACTTACAATAAGGAACATTGCATACATCATATATAATCACAATCATGGCCATATCACATCAAGACACCACAAAACAAAGTTAGACGCTTCTAATTTTCTTTGCATGTTTTACGTGGTTTGGGGCTTTCAATAAGTGTCGTTCTAACTTACGAACAAGAACCACAACATTGATACTATTATTGTCAATCACCCGTTGTAAATTGGATCTTAACTATGCTAGGAGAAACAGCACCATAAAGCCACTTATGCAATACAAGTTGCATGTCAAGCGTGGAGCAAGTCTCATGAACGATGTCATGTAAGGTTAGCCCCGCTTCATCCCAACATACCGCAAGATGCAAAGTACACAAGAAGAAATCGACAATAAAAGCATCAACGCCCACAATGACCATTGTGTTACCTCGTGCAATGATCTACATATAGACACGGCTCGATACCCTTTGTAGGGGTTCGTAGCATGGAAAACAAAAAATTTCTATCGCATACAAACAAACAAGCCAAGATCTATCTACTAGATTGTAGCAACGAGTCGATGGAATAACTTACCCTCGAAGATTCCAAAGCGATAACGAGAGCAGATTCTCGTGGGTGATGTAGTCGTACACTTCCGATCTCAAGATCGCGTAGACGATCCTTCCGGCGCTGCGTTCCGGCAGCGCTTCCGCAGTCGGTCACACGTTCGGTACTCGACAAAGACCTTCCTCTCCCTTGTTCCAGCAGGCAGCGGAGGTTGTAGCACTCTCCTCGCGATTCCAAGCTGACAACGCGTGGTACCAAGTAGAGGGAGATCCCAGGCTTCAAGCCGGAGCGAGTATGGTGGAGTATGAGAGAGAGCTATTAGTGGTCTAGGTTTAGACACACCAATTAGAAGGCTCTAAACCTAAGGCTAGGGCAATTAGAAGCTCTAAACCAAAACGGCTCTAAACCGAGATTAGAGGATAGGAACTTGTGTGTCTAGAGGAGGAGGCCATGCCCTCCTTTTATAGGTGGGAGGGCGGCCAAGGGAGGAGTCCTCCCCAAGTCGGCCTTGGTTGGTCGCGCTTGGAGGACTCTCCCCAAGTCAGTTCCAACCACCTCTTGCTTGTTTCCCACAATTTCCTGTTTCCCAGTTCTGTTTCCCACAGTTTCGTTTTCCACGGTTTCTGTTTTAGCCGTTTGACTTTCAAACCGGCAGTTTGACTTTTCAGTTTTGGAATCAGAAGAACACTTAGTACATGATGCAATCATTCAATATGTAATGACACATTCATGTACCCTCCCCCGAGTGCCGGACAATCCGAACCTTCTAGAACATTCTCGATGAAAACACCTAATCATTCCCGAACTCAAACGGGACTTTACTTATATGAATCTTATTCTCCGGACCATTCCGGATCACCTCGTGATATCCCGGATCCCATCCGAGACTCAACAACATTCGGTCTCTTTCTCATAATACCATAACTACTCAAACAACGTCGAATCCTTAAGTGTGTCTCTACGGTTCGTGAATTATGCGGACATGGTCGAGACACTTCTCCTAACAATAACCAATAGAGGAATCTGGAAATTCATATGGCTCCCACATATTTCTACGATTACTTTGATCGAATGAACCACTTACATACGATACCAATTTCCCTTTGTCTCACGATAGTTTACTTATCCGAGGTTATGATCGTGGTATCTCTGCATACCTAGTTCAACCTCACATCGATAAGTACTCTTTTCTCGTTCCTGATATGTGATCCCTGTGAGCCCGGTCACATGCTTGCAAGCTAATTGGATGACATTCCACCGAGAGGGCCCAGAGTATATCTATCTGTCATATGGATGGACAAATCCCACTCTTGATCCATGTGTTTCAACCAATACTTTCTGAACACTCAATGCCACCTTTATAGCCACCCTGTTACGGTGTGGTGTTTGATGTCATCAAAGCATCCATCCGATAAAGGTGATATGCATGATCTCATGGTCGAAGGAATTAGGTTACTATGTATCAGAAAGCATATAGCAATTGAACTATTGAAATGACTTGATCTTTATGCTACGCTTATCTATAGGAGTATGTCCATCACATCATTCTCCTAATGATATGATCATGTTGTTAATAACATCTCTATGTTCATGATCAGGAAACCATGATCATATATTAACCAACAAGCTAGTTTAACAAGAGGCTTTACTAGGGACTCTTATTTTAGTTTACAAATCACACAAGTATTAATGTTTCCGGTTAATACAATTATAGAATGGTATGTAAACATTTATCATAAGTGTGAAGATATGATAATAACCACTTTATTATTGCCTCTTGGGCATATCTCCAACAAGTCGTCCTCTTCTTCCGATTGTGCTCGGTGAATGGAGTCTTCTCCGTCAGCCCACCTGTTGGCGATGTCCATGAGGTGATCGATCCCAAGCTCCTCCTTGAAGTCTTGGCGCTTGACGCCGTCCCTGAAGGCATCGATGGCCCTCTCTTCGGAGATGTCGGCTGCGGAGTTCTTTGTGTTGGACCAGCATAGTATGTACGAGCGAATGGATTCGCCTGTCATTAGTCAGGCTCGCAATTCTTCGATTGAGGCGGGCCTTTTGCTGGTACCCTTGAAGTTTCGGATGAAGCTATAAGCTAGCTCATCCTAGCTTGGAGGACCTCGATGATAGGTCTTGAGCGGCGATCTTTGTCATTGCTACCGCAGTGAAGGCATTTCATGGAGGTCTCCTTGTTTCCACCGTGCAGTTTGACGGATGATAAGTGATCGCTGAGCCAAGCTTTTGGGTCTTGAGTGTCGTCGAACTTCGGAGTATCCGAAGGAAGCTTGAAATTTCGTGGCATCTGTGTCCGCCGGACGGATCTGCTGAAGCATCAAGCTGCAGAGTTATCCTTCGTCTTCGTCCATCTCGGATTCGGACGAGCATGCGCGCTTAGCTCGTGCTTTGTCGATTTTGCGCTGTGTGAGCGCATCTCTGGCGTCGTAGTCGCGGTCGCGGCGTCGCGAACTCTTCTTCCTTCGGGGAAGATCATGTTCCTCCTCTTCGAATGAAGGGGTGGGGCTGCGGTCGAACTTGACCGGAGCTTTCTTCTTTGGCTCCTTAGGAGCTTCCTGGTGGAGCACGGCTCCGACGAGTCTGAGTCCGGTAAGTGCATACTTGTGCATGGACCTCTTCGGGTCCCCCTCGGGAGGTGGGTGGGCCGCGAGGTACGCAGTGGCTGCCATGATCGCAGTCTGCGGCGTTTTCGGGATGACGTTGCCGTCGGCGTCCATCTCCATGAAGGATGTGTGGAGAGTTCGCGTCAACTCGCGGCGCTCCTTGGGATCCATGTTCTCCATCAAGGGCGAGAGTGCTTGTTGCACAGGTTGGCGTTGAAGGAGCCGATGCCCATGGCGAGAGCGGCTCGTCAGCTACCAGACTCGAGGTCGCTTGCTTGAGTTTGTCAAGCACCTCCTGCATCTTGACCTGCTTCTTGTGCTACTCGATTAGGAGCAGGTGGTAGGCCATCACATATCTCGCGAGGCGTCTGCGGGCAGTACTATGTTGCCTGCCATAGCTTCGCGGACCTGGGTCCATCCTTCTTTGCTAAGACGAATGACGTGGCCGCCGTTGTTTTCCCCTTCGGGTGGGGAGATTGGCTATACATTCCGCTCCGTTACTGGCGGGTTAGGTGGCGGGTTGGGTGTTTGCGATACACGCCGCTTTGGATGACCGCGCGCATTGGTAGCGCCGTAGATTGGCTTCTGCCGCCGCTTTTCGATCCGAACCGTAGGTCCTCATCCGATGGCGGATCGTGATTGGAGTTGCATTTCTTTGTCATAGGAATCATCTGCTGATGATTTTGTGCGTAGCACGGGGTGTGGGGCCCATTAAGCGGGCCTGATTGATGGTAGGGGCACTCGCTCAGGGAGGCGGAGGGTGCTAGTTTTCCCCACCTGGAAGCAGAAGCTCCCGAACAAGATTTCGAGTCCGTCGCCTACGGGCTCGAAGTCCTTCATGGTGGCTGGTGAGTGGGCGGTGAAGTCGAAAGCACCGAAGAGGATATGGCTCTCCGTTGCTGCAGAGTTGTAGATCGATCGGGTTGGGACCGTCACGATCGCACATCCCCAATTCCCACAGGCAGCCAATTGACGAGGTTGATCTCATCAATGCCCATTGTTATGGACTTGGGTTTTGGAGAAGATGGGGATCTTGAGATCGTGGAACGGTTAGCAAATAAGCAACACGGGACACAAGGTTTACCTAGGTTCAGGCCCCGGAGGAAAACCCTACTCTGCTGATCGCTCTTGATTACGGCGGAACCGAAGGTTACAGGGGTGCGTAGATGCAATATGGCGTGGAGGTGTGTATGCGAAAGTATGAGTCGAGAGATCTAGGTCGTGCCCTCCTGGCCTTTATATAGACTTAGGCAGGTCCGGGGCATAGTCCTAGTCGGTTACAGGTTCTAGGGTTTTACCCCTTTGAATTTCCTATCTACTCCAGTCTTGCTCTCCAAGGATCCGAAGGCACCATGGGCATGGGCCATCCGAAAGTCTTCATGGGCCGACTTACTTTTGTCGTGGCCCTTCCTTGGGCTGGACTAGGTATGCTGAGGTCATGGACCCACGGGGTATAACCATGTCAAGCGTCACTTGATCAAATCAAAGACTCCAAAAATCCATGAATATGAAGATTCTTCATGTTTTCTTTCCAATATAATTTAAACGGCGATGTCACTTCGTAAGTGATCTTTCAATCATTTGTCTTGCGACATTTTAGCATTAGGTTTTATGGATTTGATTTCTCCAACTAGATTTGTAAATCATCCATCTTATATGGAATACGGTAATTATTTGAACAACCTTTGTTCTCATAATACCTGATTCAAATAACAATTATTAAAACAAATCTTGAAGTCAAGCTTTGATGTCAACAAGAAATACAAACAATGGTTTGTTTGTTTTCGATGAACATCATCACATATTCTCTTGCTAGTTATTTAGGCCATTGTGGTTTATGAATTGCGTCGTTCCGTATGAAATTTCATACCAACCAATTCGGTATCCAATACCCAAGAACCACATTGTTTAACAAGCAAAGAATACAACCATAACATGTATATCATCCATATACCTAAATTGGATATTTTCATCTTTTCTTTTCTGCCAAATATATTTTATAGATTCTCTTTCAGCATTTCCTTTTTACTTATTAAAAGAATCTATCAACACCAAAGTGGCGTCATATACATGACACATAGTCCAAAGCGTGTATATTCAAATAATAATACCTTTGGACTTGCACTTTGAAGTAGATCACCATCATCAAAATGATCGTTCTTTCAAAATCCATTCTTTAGTAATCTTTTAGTGTAGTAAACAATTTACATACATCTTCTATTCATCCTTATCATGACGACTTTCATGATCAAGCTACTGTAGCTTATAAAGGCGAATCGTGAGTATAACATTACTTTCCAAAACCCTTTTTGGATGATTAGGATGTCTAGCATCTCCAACCTTTGCAAATTCTCATCCAATATGAGAACATATATTATACTCTATCATATTGCAACCAAAACATTGTTTCAGATATCGTTATATCTGCCACACATGATGGTTTCTGAAACAATTCTTTCAGCTCCTAGATAAACTTGATATTAAAACAATCAAGAATCATGGAGGCAAAAATGATTCTTAAGATACTAACACTGGAATTGTTACTCTCGATTTAATACCAATTATTAAATTTCACGGAGTAAATAGAGTTTGCTGAAAGTTTGCAATAGGACTTTAAACTTTAGATTGACACTCAACACAATACGATACCAGTTCGTAAAGTATATATCCTGAATTCTATAGTTCTATTATCTCAATTATAACTAAGCATAAGGTGGTGAACGAATGCCAATGACTACAACAAATTTATGCAAATTCACTTTGATTTAATTTATGATAAATTGAGTTCTACTAATCCAAATTAGAAATGAACTCCCACTCAAAAATGGCATCCCTCGTGTCTTTTTGGTGATTACATGAACCAAATCCACTACACCAAGTCCGATCATCACGTGAGTCGGTGTAGCTTCAAAGGCGAGCATCAAATGGGAATCATATCTACTATATGACTCATGCTTAACCTTTCGGTCTGTGTTCCGAGGCCATGTCTGTACATGCTAGGCTTGCCAAGTAAGAACCTTAGTATTAGCGTGTGTAACTGTCTTACACCCGAGATATGCTCGTGGATTCAAGTACACCCGATCATCACGTGATGCCTTGAAGCGACAAAACATTGTCAGTGCATACTTAAGGAAGAATACATTCTTATCTTGATATTTAAATGAGGATCATCTTATTATGCTAATAAAACGCTAAAATATCAATATAAGATGCAATAAAACATCTCATGTTAATAAGTGAAATGATATGGTTCCCGCATATGATCTCCATCATGTGCACCGTGGTATGATCTCTATCATACCTTTATGTGTAAGGCCAAGGTCTATGGAACTTACACGCTATGTGTGTTGTAAGAGTACCATCTCATACTTCTACTTACAACATCACCATGTCATAACACAAGCCCAGCAACAATCTAAACTAGACGCCTCTAATTTGTCCATTGCAAGTTTTACGTGGCTTAGGGCTTTCGAAGATAGAACCGTTCTTACCTACGAACATGAACCACAACGAGGGTAACCAAATTGTTGACAACTCGTTGTAAATTAGATATTGACTATAGTAGGAGAGAGGACACCCGCTAGCCACTTATGCAAAACTAGTTGCATGTCAAGCGTGGAACAGGTCTCGTAATGAGGACATGTAAAGTTTGTCCGCCGCCTTCATCCCACTATGCCACCAATATCCAAAGTACAACTAAGAAGCAATAAAATGATCATCATCGCTCACATACTCATATGTGTACTACCGTGCAAAGCATCTACGCATAGATCCGGCTCACGATACCACTATAGGGTTCGCAAGATAGAAAACAAAAATTTCCTCGATGGGAACATCTATGTACCAAGATCTATCTACTAGATACAAGCAATGGGTGGATATACATCCATAGAATACATACCCTCGAAGACCGAATAGCATTAACGAGGTTGTACTGTGGATGATACAGAATGACGACGCTTCGATCTCAAGATCGTGATGAAGTCCATCTGGTCCGGCCGGTCCAAGACGATCAAGTCCAAGACCTCAAAGCGTTGGTGCATCCGTGATCGCACACGTCGGGTACCGACAACCTTCGCGCCCTCGCTCCAGTGAAGCAGCGGAAGAAACAAATCCTTCCAGAAAAAGCCGCAGGGAACATGTATCTCACTGATCCGAGACCATGGGGAAATTCTAAAGGGGGGAGAGAGATCCTTCACGAGGAGGTGTGCTTTGAGGAGGAGAGGGGGCCTTTAATAGGAGAGGGGGCACCCAAGGGGCATTGCCCAGCCATGGGTGCCCACCTCTTCCACATTCATGTGGGTGGATCTCCCACTCAAAATGAAAAGCCTCCACTCCCATTAAAAGCCTCCACTCAAAATCACTGCATGCATTAAATTTCCACCAAATTTAATGCAAGCTCTCATTAAATAAAACACTTTTATTTATTTATTCAGAATTTTGTTAATTACTTTAATTAACAAACATTCACATAAAACCTTGCTAGTATTCCATTTCACATGCAGAACCGGTTTACAATTTCAACCGGCGATTTGTGTCTAGTGAAATAAATTCCTGCGCTTTCCTTTTTCTTTCTCTGGCATATCATTTTCTCTGAATGGTGTCGGCATCCCTTAAGTGTGTCACCCTACGGTTCGCGAATAATGCGGACATGATCGAGACCCTTCTCCGATCAATAATCAGCAGCGGGACCTGGAGATCCGTACTGACTCCCACACATTCAACGATAACTTATGTGATCATGTGAACCTTTTACGCTAGTATCTTAATCCCTTTGTTTCACGATATATTACCTGTTCAAGATTCGATCATCGGTATCTCCATACCTAGTTTGATCTCGTTACCGACATGCACTCTTTTCTCGTTTCCGTGATATAACATTCTAGTGATCAAATCACTTGCTTGCAAGCTAATCAATGTGATATCACCGAGAGGGCCCAGAGCATATCTATCCGTCATCGGGGTGAACAAATTCCACTCTCGATCCATGGGTCTCAACATAACACTTTAGTAGTTCTGAAGCCATCTTTATAATCACGCAGTTACGGTGTGACGTTTGATGTCATCGAGAAACTCTTCCGGTGTTAGTGATTGACATGATCTCATGGTCTAAGGATTAGGATCACTTCGTAAGTTGTTATAGCAATATAAACTCAATGACTTTTATCGTAATGCTATACTTCGGATGAATGTTGATCACATCATTACACTAATGTTGTGACCTTGTTATTAACAACATCCAATGTCCATGATCAGGAAACTTTGATCATCATGTTAATCAACGAGCTAGTTTATAAGATAGGCATAACTAGGAACTCCCTTTTTGTTTATTAAACACACATGTATTAACGTTTCCGTATTAATACAATTATAGCATGTAAAATAAACATTTATCATAAACAAGGAATACGATAATAACCACTTTATTATTGCCTCTCGGGCATATTCCCTTCAACTAAAGACCATGTGAAATTGTCATGTGAAATTGTCAGCCTTGTTACGGATATGGAGTTTTATAAAAATATCTCCCACCGAACTAGCTAAAACTTTCATAGTCTCATCATGAACGCCTAACAGGATCCCCCCAGAGCGACCACGCGGCGGACAAGATATCCATGTAAAGTCCACTCCACCAGAAAGGCGATTGAGTAGAGCTTGTGAAAAATCTCGTCTACCAGTCTCAGAGATACCCAGAAAATCCAAATTATGGTCTCTTACACAATCAGCAAAGAATAAATGTTTAGCCAAGTTCCGAAGACCTCTGCTATTTGAAAACATTCCATTCATTGAGAAACTATAGGAGATTTAGATACACGGTATCTCTTGCGCGACCGTTGGCTCTTTGATTTCCGACCAGAAGCTTTCAGCTCATACATAGAGGCAAGCCTAGTCTTATCAAAGTCCACCTACGACACTTCACCAACTAAGTGAGAAAGGAGTTGACCATCTATTGTAGCATGCAACTCCTCCTCCTCGGTTAGTGAAGCATCAGGAACAACACCGACCTTAGGAGTAACCGTTAGACGATCAACCTCCATGTGTCGCTAAACATTAGAAGAAAAAGATACCTCCTGTGTAGAGCGACCCAAACTGATGCCAACATTGGCTAGTTTAGAAGAAATAATAGGAGTAGAAAAAGACAAAAAGGATTTCGAAGAACTTATTATACCTGTTGAATCTAAGTTCTTCTCCGCTTTACGCCGCATGTCCTTGACCATGGAGTCCTCAGCAGTCGCAGACGCCCTAGAGGCATCGACTACATGGCGTGCGCTCCGCCTGAAGGGAGTACTATTCCCCTGCGCAGCAACTGGAGAAGCATCACCGGGAGAAGAAACCCGAACTGGAGACCGAGGCAACCCAGACCCCTCCTGGATCCAGTCGCCCCCATCAACCAATGAGGTCTCAAGACCCACCAAGGGAGGCCAGACATCCCGATGCGTCTCTAGGTCCTCCCTGACCAGGGAGACGCGGTCAACCACCACGTCGCGGTCGGCCAACCCCTCCTGGGTAGGACCAAGCACAACATCATCATCAAGCTAGTCACGAACGTCGCGGCCAGCCGACCCCTCCTGGGTCATCTTCCGCGATCTCACCGAAGGAACAAACTCCTCAAGTACCGGCCGAGAACCATCAACAGGAATGGATCTACCCAAAATATGTGTTCTGGACCTCGCTGGCGAAGCTGAGCAAGATCGCAGCACAGGAGTGGAAACAGAACGAAGAGCCTCCTACAACTGAGTCGGAGAAACACGAGTCGCTAAAGGAGAAACCTTCCCGCAAAGAGGGGAATCCAAAGGAAGTGCATCCAGAAGTTGTCGTCCCCGCGGAGTAACCGGATTAGCATTAAATGGGGTGACAGCAAACACCCTCTGCACCCCCTGACTGGAAGATGCAAGCGCAGAAGTACCCTGCCCAGCCAAGGAAGAACCAGAACCCACCCCCTGAGTGGCAGTAGCAGCCTCACAAGTATCCATAGCATCCTCCAAAGGCTTACCATTGGTATCATCATCCGCGTCATCATCTCCTTTTCTTCACAAGAAAGGGACAAACTCTGGTTCCGGAATATAACCCTCGGGTTCAATCCGAAAGCGAAACTCAAATACCTTATGCTTGACCACAGCATCAGACACAATATAGTGGCCAAGGGAATCCTTCAGCTTGAGAAAAACTTTTGTATCAAACATCTCCACAAGAATACGGACCACCCCACACTTCCGCAGACTGAACAAATCGACATCAAGAGTGTTTCCCATGAGTCCTCCAACAGCCCACAAGCCCTGAAAAGAATGCAATATATGGGGTACCCCCTCAACATGGAACCAAACCTGCTGCATCTCGAACTTATGTGGCACCTCCTCCATCCTATAAACCGAGGAGGTAAGCTGAGCGGTACTGAGCGGAACAGTCATCAGGATTCCATCCACCCTGTCCAAATCTGTAATATCCCAGCATTAGAGCTTAGAAATAATCTGAACATAGACATGTGCATTGCATTCATGCATAGAAAATCTGAATAATTTTCGCGCTTTTAAATAAAAACTTGTCAAAGTGATTGAAGCTTCTCTTAACCTGATGGAATTGAAGTAGATCATCAATTTGACTGCGATAAGTTTCAATAGGACCTTTGCTAAAACCTTATTTTGGGTAAACATTATTTGATCTAAGGGTAGATCAAATGTAATAAAATTCAAACCCTAATACATTACTTAATGATTTATATTTGATCCTTAGGTGATCATAGTATAGTATTCATTATGATCACTCATGAATACCAAATTATAAATATAACACAAATAATAAGAATGTAATAACTATATCTTAATCTCATCTAATTATACCATGAGTATCATGGAAATACCTAACTTTAACTCTCTAGTGAGATTGAGTAGGAAAGAAACCAAGTCAAGATCAATCACCATATATCTTTCTTCCCATATCAATCTTTACCATTTCTACTGGAAATCCTATCCTTATATTTGTTGTTCATCAATATTGAGTAATCAACTATTGATTCACCAATTCTTAACCTATCAATTCTTGACCTATCAACTCTTGTCCTTATTATAGCATTCACTTAAGGCTTATAAAGAAAGAAGTAAGAAGAGGTAAATAGTGATACTAGTTTTAGATGTCATCTATAGGATGGGAGTGATTGAAGAAAATCGAATCGATATGGTAACAAAGAAGATTACAAGGATAAACCCTGAAGCAAGTTCCCAGGAGCAATCCTATTGGATCAATTAGGTATAGTCAATGAATTATATCTCTTAATCCAATAGAGATACTAAGAAGATAATTATAATACAACTGTAATGTTGTATTGATGAGGCCTTGTTTAGCCAACTGGAAACCTTAATCATAAAGGATCAAAGGATTATAATGATCATGCCTTATTCACTAATATTGAATGCTTATACCATGTATAAGTGACATTGGTGGATAAAACATGATTGAACCATAGTATAGATATATTATCCTAGATTAGTCATTACAAGTCACATTAATATAATGTGAGGTTGGAATGTTAGATATTGGAGTCAAGTAGAGACAAGATAGTATGATTAAAATGATGTTAGAGCAACATTGGATTAAAGAAGTAGTATTTTCTTCTTTGGAAATACTAAGCACTTGAGGTGAAGTTGGATTTGATGTATACATCTATTGAAGTGATATTAGTGAAGGATGATTAAGGAAGAGCATGATTGGAGTTAGAAGTAACCACTTGTTGGATTGAGGATTTATCAGCAATAGAGTAGTTGATATAGCCAAGTATATATATAAATGATTATGAAAGGCTTTAGTGTCAAGCTCATTGGATTTACCAATGAATTTAGTAGAATAAAAGGTGGATAAGAATATTCTGTAAAGCAAAGCTCATCATGTTAGCACATGATGATGGACATAGAGAAGTAATATATCTAGGAAAGGAATTCCTTAATTAGAAGTCTAGAATTATGAAATATGGAATATAGGAATCCTTGGAAAACCCTAAACCCTAAATGTATAATCAAGCTTAACATCCATCTCATTTGATGGATAAATCCTTCTGTAGGAATATTTTCTTATAACAAATCAATTAAGCACATCTTTTCTCAATTCCATTTATTATAACCATATGTGCTTAGGAGCTATCTTTATCAATTCTTTATCATAAGTCATTCTAAAGAATCACCCCACTGTTTGTAAAAGGGTAACATCATTCTAATCACAAATATAAAGACAATGTGTTTAGCCATTAATCTTTATTCACATCAACAAAAGAAAATAAGTATAGTAAGTACCTTAAACCCTAGGGTGAGTAATTACAATTCAGAACTCTAAACTTATTAATAAGTTTTCTCATCAACATCTCATAAATATTCTACCTATAATCATAAGACAAAGTCTTTAATTCATTTCTCTAACCACTCATTCCATATGAGCAGGATCCAATATTATACATCATCCTATCCTATACTATGTGATTAAATACATATAAATAAACCCTATGAATATTATTAAACATTGTAAAACTTAATTACTCCAAATAAAAGTGAAAACAATGTTATAGAAAAGAATATATATAAAAGAAATAAACAAAAATATCACAATACATAATAAAAGTTCACAAATGGATTCTTAATAACCTTACTGTTGCTGCAAGTATCCAGCGGATAAAATTCCAAAAAGAAAATTTCAAACCAAATATAAAACTACAAACCTGAAAACAAAACAGAAAATGAAAAAGGAATAAAACCAGGAAAAACAGAGAAAACACCAAATCTGGCCCACGGCCCATTTCCTCTTCTCTCTATTTGTCGCCCGCAGGTCATAGCCAAACTCCTCCGCTCGCTGTGCAGCATCCCACTTCGGCCCAGTACCGGCATGCATAACCTTTCGTCCTTTTATTTTCTTCTTCCTCGCGACCGGCGACAAGCAGCTGCGTGGAGGTGCTCTCATCGTCGATCTCTCGGCGCCGTGATGCTCGCCCCGACCCTGGCCGAAGATAAGAACCCCGCGACGTGGTTTTCTCCTCTAAATCCCTCATCGTTATCCTCACTTTCTTCCTCTCCTTTCCGTCGGCAACCGAAACCTAGCCACAAGCAACGGAGCACACCGGCATGTGGAGTTCGTCCCGGAGTCCGTGGAGTAGCCGAGGAGATGCGCCAGCGTGCGTAGATCGTCTGTGAGGAGCACCGCATCAGGAGGAGCTCAGATGGAGGAAAATTTCTCGAATCCTTTTCCATGGTGGTCGTCGGAATCCGCAGGATTGCGCTCATCTCCGGTCACCATCGTCGACAATGATCACGCGGCTACACTCAGGGTACACTCCCGCATCTCTGGCCCTATTATCGTTTCCTAGTTTATCCTCTAGCAAGAGTTCGTCGTGAGACCGACGAGCACCGCCATATTTCAACTCGCCGGAGTAGCCACCATGGTTCTGAGCGTCGGGATAGCACCCTATTCTACTCACCGCATCCAGCCGCTTCGAACGCACCCTTTCAATTGAATCTTCGTGCCATATTTTGGCGGCGCCGTCATGTTCTGGCGTGATGATGTCAAACTCCGACGAGGTGACATCACCATTGACCTGGTCCAGAGTTTTGACTCAGTCTTCGTCCAGGTGGCATCTGACGTGGCTATGGCCCATTTTTCATTGGCTAGTGGTAGGAATAGAAACGGTAACAAATGCATTTACTACTTTGGGGTATGACATGTGGAAACTGGCCCACTGGTCAGGGACCCTGGGTAAGTTTAGCTCAGGTGTGAAAAGTTTAGTGTATGTTTAAGAAATAATTAAAACAATGTAAATTCAAATATCAATATTCTAGAAATAAAACAAAATGATTAAATCTTGTAAATTTGATATCTTTTGTTTTATAAATCAGAAAAATACTTATAATATATGAAAATGTATGGAAAAATAAAATCTACAACTTAAAACTATTATCAAATATTATTATGATAATTATTTAAATAAATATTATTTAATAAAGATTTTATAAGTAAAAAAACTTTGATAATTAATATTTTAATAATGGTAAATGTTAAAAATATAAATAAAATACCAAAAATCTTGGAAAAATGAAAACAATACTTCAAAACTATAATTATACATTATTATTCCACTTAATTAAATATTTATTAATTATTAAGTATTTATAAAGTAATAAACTTTATTAAAATCATATCCTATTATTTATAAATCACAAAAATAAATGTAATATACCAAAATAATCACAAAAATAATAACTACATGCTAAAAATGTGGTATTCCACTTTTGAGTAAAATAAAAAGTTAAACACTTTCATAACTTGAATTTAATCTTATTTCTTTAGTTAATAATTCATAAAATGACAAATAAAATTTGTTAATATTTCTTAGAATTAACCAATTAAATGTAATAAATAGTATTAATCTTAAATACTAACATTATGAGGTCAAAATGGTTTAACACTCTTTAAATACAGTTTTATTAAATTATCCTTCAACCATAAATGCAGATTATTTTATAAAAGGATTCTTATTTAACATAAAATCTCAAAGAATAATTGTAATGAGATAAACCCATTCTTTTACTTTAACCACAAGTTATGAACAAACCAAAAAACTATATTGAATCCATAAGTAGTTAAGTAATATTCTTTCTTTTTTTACAAACTATAACCACTCATCCATAAAAAGAAAGATGATTCTATTCCACTAAACAATTAGGAAACCACTATTCAAATAGAAGTATTGCCATTCTTAAGTAACTTTAAAGAAACATTATAAAGTAAAAAAGGTATAATAATAATAAGCATTACACCTAAAATCCATCTGTCTTTAAAGATAACTTTAATCTACAAAACTTTAATGATAATGGTAAAGAAATTGTTTTATGCTTTATAGTTAACTTTGGTCTGTTATAATTAAGATATAAAGCATCTCAAGTCCAAACTATTCAAACATAAACAACATCAATCACATTTACTTAACCACAAAGATTGTTTAGACCTTAGAAAAGAATTATTTTCTTCAAATGTTATTCTTTTTGCCACTTCAAACAACATATGACAATTAATAGTAAAACACCTTACTTTATATTCTACTTATATACTTAGGATCAATAACACTTAAATTCTTTATAAACAACATTACTGGTAAAGTAAAACTTGAAAATAAACAATTAAGATGTAAGCAACCTTGAGCAGCATTCCATACTGTGTATTTTGTTGTTCTATAAATACATGTTGTTTTCCACACACACTCGCAAGCCTTAATAAGAAGCACATGTATGAAACTTAATCTAAAAGAGCAACTCATTCCAAGGAAACTCTTTCCAGTATCCAAACCCTAGAACAACGTTATTCTCGGGATTCGTTTATCAACTTCCATTACATTACTTATGCATAAAAGCATCTTGCTTCTTTAAACATTAGTCCTTACCGGACCAATGATGCAGATTTCAACTATTGGATCTTATATTGTCTTGAAGACCGTGAGTGCATAATCTTGCAATCACAAAAGGCAAGTTCACACTTGTTCATGTCCTTTGATTATTTTTTGTATAGTATTTTGCAAATCCAGTGTTGTCATCACCTGCATTTGAAAAAGGACAGAAAACACTATTTTCATAATAATGTGATTATAGGTTATTTACCATGAGGTCATAACCTACTATAAGAGTTCCCGTGGTAAAGTAACATATTACCTAGGACTTAACAACCAATGTCGCCAGTGATTATTGCGCCGTATATTACGCGTTGACCATGAGATTTGGAATGGGACGGAGAAGTCAGCTGTATGTTTTCCCTCTCGCATGGAGCTGGATGTGCGGGTCGTGTTATCACTGTAGCGCGTGCATATTATTTATGGTAATTCAGAGGATATGCAAGATATGGGTGGGAGCCTCAACTTCCACGATAGTTCAGATCCAATGGTCTGTACTGCCATTGTCGTAATTCAATAGGTGGGCTGACGTACACCAAAGAAACATGCGGGGTTGCGGAGAAGGCAGTGATTGGCTTGGATCTTAGTCTAGGCCTCACACCAAGGAAGTGTGAGCGAACCTACAATTCGGATGTGCAACAAAGCTAAGATCTCTCATGGGTAAAGTGATGCACCTCTGCAGTGTAAAATCAGAATTTGTTACTCCTCGCTCCGGAAGGCTGCGAACAGTGGGAAAGGAACTCCATGAAAGTTCGTAAACCCGTGAAGGTCGATGGACATAGCTTTTCGTAATAAAAGCAACCTTTGAAGAAATGTTTACGAAACTTGCATGGCCTATGACCTATGGTCCGGTCGTAGATATAGTGCATCAAACACTCCTTTTCTAGTGAACTTGCTGAGTACGCTCGTACTCAAAGTATCTTCTTAACCCTTGCTAGGTTCTAAGGCCAGTACAGACGACGTCTACATCAAGTTATGCTCCAGGAATCATCACCAGAAGCTAAAGCTCTTCAATGAAGTCAAGAAAGTCAACATATACATCAACTCAAGTGAAGACGAAGTTGCTAATTAGATAAGAATAGAATTTCTAACCATAGAACCTACTTCTGTAGAGTATTGCAATAGCATCAATGAAATCCAGTAGTTCAGCTACTAGTTTTATAAGTATGGTAGCTATGAGTTATTTATTCTTGATTCTTCTTCGTAAGAAGTTTCTTTCTCTCTCTTTAACCTAGAGTGTTCTCTGGATCTTGTGTAAAGAGTTGAGTTGTAACCTATAGTCATGTCTTGGACCTGCTGTGTTTCTGTTGTACTACTATGAGGGATGTAATACTAGTGAACGGTGTTTCATTGGTGTTATGTCAACGACTATAGTGTACTACATCATGAAGTGGTATGCTGGGTCATCGCAAAATCCTCAAATGTCGGGAAGCTCACTAAGAAAGCAGAATCTCCATAAGGCAGCGCCTCCCACTTCCACTGAACATGCACCTGGCACCGCATGCCAATCTTCCTCTGAACGAACTCCGCTGAAACCATCGGACCAGAAACTCGTACCAAAGAAATAGGGGTCTGGTTGCACGACAGATGATCCCGAGTCACCGCATCCGGGATCTGAGTGAACAGAGTCTGCTCGCCGCCAATACCGTCCATATACGGATTAAGCACGGCTGCTTTAGCACCGGACACCTCAAGGTGGGATCTGCAACGAAATCACAAATGTAGCAATAGTGTGCTGCCTTACAATCCTTGGTCGCATGTATGTTAACCTCACACTTCCAACAACAAACAAATTTTTTATTCTTCTTACCGACATCAGCCACAACCGGACCCTCGAAACTCAGACAAGGTGACAACGGTTGGTTCAAATTGATCTGCGGGGTGTCTTCGCGAAAGGAGGTACAAAGACCGCACTGCATCTCGGAACCCCATACTGCTGGAAACCTACGCCGAGGATGAAGCTGCGATTATTTGGGCTTGAATGACTGTGGTGAACCCTCGTGTCGGTGGTTCTTCTTGTTCTTTTTCCTCTTGAACAGACGCCGTGTGGCGCCCACTCACGAAAAATCTGCTGCGACGAAACCATACCCGACTGAACACCTGTATAGCCATCATGAAACAAAGGACCAGATGATGCCCCCTGCATATATGTCGTGGTCGGCTGACTGGCGAACAGAGTTGGCTTCCCGTGATATGGCTGCTGCAGAGGCTGATGCGGGACAACATTAAGTGCATTGAAGTAGGCCGCGGGTGGCCTAAACTGAACCCCCGGCGGAAACTGCGGAGGAACCGACATTATCACGAAAGTGACGGCATGAGCATGCACCGAAGCCCGTGCAGCGTAGCATCTGCGCCCGAAGGAGCCGATGGCCTTGATGAGGCCTTATCGTGGCGAGACACCACCCCGGCAGGAGGCACCTGACAGCGTTGCAGCCTGCAGGGTGGCCCCCTAGGGTTAGGGCCATGACCTCGTCCTTCCATCTCAGGAGAGGAGACCACCGAGGCAAAAGACACGCCCGACGATGCGAAGGACCAAGGCGGCGATGGAGAAGCTTACGATCCAAAGCAGGGCAGCAGGACGATGCACGGCGGCTCGGCGGAAAGCGAAGCAGTTTAAATGCGGCAGCCAGGCGAGAGACGAAACAGAACCAAGAGGCAATCCTCCTCGCGATCTTGGTCCAAGAAAAAATCTGCGCTGCCTCAACCGGACTCGGTCCCACGTCTCTTGCCACCTCAGCCTCCTCCAGTCCCGTACGTGCACGACCAGGAAACTTAGGCATGAAACTAGGATCATAGGACCGTTCTGCATACATACGATCCACCGCCGCCGCTGCAAAGTCAGCAAATACCGGTGGCGCAGACGTCCGACGAGGCGGCAGAGGACCTCGCCAAGGCTTGACCCTCGCGCCCCTGGCCATCCTCAAACCCATCGGAGAAGCAGCAGCACCCAGACTCCCTGGTGACGACGACCGACGGCGCTGGATGGGAGGTTTCGACGACGAAGCACCACACGACGGTGACAACGATCTCCTCTCCCAGAAATGCGACGCCGGCGTGGGGAAACCGATCTCCTCCCAGAAATCCTTCTTGAGCTCGTCATCAGTCTTCCGTCGACGGGGCGCCACCGTAGTCCATCCAAGTTCGTCGGACACATCCTTCAACTCCTCTAGGGCTTCTCGCGTCGTAGAATCATCCGCTCCATCGGAATCAGAGTCAGACCCAAGACAACGGAACCTTGATCCGGACGATCCTGCCGGCGAAGCTGCCGCCGCCGACGGCGACAAACCCCCGGGCGCCAGGGTGAAACGTCGCCTTGAGGCCCTCACCATCGAAGGACGTCTCTCTGTCAGCATGAATTTCGTTTTATTTGCCAACGGCAACATTCTTGAGACATACGGTGGCTACATTTCACGTCGCGATATTGACCGCAGATGGTTTTAGATTTTCCTCTTATACGGGCAGCCAAAATTTCTCATTGACATGATTATCACCATTACATTTGCGGATTCATGGTGTGCATCAACAAGATCATCCTTTTCATGTTTCTAGATTCTGGTGGGGAGGCACCACAACACAAAGAAAGATGCATTGGATGGCTTGGTGGAAAATGAGTATTCTGAAACAAGGAGGGATGGGATTTCGGGATTTGCACTGCTTCAATCAAGCTATGCTTGCAAAACAATGTTGGAGATTGCTAAGTGAACCCGATTCTCTTTGTGCACAAGTTTTAAGAGCGAAGTACTATCCAGATGGTGATCTGATCAATGCAGTATTGAAGAAAGGGTCGTATTTTACTTGGCAAAGCATTATGTCAGCTTTAAAAACTTTCAAGAGGGGTTGCATTTGGAGGCCAGGAAATGGATCCACAATTAATATTTGGTCAGATCATTGGGTTCCCTCAAGCCCCACTAGGATGGTGGCATCACCAAGAGGACAATGTGTCTTATCGAGAGTGGAGAAACTAATCAATCCCATTACTGGTAATTGGGATGAGGATCTGTTGAGAGAGAATTTTTGGGATGTGGATGTGGATCGTATCTTACAAATTCCGTTGCCGGTTCATGAGCAAAATGATTTTATAGCTTGGCACCCTAGTAAATCGGGGTGCTTCTCAGTGAAATCGGCTTATCACATTGAGTGGAGAATTGAGTATAGAAGAAGAGCTGAGAGATCAGATGGATCAAATAGCTCGACACCACATATGGTGTGGAAAAAGATTTGGCAAACTATGGTGGCAAGAAAATTCAGATTTTCACTTGGAAAGCTCTACATGGGATCATACCATGCTTTTGTGTCTTAGCAAACAGACATATCGGTTCAACTGTCAATTGTCCAGTATGTTCGGTCAATGCGGAGGATCTGAAACACATGTTGTTTGGGTGTCCAAGAGCCCAAGATATTTGGAGAGGCTTAGGCCTAATTGACTGTGTCAACGTGGCACTACTAATGGATCAATCCGGGTCTATGATCCTTGAGGAGCTTCTATGCTCGGAAAAACCTGGAGGGTTAACATGCAATATAGAGCATCGACCAGCCTTGGTGATGGTTGCTTGCTGGTACATATGGTGGTTGAGGAGGCAAATCAAAAATAAAGAGGAGGTTCCTACCGTAGACAGGTCGGTTGTAAATATCAGTGGTATGGTCGCAAACTATGCAAAGATGAAGGGTTCTGGTAATTCAATTCGTCGATATGGATGGATGAAACCGGCTACTGGAATCTACAAATTAAATGTAGATGTTGCTGTTGATCCGAACAGTGGGTGCGGAGCAATTGGAGCAATCATCAGAGACTCAGGTGGGAATTTTATCGCCGTTGCTTGTGATTACAGTGAACGTGTAATGGATGTACCAGGTATGGAGGCCCATGCCCTTTTAGCGGGTCTCAAGCTGGCGGAACAATTTGGAGCACAGTCGCTTATGGTAGAGTCCGACTCCATGGAAGTTGTTGAGGCTGTGTTAAACCCAACAGAGTACAGGGGACCGAATGCGGTGATTATAGATGATTCCAGGCTGCTACTGAGGGAGCTTGGCATGGCAACAATTCAGCATTGTCCACGGGAAGCTAATGAGGCCGCACATTCGCTTGCTCGTCACGGTTGCCTTTAGGGTACTAGGGAGTTCTGGTTTGATGATCCCCACCTTTTCTTATCCAAATCTATCTATCTATTATATACTAAAAGTAATATAAGGGTGTTTTTCGAGGCGCTACGTTGATCCACATAGTCCTTAAAAATATACTATGTTGATCTGCATATTAATGGTTCAGATTAAAAGATATAAAAGGTGTTACGTAAACGTGTACACATGGATATGTGACACGTAATTCAAAAGGAAATTAAAATCTAGCTCCCCACACGTGAACTTCCTTCCGGCCGTCCAGAATTTTTTTTTCAGAAATAAGGAAACAAAAATTAATAGGTCAGGATTTTTTTTGCAGGTAAGAGATCAGGATTTAACTAAAGACTATTTCACCTAAGTCACCTAACATGATTGCAAACATGAAAATCCACGTGCTCATTTCCCTAAAAAAAACATGTGCTCATTTATTTGCGATTTAAGCTGACTAACAAGTAGGTACCGTACGTTCCATTAAGTGGAAACGGAGGAGCTTCCAAACAAAAAGGTGTACGCAATTTCATTGGTATAGGGACCATCTACTACTAATTTCTAGAAGGAAAAAACGTCCCTTTGTATTAGAAGTGGAGTTCAGTTATGTACTAGCTATGATTTAACTACGGACTGCAAACACCAAGAGCCATGTTGTCGTTTATTTCTGTTTGACAAGATTTAAGACGATAGAGTCAATATCTACCATCCGTTTTATTAAAGTGGAAACCGAATCGTGTTCTAAAATAATATGGACATGATTTTGATTAGAAAAAGAACCACTTAGGATAGCCAAACAAATTATATTTATCGAGAAATGCAAAATGACAGTGACATGATCCTCATTATCTATTTTGATCAATTATAATATTTTCTTATATTCATAGCAGTGTAACATTCGTGCAGAAGCCCCGTCGCGCAACAACATACCTCAGTTGCTAGGGTAAATTATGTGTGGGGCCTAGCATATTACACTTTTGTTCTTCAGATTTGCATCTACACTGAAAACTTAGATCGCCTTGGTGCCTAATTTGGCACATTCAAGTGGTTTCTTCCCTTTATATTGAAGCGTAGGTGTAAGATATGTAACTACCTTCATTTAAATAAATACATATAAGTCGCACTGGAAACCGTAGAATCATGGTATGGAAAATGCACATGCTATTCTTTAGATGGAAAATGGTATGCGGGACGCTCTAAAGTAATTAGGCTATATATATAACACGTATTTAATTAAATTCAAAATTTTCCACCAATCAGCTTTTTAGATGAATCCGAAGTTTATTTATTCATGAAATATATACAATAGATCAACTAAACTAGAGAGGTTTACCGTGGTTCAAAGAACATTGTGATGGAGGAAGATAAACCTAACCATTTGTCTTATTAATATCGGTAGAATAAATAATAGATTCCCTTCACACTAGATGTGAGTATAAGATACGTAAGTCCCTTCATCTAAAAAATAGACATATAATTCCCACTAGAAATATAAAACCGTGGCATGGAAAATGCACATGCTATTTTTTAAATGGAAAATAGTTGCTCTAGAATAATTAGGTTATAGAGCTAAAACACATAAAGCAGTTCAAAAACATTTTTTTCAAAATATTGCAAGTAGAAATTTTAACACTAATATGAATTTATTTATTCAAAAAATATACACAATAGATCAAAACCACTCAAGAGGTTTAACTATGGTTTAAAGCACATAGGAAGTTCGGACGATGCACCCAACCATTTATCCGATTCATAGGTGAACTAATATTTTTACGCAAGCACATCCGAAGTCAATATATGATGAGGGATAAAGATTGCTCTCTAGGAGAAATATTTTGTTTTAGGAATTTTTATATTATGTATTCGTTTAGGTGTTAAGATAAACAAACACTAACTAAGCCTATTCCTATTAGATGGATAATCAAATAGAAGAACCATTGTCCCTCGCTAACAACAATGTGTACTATAGAGCCCTGACTCACCTGCCCTACCTTAAGTGTTTGCAGACATTCTCAATTTTAGTTTAATAGTACATCCCAATGGAACACAAATACCTTAGGAGTTAGTGTCTTTAGATGAACTTGACTGGATGATTGAAATGGATGGAACATTAGCTTGATTGTCACCCATAAGTTATTCAATCAATTGACAACAAACATGCTAGGGTGCATTCACTTTTCTTCTAATATTTTTTATTTAAGGTAATTTCATTCTTTCTATTAAGCACAATGAGTGAAGGTGACTATTATTGAGTTCTAATATACAACATTAAGCATTTCCGCTTACTCCGTCAAAAAACTACATTGAAAGAACGACACACATATAGGAGGTAGTAGATATAGAGAGATGTAGAGGTATAGACTCGATGGAAAGATAATTAGCATGTGATTTCATAAGATAAAACACTGATATGACTAGGTAAAATTAATATCAGTATCAGTATATCATGAGCTTCCACGTTTTCCTATGATATTACCAAAAAATACACTTTTATCTCAACCTATATTTTCTAATCCTATACAATTTAAAAGGACATGTCTTGAAACTATGTTGCCAATTTTGTGTAGTCATATGATATTGCATAAAAATACATGGGAGCGAGAGCGTACTACAACTATTTTGGAGTGGGGAAAGTTGGGCAATGAGTCAAGGATAATATGCATCTAAAATATTTCCTCGGTTTCAAATAATTGACATTTTAGAGAAGTTAATCAAAAATTATTTATCTTTAGAAAGGTTGCGAAATCCAAATAAATAAGAAGGTTGCGAAATCCAAATAAACCTCAACACCCACTCTCATGTGTTGCTCAACAATTCCTGCGCATAAATAGAATGAGGGGAAAATAATTTCTATGTTTAGAGTGCTAAGACTTGATGCCAAGACATCTACTCGGACATCATATTAAGTTCAAAATGGCAATCGATAGAACCAAAAGTTAAAACTGATGGAGAAGGATGGGTAATCCACATATTATTCAACAAGTTATATTAGAACAAAGGTAGTATATTGAGTATTTTAAAACAATGGAATACCGTCACATGTTTCAGATTGGTGGAAGTAAATGAGGGAAACTATTTCACATGTAAAATGAAAACTCTTATTGTTTATTACAAAGATCATATAGTCATCATGTGGTATTTTCTCAAGTAGAACCTAAATGCAAATATATAATTTTGTTTTCACATGTAAATAGAGATGATCCCCATATGAATGATAAATCTTACAAACATCACAAAGGATTAGATATATGGTGCTTTCGAAAATGGAATTATCATAATTCCTAAATGTTGAAGATGGTTAAAGATGGTGTACCAAAATGCATTATTTTAATTAGCACTATGTTTATAGTAACAATATAATATTATTACTTCCAATCAAATAATTTGAATATTCATAAAATTGCAAATTAGCTACTTAGTCACTTTCAAAACGCTAAGGATTTTTCCTCAAATAAATGACGATGCTACAACTATTTTGGAGTGGGGAAAGCTGGGCAATGAGTCAAGGATAATATGCATCTAGATTATTTCCCCGGTTTCAAATAATTGACAGTTTAGAGAAGTTAATTGAAACTTATTTATCTTTAGAAAGGTTGCAAAATCCAAATAAATAAGAAGGTTGCGAAATCCAAATAAACTTCAACACCCACTCTCATGTGTTGCTCGACAATTCCTGGGCATAAATAGAATGAGGGGAAAATAATTTCTATGTTTAGAGTGCTAAGACTTGATCCCAAGACATCTACTCGGACATCATATTAAGTTCAAATTGGTAACCGATAGAACCAAAAGTTAAAACTGATGGAGAAGGATGGGTAATCCACATATTACTCAACAAGTTATATTAGAACATAGGTAGTATATTGAGTATTTTAAAACAATGGAAGACCATCACATGTTTGATTGGTGGAAGTAAATGAGGAAATATTTCACATGTAAAATGAAAACTCTTATTGTTTAGTTGGCTTCCGAGGATAAAGTAGTTTTATTTGATTCGTTAAGAAAATTTATGTTCATATCCATTACAAAGATCACATAGTCATCATGTGGTATTTTCTCAAGTAGAACCTAAATGCAAATATATAATTTTGTTTTCACATGTAAATAGAGATGATCCCCATATGAATGATAAATCTTACAAACATCACAAAGGATTAGATATATGGTGCTTTCGAAATTGGAATTATCATAATTCCTAAATGTTGAAGATGGTTAAAGATGGTGTACCAAAATGCATTATTTTATTTAGCACTATGTTTATAGTAACAATATAATATTATTACTTCCAATCAAATAATTTGAATAGTCATAAAATTGCAAATTAGCTACTCAGTCACTTTCAACACGCTAAGGATTTTTCCCTCGCAAATGCGACAGCGTGCTACAACTATTTTGGAGTGGGGAAAGCTGGGCAATGAGTCAAGGGTAATATGCATATAAATTATTTCCTCGGTTTCAAATAATTGACAGTTTAGAGAAGTTAATTGAAACTTATTTATCTTTAGAAAGGTTATAAATCCAAATAAATAAGAAGGTTGCGAAATCCAAATAAACTTCAACACCCACTCTCATGTGTTGCTCGACAATTCCTGGTATAAATAGAATGAGGGGAAAATAATTTCTATGTTTAGAGTGCTAAGACTTTATCCCAAGACATCTACTCGGACATCATATTAAGTTCAAATTGGCAACCGATAGAACCAAAAGTTAAAACTGATGGAGAAGGATGGGTAATCCACATATTATTCAACAAGTTATATTAGAACAAAGGTAGTATATTGAGTATTTTAAAACAATGGAAGACCGTCACATGTTTCAGATTGGTGGAAGTAAATGAGGGAAATATTTCACATGTAAAATGAAAACTCTTATTGTTTAGTTGGCTTCGAGGATAAAGTAGTTTTATTTGATTCGTTAAGAAAATTTATGTTCATATCCATTACAAAGATCATATAGTAATCATGTGGTATTTTCTCAAGTAGAACCTAAATGCAAATATATAATTTTGTTTTCACATGTAAATAGAGATGATCCCCATATGAATGATAAATATTACAAACATCACAAAGGATTAGTTATATGGTGCTTTCGAAAATGGAATTATCATAATTCCTAAATGTTGAAGATGGTTAAAGATGGTGTACCAAAATGCATTATTTTATTTAGTACTATGTTTATAGTAACAATATAATATTATTACTTCCAATCAAATAATTTAAATATTCATAAAATTGCAAATTAGCTACTCAATCACTTTCAACACGCTAAGGATTTTTCCCTCGCAAATGCGAGGGCCACTGTGCTAGTTATATACTAAAAGCAATATAAGGGTGTTTTTTGAGGCACCACGTTGATCCACATCACCTAAATTATATTAGCCGATAGGTTTGTAACTTAGGACCACGATTATTTAACGAATTAGTACAACGTAACACATGAAAACGAGTTCGCTCCAACACGTCATCACGTGTCCCTCTCACATAAGAGTACGATTCATGGCTCCAACACGTACGTGACCGGTCTCAACCTTTTTGAGGCAGATATCAAATACGCTTGAGCAACAGATCCGCACATCTAAAAGCAATGCACGTACATACCTATCTCCCTCGCGGTCCCTTTTTCTAATCGATCTAGATATGGTGGGTCTCAAGGTCATTACTGCGTGGTACCAGTCCTGGGCATGGCGGGGCAGCCGGAGGCGCCAACAATTTGCGTCTCCATGACAAGCTGCACCATCTCCATGAATCGTGGCTTGTAAGGAACACTGAATCTAGGACTCCAAGGTCTGCCATGACGTGGGACGACCCGTCTTCAACATGTTTAGTGTCTCAACATCCTTGCTGCTGCTAATCTTCCTCGCCGGTCACCAGGCTGCCTCCTCGAGATGAATAGATTTGGTGTAGCGTTTCAAGGTACTCATGAGAGGTGAGACGGTGATTCCCAATCTTGCGATCCAGGTTCGTTCATGTGATATGCAGATCTTTAGATGGAAACTGCAAATATAGCATTAGATGGCAGTTCATTTTTTTATCAGTGGTTACAAAATTGCAGCCCGATTGTCGGTGAAAGAAGAGTTATTGGATTTTTAATCTGCACACATCGTGAATTGCTTGGTGTCGATTGTAAGATAGACTTACCTAGGCATTTAAAAATATATGATATGTTCAAGGTTTTTTTTAAATGAGTTGAAACACTAAAAATGCAATTATAAAAGCTCATTCCATACAGTTTTTAGCCTTGCCATGATAATATCACATTATGCATTTAGATGGTCCAAGTGGAGGACTATTTCACTATTGGCCCCACTTCGACGGTATATCATCATCTTACCACGGAAATTTAGATTGCAATGGCATCCAAAAAAAATGAATACCCACTATTTTGGAGATGTCTCGGAGAAAAATGCATAGAAGGATTGGTAAGAGGTGTTTAGAGCATAAATCATTATGTTACCATGTTGATTGTATTTTCTTGATAGCTCTGAGAGAAGAATAAATACTCTGTATTGATTCAGAACTTTTTAGTTCTCTGTACCGACCTATTTCTATGCTCATAATTTTTTCTACAAGAAAACAAATTTCCCAAATAGCGAAAATCACATCAATGTTTGTTTATGGTACACATATAATAAAATCAATGACATAAAGTTAGACTAATGGGTCCACAAGTTATGTTGATATCACAACTTGGGAGCCAACTTTCAATAGTAGTGAAGAGAGATGAGACCGCATGGTGATATCAATCTTTGAATATAAAGGTATCATTAAGCTTGTAGATCAACTATACTTTTCATGGACCTATATTTTCAACAATTTTTATTAATATTTATTTTTAACTTGACATTATTCCAACATGACTCCTAAGAAGATTGTAGCCTCAGTATTGCATACTATTACTTCTTAAGAAGAATTTTAGACAACTCTGCAAAAAAAGGATTTTAGATCATTAAAATTATATAAAGTAATACAACAATCAAGCTAAAAATTCCATCAAATCAAATTAAAATATTCATTCATCAATATGGTGGACATCACTTTGTTAGTTTATCATGACCGATAGATGCACATAAATTATACCTGAAGTTAACATGCCCTATATAGGCATGCATAAACAAGTCTCATCTGTTAGATGTACATAAATATACATCATGTTTGGTAAATCTACATATATTTACCCATGATGGATCGATATAACAATACATAAACACACATCACCCTATCCTACATAACCGTACCAAAATAGATCATATCGGTTACACCTTTGTAACAGTATTGAAAATATCTCATCAATGATATCTTCATAATATTTAATAATTAAAACACAGGAGATCATTGTAAGTATAGCTAAAAAATAACAACCGAAAAAACATATATTTACATCTCTAAATTATCCATGGATAATTATCTATAAGTGTATGTGTTCATTGTTAGTTAGATTATATGCCTGATTTGAACATGTTAGTCCACAACACAAACATCAATGCTAATACAATGCCATCAATAAATACACTGATCGGTTTTCTAAAAAAATTAGACGCTTTCAAAATAGTTAAGGTTAAACAAATTTGGAAGCCTTGCAAAAATTTTGAACCAGCTTCCCCAGGAAGCTGGGGGTAGGGCAACTTCTGGGAGAAGCCACCAAAAGAACTGGGCCTAAAAGTTAGATGTTTCCATCTCATGCTCCGCAGACAAGGGGTAGTATGGCAATATAGAAAATGCTTGAGGGGCGACACGTTGAAAAAGGAATTGTAGTTTTTTTGTAAAAGATCTTTCATTGTTATTATTGTGTTACTTTACAATATAATAATATACAAATTAACTAAGTTACACCTTTATAAATATATTCGCGTCTAAAATGTTGTGTATTTTATAATGAAGGAGGTTAGTGGAGAAAAAAATCACAAGATAAGAAAATAAATATTAACATCTTTGACATATTAACAATGATGCCCTCGCATTTGCGAGGGGCACCATGCTAGTTATTGTAAAAGACCGTGTTATTGTTCAGTAATAAAGTTGCCTAAAGTTCAAAAAAAATAGAATCTCTAGGGTGGTTGAAATTTACATGCCAGTTATAAAGTGTCGTTGTGCATTTGTATCCCAGTTATTAGTTAAATATGCTATATTATCGCTGAAATTGTGTGCATTATCAAACTGGAAAGAGAATGATGGCGTAGGTGATAGTTATTTCGAATCTTCCTTACCTTAGTGATGTTTACCTAATCATCTTTGCTGATTTTGCCCTTTTTATTTTGCATACGTATTCAGTGGCAAAAGAGTCCTAGGTTATCTGAAGTTAGTTGTCTCATGTGAATTTTCATTGGCCTTGGGGTTTGGCACAAGTTATTTAGTTCAAGTTAAGTTATTTTCAGCAAGTACTTTGCTACTCTCTTCCATCCAAATTAATGTTCTCAGATTTGGATCGGAGGGAGTATTTCTTTGCGCTCTCAGCGCCTCTTGCATTTTGTTTTCCTGTGGAAAAAAAACTTTGCAGGACACAATAATACGAACCAGAGCAGGATTAATGCATTGCAGTCAAAATTGTCCATCGACATGATTCTCATCCTTACTTCTGTCGATCCGTGGTTCACATGGACAAGATCGTCTTTCCCATGATGACCACCAACTAATAATATATTTGGTTTGAGGATTTTGCCTGTTTGCTGCAACCGATAAAAGCAGGTGTTGTTTTTGCAGTGCACTGCAGCTCTTAGTGACACCACATTGTTGAAGTGGCAGAAGCTATTTCGCTCAAAACATGTGACAGTCATGTTCTCCAAGTGATCGCCGCTTCGATGCTTACATGAACAAAATGAGCTATGTGATCATCTCGCTCTCTTAGTCTGACGATCGCATTCAGTTTCCTCTTTTATCTGATCTGCTTGACCCTGCAGTGACTGTTTCTTCGCAAATTTCAACTAGACTGTTTGGTGACATTTTCCTTGTTTTTTTTCTGAATGGTTACGGTGGGTGGAGGGGATCAGTCTCCTCATCTGAATTTGGATTGCAGACATTATTCCAGGAGGGTATCCAATAATATCTGAAGTTAATTAACTTGACAGCGTCTCTAGCTCTGGGTCTGGAGCAGCAGAGACGAAGAAATCACCAAATTGTCAGCGGCTTCCAGTTTAAATAAGATACACTCAAATTCCGAAATTACCTTTCTGGGTTCTCAAAAATCTCTGTAAATTTTTCCTGCCAAAGAAAAAAGAGGCCTACAGGCGAAGGCTCGCATGAGTTGTAGTATTCCACTTCATTCCCGACATGACAGGAACATTTCTATTTGGTGGTAGTATATCAGCAAGCACTCCAAGTTAAGGCTTCGGTTTTGTTCAGGACAACCATGGCGACACTTGCGAGGAAGCTACTATAAATCAGTGCTGACTTTTTTGCAAAATACAGACGCATCGATGCATGCCTCTATGCATGAGTGTCTTGCATGCCTAACAGACTATCTTAGTTTGTGTTTGGTCAAAACATGGTGATATATACACAACTCAAATGTGATTTTGTGATGAGATTTTGATAGGACCACTCTTATTTCCGCCGCCGAGTCCGATCTTCCGTCCTCTAGACTGGTCTTTTGGAGCCTGGTACTCTACAGAAGTCGAAGCAGAGTGCTAAGACTCTGCTCCTCCAGCTGTCACAGGGATTTGGGAAGATGACAAGAAGATGAATGAATGGATGAAACACGCCTTTATTTCAATCCTCCCAAAACAAAGGTGCATCCCCTTGAGCACCTGGCAGCATCATACCGGGTCATGACGGCATTCGATCATCTTCATCCATGGAACAAATGCTCGGCAACCAACAAAGAAAGCTCTTCTTTTCGCTCGTCTCGACGATCTTCTAACAAGATGGTATGATAAAAGAAACCAAGGTGCAACGGCTACAGTCTAAGATTGACCAGCTCTTTCAGATGTGTAAGGAACGCTTGAAATGAAATGCCATGTACAGTGGAGGAAACAAAAAAGACCATTACATCATAATGTGGTTGATTTTCAGAAATAGCAAGTCTTGGTGAACAAAGATTTCTAGTCATGCAGTTCAACGATATGTATATCATCATCACATTGCATGCCTAAATACCATAACAAGAGTGCTCTAATGATAACACAGGTGACAGGGCGAGATAAATATCTGTCCATAGTGCTTCCACCAAAGCATAACACAGGTCACAGGCAAGATAAATATCAGTTTATGTTATCTCCAGCCAGCTCCCACCCAAGCATCATGCCACAAGTTTGACAGACCAGCGCCACACTACATAGTTTGCGCCAAAAAAGAGAACCCGATCACCGCAGAAACTAAAAACGGGTGAGAACCTCGAACACCGAAAAAGGGTCCGGTAAAGAAAACTCCGCCCCAGCTTTGAAGTTCCAAACTTCACCTCCCTTGGGACCGGTACTCCCAACGTAACACCTTTGGCAGGATCCACTTGCCATGTTTCTTGAACTCTTCTTCGCTTTGTTGAACGCCAGATCTTTGAAGAACGGTGTGTGGTCCGGATTGGCCGTCACGATAATTGCGGTCTTCAGCACCCGTGCACTCTGAAAGATGAACTCCAGGAAGCCAACCTCGCCTGGCTCCCCTGTGAACTCACGGAGACTCATCACCTTGATGCGCGACACAACATTTTCAAGGGGACCGGACTCTTCCCAGAACTTGAGGCCGAGGTTACCAGTGGGTTCATCACATCTTTTACTCTGCAAAAAATGATTCAATCAGTCAACAGTCAGCACTGAGAATGTTGGGATAAATGATAAATAAATATTTTCATGCATCAAACTAGAACAAAGCATCGAGTAGCCTACTAGAACAGAAAAAAAATTGTCCTGGTCAATACATACCTCCTCAAGTATAACAAAATGGAAAGTAAGGCAGCACTACAGTCTACCGTCGAGGTCAAAATGGAAAGCGATCAGTCTGGTAGCATCAATTTGGTATGAGTGGCAGAAAATGTGCTAATTTATTATGTGTAAGCTTAATCATTTAAAATAAGCATTGGATGCCATCTGCATCACCCACAGCACAAATACTGCTAGAGTATGTACACAATGAGAAAGACTAGAAAAAAATAATCTGGACATACCAGAAATCAAGATGATGCCGGCAGAGCAAACTTCCAACATATGCCATGCAACCTCGATAATTCTAATTGTGTACTCTAGTCTGTGTGTATAGACGACTCGATGGTTGAAAAAAAATGGCCATGCTTTGTATTTACGCTATGATTGGTCAAGAATGTATATATGATAATTTGTCCAGTATGCCTAGTCATATTGCTGAAGTTATCATCACCTTGTTTTGTTATTCGCGGGCTATTAATCAGCCTAGCATGCATAAGTCAGAAACAGGTAATTAACTTGACAGAAAAATCGTAATTGATTTGACACCATTATGCAAATAAGTCACATTTCAATGTAGAAGTAAATACAGAACACTAAACAAAACTTGTAATTGACTTGACACAATTATGCAAATAAGTCAGAAACAGTAAGAATATAATCTCGTGAATGGTTGAAACAAAAATTAAAGTAACAAGTAGAGAGAAATTGGTAGTTACAAAAGGCAATACTATTATCAAAGACCACTTTTTGTGAGGAAATGGAACATTCAGAATCTACACTATATGCAGTGCTAACTGTTGAACACAGAACACCAAGTACTGCAAATCATATTTTTCCATAACTAAATGCTGGATCAGATTTGTAGAAGTGACAAGTCTGTACTTCCATGGATTAAGGTAGCAGAATGAACTAAATTGTGACAGGTCTGTACTTCCATGGATTAAAGCAGCAGAATGACTTCAAGTAAATGTATGCATCAAACAGAAATTTTTAGAAATGTAAGCAGATCATGAATTTGTGACAGCAAATATACCATGATATGCAGCCTCTCCAGCTCGGGAAAACATCTGAGTATGGTAGGCAGCATCTTGACATCATTGCGAACTCCGAACCGCACATTCAAACTCAAAATCTTCACGCTTGTGAGCATGCTTGTTGCGGTCACCTTTATCCCAGGCTGGAATTCGCCCAATTCAAGAAGTAAGATCACACAATTGAGTCATGGACCTCCATTAGTTGGACATCATTGCTAATTGAACAAGTGTAAAGACTGGGAGGGGGAGATGTACCATGATGACTGTGTCTCGGATCTCCAGGACCTGGCGTGGCTCCAAGTATCCAAAAGTGTGCAGCTTGGGGGCATCGCCAATCCTGATCCTGGTGCACAATTCCCGGTCTCGGTTGCAAGGTTCAGACAGGATGAGTCGTTCCAGGCATGGAGCCTTTACCACGGCGATGTTCTCCAGGATAGAGGTACAGATTTGGACGCACCGAAGGGTCTGGCTGACGAGACGGAGTCGCAGCCCCTTCATTGATCCCAGGATGTTGAGGATCTCCAGGACGGGGCTCCTGGCGACGAGGGAGTCGACGTCGCCGGGCTCCATTTCGACGAACAAGATGCCGAGCTCGCGGAGGTGGGGAAAGGAGGCGCCGCGCAGGTCGGCCGTGCCGGGCAACTTCCAGATGCCGAGGTAGAGGCGGGTGAGGGTGGTGATGCTGAAGACCGTGGACGGGAGGAGCATGGGCACGGCCACCTCCCGCGGCAAGGCCCGGTTGACGAGGACGAGGTCTTGCACGCCCTTGGTGGCGAGGAGCTGGAGCCAGCGCGCGAGCTGTGCGCGGTACGAGGTCATGCGGCTGCAGATGAGGTGGACGCAGCTGAAGGGGCCCGGGTGGGCCTGGAAGATGGTGGAGACGGCGGCGGTGACGGCCGGCGTGTTGGCGGGCGTGGGGGGGAAGCCTTGGGCTTTGGGGAGGAGGTGGGCGTCGATCAGGACGAGCGGCGTGGAGAGCCAGATCGTCCGCCAGCGCCGGGAGAGGACGGCGGTGCGGGCGGCGTCCTTGACGGGGAGGCGGGAGACGATTTCGCGGCGGACTTGGCGGGGGAGACGGCTGATGCGGTCGACGCGGTCGGAGGCGGCGAGGGCTGGGGGGAGGCGGTGGCCTTGGTAGAGGGGATAGGCGGGGAGGTTGGCGTAGATGTAAGAGAACATCTGTCCCATGATTTCGTCATGCTCGTGCGGCTCAGAGCGCGTGCGCCGTGCATCACCCGCCATGGCCGACGGCGGGCCGGCGAGGGCTTGGGGATTTGGGGTTTCCCAGTGGAAAAGCTCGGATCTTTGGAGAGTGTGGACTGTGGAGTAAATGGTCGGCGGCACTGGTTATATATGCTCGGTGTGTGTGGTGGCCCTAGGGTTCTGTTGCTTGGTTGGGCCAGATTTCCGACAACAGTCGCTCCACGGGCCATGAGTAACTGACTTTTTTTTTGAGGGTCATGAGTAACTCACTTCTTTTTGTCCAGCTCCCTTAGGATCTACTCAAAATGAAAGAAAAAATAGACTAGTACTCATGCATCTCAAATGTAACAAGACAACAGACCGTGAGGCTGATATGATTTGTGAATTGTGATACTAGTGTGGTTGAAATTTTTAACTTAACATCTCCAAATTAAGCTTGTTGGCATGTCTCGTTTTGCCTTTTGTTAGTATATCTTGTCCTATTAGAAAGAAATATGCACCATACCCCACGTGCAACATGACAATAAAAAGAAGATGTTGGATATTTCCAATATAGCATATCTTTGATGGACTAGACTAACGCGCGGCGCCGCACGCCGGTCCTCTCCATGCGGCGGTCGCTAAATCAGATAATTACGAGTTTACGATCCACAAAACTGTAGGCTGTTTCCGATAAAAAAAAAAAAACAAAAGTCATCAATAGGGCCACTTTGCATGCATCTGTCACATCACGCACGTAGCATCACGGCTCCGTACTATAAAATTATCACGTGCATGTATCCACGTCTCATTGATCAACTACTAATTACCCGATAAATCATAGCCTAATCACCAGATTAATTAGGAGTAATTGCGAGATTAATTAGACACAATTGCTAGATTATTAATTTTAGGAATAATTAGACCTTGTTTGTCATATTTATAGTTGCCAGATTAATTATTCCTGGCTGCCATGTTTAATCGTACCTAATTGCCATTTTAATTGCAAGAGTACTAATTGTCAGACTAAATATGCCTAATTGCTAGATTAAGTAAGCCGAATTGCCAAGTTAAAATCAGTCTAATTGCTAGATTATTATATTTGGTTGCCGGGTTTTAACCAAGACAAAGTCATGTATACATATGCTTGTCAGATTAGTTAGAGATGATTGCCGGATAAATTACACTCGGTGACCAGATAAATTACATATGATCGCCAAATAAAACACAACACCAAAAGGTATAGGAATACATCACCTCTGTAACGACATCGGTCAAAAAATGTGAAAGTAATTGCCAGATAAATTACACTTGGTTGTCAGATTGATTATACTTGATTGCCAGATAAAACACATCACAAATACAGAATTAGAACAAGTGTAAGTATACTGGCCAGATTCTTAGTGCCTAATTTTCTATTTTTCCATCGCGAGACTTCAAATATGTTATAGGTGCGATGCATCTTCTGTACTCCAAAAAGATCAAGAGAGGGACAACTAGAATCACATGCAAAGTTCTAGTGCTAAATTACAAAACGAATCAAATTAAGATATGTGGAAATAAGCATCATGCCAGCAGCCAGAATATCATTGTGCATGCTCGATGGCAGCCAAAAAATACTCGTATACTATGTGTATCAAGATATGTTGAAATTTTTAACTTAACATCTCCAAATTAAGCTTGTTGGCATGTCTCGTTTTGCCTTTTGTTAGTATATCTATGTCCTATTAGAAAGAAATATGCACCATACCCCACGTGCAACATGACAATAAAAAGGAGATGTTGAATATTTCCAATATAGCATATCTTTGATATCATAGGAAACCATAATGAAATCTACAGTAGTAATGAAATCTTGTAAAAATATTTTTACAAAACAGAATAACCATAATTTGAATAAAAAGTAACTCAAATAACACGAATATGTGTTACGAGGAATGTTTCAGAAACAACAAAATGTCATAATAGCTTCATTAAATTTTCAAATATACGCCATATTGATGTCAAACAAAATAAATGGAGAGAATTCCTTATTTGACACTACTTTCTAATATAGTTCCTTATTTGATAATAAAAATGATTTATTTCCCTATATGATCACTTGTATATTTTTTTTGCCTTATATGACACCGGACCGCCGTCAGTTCGGTTAGGCTTTTCCATTAGTTTATCTTTTTAAGGACCAAACTACCCACCCGCTGGATTATGTTTCTCGGCCTTTTCAGTAAAATAAAAGAAAAGTCCAGCATTAGTTTATCAGCTACACGAAGGGAAATTGATTACCCATGTACGTCCATGAAAGAATCGATCGATATAGAGTAGAGACTCGCGTTTGGGGGAAAATATATGTGCTATTAGAGAGAAACCTTAGCCAAGCAGAACTTAACACTGTAGCCTCTCGCGTCTCTCGCTCCCCCGAGGGCGATGAGACGCCGCCCCTCCCTCTGGCCACCCCAGTACCCTCCACCTCCCTCCATCATTCGCCACCGCCGGCGGCTGCGGACTGCCTTCCCCCGCGTCCTGGAGAGGGGGTCGGGGCCCCTCTTCTCCCCAGCGGCGGTGCTCTTCGGGAGGCCCTGGTCCGGCGCGGCCGGGTGGCCTAGGCGGTGGCGCCAACCTCGGGCGGCAGCCGCCATGGCGGGGAGCTCTACTGGAGTCCGTCCCCGGCTCGAATCTAGGCACCCTCAGGCCTAGATGGGCTCGAGCGGGCCCATATGGGCTTGGGCGGGCTGGTGTGCTGCCTAGATGGCGTTCTCTATAGGTGGCGACGGCGGCAAGCTAGAGTGGAGGATGCGGCGTTGTAGCCTCCCATTGCAGCAGCGGCGGCTAGGGCTTTACGGGCCTGTCTAGGCCCGGCCGGACCTTCCCGGGTCTGGTGTGCCCCAGCTGCCCTGTCCGGTCGATGACCGCCTCTCGGCGTGGAGGTGAGTTCCTCCCGCGCGCTGCGGGGCTGATGTCCCTCACTCCGGCGTTGTCGTGTGCCCTCGCTGATCGGGCCACGTGTCAGTGTCCATGAAAAGGCGGGTGAAGATGATTGCAAGATCGTGGTGGCGCATGCTAGTTGGTGGCATAGCTGGATGGTGGTGTTCTGAGGTGTCGGATTCTATGTGGGCAGTGGTCGGGAGAAATCTCTGTCGGCGTGTTCGACCTCGACGCGGTGCCGGCTACGGGTGGTGCCACTCCTTCCTGAAGGGCGTCGCGGGATTCCTCTGCCTCCACTTTACTCAGAGTACCGGGGGAAACCCCAGGACCTTGTCCGGGTAGCAATACCGTGCCGACGGTGCTTCCCTTGGGAAGGGGCTGCTTGGTACTTAGCGCTTCGGAGCGCTTGGAGTGTGGTAGGACAAAGTCGGAGGGCGCAGCGATTGCGAATCATCTTAGCCTAGTCGCTTCGCCTTTGTCTTCATTTATTCTTTGGGCATGTCCGTGTTATGCTGTTTGCCCCGGCAGTTATCGTGATTATACCGGTTTATCCTTGGGCGTTGTGCTGTCACCTGTGTGCTTTATTTATAAAGCTGAGCGCAAGTATGTTTCGAGAAACCTCAGCCAAGAACGTGCGTATGTGGCTACTGTTTCTCCTAACCGGTTTTTATTTTGCGTGGAAAGGACCGTGGGTGGGTGCGTGCGTTATTTCTAGCGATCGGCAGAGGCGTCCGGTTTTATTTCTAGTGATCGATAGAGGCACATGGATGACGGACGAACGCGCGTACCACGGTTGCTTGGACATTTAGTAAGTAGATAGATAGATATCGGTTCCATCAATGAACAATACAATTCTAAAAAAAAGTACAATACATTTCTTTTAATTTTTTCACATTATGCACTAGGGGCAAAAGTGTCTTTGTAGGGCCCCAACTAACTCCGTTAGCTTCCAAAATGCATAGAGTGTCATATAAGGCAAAACTTTTACAAAGATGATCAAATAAGGAAGTAAAATAATTTTAGTATCAAATAAGAAATTATATTAGAAATTAGTATCAAATAAGTAATTCTCTCGAATAAATAAGATGCTACTCTCCACCGCTCGCCGCCACTTCTCTCTCTCCGGGTGCCCCTGCTTCATCTTGATCTCTCCCAAACTCCTCTTCCCTTCTCTATTCCTTCGCTTACCGGCCACCGCTCCTGCAGATCTCCTGTGCGCTAGCCGTAGTTCCCTAGGATGCTAGGCGCAAGTGAATTGGTTCGAGGGTCACCAAATCTAGCTCCGATCATGCTATGGTAGATTTGTTGTAGGCGAGCTTGAGTCGATGCATGGCGGTTCTTTCACGACTGATGGTGCAACTCGATTTTTTGTAGAATTTTCTGAAGTTGCAAAATGTGTTCCAAGAAGATGCTACAAGTATACTTGGACATTGGGCCCGAGATTTTGGGCTCGGCCCGAGCTTCGTGGGCTCGGAGCGAGCTGGGCTTGGCTTGCTGGGGATGCTGTACCGTGCCGAGCCAGGAAAGCTGGACCACCGCGAGCTCAGGCTCGGCCCAGTCCCGCTCGTTGGCTTGCCAGTATTTTTTTCGAATTGAAACGGGCCAAACTGAGAAAGATGGGCTGGAAATGAGAGCCTGGATGTGAGTATACGTGAGGTGTCGGGGGATAACCCCCGGGTGGGGAAAGCCAGGCACAAGTAGGCCGGCTCCAAAAGAAGCAGGTCGGCTGGCCTCTAGGAAGGACAACTCCAACTAACTGGCGAACACACCCGGCTGGGCTTATAACCTTCCCGGCTGGCCTGTCTAGCCGGTGGCCAGAAGAACCGGCCGGGTGGCCGCTTCCACCCGGCTCACCTCGGATTCGATGGAGAGCACGGAAGGGCTGACACTCCGTGCGGGGTACGCCTCTGGCTCTCACTCGTCATCGGGCAAGCTGGGATGCCGTCATGGCCAGCGCTACACGACGAAGATAAAGCAAAGTGGTCGGCTGGACTAGCAAAAGCAGTCTGGGTGACCGTTAAAGCAAGGGTGACGCCCCAAAGGAAGCCCGGGTGACCACTAAAGAGAAGGATGCCGCTAAAAGAATGGCGGACTGGGTCCTGGCCCACCGGCTAGGCCCTGCAGCCGGCCCTGACCTGTAAGCCCATATCCAAACAGTAAACCCTAGGGCCCGATCTGTAATCTGCCCCCCAGACCAGTATATAAGGGAGGGCAGAGCTAGGGTTCTGGAGAGGCAACCATAGAAGGATAGAAGTGTTAGCATCAAGTTTCCATCTTCCTCTAGCTCTCAATAGTCGCTAAGGAAACAACTCTAGGAGCATCTGTACTGGGCAACAGCTCCCTCATATAGTTCATCTTGCAGGAGTAGGGGTGTTACCTCGCCAAGAGGACCCCAAACCTGGGTACGTTGATGTGTTTGCAGTTCACCATGCCCAACCCGTTGCATGAGCCACCGAATGCATCCGAGTGTCCCTTCTTTGCCATCCCCGATGGCACTGCCGTGTTCCACACCACGACAGTTGGCGCCCACCGTGGGGCACAGCGCTTCGGCTGGGATCATCTTCCGCACGGGACATCCGCTTGTCGTTGGCGAACGCGTGGCCTCTGGCCTCGTTCTCGCGCTCGGTGCCTTCGACTGCGTCATCGACAATGCTGCATGCTTCGCCGGGAACACCTTCCCCGCCGACGGCTCCATCCTGCACTTTGGAGATGTCCGTGTCTACGTCGACACTGTCGCTGAGGCTTTCCCCAGCGTGGTCACCCCCGTCCTCGACGTGCCCCTCACCCGCGGCCCAGTCGTAGGGAGTGGTTGCATCGAAGTCATGGTGGTAAACGCTCGCGAAAACCACCGACCACCTCAAGAACGTCGGGCGGGAGGAGAGAACTCCGCGCCCGAACAAGAGCAAGACCCGCTCACCACCTCCATCCAGCACTTGTGTGCTCCGGTCGTCGTCGAGGCGGATCCAGCGACTGCAGCGGCCGCGCTCGAAGCTACACACCAAAAACTCCTGGAGGAAGCCACCAAGGTCGCGGCTAACCAGCGTCGGCCGAACGCCACCGTGCACAAGTACAACACGGACCACGGTTTTTCCAGTAAGATCAAGCACCGGGGGCGCGACCTGGCGTCAGAACTAGACCGTGCCGCTGATTCGCATGCAGGTGTGGCGCAGCCCGTCTACAGCACCCCCGCCAAGAACATGAGGGCAGCCGAGGCGGTAGCTGTGGAGCTAAAACACCCTGAGGGCGAAGAACTTCGTCGCCAGCAGGAACGCGTACAGCTCGTTGTGGCTACTGCTAACAAGCGGCAAACCGAGGGCACCCCCAGCCAGGTGGGCAACTCCCGCGACATCGTCGTTCGCAAAGGCGCGGACCAGACGACGCACGGAGGAAGCAAGCATCAGCAGGCATCCTCTCCAGGAGGGGTCGGGCAAAGTAGCCGCCCGCATGGCGAATCTGGCAACCGCGGTCGCCACAACCGGGACGCCGCCGCTTCCAGTGTAAGCCGCGCTCCGGTAGCTGGAGCTTCCCAGGGGAAAAAGACGCGAGCACCGTAGGAGGGAGCAGATGCGAACAAGGACCCACCTACGTCACGCCTGAAGGGCCGGCTCGGTCCCCGAGAACCGGCTGACGCGCGGGAGCGCATCGACCTCCTGGTGCAGTCACACACACTAGAGGAGGAAAGTCCGGCTGGCCCGAAGTGTTTCGGCCCGCGCATCCGGAACAAATCGTTCCCGAAGGGATTTTCGCTCCCAAGGGACACGCCAAAGTACAACGGAACTGTCAAGCCTGAGGATTGGTTGGTTGATTACACCACCGCAGTGGGAATCGCCAACGGCAACCTCCGCCTGGCCGTTCGCTACGTCCCACTCATGCTCGTCGACTCGGCAAGGACATGGCTCAATAGCCTCCTCGACAACAGCATCAACGCCTGGCTGGACTTTGAAGAAGCGTTCATCCGTAATTTTATCGGAACATACAAGCGACCGGGTCGACCTCGCGAGCTTGCCCTCTGCGTGCAGGGCAAGGACGAGTCGGATCGCGCCTACCTCACCCGATGGACCAGCATGCACAAATCGTGCGAAGGGGTGCGCGAGCACCAAGCGATAGACTTCTTCACCAACGGCTGCCGAGACGGCACCATGCGGAAGCATAAGCTCAGCCGGGCGGACCCGCAAACCATGGCCCAGGTCATGGCCATTGCGGACAAGACGCCACCGCTGACGTAGCCATAAAGAAACCCATCGTGGTGGACGACCAAGGCCAAATCGTCACGGACGAGCAGGCGGAGCGGCGCCAGCCGGGTGACCTTCATCCCAGGAGGCACAGTCACGACAACCGCCACGACAAGAGGAAAGACGACCAGCCGGATAGCCGGTACGGCACCAAGCAAGTAGCCGCTATGCATGAGGACCCGGCTGCAGGTGGCAGCCGGAGACAGAGGCCGGACGATAGGCCGCCTCGGCCGAAGTACACCATGGAGTCCATGCTCGATGGGACATGCAAGTTCCACAGTGGCGGAAGCAACCCCGTGAATCACACAACACGCCAATGCAGCTGGACGAAGAAAATGGCCGAAGCCGGTGGGCTCCCACCACCACCTCCACCGCCAGCCGGAGGCCCACCGGACAATAGGGAACGACACAACCGCCACGAGGATGACGAGGACGGTTACCCGCGGAAAGTGGGTTACTATCACATATTCCTCGCGGAGCCGGAAACAAAGCACGCCAAGCGGAGGCGCGAGGCGGAGGTGAACGCAATCGTCCCCCCGTTCCCCAATACCTACATTGGTCCGACCAGGCGATCACCTGGAGCAAGGAGGATCAGCCGGCCGTGTTACCAAGCCCCGGTAGCTACGCGTTGGTCCTTGACCCTATCATCATCTCCAAGAAACACTCGTGCCGTTTCTCCCGGGTACTGATCGATGGAGGAAGCAACATCAACCTCCTCTACCGGAGCAGCCTCGAGAGGCTCGGCATCAGCGAATCCCAGCTGCAACCCTCGAGCACTTCGTCCCATGGAGCAGTACTAGGACCGTCGCACTCGCCAATCGGTAATATCCGGTTGGACGTCATCTTCGGCAGCGAGAACAACTTCCGTCGCGGGCCAATTTGGTTCAAGGTTGTGAACCTCTCCAGTGCCTACCACGCCATACTAGGGCGCCCAGCTCTGACCAAATTCATGGGAGTACCGCAGTACGCATACCTCAAGATGAAGCTGCCAGGCCGAAAGGGAGTGATCACTGTCGACGGATGCTACAAGCGTTCGATCGAGTGCGCTTCAGACGGCTCCAAGCTGGCCGAAGTAATGATCAACACTGAAGAGAAGCGTGTCATAATGCAGAACGTGGTGGCTCTGCAGAAGGATATGCCGGCTGGAGAGCCTAAACCGGCTGGAGAATCACAGTTCAAGCCCTCGCAAGGAACAAGGAAGATCCTGTTGAACGAGGAAGACCCAAGCAAGTTCGTCCTGGTCGGATTCGGCCTGGACAGCAAATAGGAAAGCGCGCTCGTCGATTTCCTCCGTGAGAATCAGGACATTTTTGCATGGTTCACCAAAGACATGCCAGGTGTCTCGAGGGAACTCGCCGATCACTCCCTTCATGTTCGACCAGACACGAAGCCGGTCAAGCAATCTTTACGCCACTTCGCAGAAGAAAAAAGAAGAACCATTGGTGAGGAGATCACACGACTGCTCGCAGCCGGCTTCATCATGGAAGTTTTCTACCCGGAATGGCTCGCCAACCCGGTGCTGGTGTTGAAGAATAACAAGAGATGGCGCATGTGCGTCAACTATACCAGTCTCAACAAGGCTTGCCCCAAAGATCCTTTCGCTCTACAGCGGATTGATCAAGTCATCGACTCCACTGCCGGGTGCGATTTGTTGTCTTTTCTGGACGCTTACTCGGGCTATCACCAGATCAACCTCAATGTAACCGATCAAATAAATACATCATTCATAACCCCGTATGGAGCCTACTGCTACACCACCATGCCCTTCGGGTTGAAGAACGCGGGCGCAACCTATCAGCGCTGCATGCAGAAATGCCTACAGACGCAGATCGGAAAAAAGTGCACGCCTACGTCGACGACGTCGTCATCAAGACTAAGGAGCAGCACACACTCCTTGGGAATCTGAAAGAAACGTTCGATAACCTTCGCCGTTTCTAGATCAAGCTAAACCCGAAGAAGTGCGTGTTCGGCGTCCCAGCCGATAAACTCCTGGGCTTTCTCGTCTCTGGGCGAGGAATCGAGGAGAACCCGGAGAAGATCAGAGCCACCGAGCGCACGGAGTTGCCACAGAACCTGCGCGACGTGCAGAAGTTCACCGGATGCCTCGCTTCCCTTAGCCAGTTTGTTAGACGGTTAGGAGAGAAATCCCTTCCCCTGTACCAGCTGATGAAGAAGACATACAAATTCGTCTGGACATCTCAGGCGGACGAAGCTTTCTGAGACCTCAAGCGCATGCTCACCTCACCACCCATTCTGGCAGCGCCAGCTGCAAAGGAGCCCATGCTGATGTACATGGCCGCAAAGAAACTCAAGAACTACTTCCAAGAGCACGCCATCCGGGTAGTAGCATTGGCCCCACTCACGGAAATTATTGGCAACAAGGACGCCACTGGACGCGTGGCAAAATGGGCCATCGAACTCGCTGCGCATAACATCCAGTATGAGCCACGGACCGCAATCAAGTCCCAAGCACTGGATGATTTCATCTTCGATTGGGCGGAGACACAATACATGCCTCCATTGCCGGATTCAACTTACTAGAAGCTACATTTCGACGGCTCAAAAATGCGAGGAGGCCTCGGAGACTGAATCGTGATAACCTCGCCCAATGGCGACCGACTGGAGTATGTCCTCCAGATCCACTTCAAAGCATCCAACAGCGTTGCCGAGTATGAAGCGATCATCCATGGACTCAAGATGGCTAAACAGATAGGCATCCAGAGGGTGTTATGCTTTGGAGATTCGGACTTGGTGGTGCAGGAGGTGTCTGGCGAGTGGGACGCTAGAGACGCGAACATGGCCCTCTATCGTTTCTTCGTCCAGCAGTTGTGTGTTGTTGGAATTATGCCCTAGAGGCAATAATAAAGATGTTATTATTATAATTCTTGTTCATGATAAAGTTTATATTCCATGCTAGAATTGTATTAAGCGGAAACTTTAATACTTGTGTGGTTTGTGAACAACACCGTGTCCCTAGTACGCCTCTATGGACTAGCTCATTGATCAATGATGGTTAACGTTTCCTAACCATAGACATGAGTTGTCAATTGATAATGAGATCATATCATTGGGAGAATGATATGATGGACAGACCCAAACTAAGCGAAGCAATTAGATCGTATCATCGTGTTCATCTTTGCGAAGCTTTTCTTATGTCAAATATTGTATTCCTTAGACCATGAGATAATACAACTCCCTGGTATCGTAAGAAAGCTTTGAGGTCATCAAACGTCATCCTATGAGAGGGTGATCATAAAGGTGTCTCTCAGGTGATCGGAAAGTATCATTGGGTTGTATGTATCGAGATGGGATTTGTCCTCCCAAGTCGGAGAGATATACTTTGGGCCCACGGTGTCGTTATCAACACCGCTTGCAAGCATGTGGTTAAGGAGTTAATCACAAAGTGATATCGGATTACGAACGAGTAAAGTACTTGTAAACGAGATTGAACTAGGTATGGCCAGTGCAACGATCGAATCTCGGGCAAGTAAAATATCGCGAGACAAAGGGAATATATATATGGGATTGATTGAATCCTGGCATCGTGGTTCATCCGATATGATCATCGATGAATGTGTGGAGTCAATATGGGTGCCAGACCCGTTGTTGATTATTGATAGAAGATCATATGCATATTCTCGAACTCGAACGGTCACAACGTGTCTCGGCTAGGATAGATTGGATAAATGGTTTATGAGTTTTTGTTCGGAGTCTCGGATGGGATCCGGGACATCACGAGAGGTTCCGGAGTGGTCTGGAGAATAAGATTCATATAAGGCAGTGCAGTTTTTGGAGTTCGGAATTGTTCCGGATTAATCGGTATTGTACCGGAAGCTTCTAGAACATTCCGGAAGGGGACCAACGTGGCCCCACCTTCCGGGAGGGGGCATGGGCCTATGAGGGAGTGTCCTGGCCGCTTTGGGCCAGGGGCACAAGGCCCCATAGGGCCCAGCCGATTCTATAGGGTTTAAATCGTTTAAACTAGGGATAGAATTTCTTGAAGGAGGGAGAGTCCTTGCCCCCCACTCCTCCCTCCCTTGGCCACCGGCCCAAGGCTCGGAGGAGGGGCAAGGGCTGGCCGCCCCCCTCCCCCTCTATAAATAGAGGGCTGGTGCGCCCCCTCCCCCCTACACCTTGCCTCCAACCCTAGTAGCCCTGTTGCCTTCCTCTCTCCCTCCCGACTGTTTGTAGGCAAAGCCCTGCAGCAGAAATTCTCCACCATATACACCACGCCGTCGTGCTGTAGATCCAATCTCTCTCTCCACCATACTTGCTGGTCCGAGGAAGGAGGAGACGTCGAGGTGATGCACGTGTGCATCTCACGGAGGCACCGCCACTTGTGGTGCTAGATCGGATCGGATCGCGAGGAGGAGAAGCGAGTACGACTACATCACCCACGTTAAGCGAACGTTCATTGTCGCGAATCTTCAAGGGTATGAAGATCTAATCCAATCTCTCTCGTTGATTGCATCTCCTAGATTGGATCTTGGCTTTCCCTCTGTTCGCATCCATAGAAATTTTTGATTTACTATGCCGCGAAACCCTTCATGTGCCTGCTTCGAAGGATGCAAATTTTACCATGTGCCTAGAGCCAACAACGAGGTTGCCAACGCTTTGGCCAGGGTCGGATCAACAATACAAGCCATACCGCCTGGAGTCTCCCTCGAGCACTTGCGCAAACCCTCCATCACCCCCTCACCAGAATCCGACTCCATCATGCTCAACGCAGATCCAGGAACGGCTGGTGCCTCGCCGCACCCGGGGACTGCCGTGTCGCACCCGGGCACTCCTTCGCCGCACCCAGGCGCTGCCGCGACACGGCCCATGGTCGACATCAGCACACTACCACCCGGCAGTCCTCCCGACATTCCGGAGCCGGCCGTCCATGAGGAGATCAAGCTCATCATACAGACGGAGCACACCATTTGGGAAGCGCCCGACTGGGCAAAGTCGTTCATGAACTTCCTGGCCAAGGGTGAGCTCCCGACAGAATAGGTGGCAGCACGACAAGTGCGGCGAAGAGCAAGCGCCTACACCATCATCAATAACAAGTTGTACAAGCGCAGCGTTGGGGGCATCTATCAACGATGTGTCAGCCAGGAAGAGGGAACCAAGCTCCTAATGGACATACACCAGGGCGAGTGTGGTCATCACGCCTCGTCAAGGGCAATAGCAGACAAGGCCCTTCGGCACGGTTTCTACTGGCCGACAGCGTTGAAGGACGCCGAAGAGGTAGTCGAGACATGCAACGGCTGCCAGCGATTCAACCAGCTGAAGCACACACCGTCTGAGGAACTCAAGACAATACCAATCACCTGGCCGTTCACGGTATGTGGCTTAGACATGGTTGGGCCATTCAAGACAGCTCGATCCGGCATGACGCACCTGCTCGTAGTCGTGGACAAGTTCACCAAATGGATCGAGGCGAAACCCATCAAGAAGCTGGACGGAGCGACGGTGATCAAGTTCTTCACGGACATCATCATCCGGTTCGGCTACCCACACAGCATCATCACTGACAATGGAACCAACTTCGCGAAAGGAGTCTTCGCTCATTTCTGTGGGGAAAAAGGGATCCGCCTGGACCTGGCATCAGTCGCACACCCATAGTCCAATGGACAGTGCGAGCACGCTAACGGGTTGGTTCTAGCCGGAATCAAGCCGAGGCTCATCGAACCACTCACCAGATCGCCAGGATGCTGGATAGAGGAGCTGCCAGCAGTACTTTGTAGCCTGCGCACCACACCCAACCGGATTCACACCGTTCTTCCTTGTCTATGGGGCAAAGGCAATTATCCCCATGGATATCCAATTCGACGCGCCTCGCAAGCAGCTCTACACGGAGCAGGAAGCCAAGGAGGCGAAAGAGGACATCGTGGACTTGCTCGAGGAAGCACGCGAGTTGGCTCTGTCCAAATCAGCAATCTACCAGCAATACCTACGCTGGTACCACGCCAGCCGGATTCGGCCTGCCTCTTTCCGCGAGGGAGACCTGGTGCTGCGCCTGGTCCGGAGGACCAAAGGAATGCACAAACTGACCCCACCATGGGAAGGCCCATTCATCGTCAGCCGGACGCTCCACAACAATTCATACTATCTGATCGACGCCCAGCAGCCGGTGAAGAACAAGGCAGATCGCTCAGACGAGGAGACAGAACGCCCATGGAATGCAAGCCTACTCCGGCCATTTTACACTTGAACAAAGAAGTGTATGTATCTTCCCTTTTCATGTAATAAGTGAACAATATTGAAAGCCTCGGCATGACACTGAGGAATTTGTCCCAATTCCGCACACCATCTGCATTTTCGTATCGGCTGGCCTAGGCCCCATGATTTCTACAGGCGGCATAATATTGCACACGGCGCCTAGAGCAACCTCTTCGGTTCCGGCTTCAGACCGCACGCCGGCTTTCGACCCGGCAAGAGCAAAATCTCAAAGCGCCCGCTGCAAGAAAACGCCAATGCAGAAATCAAGGGCGCCCGGGCGAACCGGTTGCGCCCGCACGATCTAATCTAACAACAACGAACCAAAGTACCGCGAGGGACGCCAGCGTAGCCGCTCCTTCGGTTCCGGCTACAGGCCGCAAACCGGCTGCCAGCCGGCAAGGACAACGCTCGAAAGGCCAATACTCGCTGAGAAAAGGGGAGTTGTTAATGGCCTAGATCGAAGGGGCGCGCATCTATTCTATTTTTTACGATCAGTACCAGCTAATAATAAGCATATGAAGGGAATATGCCCTGAGAGGCAATAATAAAGTGTTTATTACGTGTATTCCAGGTATATGATAGATGTTTATTTTGTATGCTATAATTGTATTAATACGGAAACGTTAATACATGTGTGTTTAATAAACAAACAAAAAGTTCCTAGTTATACCTCTCTCGTAAACTAGCTCGTTGATTAACAAGATGATCAAGGTTTCCTGATCATAGACATTGGATGTTGTTAATAACGGGATCACAACATTAGTGTAATGGTGTGATGAACATTCATCCGAAGTATATCATTACGATCAAAGTCAATGAGTTTATATTGCTATAAAAACTTATGAAGTGATCCTAGTCCTTAGACCATGAGATCATGTCAATCACTAACACCGGAAGAGTTTCTTGATAACATCAAACGTCACACCATAACAGGGTGAGTATAAAGATGGTTTCAGAACTAATAAAGTGTTATGTTGAGGCCCATGGATCGAGAGTGGAATTTGTACATCCCGATGACGGATAGATATACTCTGGGCCCTCTAGGTAATATCACATTGGTTAGCTTGCAAGCAAGTGATTTAATCACTAGAATGTTATTTCACGGGAACGAGAAAAGAGTGCATGTCAGTAACGAGATCAAACTAGGTATGGAGATACCGATGATAGAATCTCGGACATGTAATATACCACGAAACAAAGGGATTAAGATACTAGCGTAAAAGGTTCCGATGATCACAAGAAAGTCATCGTTGAATGTGTGGGAGTCAGTATGGGTCTCCAGATCCCGCTTCTGATTATTGATCCGAGAGGGGTCTCGATCATGTCCGCATTATTCACGAACCATAGGGTGACACACTTAAGAGACACCGACATCCAATTGGAGCAAAAGTTTCATGCCGGAAAGAATAACAAGCGCATGAATTTATTTCACTAGATACTGAAACAAGTTTTCGGGTGAAATTGCAGAAAGTGTTTTTGCATGTGAAATAGAATTCTAGCAAGGGTTTATATGTGAATGTTTGTCATTAAAGTAATTGACAAAATTCTGAATAAATAAAAAGAGTTTTATTTAATGAGAGTTTTCATTAAATTTGGTGGAAATTTAATGGCAAGTTTGAGTGGGATTTTGAGTGGAGGGAATTTAAAGGAATTTTGTGAGTGGAGAGTCCACCCACATGAAGAGGGGAGGGAAAGGGGCATCCCCCATGCGCCCGCCACCCCCTTGGGGTTCCCCCCTATCCTATAAAATGCACCCCCTCCTCACTTCTCACTCACACCCCCTCGTGAAGGATCTCTCTCCCCCTCTAGAATTTATCCCCATGGTCTCGGACTAGCGAGATACATGTTCCCGTTGCTATTCGGCAAGAAAGAGTTGTGCTTCTGCTGCATCGCTGAAGCGAGGAGGCGGAGGTTGCTCGGTGCCTCGGACATGTGTGCGAGGAAGGATGCGCTGCTGATTTGCGGCGGTAGGACTTCCTCTCGATCTTGAGATCGGCAAGAGATCGTCTACATCAACCACGAGTTTAACTTGTTAAGCTTTGTCGGTCTTAAAGGGTATGTTCTCTATGGATATACATCCGCCCGTTGTTTGTATCTAGTAGATAGATCTTGGTAGTTGTTCCCATCATAGGAAATTTTTTGTTTTCTATGCTGCGAACCCTACAGTGGTATCAGAGCCGGATCTATGCGTATATTATTTACACGGGTAGTACACATATGAGTATGTGGACGATGATGATCATGTTGTTGCTCCTTAGTTGTAATTTTGGATATTGGTGGCATAGTGGGATGAAGCGGCCCAGACAAACTTTACATGTCCTCGCACATGAGACCTGTTCCACGGTTGACATGCAACTAGTTTGCATAAGTGGCTAGAGGGTGTATGTCTCTCGTACTATAGTCAATATCTATTTTGCGACGAGTTGTCAACAATTTGGTTATCCTCGTTGTGGTTCATGTTCGTAGGTATGAACGGTTCTATCTTCGAAAGCCCTAAGCCACGTAAAACTTGCAATGGATAAATTAGAGGCGTCTAGTTTAGATTGTTGCTGGGCTAGTGTTATGATATGGTGATGTTGTAAGTAGAACACATAACGTGTAATTTCCATAGACCTTGGACTTACACATAAAGGTATGATAGTGATCATACCACGATGCACATGATAGAGATCATATGCGGGAACCATATCATTTCATTAATAAACATGTGATGTTTGATAGCATCTTATATTGCTTGTTTGGCGTTTTATTAGCATAATAAGATGATCCCTCATTTAAATATCAAGATAAGAATGTGTTCTTCCTTTAGTATGCACCGATTATGTTTTCGTCGCTCCAAGGAATCACGTGATGATCGAGTGTTCTTGGATCCACGACCATATTTCGGGTGTAAGACAGTTACACACGCAAATACTAAGGTTCTTACTTGGCGAGCCTTGCATGTACAGACATGGCCTCGGAACACGGACCGAAAGGTTAAGCATGAGTCATATAGTAGATATGATGCCCATTTGATGCTCTCCTTTGAAGCTACACCGACTCACGTGATGATCGGACTTGGTGTAGTGGATTTGGTTCATGTAATCACCAAAAAGACACGAGGGATGTCGTTTTTGAGTGGGAGTTCATTCGTAATGTGGATTAGTTGAACTCAATCTATCATAAACTTAGTCTAAACTTTACAAATTCTGTTGCAGATGGCACCACCTGCTTTTAATTTCGTTGTGTTCATGGAGAAAGAGAAACTTGCAACGAACGGTAGAAACTTTACCGAATGGGCCATGAATTTGAGGATTCTCCTCTCTTCTGCACAAAATCAATATGTGCTAGAAGCGCCGCTAGGCCCCCCACCTTTTGAGGATGCCCCTGACGAGGAGAAGAATGTCTATCAGACTCGTCAGGAGTACCACAACTTAGTTCATTGCGGCATATTATATGGGATAGAGCCAGAACTTCGAAAGCATTTCCAAAACGGCAATGCATTTGATACAATGGGTGAGTTGAAAATGATTTTCAACACACATGCTGCTGTAGAGAGCTACAATGCTTCAGAAAATTTCTTTAGTTGCATGATGGAAGAGCACAACTCCGTAAGTGAGCATGTACTCAAGATGTCGGGTTATGCCGATAAGCTTGTGTCCTTGGGAATATTGATTCCCATTGACTTAGGCATCCATCGTGTTCTTCAGTCTCTGCCACCTAGCTATAAGAGCTTTGTGATGAACTATAATATGCAAGGCATGAAGAAGTCTCTCCCCGAGCTTCTTTCAATGCTTAAAACTGCAGAAGTGGAGATCAAAAAGGAACATCAAGTGTTAATGATCAATAAGAACACTGGTTTCAAGAAAGACAAGAAGGTAAAATGGAAGGGAATTAAGGGCGGAAAGCCGGTTGCCGTGCCTGAAAAAAAACCCGAGTTGGACCTAAGTCTGACACCGAGTGCTACTATTGTAAGGGGACTGGCCACTGGAAGCGTAACTGCCCCAAGTATTTGGCAGACAAGAAGAACGGCAAGGCAAACAAAGCTATATATGATATACATGTTATTGATGTGTACTTGACTAGTGCTCGCAGTAGGACCTGGGTATTTGATACCGATTCAGTTGCTAATATTTGTAACTCGAATCAGGGGCTGCGGAACAAGCAACCGCTAGCAAGGGGTGAGGTCAAGATGCGTGTCGGCAATGGATCAAGCGTTGATGTGATCGCCGTCGGAACGCTACCTCTCCACTTGCCATCGGGATTAGTAATAAACTTGAATAATTGTTATCTGGTGCCTGCACTGAGCATGAACATTGTATCTGGATCATGTTTGATGTGAAGTGGTTATTCATTTAAATCCGAAAACAATGGTTGTTCTATTTATATGAATGAAATCTTTTATGGTCATGCACCGATGATGAATGGTTTATTTCTATTAGATCTCGATAATAATGTTACACATATTCATAATGTTGATGTTAAAAGGATTAAACTTAATGATGATATATTCGCATATATGTGGCACTGTCGTCTAGGTCATATTGGCGTTAAACGCATGAAGAAGCTCCATTCGGATGGACTTTTGGAATCACTTGCTTTTGAATCATTTGATACATGTGAGTCATGCCTTATGGGCAAGATGACTAGAACGCCGTTTTCCGGTTCAATGGAACGGGCGACAGATTTATTGGAAATCATACATTCTGATCTATGTGGTCCAATGAGTGTGTCGGCGCGAGGTGGATATCGTTATTTTGTTACTTTCACGGATGATTTGAGTAGATACGGTTATATCTACTTGATGAAACACAAGTCTGAAACCTTTGAAAAGTTCAAGGAATTTCAGAATGAAGTGGGAAATCATCGTAATAGAAAGATCAAATTTCTACGGTCCGACCGTGGAGGTGAGTATCTAAGTTACGAGTTTAGCACTCACATGAAAAGGTGTGGAATTGTTTCACAACTCACACCTGCTGGAACACCACAGAGAAATGGTGTGTCAGAACATCGTAATCATACTTTATTAGATATGGTTCGATCTATGATATCTCTGAAGGACTTGCTGTTGTCATTTTGGGGTTATGCACTAGAAACTACTGCATTCACTTTAAATCAGTCACCATTTAAATCCGTTGAAAAGACACCGTATGAATTATGGTTTGGAAACAAACCTAAGCTGTCATTTCTTAAAGTTTGGGGATGCGATGTTTATGTGAAGAAACTTCAACGGATAAACTCGAACCCAAAGCGGAAAAATGCGTCTTCATAGGATACCCTAAGGAAACAATTGGGTATTCCTTCTATCACAGATCCGAGGGCAAGGTTTTTGTTACCAAGAATGGATCCTTTCTAGAGAAAGAGTTTCTCGCGAAAGGTGTGAGTAGTTGGAAGGTAGAACTAAAAGAGGTTATTGAACCTTCTCTTCAAAGTATGGCGAGTAGCGCAGCGCCGGAAGTCATTCCGGAGTTGGCTTCACTAGTTGAAGATGGAACTAATGATAATGATCATGACACTCCAAAAGATAGTACTACTGAACCTCGCAGGTCTAGCAGGACGCGTGCAGCTCCCGAGCTGTACGGAAACCCTATTATGAATTTCATGGTTGATGAAATGGATGACCCTGCGACGTATGAAGAAGCGATGATGAGCCCGGATTCCAACAAATGGTTACAAGCCATGAAATCCGAGATGGAATCCATGTATGAAAATCAAGTTTGGAACTTGGTGGAATTACCTCACGACCGAAAGGCCGTGGGGGACAAATGGATTTTCAAAAGGAAAACTTATGTTGATGGTAATGTGACCGTCTATAAAGCTCGACTTGTTGCAAAGGGGTTTCGACAAATTCAATGAGTTGACTACGATGAGACATTCTCTCCCGTAGCGATGCTAAAGTCAGTTAGGATTATGTTAGAAATTGCTGCATATTTCGATTATGAGATATGGCAGATGGATGTCAAAACCGCGTTTCTCAATGGTAATATTGAAGAAGAGTTGTATATGATACAACCAAATGGTTTTGTCGATCCTAAGGGTGCTAACAAGGTGTGCAAGCTATAACGATCCATCTATGGATTGAAGCAAGCATCACGAAGTTGGAATCTCCGCTTTGATGAGGTGATCAAAGAGTTTGGATTTGTCCAAACTTATGGAGAAGCTTGTATTTACAAGAAAGTGAGTGGGAGCAATGTGGCATTTCTGATATTATATGTGGATGACATATTATTGATCGGAAATGATATAGATCTTTTAAACAGTGTTAAAAGTTATCTAAACAGCAAATTTTCTATGGAGGACCTAGGTGAAGCGTCATACATATTAGGCATAAATATCTATAGAGATAGATCTAGGCGCCTAATAGGGCTATCGCAAAGTACATACCTTGATAAGATTTTAAAGAAGTTTAAAATGGACGGAAGTAAGAAGGGGTTCTTACCTATGTTGTAAGGCAAGACATTGAGTAAGACTCAAAGTCCGGCTACGGCGGAAGAAAGAGAGATAATGGACAAAGTCCCCTGTGCTTCAGCCATACGCTCTATAATGTACGCCATTCTATGTACAAGACCAGATGTGGCACATGCTATTAGTTTGACTAGTAGGTACCATTCGGATCCAGGTTCGGAACACTGGATAGCGGTCAAGAATATCCTTAAGTACTTACGAAGAACTAAGGATATGTTTCTTGTGTACGGAGGTGAAGAAGAGCTCGTTGCTAAGTGTTATGTCGACGCAAGCTTTGACACCGACCCAGATGACTCTAAGTCTCAATCCGGATACGTATTTCTCATGAATGGCAGAGCGGTTAGTTGGAGGAGTTCCAAATAACCTGTGGTAGCGGGATCAACAATGGAGGCTGAATATGTTGCTGCTTCGGAAGCGGCTCAGGAAGCGGTTTGGATGAACGATTTCATATCCGAACTAGGTGTGGTTGCAAGCACGTTTGACCGAATGGTGATATATTGTGACAACAATGGTGCCATTGCCAATGCCAAAGAACCAAGGTCTCACAAGAATTCCAAGCATATTAAGCGTCGGTTTCACTCCATCCGCGAGCATGTCAAGGATGGAGATATAAAGATTTGTAAAGTACACACGGATCTCAATGTAGCAGATCCGTTGACTAAAACTCTCCCTAGAGCAAAACATGATCAACACCAGCACTCCATGGGTGTTAGATTCATCACTATGTAACTAGATTATTGTCTCTAGTGCAAGTGGGAGACTGAAGGGAATATGCCCTGAGAGGCAATAATAAAGTGTTTATTACGTGTATTCCAGGTATATGATAGATGTTTATTTTGCATGCTATAATTGTATTAATACGGAAACGTTAATACATGTGTGTTTAATAAACAAACAGAAAGTTCCTAGTTATGCCTCGCTCATAAACTAGCTCGTTGATTAACAAGATGATCAAGGTTTCCTAATCATAGACATTGGATGTTGTTAATAACGGGATCACAACATTAGTGTAATGGTGTGATGAACATTCATCCGAAGTATAGCATTACTATCAAAGTCATTGAGTTTATATTGCTATAAAAACTTACGAAGTGATCCTAATCCTTAGACCATGAGATCATGTCAATCACTAACACCGGAAGAGTTTCTTGATAACATCAAACGTCACACCATAACAGGGTGATTATAAAGATGGGTTCAGAACTAATAAAGTGTTATGTTGAGGCCCATGGATCGAGAGTGGAATTTGTTCATCCCGATGACGGATAGATATACTCTGGGCCCTCTCGGTGATATCACATTGGTTAGCTTGCAAGCAAGTGATTTGATCACTAGAATGTTATATCACGGGAACGAAAAGAGTGCATGTCGATGCGAGATCAAACTAGGTATGGATATACCGATGATCGAATCTCGGACATGTAATATATCACGAAACAAAGGGATTAAGATACTAGCATAAAAGGTTCTGACGATCACAAGAAAGTCATCGTTGAATGTGTGGGAGTCAGTATGGGTCTCCAGATCCCGCTTCTGATTATTGATCCAAGGGGGGTCTCGATCATGTCCGCATTATTCACGAACCGTAGGGTGACACACTTAAGAGACACCGACATCCAATTGGAGCAAAAGTTTCATGCCGGAAATAATAACAAGCGCAGGAATTTATTTCACTAGATACCGAAACAGGTTTTCGGGTGAAATTGCAAAAAGTGTTTTTGCATGTGAAATAGAATTCTAGTAAGGGTTTATATGTGAATGTTTGTCATTAAAGTAATTGACAAAATTCTGAATAAATAAAAAGAGTTTTATTTAATGAGAGTTTGCATTAAATTTGGTGGAAATTTAATGGCAAGTTTGAGTGGGATTTTGAGTGGAGGGAATTTAAAGGAATTCTGTGAGTGGAGTGTCCACCCACATGAAGAGGGGAGGGCAAGGGGGCAGCCCCCATGCGCCGGCCACCCCCTTGGGGTCCCCCCTCTCCTATAAAAGGCACCCCCTCCTCACTTCTCACTCACACCTCCTCGTGAAGGATCTCTCCCCACCTCTAGACTTTATCCCCATGGTCTCGGACTAGGGAGATACATGTTTCCGGTGGATATTCGGCAAGAAAGAGCTGTGCTTCCGCTGCATCGGTGGAGTGAGGAGGCAAAGGTTGTTCGGTGCCTCGGACGTGTGTGCGAGCACGGATGCGCTGTTGATTTGCGGCGCTAGGACTTCCTCTCGATCTTGAGATCGGCAAGAGATCATCTACATCAACCATGAGTTTAACTCGTTAAGCTTTGTCGGTCTTCAAGGGTATGTTCTCTACGGATATACATCCGCCTGTTGTTTGTATCTAGTAGATAGATCTTGGTACATAGTTGTTCCCATCGTAGGAAATTTTTTGTTTCCTATGCTGTGAACCCTACAACATATGCATAAGAAAACTAACCCAAAGAAACGCTATGTCTCGTGCAACCCGAGTCACAACTGGGCAGGAAACAAGATAGCGAAAGAGCTTCGACCGGGCTGGCTACCCCAGCCGGCCCGAACCTCGGGGACTACACCCAGTGGACGCGCTCCCGCGCACCCACAAACTCAAGTTAAGATAGCAAAAGAGCTTCGACCCGGCTGGCTACCCCAGCCAGACCGAACCTTGGGGACTACACCCAGTGGACATGCTCCTGCGCACCCACAAACTCAAGTCAAGATAGCGAAAGAGCTTTGTGGCATCCCGCAAAACCACTACTAGAAAATCGCGTTGAATTTGTGCATTGCATCGTCATCATCATGCATTTTTTGCCAAAACCCTTTTTCGCAAAGCCCGTTTCGTTTTCTAAAACGCCCCGACCTTCGTTCAAACGCCAAACCCCGGTTGTTCCGGATATTTTGTTTGTCAAAAACTAGTTACAAAAGATAATAGAAAATAAATAAAGTATTAAATTATTTTCGGAGGGGTACGAGCAGGCCGTCCCGAACGACCACCCACCCCCAGTTTATAAAACGGCCCAACCTGCCTACCCTACCTAAAACCTATTCTACCTAAAACTCTACCCTCTCTCCCCAGCCACCTCACCCTGGCCACTCCCCATCCGCCACCTCACCCTCTCCCTATCCCTCACCCAACCAGCATCTTCCACATCACCCCAACCCCCCCCCCCTCCCTCCTCCCCTCCCCCTCCCCGCCCCACACCCCACCACGCACACGCCACGCGCACGCACCACTCCACGCCAACCGCCCTGGGACCCACCCGGCCCCACCTGCCCGCGTGCCCCCCGCCCCTGTTCATCGTCCGCTTCCTCCCACCTTCTCCCCCACGCGCTCTGCCCGCCCTCTCCCCTTCTTCCCCTGCTCCTTTTCCGCACCCCGCCGATCCCTCCTCCCTCGGCGCTCCGCCACCCGAAAGCCTCGCCTCCATCCCTCCCTCAGCGCTCACCCTCGCGCCTCCGCGCCGCCACCGCCTCCACTGGCCGTGGCCGCTCCGCCGCCTGGCGCTGCCAGGCTCCGAGGCTCCCCCGCCAAGCTTCCTTCCTCGCAACCCCGCGACGCCTCCGCCCTCCCACCTGCCGCTCCCAGCCCACCTCGCCTCGCTGCACGCCTGCAGCCTCGCGCCCGGCGCCGCCAGCCCCGCTGCGCTCGCCTGCGCTGCCCGCCTCACGCCGCCCGCGCGCCAGATCGCTGGCTGCTGCCCGCGCCGCCTGCGCTGCTGCCGCCCGCTGCCAGGACAACCGCCAGCCGCCATGGTCGTGCTCTCCAGCGCCCCTGCGAGCTTCGCGCCGAAAGCCGCCCCTCGCAAGCCTGCCCGCCTCGCGTGCCGCGGAGCTCCTCGCCCGCCGAGCCGGCGCCGCCCGTCCACCTCCGCTCCGCCTCGTGCGGCCAGCCCGTCAACCACCTCGCTGTCAGATGCCCGTGGCCTCGCCACGGGCCTCGCCGCCTACCTCCCAGCGCCGCCCCGTGACCCTGTTCCTTTCCGTGCGAGCCCTAGTGCTATCGATGGTATGTATGTGGTGATGGTTACCTCGTGTTGATGCTGCTGGGCTCGAGTACGACAAGGTCGTCAAGATCCTCGGCGGAGACCCCGCAGTACCGACGAAAGAGAGGAACAAGACCCCGATCTCAAGGATCCGGGCACCAAGGTCATCGACAAGATCGTCGTCCCGACACCCCGAGTACCACCACCCAGATCCGATGGTCCGAGAACTCCGCCCGACACAAGTTCTTCACCGGCCGATCCCTGCGCCCGGAGCCGAGAACCCCGACAAGGACCACGCCAGGGATACGCCGAGATCGCCGACGCGGAGACGCCGAGTACTTCATCCCGGACATCGAGACCCCGAAGCGACAAGATCTGCCCCGATATCCAAGACCGACCCCGGAGTCCGAGAACGTTCCCGCGAGACCGAACCCGTCGAACCCTGAGACCCGACCCCGAACCCCGGAACCCAAGATCGTCGAACCCCCTCTAATGTGTGAACCCTCTCCCGCAAACCCTATTTTATAATTGAGATACAACTTGTCGCATAATAATTGTTCATGCATGCATCTTATCATGTGGTTTGGGGGCCTTATGCCGATTCACCTAATAATTAAACATGGGGCCCATATGCGGGCAAATCTAGTCTCATATTGGCCTCATTTAAACTTGTGTAGCAAACCGATATCTTATCTTGCCTTGTTATAACAACATTTAAATTGCGGGGGGTTCTAAATAACTTGAACCATCTAATTATCTGTCGGAACCCCGGTTCCACCTAATATGACCTAATTGCATCGCACCTTTGCCATGCCATGCATCATACATGCATCATGCCGATCTTCTGCCGTTGTATTAAATATTGCATCCGATGTTTCTTCTAGTGTTTTGCTTCTTCGCGGATAAGGCCGTTGAGTTGATGTGAGCTTCGCCCCGATCTTCGGTTGAAACCCTTCAGCAATGTTTTCAGGCGAGCATCTCCCCCTTTCTACCTATCTTACTTTGCTAGTATTTACTTCCCTCCTGTTGATCTTTGCTATCTGTGTTGCGATGCTCTAGATTTCGTACCCGTGATATCCCTTGCAGCCATATATAGCCTTGGACACATCCTATTACCTGTTGTTTGGTAGCTAGTTGGACCCGCGTGTCGTAGTCGCTTGCTCAAGTGTTTGCTTGTCGTCGAGTACCACCTTTGTTGGAGGAATTGCCGCAAGTTGACGTTGGAGATGATCATGGCTTTAATTATTGTTCCACTTTAATTCCTGTTTAACAACTAAAATTGAATTAAGCAGAGGCATCGGTGGGTGATAGGTAAGATTTGGTTTACGCCCACTTGTGTCCCGTGGGACCCGAGTTCTTGACACTGCTCCGAGATCGAGCGCTAACCACGTGGGGAGATATGGGCCCCCATTGATAATTACCGATTTCAAAGTATTGTATCGGGGCCACAAACTAGTTTGAGGTGTTTCTACTATCCTGTACTTATGCCATGTTTTATTGCTTTATTTACGATTGCGAGGTCGCACACTGCATCGCTTAGGAAGGGATGTTTGCGGTATGATACCCCTGTTTGGGGACTCGCCGTATATCGCCATCGACGCAAACCCCGAGACCGTCTCGAGACCGCCGACTCGAAGTGGTGTCGACTTCGGTGGGTGGCCCCTGCTTGCTTTGGGTCTGGGAACGCCGTGACTTAGGCCCCACGACATACCGATGAGTGTATGTTAACGATCCGCAAAAGGGTCAAGTGCTGTGGATACTTTGGTGCACCCTGCAGGTTTAATCTTTCGAGAAGCCGTGTCCGGTTATGGACGACTTGGAGCACAAAGGTCCGATCATAGACAACTATAACTAAAGTTTATTGCTTTAAATTGCCTTGTATCCGATATGATTAGTAATCAGCTTCACTACAACGGGATGGCTAAGTAAAAGTACCAACAATCTTTGGGTTTTGGGGCTATCTCATGATAATTGTATCGACTAGTAAGTGTTGCCACTATAACTGAATGATTAACTAAAAGTGCCCATCGCTACGTTATCGTGACGATTATCTAAACCTGACTAGTAAAGTACCGCAACTATAACTGAATAAGTAAAACTGCCAACTGTGTGAGTTCCTCGGTTGACTTCCTCGATGGTCTCGAGGGGGAAACGCCAGGATGGGTTTGTTTGATTCTAGTATCAGGTTGGATCCGAATAGGTCTTTCTTACCCCTCTCTGATAGTCGCCAGTTGTATCGAGTCTCTATAGATTGTTCGATTGCATCTGCCGCCGCCATCCACCATACCTATGTAGGCGAGGACCGAATTCTAGCCTCGCCGTGCTTCGCCTCGATCGACGCTCCTCTTTTTCCTTTGCCCTTTGTCGGCACCCCTTTGTTAAAGCAGGTTTTGAGATCGACGCCGAAGGTGGTTACCCTTCCGGCTTGGCGGCGGGGTTATGGACGCCATTGGTTATTCTTCGTGGCTCTTAGCCCCATTTGCATCTTCTCCGTAGTCGGACGCCCCATCGCTTTCAAGGTGATTTGGATCTTTGTACGTATTTGTATTCTTGACTCTTTGAGTCATTGTATATATATCTGCTCGTGGTTCCCATCGAGGACTGTGTAATGTTATTACTTTGCTTTCCACCCGCAAAAGTGCTGGTGGGCACCTTCAATCGTTTCTATGCGGGTTTGGTGAGTTTCGCTCAAACTTGCATAGGGCCGATTCGAGGGTGTTACAGTGGTATCGAGCTCGGCCATGCGATACCCTACAAGTCCAAATGTGGGATAACCTAGCTAACGGCCAAGTAGAGTGTCAAAATTATTTTTGAAAATCGGTTGGATAGTTCCGATTAGGTCTGATTTTACTCCTTACCTCTCTTTGTTCTCCTCTTACCTCTACGATTTGAATCTGCCTCTTATCTTTTCTTGAGTCCGTGATTTCGTGGTTGGGTTTCCGTCGTACCTTTAGGGTTTCGCTTCCTCCTTTGATAACGGTGTTGATACCTCTGTTGTTCAAGCTGCCTGATGAATCCGTCTACGGTGTTACCATTCTGTGTTTCTTGTTTGAGCCTTCCGGTGTTTTCCGACGCGACGACATCATCCACGCCAGCTCCGATGCAGAGTCTGCATCACCCCTTTGCTTCCGAACCTCGCTTGTCGAGATCTTCAGTCTGAATCTTGAGGGTTGGTTGCATAATCTGTCTATTCGTGTACATAGTAATGCTTTGAGTGCGGGATGGAGTCGCGACCATACCACTACTCTTATCATTTGCTCGGTATATTGAATAGTGGATCGATGCAATTTACTCCTTCCGTGGAAGTTAGAGGTGGCCTTACCCTTAACTTCGTCCGTTGTTTATCCGGAGTGTTCTCTTGCCGATCAGGAACAACGACCTCTTGTTAGTGGTGTCGCGAAGATCTACACGAAGCGAGAAGACGCAGATCGCCGACCTTCCTTCCGGTACCATGAGGCGGATCTCGAGGGCGAGATCCATTGTTAGTGGTGTCGAATTGTGGCATCCCGCAAAACCACTACTAGAAAATCGCGTTGAATTTGTGCATTGCATCGTCATCATCATGCATTGTTTGCCAAAACCCTTTTTCGCAAAGCCCGTTTCGTTTTCTAAAACGCCCCGACCTTCGTTCAAACGCCAAACCCCGGTTGTTCCGGATATTTTGTTTGTCAAAAACTAGTTACAAAAGATAATAGAAAATAAATAAAGTATTAAATTATTTTCAGTAGGGGCAGTCGAACGGGCCGTCCCGACCCGAACGACCACCCCCAGTTTATAAAACGGCCCAACCTGCCTACCCTACCTAAAACCTATTCTACCTAAAACTCTACCCTCTCTCCCCAGCCACCTCACCCTGGCCACTCCCCATCCGCCACCTCACCCTCTCCCTATCCCTCACCCAACCAGCATCTTCCACATCACCCCAACCCCCTCTCTCTCCTTCCTCACCTCCCTCACCCAGCCCCACACCCCACCACGCACACGCCACACGCACGCACCACTCCACGCCAACCGCCCTGGGACCCACCCGGCCCCACCTGCCCGCGTGCCCCCCCGCCCCTGTTCATCGTCCGCTTCCTCCCACCTTCTCCTCCACGCGCTCTGCCCGCCCTCTCCCCTTCTTCCCCGCCTCCGCCAAGGCCTTGGATCCTCCTCCGCCTGCCACCCGAGCAACCGCCGCCGCCTCCATCCCTCCTCGCCTCGGCCACCCCGCCTCCAGCGCTGCGCCGCCCACCGCCCACTCACAGCGCCCGCCGCCTGCCGCCAGCCGAGGCCTCCCGCCAAGCTTCCTTCCTCGCAACCTCGCGACGCCTGTCCCCCCTCCCCACCCGCTCCCTCAGCCCACCTCGCCCTCAAGAAGACACCCCGCGCCGCCTGCAGCCTCCCTCGCGCCCGGCGGACCCGCCAGCGCCCGTCGCCCGGCGCTACGCTGCCTCGCAGACTCGCCACGTGCGCCGCATCCTCCGCCTGTCGTCACCAAGCGCCGCTGGACTCGCCGCGCTGCCGCCTGCCAGCAGCCACCGCCAGACCCTGGCGGTCGTGCTCTCAAGGCCTCTGCGAGCTCCGCCTCGGAGCGCCTGCCGACCCTCGCAAGCCCGCCTCCGCTGCAGCGCCGGAGCTCCTGCCGCCGAGCCCGCCGTCGCCCACCTCCACGCTCCGCCGCCTGCGCGCCCCGTCAACCACTCGCCGTCAGCTCCGGCGAACCGCCTCGTCGGCCCTCGCCGCTTACCTCCGCAGCGCCGCCCCGGTGACCCTGTTCCTTTTCCGTGCGAGCCCTAGTGCTATCGATGGTATGTGTGGTGATGGTTACCTCGTGTTGATCTTTGCTGCGGCTCGAGTGACAAGGTCGTCAAGATCCTCGAGGCGGAGACCCCGCATACCGACGAAGAGAGGGAACCAAGACCCGATCTCAAGGATCCGAAGCACCAAGGTCATCGACAAGATCGTCGTCCCGACACCGAGTACCACCACCCAGATCCGATGGTCCGAGAACTCCCGGACACCAAGTTCTTCACCGGCCGACCCTGCGCCGGAGCCGAGAACCCCGACAAGGACCACGCCGGGGATACGCCGAGATCGCCGACGCGGAGACGCTGAGTACTTCATCCCGGACATCGAGACCCCGGCGACAAGATCTGCCGATATCAAGACAACCGAGTCCGAGAACGTTCATGAGACCGAACCGTCGAACCACGAGACCCGACCCAACCCGGAACCCAAGATCGTCGAACCCTCTAATGTGTGAACCCTCTCCCAAAACCCTATTTTATAATTGAGATACAACTTGTCGATAATAATTGTTCATGCATGCATCTTATCATCTGGTTCGGGGCCTTATGCCGATTCACCTAATAATTAAACATGGGGCCCATATGCGGGCAAATTTAGTCTCATATCGGCCTCATTTAAACTTGTGTAGCGAACCGATATTTTATCTTGCCTTGTTATAACAACATTTAAATTGCGGGGGAATCTAAATAACTGGAACCATTTAACTAATTGTCGGGACCCCGGTTCCCCTTAATATGACCTAATTGCATCGCACCTTTGCCATGTCATCCATCATACATGCATCATGCCGATCTTCTGCCGTTGTATTAAATAGCGCATCCGGTGTTCATCTAGTGTTTTGCTTCTTCGCGGATTGGACCGTTGAGTTGATGTGAGCTTACCGATCTTGGTTGAAACCCTTCAAATGTTTTCAAAGTAGCATCTCCCTTTCTACCTATCTTACTTTGCTAGTATTTACTTCCTCCCTGTTGATCTTTGCTATCGTGTTGCGATGCTCTAGATTTCGCACCGTGATATCCCTTGCAGCCCTATATAGCCTTGGACACATCCTATTACCTGTTGTTTGGTAGCTAGTTGGACACGCGTCGTAGTCGCTTGCTCAAGTGTTTGCTTGTCGTCAGTACCACCTTTGTTGGAGGAATTGCCGCAAGTTGGCGTTGGAGATGATCATGGCTTTAATTATTGTTCCACTTTAATTCCTGTTTAACAACTAAAATTGAATTAGAGGCATCGTGGGTGATAGGTAAGATTTGGTTTCGACCGCCCACTTGTGTCCCGTGGACCCGAGTTCTTGACACTGTTCGAGATCGAGCGCTAACCACGGGTGGGAGATATGGGCCCCATTGATAATTACCTGATTTCAAAGTATTGTCTTGGGGCCACAAACTAGTTTGAGGTGTTTCTACTATCCTGTACTTATGCCATGTTTTCTTGCTTTATTTACGATTGTGCGAGGTAATCGCATCGCTTAGGAAGCGGGATGTTTTCGGTATGGACAGTCCCGTTTGGGGACCTCGTCATATATCGCCATCGACGCAAACCCCGAGACCGTCTCGAGACCGACCGACTCCGTTGGGTGTCGACTCGGTGGGGTGGCCTCAGTGCTTGCTTTTGGTGCAGGAACGTCGTGACTTAGGCCCCGCCATACCGATGGGTGTATGTTAACCGATCGGCAAAAGGGTCAAGTGCCTGTGGATACTTTGGTGCACCTAGGTTTAATCTTTTCGAGAAGCCGTGTCCGCGGTTATGGACGACTTGGAGCACAGTGTCTGATCATAGACAACTATAACTAAAGTTTATTGCTTTAAATTGCCTTGTATCCGATATGATTAGTAATCAGCTTCACTACAACGGGATGGCTAAGTAAAAGTACCAACAACTGCTGGGTTTTGGGGCTATCTCATGATAATTGTATCTGACTAGTAAGTGTTGCCAGTATAACTGAATGATTAACTAAAAGTGCCCACTGCTTACGTTATCAGGACGATTATCTAAACCTGACTAGTAAAGTACCGCAACTATAACTGAATAAGTAAAACTGCCAACTGTGTGAGTTCCTCGGTTGACTTCCTCGATGGTCTCGAGGGGGAAACGCCAGGATGGGTTTGTTTGATGCTAGTATCAGGTTGGATCCGAATAGGTCTTTCTTACCCCTCTCTGATAGTCGCCAGTTGTATCGAGTCTCTATAGATTGTTCGATTGCATCTTGCCGCCGCCATCCACCATACCTATGTAGGCGAGGACCGCCAATTCTAGCCTCGCTGTCTCGGCCTCGATCTTGGACGCCTCTTTTTCCTTTGCCCTTTGTCGGCACCCTTTGTTAAAGCAGGTTTTGAGATCGACGCCGTTAGCGTGGTTACCTTCCTTTGGCTCGCAGGTTATGGACGCCATTGGTTATTCTTCAGGGCTCTTAGCCCCATTTGCATCTTGTCCGTAGTCGGACGCCCCATCGTTTTCAAGGTGATTTGGATCTTTGTACCGTGTATTTGTATTCTTGACTCTTTGAGTCGCTGTTGTATATATATCTGTTCTGTGGGTCCCATCGAGGACTGTTGTGTAATGTTATTACTTTGCTTTCCACCCGCACGAAAGTGCCTGGTGGGCACCTTCGAATTGTTTCTATGCGGGTTTGGTGAGTTTCGCTCAAACTTGCATAGGGCCGATTCTGAGGGTGTTACAAGCTTCGACCCGGTTGGCTACCCCAGCCGGCCTGAACCTCGGGGACTACACCCAGTGGACGCGCTCCCGCGCACCCACAAACTCGAGTCAAGACGGCAAAAAAAGTTTCCACCCGGTTGGCCATCCCAACCGGCTCGAACTTCAAAGACCGCAAATGACAAAGGTGTAATCATAGAAACGCCAAAGACAAGCAAAAGGGCAGGGTGATCCCAGACAAATAAAAAGAGACCAAACCATAAAGCGAAGCACGAAGGCTCCGCGCAGATTCAGAATTTGGCAACAAAATACAGCCAAAATGTACCAACAACAAAACAATAGTTTAACAAGTACACCCGGCATTCCGGGTATCAAGACTGGAGCCGGAGCGGCGGAAGGAGCAGGAGCTGGATCAACAGGGGCCGCGCCAGCATCAGTTGCAGGAGGTTGGCTGATGGAGGCGATGTTAGTGGGATTCCAAGGCGCTGGGACCCAGTGGAACGGCCGTGACTCTTCGGGGGCGCTGAAGTCGCGCTCCAAGTCCATATAGGTGCCAATCTTCACCCCACAGGACTGGAGCGCCAGAGTGCTGGCACGAAGGCCCTCGTAGCTCGTCCCAAGACGGAAGCCACGAGTGAGCACGCTCAGATCGGCACCCGGGTACCACGACTTCACCAGGGCTAGAGCCATCTACACTTCGCCTCGGGCAGCCCACTCCTTATGGATCTCCAGCACGTCGATGCCTTTGGACAAAGCAACAACCAGGATGGCAATGTCGTGCACCTCGCCCGCGTTCGGCCAGATGTAGTGGAAGAGATCGTTGCCAACAACGCGCAGGCCATTGCTCTCCTCCGCCAGCACCTTAACCAAGTCGAGGGCAGTCAGGTCGGGTCCAGCATCCTCCAAGGGAAGCTTATACAAGGCCATCTCGTTCGCCTCATGATAGTGAGATGTAGCCCAGCGCAAAGCCAAATAATCAGACAAGATCGAACAAGCCATGACACAACGGAAGAAGGAAACTGAGGAGCTTACTGATGACCATCTCCGAGATGCTCTGGAGGTGCTGAGTCAGCTCCCCCTCCCGGGAGCGAAGCATCTTGATTGTCTCCTCCTGTTGGGTGGAGATCGTCTCAAAATTCTTCAGCGCCTTCGCCCGAATGTCAGCTGCCTTCTTGCCCCGCTCCACGCTAACCTCGAGATGATGCTTGGCCGGGACGAGTTGATCGAACTGCGCCTGTCGCGCCTGTCGCGCCTTGTTCGACTCTTCTAGCCGGGCAACCTCAGCTTTGAGGCGCTCCACCTCCCTCTCCTTGTCCTGGTTCATGGCTGTAGGAGAGTACCCGATGGTCAACAAAAAACGGGAAAAGGGAGCCAATCGCCAAGACAGATCTGAAGAAGAAATCTTATGGCCAAGATCCTGGGTGTTCTTCACAGACTCCGCAAAAGCTCTCTGCAGCAAGAAAACAAATAAGTAACAGAGTGGCAAACCGGCTGGAAGAACAGAAAGGTGTGAAGGACACTGACCTACCTCCATCAAGACAGACAAATTTTTGGCCTCGCCAAGGCCCTTCTCCATCCCCTCAACCAGGTGGCGAACCTGGCTGAGTGCAACGGGTGCCACGCCCGAGAGCTAGGCAAGGATCGCACCCGACGTCAGCACAGCCGGAGCCGGCCTCGAGCCGGTGACGATAACCTCGTCATCATCGGTAGCCGCACCCGAAGGCGTAGCCACCACCAACTCCCTCCCAGCCGGCGCGGAAGCACCCGGATGGCCACCATCCGCTGCAGCCGCCTGTGCAGCCCCAGCCTCCTCCTTCACCTCCGTAATCACGGGCCTGGCGGAGCTGCTTGGAGCATCGCTCTAGGCCGGGTTCACGCCAGCCCCGGGACGAAGGAGGGGGGTCTCCGGGTCCTGTGCAGCCGCGAACAGCTGCCCCAACCGTGAAGACGCATGCGCCTAGTGCAGCAGCCCTATGGTCGGGGAGCCCTGAGGGGCCCTGGGCGGAGACGGTGCAGCTGGCGCAGCCGGGCCGGTCGCAGCCGGCACGGGTGCAGCCGGCAACCTCGCCACCTCCTCAACCGGCGGAGGAGGGTGAGGAGCAATGACGGCAGCGCCACCATCGCCAAGCAGCATCGCCTCGCTGCACGGGGTGAAGAATAAGAGGAAGTGCCAGCATAATCACAGAGCGACAGATAGGATACTAACCCGGCAACGGACGGCGGAGCAACGACTTGACGCCCTCGGCGTGTCTTTTTCGGTTCAACTGGAGCGGGAGCGGCAATAGGTGCCGCCCTCTTTCCCCGGGCTCTCGCCGTGGGTTTTTCCAGGCCACCCTCCTTGTCGGTGACATCGACTGCGACACAAGTAAAGAATCAAGACCACAACCTCAAGAACCAGGATGAAGGAAGGAGCTACAGTCGGCAACTTACCATGAGGATCCGAGGGGCCGTCGTCCGCCCGGACGGGAAACCCTTCAGGCTCCGTCTGGGGGTACTTCTTCGGCTTCCTGTCCTCCAAGAAGGACGAAAGCGGGAAGTCACCCATACCATCCTCGGCTAGCTGCTTCGTGAACAACTAATCAAAAAGGGGAGCATAAGGCACCCAAGGAAAGCTAGTGACGACATAGAATAAGAGGCAAGACAACCGGAGAACAACTCAGCCGAGACGGCAGGCGGCCATGATGGTACGGAGGGCAGGAATACGCCCAGGTGGATTCCATACGGAACTTGGAGATCATGGAGACCCAGTTTCGCGGGTCCTGGTAGGGCACCTCCTTCCGCGACGTCCTCGTCGGGTCGTTGGCGGTCGACATGTGGCACATCTTATGCGACCGCCTCTGCAGCGGAAGCACGCAACGCACCATCCACGACAACGTGATGTCTTGGGCGGTGAGCCTCTCCGTCTCCACCATCGTCTCCAACCGGGTGGCCATTTGGTCGAGGTCCGCCGTGGCGCCCATGCCCTTCGTCGCCCAACCCTTCTGTGTTGAGGGCAAGTTGGCGAAAGGCGGAAGGCAGATCCAGTCCACCTCTGTGGCATTGCTCACATAAAAATATGAGCGCTGCCACAGCTTGACGGTGTCAGGGATCTCGAACCGCGGCATTGGCGAGGAGGACCGCGAGTAGATGGCGCAACAGCCCGTCTGCGTCAATGGACCGCCCTTGGAGGTGTTCTGGGCCTTGAAGTGGAAGAACTTGAGAAAGTTCGCCACCTCGGGCCACACCCCAAGATATGACTCGCAGCAGGCCGCATGATGCGATAGCTGCGCGATGGCGTTGGCGCCCAGATGATGGAGCTGGAGGTCGAAGAAGACAAAGAGTTGGAGGAGGAAAGGGCTGACGGGAAGACCGAAGCCGCGAGCAAAGTGCGCAAGGAAGACGACGAGCTCCCCCGGCCAAGGATCCGGCACCCGCTCCCCCTCCGCCGCAAGCCGATGCTTCACGAGAATCGATGAGGGAAGAAACCTCCCCAGCCGGTACTTGTTGACAAGCTCGTCGCTCACAAAGGACCCACACCAGCCGTCGCGCTTCTCCGGTATCTTATCGGCAAAAGAGGTGGCCGTGGTGCACGCGTACGAAGTGGCCGGCGGCGGCAAGGAGAAGACGTGCAAGAGCAAAGGGCGCTGGAGTACGAGGAGAAGATGAGTCGGAGGATGGAGAAGTGTGGGAACCGATCCCCCTTAGGGCTATATTTATCCCCGTGGATGGCACCGTCGCCTCTTCGGCTCCTACGCGACGCTTGGCATCACGGAACCACGGCCGCACGACGCTTCGGCTCCAGATCCTTTGCTCCGTCATAATCGCCACAGAAGATCCGCGGGCATTACCAGGAGGCGAGGCGCGCGCGCTCGCCCCGTGAAACCGCTGTGGCAAGTTGTGTGCGCAGTTGCTAAAAAACTGACGCAGCGACGCGGAAGTCCAACTAACGCGACATGCGCCAGAACTACAGTCCTGGGTGATGACATCAACAGCGTCATCAAGCTAAACGTTTCGTATTTAGCTACGCCAGCCGGTGCCTGCCTTCGATGTTTACACCCAATGGACGGCCATCAATTCCGCAGCCGGTTAAATCCAGCCAGAAAGCAAAAGCAAAAGCTGCAGGCGAATGCAATAAAACAACTATCTCAGGACAAAAAGGAGCACGGAAGATCTTGCCCGCCGGCCAAGCCCATACGTGCTCGGGGACTAGTGTCGGGGGGATAACCCCTAGGTGGGGAAAGCCAGGCACAAGTAGGCCGGCTCCAGAAGAAGCAGGCCACCTAGCCTCCAGGAAGGACAACTCCAGGTAACTGGCGAACACACCTGGCTAGGCTTATAACCTTCCTGGCTAGCCCGTCTAGCCGGTGGCCAGAAGAACCGGCCGGGTGGCCGCTTCCACCCGCCTCACCTCGGATTCGATGGAGAGCACGGAAGGGCTGACACTCCGTGCGGGGTACGCCTCTGGCTCTCCCTCGTCATTGAGCAAGCTGGGATGCCGTCATGGCCTGCGCTACCCGACGAAGATAAAGCAAAGTGGTCGGCTGGACTGGCGAAAGCAGTCCGGGTGACCGTTAAAGAAAGGGTGACGCTCCAAAGGAAGCCCGGGTGACCACTAAAGAGAAGGATGACGCTAAAAGAAGGGCGGACTGGGTCCTGGCCCACCGGCTGGGCCCTGACCTGTAAGCCCATATCCAAACAGTAAACCCTAGGGCCCGATCTGTAATCTGCCCCCCAGACCAGTATATAAAGGAGGTCAGAGCTAGGGTTCTGGGGAGGCAACCATAGAAGAATAGAAGTGTTAGCATCAAGTTTCCATCTTCCTCTAGCTCTCGATAGTCGCTAAGGAAACAGCTCTAGGAGCATCTGTACTGGGCATCAGCTCCCTCATATAGTTCATCTTGCAGGAGTATGGGTGTTACCTCGCCAAGAGGGCCCCGAACCTGGGTACGTCGCTATGTTTGCAGTTCACCATGCCCAACCCGTTGCGTGAGCCACCGAATGCATCCGAGTGTCCCTTCTTTGCCACCCCCGATGGCAGTGCCGTGTTCCACACCACGACATGAGGCCTGCATGAAACGAACATAGTGCGGGTCGTCTTCTTCACGCGTAGGTCATGCGCCGCCGCCGCCATATTAGCTTAGATCGTTGTCGCCGCACCATGCTAGCTCTGCACAGCCGCCGCCGCATCGTGCTAGCCCCTCCCCGCGTTGCCGCTTTCCTTCACTCGTTCCCCATGGTAGCCCTGCGGCCCCTGTCCTGCACTCTCGTGCCCGCACCGCCACCGTCCCACACAAAGGCTTGCCCACAGATGGACCCACCCGTCAGTGGCCTATCACTACCAGCTCGCGAGCTACGCCGAGCTGAACCAAGCTCGTCGGAAGCTCGGGTCGAGCTCCATTTTGTGGCTCGCCGGCGACAACGAGCTGGCTCGGCCTCGGCATTTCCGGACAGAGCTTTTCTTGCGCTCGGCCCGAGCCGAACCGAGCTGGCTCGCGTCTAGGTATAGCTACAAGTTTGTATCATTTTTGTTGTGTAAGCATCGGTAAAATGCTACAACGGTTTATGTGTGTATGCTAGGGATTTCTAAAATGTTGCTAGCTTGTATTTTGATGTCGTGTGCGATTGGACACATTGGTTGGATGTGATTGTTTGTTGGAATCGACAACTCATTTTTCCAACACTTTTCTGCGATCAATGGGGATTAGTTTCATATTTTATTGTTTTTTGTTACTAGTACATAGATGCATTCGAAATGTTGTCATATATTTCACGGCTTCTACTAAGCACGGGAGAAAGTGTTGCAACCGATGTTGCATATGCACAACTAAACTGTTATGCGTGGAGGGCTTTTGCTGTGACTATCGGACTGCCCCTGATTTTCACTAAAGTGGGCTGGAAATCTGGATGATTCTTCCAATGAATCAGCCCGTTGATGGCTAGCCGTGGCCTGGTAATATTTTCCATCGACAACTAAAAAAACGCATTAGTCTAAGAAAAAACAAAAAAATGCATGCCTGACGGAGAACAAATATAACACGACATTTTGTTTCGGTAAGAAAAGAAATCCAAAAGCTTAGAAAAATCTAAAACTTGTAATCCACGTATATATCCAGGATACATTGACACTTTGACAGACCGTAGAGGACAAGAAAAAACCTCTCTTTCATCTGCCAAAACCAAACACTTTGTTCTAGTATCACATAACATAGACACACTCCAGCAGAGAGAGAAGCCAATTAAGTGCTCGAACAGATGGAGTGAAAAATAAACCAACTGAAGATCTATCGAGAAAAACTCGATCTTAACTTATTTAACGCACTGGATCTGAGAGATGAAAAATTACAAGAAATTATTGTTCAATTCACACTCTCAATCAAACCCTTATCTTCTTTGAAGGAAGGGTGCTGGACAGATTATACGTATCCTCGCTCACTCACTCACCATAACCCGTATATACCGTGTATGTGTGTGTATAACAGCTCGACGCCGTCGATCCTGCAAAGAAAGAACACGGCCGATACGATGCTCCTCCTCTCACGGCTTCCGAGCACCACCGCGGTGGTCGCCGCACACGCCGGCGTCGAGGGTGTGGTAGTTGGCGTACCGGCTAGGCGCCGACGGCGGCACGCGGAAGCCCCTGGGCATGCATCCGTTGGCCGCCCGCCCGCGGAACGGTGGCTGCCGGCCGTGGTGACGAAGCCGCGCCCTGAACGGCACCGACGCCGGCGGCAGCCTCGCACTCCCCTCGCCGCCGGCAACCACCAGCAGAAGCAGAAGAACGATCATGGCGACACGAGTCGGCATGGATCGATGGAATGCCGCAGTGTATATATGTATTCAGGCGCAACTAGATCGATGGAAGGCTAGCTCGATGCTAAGATCTGTAGGGTTCTTAAAGACACGTTAGAGAGGGAGCGAGAGAGAACAGCTCATGGCTAGCTAGCAAAAAGGAGAGAGGAGACGCTAGCTTAACATCGACCCGTACTCTTGGAGGATCGCTAGGCTAGCTGTTTGCCCGTGAGGATGCTCGTGCAATGGAGTTATGGCAAAGCTGCGTGCGTGCATGCATGGAGAGGTCGACATGCTTGCTGGCAACGGAGGATTGGATCTTGTCCTAAAGCAAAGGATATTGTTGACGTGTCACATGGTTTCGTGTAAAGGAGAGCACGGCCGCACGGGCGCCTTAAAGTAGGCCTTAGCTGGAAGGTGTGGAAATATCAATCTTACCTGCTTGTTTCCAAAAAATAAGTCGTATAAATTTAGTTAGATTTATTAGTAAGTTTTGAACTTTGACTAAACTTACATTCTTACTAAAAACTAAGTTTCAGAAAGTGTCTTTGACTCCCGAGCTCCAGCGTTCCTTTCATTTACAAAAAAAAAAAAAAAAACTCATATTTACAAGTTTCAAATAAAATGAAAATAGATTTTAGGCATAGTCAATGGTGTATCCTACAAGTATGCAAAACGGTAATCCGAAATTATTTATATTATGAGCTATGCAAAAAATGACAAAAGTCTGATAAACATTTGAAAATATGCACAATTAAATTCACACTTTTGTCATTTATGTGTAGCACATAATACAAAGTATTTGAAACTGGTATTTTCCATGTTTGTGGGATAAACCGTTGTGGCTACATCCGAATATTTCTTTTCATATTTTTCTAAAAGTCAGAAATATGTTTTCTATTAAAAAGCAAGTTAACTGATGTCCACGTGCACCAAATCTCTACCAACAAATGATGGGTTATTTTCTTTAAAACCCTTATTATGTCTATGATATTTCAATCTTAAGAAAAATACATGCCAAAAGTATCCTTCTTTGGCATCTAACAAATTGTAATGGTTTCATGATTTTTGTTCAATATTTAGACAAAATATTTTTACCAGATAATACTAACCGAAATGCTGAAGTGGATTCATGGAGTTTACAAACATAGCGAGTATATATCAACGATACTATTTGAAATGCTAAATTGGTCTAGGGAGTACTTTATATGTAATCCATCCGTCAAGAAATATAATACGTTTTAGCTTTGTGAAACTAATGTATCTAGATGATTTTTATGTATAGATTCATGGTGAACCAATACACTAAAAACATCTAGATACATTTGTTTTATAAAGCTAAAATGTCTTAATTATATTTCTAAACAGAGGGAGTACATTGCAAGTGGGGTCCCACTTGACAACTTAAGTTCACGCAAGATGTACAAACATTTGGAAAGTAAATTATTGTGTGAATTTTTCAAGGTGGTATTTTTTGATTTTAATTTATTTTAGGATATTTTATATTTGACATGAACGATATGACATGATCCACACTGAATCTTGTGATGTCAGTCGGATGACTTTGGGTCCCTAGCATGTCGTACCGCCAGATGGAGTGCACCAAGTCTCTACTAACAAATGAAAGGTTATTTTCCTTAAAACCCTTATGTCTATAATATTTTAATCTTAAGAAAAATACATGCCAAAAATATCCTTCTTTGGCCTCTAACAGATGCTACTGATTTCACGAATTTTGTTCAATATTTACACAAAATATTGTTACCAGATAATACTAACCTAAATGGTGAAGTGATTCACGTACGGAGTTTACAAACATAGCGAGTATATATCGACGATATTAGTTGAAATGCTAAACTGGTCTAGGGAGTTCTTTATATGTACATTGCACGTGGAACAACATTCGCCGCATGCAGATTTTGTGGAAAAATAGATGCTTGTTAGCAAGATCAACAATAGACGTGTTGCGAACAAACCGACCAATTTTTAACTTGTCCTTATGTTAACAGCAAAAATATTTTAATAGTCTTCATGTGTATATAACAAAAAAATGCAACTGCGCATAAATTTATACGGTGTACAATAATTTTATGAAATCTTCTAAAATGTTGCGGAAATTGAATTATGGGTCATGAGAAATACAGGTTATTTCAGAAAATTGACAAAAAAATCTAGAAATACTGATTATGTGTACTATAACTCTATAAGAATTAAAAAAAATCTAGAAAACTGTATAGGTTGTCCTGTTAGAAGTAGAATGAGGGAAGTTCATCATGTAGATATGCAAGTGGGGTCCCACCTAAATCCCACTTCTAGTTTATTAGTCTTATTTTTAGTTTTGCACTACAAACGACAAAATAAACTAGAAGCGGGATTTAAGTGAGATCCCAGTTGACAACTTAAGTTCATGCAAGTTGTACAAACATTTGGAAAGTAAATCATTCTATGCATTCCCCAACACGTGGTATTTTTTGATTTTAATTTATTTTAGGACATTTTATTTTTTACATGAACGATCTGGCATGATCTACATTGAATCTTGTGACGTGAGTCGGACGACTTAGGTTCCCTGCCACGTGGGACCGCCGGATGGAGTGCCCAAATCTGGTTGCCAAATGGACTTTGGGATGAAATGGATCCTGCAGTTTTGATTTCAACAATAGTTGGAGGTGTTAATATTTATAAGACCCCTCCAAGGGGACTAAACAAATAATGACTCATCAAGAAGAAACGATGACTCTTTGTGCTGTGTTGGAACCAAAGGATACATATCTATCTAAAGCAAATTAATGGGCGTCGCCTCGCTAGGTTGGTCACCAGCCACGATCCATGGATTCACGAGTCACGAGAGTTCCTCACATGGATCGCCGACTCGATCGATCGGGTACAACGTGTACGCGCTTGCTATATATGCTGGACCCCCTAGACCAAACTCTCCACAACCACAACCGGTCGGTGTGAAAAAAAAGCTGGCGACACGCCAAGAGCCGAGGCAAAGTCAAGCTGCACCAAAAGGACTCACGTGATTGAAGAATTGGAACCGACTTTGTATCCCTTCCCACCTACTACCTCCATTTAAAATAGTTTGACCGTAAATTTGCAAATAAAATACAAATTATTTAACAAAAATTATACTATTAGATTCAACACAGCAGGCGGCGGGACTGGTCTTTCAGGCGGCGGCGCGTCCAGCAGGGGGAGCTCGAGGCGGGCGGCGGGCATGGCTTCTTGGCGGCGGCGGCGACGACAACGTGCTGCAGGGCAGCGTGGCTGGCTGCGGCGCGGCGGGTTGTGGTTCGAGCTGTTGTGGCCCAGATCTAGGCCCATCCAAGCTTGCGGGGCTTCGACCACTGGGCCCAGCCACGGCTGGCCTAGTCTCCTCCGATAGGCAGCGGTACCGCTCTATCTCCCTGGTCGAGTTGCTCCGTTCAAGAGGGCCGTCTCAGCAGCGGTTCAAAAGGCCGATGGCACTCCGACGCGATACGAGTGGCGATGCGGAAGGTGCTGCCAGTTGGTGTTGAGAGGGTGGCGACACTGGCGCCACGTCTGCTGCAGCAAGGCGGCGGGAGCTTCATGGGCTTTGCCTGGCCGGGCCTAGGACGTTGAATATGAGAGTAGCGGCGGCATGCCTATGTGCTGTAGCGCGGGGGCGAGGACTTTACAGATCCTTCAGGGGTCTGCCCGGCCCTTTGGCCTGGTGTGTCCTTACTATCGCGTATGGCCGGTACCCGCCCTTGCAGCGGAGGATGCCCTCTAGATTGCTCTGCGGTTACCGCCCTTCGGCTCCTAGTGGCCAGGTCTGCTCTCGTTGTTGCGTGCAGACGGCTACCGTCGTTGGCAGTGTAGGTTTTTCCCTCCCACGGGGTTGCTGTATCGCCGATCCTTGCTACTGTCTCTCCTTTCGGTCTGGCCGGCCTCACATTGTTTGCCACGGAGAGACGACGATGGTGCCTCAAGACCGTGGTGGTGCATGTTGGTGGGCGAAAAGCTTGGGGGTGCGCTTCGAACTATCCGGGTGGTGGGTTCTAGGGGTCAGGAGAAATCCCTGTCGGCACCGACACGGTGATGTCTGCGGGCGCCACCTTCCCCATGTAGGGCGTCGGGTGTACTCCCTCCCACTCCCCTCCAGGTACCAGGAGAAATCCTAGGAGCTATCCGGGCAGCAGCGTCGTTGTCTTCGCACCCCTTCTTGAAGGTGCTTCTTGGTACACGGCGTTTCAAAGGCATAGGAGTGTGGTGAGAATTCTCCGGAGGGCGCAACGGTTACGAGCCATTATCGCTTTTGTCGATCCAACGTTATCGGTATTTCATTATTTTTTATTTCTCTTGTTTTTCCTTTTGGGCTTCTGTTGTGCTGTCTGCTCTAGCAGTGGTCTCGTGGTTGTTCCGGTTTGTCCCTTGGGCGTTGTGCTGTATGGCCCAGCAACGGTCTCACCTGTGTGCTTTATTATAAAGCGGGGCGAAAACCTGTTTCGAGAAGGTAGTAGTCTAGACTGAACGTAAAGCCAGGGAGCCAGTACGGTCATCCATGGGTGGAATTTGTCGGAGCTCCTGCATTCATCCATTATTTTCTTGTTATTGTTTTAGTGTGAAAAGTGGAAATAAACTACCCAAATACACTACAACCAAACATTATCTTATGAATAAGTGAGGATTTGACATTTGGTGCTGATAATCCCTAGTTCCCTACAAATTCCTAATAATAGCATACTAGTACAAAATAAGGCCTAAACAGATTTTTTTCCATGCGTATGCGAGGTAGCATGCATGGCGCATCCTATCTTTCCTTGAGTTATCACCTTGTTTTACATTGATTCCGTGGATTTTCAAAAAGATTTCCTTCATTTTAATCTTAACTTTCAAAGGCAAAAATCTTATGTTAGTGTTTTTGACATGAAGGGAGCTACAAAATTAAAACTGAGCTAGGTTAACGGGGCCTTTTAGAAAATTTCCATACGAATCCAACGAGTTAAAGTATGACCCGAGGGGTCCAACGATCTGAAAATAGCAACCCAATACTCCAGGTTGTGTCGCCATAGGGATCTGGAGCTTCGAGCGTCTGATTGCCTCATTGTTCGTGTCATCGCGATTGTTTTGACCTAAAACCATTTATATATACCATCGAGGGTTTCTTATCGTGATGGAAAGAGGCGGAGATAAAAAACCAAGTAACAGAGAGCCAGTAGGCTGGCCGCCGTTCAGAGGAAGATTAGAGCGGGAACCGCTGTCTGAAACGTCTTCAGTCGCCTCTCGTCCTTCACCAACGCCTCATCACTGCTCTCCACCATGAGAGGGGAGTAGTCCACCTCCTGGACTTGGGGTTTATGGCGATAAAGTTGATCTAATCTCTCTCTATATGATCATTTCTCTAGCCCATATGAGTTTCCCCAAGTGATTATGATGCTATCTACACAATTTCTACGGTGGATATTGTGGTATAAGATGATACATGTGATGCATTTACTGTTGTGTCGAGATTTTATAGTTTGTCATATTTTGGAAGCATGTTTATGATATCTATGGATTGATTTGTTATTATATCGTCACAAAAGCATCAGGGTAATGCTAGTAATAATTCCTTGTATTCCCACATCACAAGGTGTTTGACAACACTAAGTGTAGGTAGATGAGAGAGATGTGGTATGCACACAACAAGCAAAACCTTTGCCATAATGTTGTAGTGTGTTTTTATATAAAGAAGTATGATGTATGTATATGAAGGGCGTCGCCGCCAAATGATAGAAACGGGAAGATAAACATCTTTTATCAAGGGGTAAACAGGAAAGAAGTATGACGTGGTGGATTGCTAGAAACCGCACGTGCGTGACACATCACACATATGGTATTTCTTTCAACTATGAGTTTTAGGATATATAGCTGCTATAAATGTTAACCATTAAAGCATGACAATCATGTATAATTTTTATCATCCATAACATGATCACCATCATTATTGATGAGAGATCAAGTGAAACCATGTACTCAGGAAACGAGGGCAGCGAGGCAAAGGAACGTGCGGCGGCGGTTGCGTGAGACGGGGCCAGGGACACAGAGAGGAACACGAGGAGGAAGGAGACGGCCAGGGAGTGCGGGTTTCAGGTCAAAAACGTCGGGGTGTTTTTTACAAAATCGCTGTCGCGTCAATTATTTTGGGACGGAGGGAGTACTATTTTATCTCTTACTAGTTGAATGCCCGTGCGTTGCTACGGGTATAGAAAGGTTAAATTCTACTTTGGTTAACATCTAGTTCGATAGAAACCATTTTTCAAGGGTATGCCAATGGTGAATTATCTGAGAAAGATTCGTGACCGGAAGATGGATGCTCATGCCAGTCGTGCCCGAAATGATTGACCGGGCGCTTTTGCCGAGTGTCGTTTATGGCTCATCGGCTGGGGTGCGCTCTAACATCTCGTTTGAGGATCCTCTCGCGTCTCTCCCTAGGGAGACGCCGGGGGCTAACCTAGCCGCCACCAAACAACCGCTGATGGAGTATCTCTCACCGCCGCTGGCGCCAGCCCTCGCCGCGGTGGCGACGGGCTCAGCTGCCTAAGGTGGTCTGGGAGCGGACGCCGGAGATCGTCACTATGGTCTGCTGGGATGGAGATGGGCGACACGTCAACATGCAGCGGCCAGGGGCGCCCTGGCCGGGGTGGTGGAGGAGATCCTCCCAGCGGCGCTGGATCGAAGGTGGTGGTTGGGGCAAGGTCGGGTCGGTTTGGGCATGGACAATCTCAGATCTTTGGATCGGGGTGGTTTTCTGCCGCCTCCCGTGGACAAACCCATATATTTTGATCGGTGTGGTCCTTTCGCCTTCCCATCTACCCGTTGTGTCTCAACCGTCGTCTCAGTTTGCACCGTCTTGTCAGTTTGCACCGTTGTCCATGGTCGTCGGTTGGGATCGGGGAGGCAGATCCCACAGGTTGCCTGCGGGTGGCGTGGGGGATGCTTGCTCGGTTTGAATAAAGGAGGTGGCCCTAGGGTTCCTTCTCGGCGCCGAGATGAAGATTTGTCGGATGCCTATTCTCATTGATCTGGATGAAGTGTCGTGTTCCGTAAGGCTCTGCCGACGAGCTCCCATGGGCGTATCATGCCTGGATATTGCTGGTTCGGTAGAGATTTGTTCGTGCGCACCCATGTTCTTGTCTGGCCGTTTGGTTTCAGCGGAAGCGGTTTGAAGCACTGCTGGCTATTAATATCACGGGGACATGTTCTCGTCCCATGGTGCTAGCGGAGAAGGTCATGAAAGCCAAGATCTGAGGACTAACAATGGTGATTCGAGTATGGGCTGCGATGGGAATTGGCTTGGTTGATTTGTGACTTGCAGCAACGGCATGCTAGTGGGGGCGACTGTATAGGAGAAGTTCGTTGTCTTGACTTTCAAAGTAAAAATCCAAGGTCTGGCTTTAATTGGTTGTGCCTGGCAATGTTCTTGTTGAAGCATTGTTTTGAGAGTGAGGAGCTTGTGCAATGTTCCCTTCCTCGAGGCGTCGTTTTTGAAGAAGTTCGACTTCTGGTACTGTCTTGGTGATGATAGTGCTGCTATTTTAAGGAATAGATCACTATAGCGAGACTTTTATTTTTTATAATTTTTCTTTTTTGTTGATTGTGTGCATCCGTAATGCCGCTAGGACAATGCGTTGTTGCAGAGGCTAGGTATAATTAGTATCTCCATGATATTAATATATACTCCTTAAAAAAAGTGCAAGAGCCGGCACATCACTTCGCCTCGGTCATGTTAGTCGCTAGTGCCTCCCTGTATGAGATTAGCTCAATGAACCAATGTCGGCTGCACTTGTCTAAGCGCATCGACTGCTAATTTGTATTCCTCAACTAATCTAGAGTTTATTGAATTCGTCGTTATTATTTTCTTGTTTACGGAATTACAACCGCCGGAAAACAATATCAGTTTTAAATTTTATACCACGTAATAGATGATTGAACCAAGATAAATCTGGACAAGGCGGGGCACCATGCGACCATTCTTGGCAAAACAAAATAATTTCATACTCTATATACATCTTCATGATCCTAATATGTTCACACGTTTAGAGAATACCATAAAACAAATGAAAATGACCTCACTTTTCAATTTTCATACAGTATGTATGTACTCCCTCCGTTTAGAAATATAAGATGTTTTAGTTTTGTTAAGGGGATATATCTAGACACGTTTTAGTGTATAGGTTCAAATGAATCTAGACAATAAAATGTGTCTAGATACATCCCCTTCGTAGACCTAAAATATCTTATATTCCAAACGGATTTGGAGTAGAACTCAAATTATATGACTACATTTCTGAATGCAGAAGAAAGAATCACAGCTAAAGAAACATCAGGAACTTGATAAATAAATGAGTGTGTGTTGCCGTCCAAATCAAAAACTGACCGTATGAAGGATCTTGTATGGCTACGATACATCGTTGCCAAAGTGCTTCATGTTTTCTTTTGCAGAGTGTCTGCAGCTACAACTAACATGTGAAGGCTGACATCGAAATTGATTGGCGCCCATGTCCCCTTTCCGGCACATGCTGTTTCAGGGAGAGCACCGTGCGCTCCAGCCGGCGGCCGCACGTCGCAGCCTCTCACCATTAGAGAAGCAGCGGTACTTCAAATTTATATTTCTAAATCATCTACTGCAAACAAAAGGACAGGCAAAGCATGTCGAGTAAGGAGACGAACGCCACCAGGGAAACGAGCCAGCCGCTCGGGCTTGAGCAGCGGATGGTACTCCAATTTGATAGGCCTCAGCGTGCGCCCAGAGCACCAACGCCAGCCTCACCGGAACCCACCCTGACATCTTCCCCGCTCCTGCCACCAAGCACACGTCCTCGCCGAGGCCCAGGACGGCGTGGGGGAGGAGTGTTCGTGTCAAAGTGGGAAGAGGAATACATGAGGGCTCCGAAGGTTTCCCGTGACGGCGTGCCATGCACAGTTATTTTCTGTTCTACTTGATGCTTTGTGCTAGTATGATGCATGGAAATATTGATTTTTCATTCCTCCCAATATTATTAGATCTGGCATCTAGGTATGCATTGTTTATTATGCATTCTACAGCATAATTTGATGTTTCATGTATTCACCATGTCAGCCAACCTTTCCGAGATGCTTTCCCAACTGTTGACATATTTAATCAATTTTTGCAGAGTGCAAAATGTGATAAACCCACTGGTGACCTCACCCTCAAGTTCTGGGAGGAGTCTGGTCCCATTGAAAACATCGTCTCACGCGTCAACGTGATGAGTCTCCGTGAGTTCAGAGGGGAGCCAGGTGAGGTTGGCTTCCTGGAGTTCTTCTTTCAGAGTGCACGGGTGCTGAAGACCGCAATTGTTGTGACGGCCAATCCAGACCACACCCCGTTTTTGAAAGATGTGGCATTCTCCAAAGTGAGAAGGAGTTCCAGAAACATGGCAAGTAAATCCTGCAAAATGTTTGTCCTCGGGAGTAACGGTCCTGAGGGAGGTGACGTTTGGAACTTCAAAACTGGGGCAAATTTCTCTTTCCTGGACCCTTTTTCGGCAGCGGAGGTTCTCAGCCGAGATTAGTTTCTGTGAAGAGATCCATTGGTTTCTTAGGTGCAATCTGTGAAACAGGATATATGTTGCTACCTGGTGCCCTTGTGCTTTGTTCTGTCAAATTTCTGGCATGATGCTTGGCGGGAGTCGGAGATAAGCAAACTAATTAACTCATATTTCTCTTTGCCGTGTAACCTATGTTATCAGTTCCCAACATTTGTGTGTGGCAACATTTCACTACATGCAGTTTCTGGCTGTTTATCATATTATTATCGTGAGCGAGCACCATGTGGTCAGCAGTTTGGTCATGATAATACCTTTCATCTGCATGGCTTGCATCCTTGATGAACTGTGACTCATAACCTTTGCCATTTCTTTTTTAGGCCTTGTCCAGTTATGTAATTATGTGAAAGCTTTTGCACGTGATTGTGAAACGGGATACGTCTCAATGGAATTCCAAGGTTGCGTCATTGCGTGCTTATCTTTTTCACTAAATGAATATTTCTGGCAAACCGTTCATGTGTGTAAAAAACTATGTTGCGCACTCCACTCATATTTTTCTTCAGATAAACAATAGGTAAAACTAATGCATCGGCTGGTACTACAATACATCTGAGCAGACAATTGCGAAATCCGCCTTAGCCACCAGGCCTTTGTCCACTGATGCTACTGATGCTTCTGCTCCCTGGCGACCCTAAAGTTTGTTACAACACTATCTTTGTCAAAGTTAGTTAGGGCCTCAAAAATACTTACATGAATGTTACTCATATGCAAAGAATGTCCATCCGATCCATACTAAGTGTTACTGAATTAGTGACACTTATTGTGGATCGGAGGGAGTAGCGTATATTATTGAAGTTTAAACAAATATATCTATAAAAATATCAACATATACAATAAGTATAAATCTCCTGATGGTTCTAGTAAAACTTTATGAGGGGAGGGAGAATAATGCTTATAAGCGTAGGGAGAAAAAAAAATACTAAATCAACGACACTTATTATGAATTGGAGGGAGTAGCATATATTAGTTGAGCGAAGCATAAAGTCTTCTAACCAAGAATAGCAGTAGCCGAACTTTGGTCAGAAGCGAGCACAATGAAAAAAAATAGAAAATGAAAACGCGACGTTCAAGTAATGTAGATTCCCAAGCGACATCAAAGTTTGGCCGCCGCTATTCTTGGTCAGAATACTGGCCCCGCCATGCTCGGCAGTAGTGCATGCTCGAGTTTGTTCTTCCTCCAGCGGAGGCCTAGTCCCTGGCGAGTGCGATGGTTGCCGCGTCGGGAGGCTGTTCATCGCCGGCGATGTGCTAGTACTCGATCGTGTTTTGCGGTCTTTTTAGGATGTATTGTTAACAGCTGGATCATGTTGTAATTTTATATTTATGTATGGTTCTTTCTATAAATGTACACCCACCGCTGAAGTAATGTAGATTCCAGGTCCTTCGGGACCTGGAATCAGTTTTTTACTAAACCCTGGCGTTTAGAGTAGATGCATAGCTAGACATCTCTCATGTACAGATAAGTACCGGTGCTAAAGAAACTGTTTGGTTTATTTTTGCTAAGCACCTTGTATTGTATATGGTTGAAATTAAAACATTACCAGGAAAGGGAAAACAATAAAAATTAAAACATTATCAGGGAAGGAAAATCAATAAAAATTAAATATTATCATGGAAAGGAAAACAATAAAAATAAGAAATTTCAAGAAAATGGGGCGTTGCGAGAATCGAACTCGCGACCTCTCGCACCCAAAGCGAGAATCATACCACTAGACCAAACGCCCACTGTGCTAATTACAGATAATTACCCTTTCTTATTACAATAAAACTGATTCAGTGCCACGCTTTCCTAAGCAAAACGCAGCGACTAGTTCGGCTGCTGAGAGCAAGCAGATCGACCTTCTTCCTCCCTTTCCGATCCCACATGCCGGCGACGGCGGCGATATCGCCCTCTCCTCCGGGGACCTCCACCAGCACCATCTGAGGCCCAAACCCCCTGCTTCTCCGCCACCACCTTGCCGCCTCCTTCATCCCCCCGCATCCGTCGCGGCGGCGGCGGCGGCGGCTGACAGGCGCCTCCGCTGGACGCCGCGCCGTTTCCTCCTGCTGCAAGGCCGCAAAGGATCACTCCTCCTACTCCTCAGCTACCGACCAAGGTAAAAATTGCGCTCCAGGATTAATCTATACCAAAATGTTATCATACAGACAGATTAATTCGGTCCCAAACCAATGTATTCTCTGTGCCGACGCCTGCCTGCTGCCTCAGTTTTTCTTTTTGTATGTGATGATGCGTGCCACCAGCCAGCCACACACGATGATTCTTGATTTGCGAGCTTAGCTCACAACTCCACGCGTGTGCTATCGTTCATCTTGCCTCGTTTCACAACTTTGTCATGGCAGCAACACTGAAGTTCCACTCATACATGGCTCGTTCATCTAGTAGTTACTAGTAGTACTCACCAATCAGAAACGAAATTCCGCTTGCGTAGAAACAGAGCAGTTCTGTGACTTTGATGTGCTCTGTTTCTATACACAAGGGGCCTCAGATTTTGAGTCATGTCACCATAGTGCATTTTTCGGTGCATTTTGCATATAAAAATAAGTATGCTCCTGTTCCTGTCCCTCTGCCTGTGGTGTCGCGGTGAACTAGTTGTAAGTTTCGCGGTGGATAATGAGCTAGTTAAGTGTGCTGTGATGCATACTAATTATTCTAGTGCATCCTATCTGCATCAGGGTTCTCGGCTTTGGAGTTCCGTTACAGCCGAAGTATCAGACTGAACTGGTAGTAGTAAGTTTTTCAGAAGATTATAATAAACTGGTTAATGTTCATTGGCTCAAACTAGCCTTTGCTACTGCGGCTTGTCTTTGCTTCCAGTCCATGGACTCTGTCTGACAACCGATATTCATTGACACACATAAGGCTATGTACCTGCATGATTGCTTGCCCTGTTTGCTAGGTCCATGCATCTCGGCTTATTATGTGTGTGTTTGCACTTGCAGTGGGTGATGTAGGGCAACAAACATGGGATGATGCCGTCCTCATGTGCGAGACAACGGTTCTGGGCGAGTTCTGGGTGCACCCCGTCATCGCAGACCTGGCCAAGGCGTACGCCAGCAGGCTGAGCTGTCTGAGGGTGAACATGGACAAGGACCAGGAGGTGGCCACGAGGTACCGCATGAGGAGTCCCCACCATCCTCATCTTCATGAGGAGACGGTCATCAGCGCCATCATGGGCACCGCCTTGGCCGCCACTGTCAACAGGTTCTTGTAAGTGCCAGAGCATGCCGTAACATACATATCGAAATGAGTAAAAGGGTTTTGCAAGGATACCAGCAGTCTATCCTTGCTTGCATGAACTTCCATGAAATCAAACTGAGTTCGGCAGTTTGCATACATGATAATATGCTATTGTTTCTTTTGACGACATGAAACCTACAAGAGAGTGATCATTCAATATGCTGTCGTCCTGCTTAATTAGCCAGGCTAATGGAATTTCTGACCGGTGGTTGTTACGCCTATGTGGACGATAAAAACGGTCGGGGAAAAAGGCATAGATTCAGGCATTTCTTGTAAAGTTCTCTTTTCTCGCTTAAAAAAAATCCCCAATCACGTCCAGCTGCGCCGCCTGCAGATCCTCCCCGCCGCCGGCTGCTTTGCCAGGATGGCCTGCTAGAGACGCAGTCAGCACTTCTTGCTCAAGCGGCCTCCTCGCTGGGAGGAGTCATGCCGATGGCCATGGCCGTGCTGCATGTCGGGCGGTGACACCGCGCTCGCTGTGCCACATCAGGCACCACAATTGGGAAGAGCAAGACAGGTTGTGCCGCACCGCCGCTGGGGTGCAGGTTGTATTCCGTCATCAATGACATCCCGACGCACAGCCTGCGCATCACCGTGACAAAGGAGAAAAGCAGAGGCCCATGGAAACCATTGGAGGACCCATAGGCCACCTCTCTCACGTAGCATGTTGTCGGCAGGGGAGGCGCTCCAGTGCTTTTTTCGGACAATTCCGGAGCTTCCAAATGTCGGGTTCGTCGGAATTGAAGATGTTGGCAGCGCTCGGCTTGGTCTTCGTCGATCGGGTGGTCACTAACGGGCTTTCCAAGCTCGATGGAGTAGTATCAGAGGTGTGCCTGGGCTCCAAGATGATCCTCAGGTGGTCGTATCGCAAGAGCGTTGCTTCATCTGGCCACAGTTCCTCGCTGGAGTGGTGACAATGGTGGAGCTCGGAACCTCCAGCACGGCTCCCTTGGGCATCTAGGTATGCACTGTTTATTATGCGTTCTCCCAATATTATCAGATCTGGCATCTAGGTATGCATTTTTTGTTATGCTTTCTACAACATAATTTGATGTTTCCTGTATTCACCATGTCAGCCGACCTTCCTCGGATGCTTTCCCAACTGTTGACTGATTTAATCATTTGTTTTGCAGAGTGAAAAATGTGATGAACCCATTGGCAACCTCACCCTCAAGTTCTCGAAGTCTAGCCCGATGGACAACATCGTCTCACATGTCAATGTGGTGAGTCTCCGTGAGTTCAAAGGGGATTCAGGTGAGGTAGTCTTGCTCGAGTTCTTCTTTCCGGAGGGCACGGGCTCTGGCTCGGCCTGGGCCTGGGTCAACTCCAGGTATGCTTCGAGCACATCTAATACGGATTCCAACCTCCTTTCTCCTCCATTGCCTCGACTCCCCGAAAGGAGAGGAGCAGCACCACTCTGCTCGATCTGAGCAGCTCACACGCTTATCGAAGAGGGTTTTGCCGGAACTGCTCCCAAGACCAGGCCTCCGCCGTGGAAACCAGTATGGCAAACCCTACACCTAGAACTGCAGCTAACTACTCCCTCCGTCCCAAATTACTCTGCATTCTGGGTTTAGTCAAAGTCAAACTTTATAAACTTTGACTCCGTATATAAGAAAAAAACATCAACATCTAAAATATGTACTTAATAAACATAACTGGACTCTCCATAGAACATAGTTTTTATATTATATGCAATTGGTATTATAAATGCTAGTATTTTGTTAAATATGTTTGATCAAAACTTTAAAAAGTTTGACTTTGACCAAACCCAAAATGCCGAGTAATTTGAAATAGAAGTAGTATGAAGTATGAAAAGGGGAAAAGGGGTGGCCCGGCGGCCTCTCCCCACTTTGCTGGCTTATCGACAGCCATGCAGCTAGTAGCACGAGGCGGAGTGGGTGCGATGCCGCCATCATAATCCAGCCAGTATGTAGCAGCAGCAGCGACTGAAATCTACCCAGATGGCCACACAATAATCATTATATATATAGGCATATAGCCATTACCAATACGGGATAGGTTTGAGTCAATAACAGGGTAGGTAGGTGTGAGTCAACATCAGGAGCCCCACCCCAACTACAAGTTGATCTGCCCAGTTGCTGCTTATAAACCGTACTAGCTACTCCCACAACTGTGAGCCGTGGCGGCGGAGAGGAAGAGACACCCTGCACAAGTTCCATTCCATCCATCACAAGGAATTGCGAGCAGAAGATTGGCACCATGGCCAGCGAGGGGAGCAAGAAGAAGCTGGATGATGAGCAGCGCAGCCAGGACCAGAGGCAGCACGCCGGCCCCATGAACCTGGAGGCGTACGTCGATTTTGCCGACGGCATGTTCAATACAGTTCTGGTACCAGCCGGAGTACACTTTATATTGCTAGCTTAACTATATATAGAGATGTCCTCGCGGCGCTCTTATTACTCTTGTTGCTCCTCTGTTTGTATGCAGCACAAGAAGCACGAGGCAGCAACAGGGCAGGGGCGGGCGGATAAGGTGGTCGGACTGCTTAGTGCCAAGGAGGTCCAGGACCAGGAGCGCAATGCGTCGGAGAAGGAGAAGGAGGGCGAGGGCGAGGCTGGCGCTGGCTCGGAGAAGAACAAGGGCGTCTACCAGTTCTGATGGCCGCCAGACTTGCGTGTCTGTCTGTGTGCGTGTGTACACATATCATCATGCCTCGAATAAAATAAGCTATCGACCGAGTTCCTGCCGTATTTGTTGAGAAATAAAGCATTATTATTACAGTATAATTCAATTGTACGGTACTTAATTATATATATACTGTAGTAAGTTGCATGTCCATGTGTCAGTAACTCAGTATTGTTTATTTGCATGTATTAAGGGTTATTTATGTATGTCTAGTAATGAGAGGAATAATAGTACTCCCTCCGTTTGGAAATATAAGATGTTTTAGGTTTATGAATGAAATGTATCTAGATACCTTTTAGTGTTTAGATTCATTTGAACCTATACACTAAAAGGTGTCTAGATACATCTCCTTCACAAACCTAAAACATCTTATATTTGTAAACGGAGGGAGTACTAGATAATATCCAATTTTTTACTACTATTTCCTATTGGAAAACAACAGTTGCATATACGGGAGTACTTCTGCTTCTGCATATAGTACGCATTGTGGCCACCATGAATTTTTTTAACATGCAAAAGTTTTAGGCTCAGCACGTGCCGTAGTAGGAAATCAGCACATTCAGAACATCTTGATTAGCATGTGTAGTTCGCTCAATGGCTGCTTGCCAATCAAGGACGAGCTTGTGTTCTGAATTAGGACCCGGCCACCGTGGAATTTTTTAGCATGCAAAGCCCCGGGTTCAGGGAAAAGCGGTAGCAGGAAATTGTAGCAAAACTAGTACAGTACAAAATAACAACACATCCGTCGCAATTTCAAAAGATATTCGTCCTTGGCAGGCAGCCATGTGTGAAAACATCACGTGTGAAAACATCACAGGCTAACGGCATCTCCACCGGTCCGACCTATTCGGTTGATCAAACTGTCCATTTGGATCAGACCCCGATCAATTTAGGGAAGATGTTTGGCCGACCGCGTCGAGAGGTGCGACCCATCTGTCTATGCTTGGCCTTCGTCAATGCCAGGTATTTTCAGTGTCTTTCCGCCGCCACCCCAAGAAGCACAAGGTGGCAACAGGGCAGAAGCTGTCAGATAAGGTGGTCGGACTGTTAAGTGCCGAGGAGGTCGAGGACCAGGAGCCCAAGGTGTCGAAGAAGAAGTAGGGCGAGAGTGGCTCGGAGGAGAACAAGGGCGTCTACCAGTTTTGATGGCCGACGGCCGACCGTGACCATCGATCGGGAGATTGACTTGCGTGTATGTGTGCATGTCATCTCTCGAAACAGGCTCGCGTCCCGCTTTATATATAAAGCAACATCCAAGTACATATCCGAATACACCACCCACCCGGCCGAAGCCAAAGGAAAAACAAGAACAAGAACAAGTCACAGAGACGCTGGGGCCACAGCACAACACAGCCCAAGACGAAAAGGCAAAAAAGGAGGGGAGCTCCACGGACGACGGCGGCCGACATGGCGGCCCTCAAGGCGAAGGAGGCGGGGGAGGAGCGTGGGCTGCTGCCGACGGAGCCGTGAGGGGGAAAGCCGCCGTACGTAGCGCCTGAAGCGAAGACTCGAACCCGCGTCACGCTGGCGCACTGTGGGGGACCACCGAGAAAGGCAAGCACGTAAAAACAGAGTCGACGCCCGGGTGGGAAAATCCGTTCGATCACCATCTTGTTGCGCACATTCCACGTGGTCCGTGCTAGGCAGCGAAGAGGAGCCAGAAGAGGCGGCGCCCTCCTCCGGTCCGGTTAGCCTGGGCCTGTAGGAACTCTCCCAAATCCTGCGCCTGCCAAGCCGGGCCCAGAGCCTCGCGAAAAAAACTCCAGAGGAACTGAGCCGCAGAGCACGGAAACATAATATGGGCACACGTCTCCGGTGTCCCACATAGGGGGCAGCGGCCGTTGCCAGGACCATAACGCTTGAGGACTTCCACCCCCGAGGGCAAGCGGTCCCTGAGAAGTTGCCAGACAAAGATACGAAAGCTAAGTGGCAAGGGGCTTTCAAAGGGGCAGTCCACGACCTCTCCGGACCCGGAAAGAGGGCCTTATAGGCCGAGCTCACGAAAACTCCCCGAGGGAGGAGCCAAGTGGCCGCATCCTTATCCTCGCAGAGGGAGGCGGCGGGACTCCAACAGGCTCGAACTGCCGTCTCCACCACGTTGAAGACGCGCGGAAAAAGAGGTTCCAGGAGCCATCCCGGTTCTCCGCGACAAGCGCCGGGAAGCCGCGATCGCAAAGAGGGCGGGAACTGGATCCCAGTGGTACCGAACAACCAAGGTCGAGCGAATCGGGTCTCAGAACACCCTCAGAATCGGACCTATGCAAGTTTGAGCAAAGTTCGCCAAACCCGCATAGAAACGATTCAAAGGTGCCCACCAGGCACTTTCGTGCGGGTGGAAAACGAAGTAATAACATTACACAACAGTCCTCGATGGGATCCACGAGAGATATACAATGACTCAAAGAGTCAAGAATACAGATATACGGTACAAAGATCCAAATCACCTTGAAAAGACGGAGCGTCCGACTACGGACAAGATGCAAATGGGGCTAAGAGCCCTGAAGAATAACCAATGGCGTCCATAACCCTGCCCAGGCCAAGCCGGAAGGGTAACCCTGCTAACGACGTCGATCTCAAAACCTGCTCAAACAAAAAAGGGGTGCCGACAAAGGGCAAAGGAAAAAGAAGGAGCGCCGATCGAGGCCAAGACACGGCGAGGCTAGAATTCGCGTCCTCGCCACATAGGTATGGTGGATCAAGCGGCAGCAAGATGCACTAAACAACCTATAGAGACTCGATACAACCGGGGTTATCGAGAGGGGTGAGAATGACCTATCCGGATCCAACCCGAAGCTAACACCGACAAACCCATCTCGTGTTTCCCCTCGAGACCAAACGAGGAAGTCAACCGAGGAACTCACACCGCTGGCAGTTTTACTTATTCGATTATAGTTGCGGCAATTACTAGTCGTTTAGTGAATCGCCCGATAAAGTAAACAGTGGGTACTTTTAGTTAACCATTCCGTTATAGTTGCAACAATTACTAATCGACATGATAGCATGAGATAGACCCATAACCCAGCAGCTTGTTGGTACTTTTATTCAGCCATTCCGCTAGAAGTTGCAATACTTACTAGTCGATACAATTGTCGCAAGTTTACAACCAATCAAGCAATTGTGGGCGATTAATTAGCCATTCCATTATAGTGAAGCTGATTACTAGTCATTATAAGTCAAATTCATAGCAGTAAACTTTAGTTATGCTTGTCTATGGTCGAGATCTTTGGCTCCAAGTCGTCCATATCCGCGGACACGGCTTTCAGAAAGTTTTAACCCGGCCGGGGTGCACAAATAGCAACACACACACGATCAACCTCGGAAAAACCAAATCAAAACCCAACGAGGTCTTCACGACAGAGCAATCACAAGATTCAGAAATATTTCAGGGGGCCACCCCTTAAGTAGATTCCGCAACGAAGCTAGCTGACTCCGAGACGGCCTCAAGGTTTGTGGGGCCGGCGGTAAACGACTGGGAACCCGAAAGTGTGGCTGGGCTTGTCGATACCACGTAAACGGGTCACAATTCCTAAACAGTACAGTGTGCTCCTCGCACAATCGTAAATAAAGCAGTAAAGCATGGCATAAGTACAGGATCGTAAATAAAACCTCAAACTAGTTTGTGGCCCCAAGAAATAAGACGGAATCAAGCTCTGGCTAAGGGGGGCCCATACTCCCCATATGTGGATAGCGCGATAAATCAAGGAACAGGTATCAAGTACTCGGGGTCCTACGGGACACAAGTGGGCGTTCGGAAACCAAATATTATCTATCACCCACCGATGCCTCTGCTTATTTCAATTTTAGTTGTTAGACAGGAATTAAAGTGAACAATAAGTAAAACTATGATCATCTCCAACATCAACATGCGGCAATACATCAGCAACGGTGGCATATGACGACACACATCAGCACTTGAGCAAGCAACTACGACGCGCAAGTCCAACTATCTACCAAACAACAGGTAATAGGGTGTGTCCAAGGCAATATAGGGCTGCACGGTATATCACAGGTACGGAAACTAAAGCATCATAACCGTATAGCAATAGATCAACAGGAGGGAAGAAATACTATAAAAGTAAGATAGGTAGAAAGGGGGAGATGCTCGCCTGAAAACATTGTCGAAGGTTCAACCGAAGATCGAGGCGAAGCTCACATCAACTCAACGGCCTTATCCGCGAAGAAGCAAAACACTAGAAGAAACACCGGATGCAATATTTAATACAACGGCAGAAGATCGGCATGATGCATGTATGATGCATGGCATGGCGAAGGTGCAATGCAATTAGGTCAATATTAAGTGGAACCGGGGTCCCGACAATTAGTTAGGTGGTTCAAGTTGTTTTAAAACCCCCCGCAAGTTAAATGTTGTTTAACATGGCAAAGATAGTACCGGGTTCGCTACACCAATTTAAATGAGGCCAATATAAGGTTAAATTTTGCCCGCATATGGGCCCCATATTTAATTATTAGGTGAATCGGCATAAGGCCCCCAAACATATGTTTATGCATGCAAGTATGGCAACTAAATATGCATCAAGTTGATATCATTTATAAAATAGGGTTTCGAGGAAAAGGGTCACACATCTAGGGTCTCGACGATCTTGGGGTTCCGGGGTTCGGGGTCGGTCTCAGGGTTCGACGGAGTTCGGGGTCGGTCTCAGGGTTCGACGGAGTTCGGGGTCGGGGTACAGGGTTCAGGGTTCGATGGCCTCGGCGGGAGCGTTCTCGGTTGACTGGGGTAGATCTTGTCGCATCGGGGTCTCGGTGCCGTTCTTGTCGTCGTGCCGATCTTGTCGTCGTCTTGATCTTGTCGGCCCGTCCCACGGGTCGGTCTTGCCATTGCTAGGGCCTTGTCGTTCGAAAGCAGTACTTGGTTGCCGGGGTTGCATCGGATTCTTCGAGTTCTTGTCGCTGCGCAGATCTTGTCGGGTCCTGTGGTCGGTCTTGCCGCTGAGGGTCTTATCGGGCCCGCGCCATCGAAGTCGGTCTTCCGTGGTGAAGTACCGCGTCCGGTGCGGTACTTGTGGTACAGGTGGCGATCTTGGCGTCCTTCCGGTTCGGGTTTGGCGTTCGAGGGAGGTACTTGTCGTTCTCGGGGCGTTCTTGGTGGTCATCGGGTCCGAGTGGCTGATCTTGTCAGTTTCATAACGGAGGCCTTGACGTCCCATGTCGAAGATGTTCCGGCGGTTGTCGATGTCGGGGATGGGGCCTCGATGGTCTTGGGTTCGGAAGGCGTTAAGCGGTAGAACTGGTCGGTGCATAACAGAGTCGGCATCTGATAGCGACGGTTGACGGTGAAGTGGGCCCGCGGACGGAGGCTACCATGGCGACGCGGTCGGGCCCGCAGCGAAGGAGGCCGGACGGCGGCGCTGCGCAGGGAACGAAGGCGGCTCGACGGGGAGGAGGTCCGGCAGAGGCGTGGAGGTTGGAGGATGGCCTCGCGGACGACGGAGCCGAGCGCGGGGTCGGCCGGACGACGTTGAGCAGGGCGGGCGGCTTTCGCGGCAGCAGCGGGTCGCCGGAGGAAGCCTTGGTCTGGCTGAGGCGGCGCGGCGCCGTCGACGAGCTCGGCAGCGGGAGGTCGCCAGCGTCTGAGGGCGTGGCGAGCTCGGGCGCAGCTCGAGGAGGGCGGTGGCTTCGGCTCGACGCGGAGAGCGGGCGCCGAGAGGGACGGGGTGCGGTGGACGTGTGACGCAGCGGGAGGTGGGCGATGGTGGCGGCGACCGGCGCGCTAGAGGGTGAGGCGGGGCCGGCTTGGGGGTTGCGGCGGTGGGGGCTCAACAAGGCGCGGAGGGCGTGGAGCGCGCGCCGACGGAGCGCAGCGGCGGGACTAGCGAAGAAGGAAGGAGGCGTCGGGCGAATGAGGAGCCAGATTGAGGAGAGAGACGGAGTGGGTCCTGGGGCGAGGCGCAGGACGCTGGTGGAGGCGGGGCCATGGTGGGCGCGTGGTGGCTGGTAGCGTGGTCGGCGCGCGGGCGCCAGCGTGCGTGGCTGTGAGGCAGCGGCTGGGCGGTGCGTGTGTGCTGGGTGTGCTTGGCTGTGTGGGTTTAGAGGGATAGGGAGGGCTAGGCCACGTGGCATGCAGGGATAGGCTAGGGAATAGGGAGGGGTGAGGTGGCGGTCGCTGAGTGGCTGGGGTGAGGTGGCCAAGGAGGGTGGGTAGATTCCCTGGTAGGAATAGGATTTAGAAGGGCGGGCACAGCTGGACCGATTAGTTTTCTGGGGGTGGTCGTTCGGGTCGGGCGGCCCGTTCGACTGCCCCCACTAAAATAAATATAAATTTTATTTATTCCAAACAAAGTTTTTGCAAACCGATATCGGGCAAAACAAAATATTCCGGCGACCCGGAGTTTGATGTTTGAATCAAGAGGGGGCGTTTTAGAAAACAAAACGGGTGTTGCGAAAATAGTTTTGGCAAACAATGCATGATGATGACGATGCAATGCACAAATTCAACGCGATTTTCTAGTAATGGTTTTGCGGGATGCCACAATTCGACACCACTAACAATGGATCTCGCCCTCGAGATCCGCCTCGTGGTACCGGAAAGAAAGGTCGGCGAACTGCGTCTTCTCGCTTTGTGTAGATCCTCGTGACACCACTAACAATGGTTCATCCTCCATCTTGAAATCGGCGACACCACCAGCAAAGGGTCGTTATCTCTGATCGTCGAGAGAACACTCCGGAGAAACAAAGGACGAAGATAGGGGTATCAAACGATAAGGCCACCTCTACTTCCATTAGAAGAGGGAAAAGTTACATTGATCCACCAGTTCGATATACAGAGCGAACAGTAAGAGCCGGGTAGGGTGATCAGTCCATCCCGGACCCAAACTATCATCTCTATACATGGGTAGGAGAATCAGGCAACTCAACTCTCGAGATTTAGACTGAAGACCTTCTTAGGCGGTATCCGGAACAAAGGGATGATGCCAGCAGAAATCGTATGAAAGACACCATGATTAGGTTCCGCGATGGTTCCATTGGCCTGAACAACACATGCTCAAGGTCGACTCCAACTTCACCAAAGCTCGTCCTTCTCGTATGTTTTTTCAACGACACTGATATCCAGCAAGGAACACATATGGATAAAGAGCTCAAGAACAAAAGATTGGAGGAAGATACAACAGACAAGTTGCAGATTGATGATCGTAGCACCTCCGTTACAAAAGGGAGAAAGCGAAACCCTGAAGGTACGAAGGAAACCCAACCGCGAGAAATCCTGGACTCAAAGAGAGAGAAGAGAGCGGATTCGAAACACGTCGAGATAAGAGGAGAATAGCAGAGGGGTAAGGAGTAAAATCAGACCTAGTCAGAACTATCCAACCGATTTTTGCAAAATAGTTTTGACACTCTACTTCGCCGTTAGCTAGGTTATCCTACTGAGTCGGACTTGTGTATATATCGCCGCGCTCGATACCACTCAGAACACCTCGGGATCGGACCTATGCAAGTTTGAGCAAAATTCGCCAAACCCATAGAAACGATTCAAAGGTGCTCACCGTGCACTTTCGTGCGGGTGGAAAACGGCAATAACATTACACAACAGTCCTCGATGGGACCCACAGAGCAGATATATATAACAACGACTCAAAGAGTCAAGAATACGAATATACGTACAAAGATCCAAATCACCTTGAAAAGCGAGCGTCCGACTACGGACAAGATGCAAATGGGGCTAAGAGCCCCAAGAATAACCAATGGCGCCCATAACCCCGTGCCAAGCGGAAGGGTAACCTCGCTAACGACGCCGATCTCAAAACCTGCTTAAACAAAGGGTGCCGACAAAGGGCAAAGGAAAAGAAGGAGCGCCAAGATCGAGGCCAAGACAGCGAGGCTAGAATTGGCGGTCCTCGCCTACATAGGTATGGTGGATCAAGCGGCAAAGATGCACTAAACAACCTATAGAGACTCGATACAACCGGCGGTTATCGAGAGGGGTGAGAATGACCTATCCGGATCCAACCAAGCTAACACCGACAAACCCATCTGGTGTTTCTCGAGACCAAACGAGGAAGTCAACCGAGGAACTCACACCGTTGGCAGTTTTACTTATTCAGTTATAGTTGCGGCAATTACTAGTCAGGTTTAGTGAATCGTCCTGATAAAGTAAACAGTGGGTACTTTTAGTTAACCATTCCGTTATAGTTGCAACAATTACTAATCAGATACAGATAGCATGAGATAGACCCATAACCCAGCAGTTGTTGGTACTTTTATTCAGCCATTCCGTTGTAGTTGCAATACTTACTAGTCAGATACAATTGTCGCAAGCGACAACCAATCAAGCAATTGTGGGCAGTATTAATTAGCCATTCCATTATAGTGAAGCTGATTACTAGTCATTATAAGTCAAATTCATAGCAGTAAACTTTAGTTATGCTTGTCTATGGTCGAGATACTGTGCTCCAAGTCGTCCATAACCGCGGACACGGCTTTCAGAAAGTTTTAACCCGGCCGGGGTGCACAAATAGCAACACACACACACGATCAACCTCGGAAAAACCAAATCAAAACCCAACGAGGTCTTCACGACAGAGCAATCACAAGATTCAGAAATATTTCAGGGGGCCACCCCTTATGTAGATTCCGCAACGAAGCTAGCTGACTCCGAGACGGCCTCAAGGTTTGTGGGGCGGTAAAGACATCGGGAACCCGAAAGTGTGGCTGGGCTTGTCGATACCACGTAAACGGGTCACAATTCCTAAACAGTACAATGTGCTCCTCGCACAATCGTAAATAAAGCAGTAAAGCATGGCATAAGTACAGGATCGTAAATAAAACCTCAAACTAGTTTGTGGCCCCAAGAAATAAGAGAATCAAGCTCGCTAAGGGGCCCATACTCCCCAAATGTGGATAGCGCGATAAATCAAGGAATGTATCAAGTACTCGGGGTCCCACGGGACACAAGTGGGCGCTCGAAACCAAATATTATCTATCACCCACCGATGCCTCGCTTATTTCAATTTTAGTTGTTAGACAGGAATTAAAGTGAACAATAAGTAAAACTATGATCATCTCCAACATCAACATGCGGCAATACATCAACAACGTGGCATATGACGACACACATCAAGACTTGAGCAAGCAACTACGACGCATAAGTCCAACTATCTACCAAACAACAGTAATAGGGTGTGTCCAAGGCAATATAGGGCTGCGGTATATCACAGTGCGAAACTAAAGCATCGCAATACGTATAGCAATAGATCAACAGGAGGGAAGAAATACTATAAAAGTAAGATAGGTAGAAAGGTGGAGATGCTCCGAAAACATTGTCGAAGGTTCAACCAAGATCGAGGCGAAGCTCACATCAACTCAACGGCCTTATCCGCTAAGAAGCAAAACACTAGAAGAAACACGGATGCAATATTTAATACAACGGCAGAAGATCGGCATGATGCATGTATGATGCATGGCATGGCGAAGGTGCAATGCAATTAGGTCAATATTAAGTGGAACCGGGGTCCCGACAATTAGTTAGGTGGTTCAAGTTGTTTTAAAACCCCCCGCAAGTTAAATGTTGTTTAACATGGCAAAGATAGTACCGGGTTCGCTACACCAATTTAAATGAGGCCAATACAAGGTTAAATTTTGCCCGCATATGGGCCCCATATTTAATTATTAGGTGAATCGGCATAGGGCCCCCAAACATATGTTTATGCATGCAAGTATGGCAATTAAATATGCATCAAGTTGATATCATTTATAAAATAGGGTTTCGAGGAAAAGGTCACACATCTAGGGTCTCGACGATCTTGGGGTTCCGGGGTTCGGGGTCGGTCTCAGGGTTCGACGGAGTTCGGGGTCGGGGTACAGGGTTCAGGGTTCGATGGCCTCGGCGGGAGCGTTCTCGGTTGACTGGGGTAGATCTTGTCGCATCGGGGTCTCGGTGCCGTTCTTGTCGTCGTGCCGATCTTGTCGTCGTGCCGATCTTGTCGGGTCCCACGGGGTCGGTCTTGCCATTGCTAGGGCCTTGTCGTTCGGAAAGCAGTACTTGGTTCGGTGCCGGGGGTTGCATCGGATTCTTCGGGGTTGTTCTTGTCGCCTGCAGATCTTGTCGGGTCCCACAGGGTCGGTCTTGCCGTTGCGAGGGTCTTGTCGGGCTCGCGCCATCGAGTCGGTCTTGGCTTCAGGGTGAAGTACAGCGTCGGTGCGGTACTTGTGGCTGTGTGGCGATCTTGGCGTCCTTCCGGTTCGGTTTGGCGCTCGAGGAGGTACTTGTCGTTCGGGCGTTCTTGGTGGTCATCGGGTCCGGTGGCTGATCTTGTCGTTCCATAACGGAGGCCTTGGACGTCCCATGTCGAAGATGTTCATGACGGTTGTCGATGTCGGGATTGGGCCTCGATGGTCTTGGGTTCGGAAGGCGTTAAGCGGTAGAACTTCGGTGCATAACGAGTCGGCATCTAATAGCGTCGGGCGGACGGCGGAGGGGTTGAGGAAGCGTCGGAGGAGAGAGACGGGGTGGGTCCTGTGGCGCGGGGAGGGAGCCGGAGAGTGGGAAGCTGGGGAGGGGTGTGTGGGTGGCGTGGGGCTCGCGGTGGCCGGCGCGTGGCCAGCGGCGTGGCAGCGATGGCGCCAGGCGGGTGGGGCCCAGGCGGCTCTGGCGCGGGCGTGCGTGTGTCTTTGGTGTGCTTGGCATGTGGGTTTAGAGGGATAGGAGGGCTAGGCCACGTGGCATGCAGGATAGGCTAGGAATAGGGAGGGTGGTGTGGCCGCCGATTGAGTGGTCAGGTGAGGTGGCCAAGGAGGGTGGGTAGATTCCCTGGTAGGAATAGGATTTAGAAGGGCGGGCACAGCTGGACCGATTAGTTTTCTGGGGGTGGTCGTTCGGGTCGGGCGGCCCGTTCGACTGCCCCCACTAAAATAAATATAAATTTTATTTATTCCAAACAAAGTTTTTGCAAACCGATATCGGGCAAAACAAAATATTCCGGCGACCCGGAGTTTGATGTTTGAATCAAGAGGGGGCGTTTTAGAAAACAAAACGGGTGTTGCGAAAATAGTTTTGGAAAACAATGCATGATGATGACGATGCAATGCACAAATTCAACGCGATTTTCTAGTAATGGTTTTGCGGGATGCCACAGGTCCCCTGACCGTCCCCAGCCACGAAAGAGATCCCACGGCCGATGTAGTGCTTAATGTCCTGGATGGATCTCCAGAACTGTGACCCCTCCCGCCGCTCGCACGCCAAGAGGGGTCGACCCCGGAGGTATTTGGCCTTGATCAGCTGGAGCCACAATCCCCCGTCGTCCCTCAAGATACGCCAGACCCATTTCAACATCAGGGCCACATTGAAGCGGCGGGAGTCCAGGATACCTATGCCCCCAAAAGATTTGGGGGCGCATACGTCCGCCCACTTCACCATATGATATCTCTGGTGACCGTCCCGCGCTGCCCAAAAGAATCGCGACAACTCCTTAGCGAAGTCGGCATGAACTCCCTCGGGCAGCAGGTAAAGTCCCATCTGATACATGGGAAGACTCGAGAGGCATGAATTGATTAGGACCGTTTTGCTCCCCTTCGAGGTGAGACGCAAGGCCACGGCTCCGCTCGAGCGTACCAGCGTAACCAGGCGAGGTCCTTGATCACCCTAGACCCTCGCAAGGGAACCCAAGTAGGTAATGGGAACTCCGCCAGCAGCAGTTGAAGTTGTCGGCAATCATGCCGTCAAGTCGTCAAAGCCTAGAACCATGACCTCGCTCTTATCGGTTGATCGAGAGACGACATGGCCTCAAGCATAGCAGCGAAACTTCAAATTCAATGTCGAGATCCGAGCCCGGATCATGATCAAGGTATCATCCGCGTCTGCAGATGCGAAATACCCCTCCGGGATCGATGTCCTACCACACCGTGATGTGGCCACGACTTTGGCTCTATCCAAAATCTGCAAGGGCATCCACCGCGGCATTAAAGAGGAGGGAAATCGGGTCCCTGCCTCACCCCACGGACGGGTGAAGTAGGGGCCAATCTCCCCATTGATGTTGACCGTCCTCCCACTCATCACAAACTGCATGATCCGGCGAGACCATACGGTCATCAAACCCCTCCTTTCCAGGACCAGGCGCAGAAACCTCCAGTCCAACCTATCGTAGGCTTTCTGGAAGTCCAACTTGAGAAACACCACTTTCTGATGTCGTGACTTGACCTCATGGATAATCTCATGAAGGGCAAGGACGTCATCGTGAATGAGGCGTCCTTTCAAGAAGGCGAACTGGAGGGGGTGGGTGAGCCTCTCCAAAGACAGAGCTAGCCGGAGAGCGCAGACCTTCGCAAAGAGGCGCTGAATGACATTGATCACAGTGATAGGGCGGAATTGGCGGATATCAGTGGCCCCAACCACCTTGGGGATCATTGTGATCACCCCAAAGTTCAGACGCGACATCACCAGGGTCCCTGTGTAGAACTCCTGGAACAAACGCACGATCACCGGCTGGGCCTGGACCCAGACAGCCTGTAGGAAGCTAACCGGCAGGCCGTCGGGGTCGGGGGCCGAACCCGTCTTCATAGAGTTTAGAGCTGCCGATATCTCCTCGGAGAAAGCAGTCGTCAGTCCGTATTCTCACTGGGTGACCAGCGCCCCATCTGTCTGTAAGTCGGCCAAATGAGATGCCCGAGGGCTCGGACGCAGCGAAGAGGGCTTTGTAGAAGGAATAGATATGAGAGGAGAGCGCCTGCGGGGATTCCAACAGGACCCCCTCCTCCCAGAGGCAGGGGATCGAGCACTTCCTCCTCCGACCATTTGCGATGGCATGGAAGTAGGCCGTGTTCGATTCCCCCTGGACCGTCCAGTTCTGGCGACTCCGTTGGCGCCAGAACGCCTCCTCTCCCCTGTAGATCTCCATAATGGAGGTCTCCAGGGAGTACCTATGGGCCCAGGCCTCAGCTGACAAGCCAACAAGGTCAGCCTCCCGGTCTAAGTCCTGAATCTCCCGCAGAATAGAGGCCTTTTGGGCACGGAGCTCCGCCCCTAAGTTGGCTCCCCACCCGCGCATGAACTGGCGGGCCACCTTAGTGCAGTGATGCCAAATATCCACCGCAGAGTGAGCACGGGGAGGGGAGGAGGCCGCCATCAGCCACCTGGCCCGAACTGCCTCCACGAATCCACCTGCAGCCAGAAGGACTCAAAGCGGAAGCGGTTCGGTCTAGGAGGGCTGCCCCCTCCCGAGGAGAGGAGAAGGGGGGTATGGTCGGAGCCAATCCGCGTGACAGCCCTCAGCGAGCAGAGCGGGAACATCACCTCCCAGTCCACGGAGACAAAGGCACGGTCGAGGACGCAACGAATCGGGGCAAGCTGCTTATTGGTCCACGTGAACCTAGCACCCACCCGCGCGATCTCATGGAGAGCAAGGTCCGCGATGCAGTCATTAAACATCCGCATCCTAGGGAGATCCACGTTCGCCGAGCTCTTGTCCTCGGCCGCGCGGATGAGGTTGAAATCCCCGGCCACGACCACTGGGATCTCAGCCCGCTCCACTTTCAGTTTCAGCTCGAGCAGGAACTCCGCGGATCTCCTATGGTCCGCGGGGCCATAGACAATGACCATTTCAAATTTGAAACGGGTTTGTCTATGGGTGAGAGACATGCTCACAAAGAAGTCCCCGCGGTCCATATCATCAACCTCAAAGGTATCCTCCTTGACCCCAAGGAGGATGCCTCCCGAGTGGCCATGGGCTGGGAGCCAGGTCCAGCAGAACTTGTGACGAGAGAGACCCTCAAGCTCAGCAATGGAGAAGTCTGGCGGATCGTCTCGAGGCCGACAATATCCGCGATTCAAGCGAATATACTCCTTGATCTCGCCGACCGACCCTTCGCTCAACCCCGGATGTTCCAGATGAACGCCCGGAAGGCCCGGATGAGGTCCATATGGGACCTCACGCCTCGGAGGCCCCCTTGGTGGGGGCCGACAAAGCACGACCGGTCCGGGGGCGGGAAGCGGCAGCCTTAGGAGGTCTGCCCCGAGGCCTACCCCTAGGGGCATGCTCCAGGGCTACCTCCACCTCATCAGGGGCGGGAGGGGGATCCCTGCTGGGGCCAGGACCAGATGGTCCAGCCTCGGCCAGGATCAGGGAGCGTTCACGCTCCCGAGCATCGCGAGCTCGCCGCAGATCGCACCGCATCTCTCCCGCGCCTTAATGGCCGCTGCTCGGCCGTGGACCCTTCTCACCGCAAAACGATACCACAATCATCAGCCACCTCCCCTGTGGGCAAGCAACTCGGACAAGACGCAGAAGAAGAAGACCAGGCGTGCAGGGCCCAGATCGGGGGCGGAGGAGAAGAAGGAGTACGAGATCTCATCCCGTGCCGACACGACACGGCGGCCGCTCGCCGCCACCGTCGGTTCCGGCGAGAGACCAGCTCGCGCCCTGAGGCGGACATGTGGCGGACGGCGGCGGAGGAGGCTTGGGAGTCTTGGCTGGCGGGCTTGCACCCACCCCGGGAGCGCAGCCCACGCCTGTGGGAACGCCGAGGGGTCCGGAGTATCCGGCGCGAGGGAGTAGCAGACCAACCCCGGGGAACGAGGGGACTGGGGGGAGCAAACCACCAGCCCCACACTCCCCGACGAGTCCTCATCCGAGGGCAACAGAGCCGTCGGGGGAACGACCGGGGTCAGTCCCACACCCGCGCCAAGGTTGGAGCCGTACTGGGAGATGGCGAGGGCGACGGACAGAGACGGGTCGGAGCAGACACCGCGGGGAACATCGACCTGGGCCAGCTTGGCCGGGGCGCTCAGCGAGAGAGGGGAGAGCCCCGAGGGAGAGGCCGCACAGAGGAGGGCGACGGGGCCCCCGGCGGCGTCCTTCTGCGGCAGGGACGGCGCGGGAGGCGAGGCGTCGGTGGTGAGGGGAGACTCGGGGTCGGACCCAGAGTCGCTGTCCTCCGAACCCCCACCCCGACGCTCATCCCGGCGCCCACCATCGGCGTCGGGGGTCGGGGACAGAGTGGGGGAGGGAGGTCCTCCAGGACCCGGCACCTCCTCGTCGAGCTCCACCAGGAGGTCCCGTCCCACCCGGTCGAAGAACACGCGAGGGAGGGAGACCGGGAACACGGAGATCGCCGGACACAGCAAACGGAGGCGTACCGGCCCGAGGCCCGGGAGGGAGCTCATGTCCAACTCCGTGAGTTTGCCCACTGCCTGAGACACCAGGGCCACCACCTCAGGCCGCCTGGCCTCGTGAGGGAGCCCTGACAGCCTCACCCAGACCTCCGAGAGAGTAGCCACAGTGTCCTGCGCGGCGGAGGATGGCTGGATGGACACACGCAGCTGGTGGATCGGCAGGGTGAAGGACGATCCACAGGCGCACATGCGGAGGATTGCCACCGAGGGGAAGTGGACCGCGAACTCAGACGCCGAGACCCGGTGAACTGGCCAGGGGTGGCCTGGCAGGACCGCGCGCAGCTCCTCCTGGATCAGATCCTCCGTGACTACCAGCCCCGGGGGGAGGGTCTGGTCAGGGAGGATCGACACCATGGCCAGGGTCTCCGGCACCGTCATCTGCACGCCGCCCAAGTCAATGACGTAGAACCCGCCATCCACCCCGTGGCCATAGTACTCCAGGGCCTCCCTGCGCATGGGGATAGCAGCCGCGGGCAGAACATCGGGGCGATCCGCAGTCGCGGCCCCAGGGTGCGGCCCCAAAACGCCAGGGGTAGCGGTGACCACCGCCGAGGGAGCCGTCGGCTGGGCCGACACCACCTTCTTCTTCTTCTTCTTCTTCTTTTATTTACGCTTCTTCTTGGGTGCCGAGGATTCGGCAAAAACCCCGGCTCGGCGACCCACCGCGTCCACTGTAGGCAGGCCAGGGGCACGGCCGTCCCGCCAAGATGGCGCGTCCGCCCGACTCCCGCCTGGCCTCGGCCAGGGGGCCGCATCCCTGGAGAGAAGCGCCGCCGCTCGGAGGTGCTCCTCCCGAACCAGGTCCGGCCGCGGGGAAGGCGAGCGGGGGGGATCCTCCAACCTCCGGCGAGCCCGAGGAGGCGAGCGGGAGGGGTGGCGAGCCTGCTGGGGTGCACCTCGCCAACCAGGGGGCCGGTAGGCCCCAGCGTGGCCGCGGGCAGGGGGTGGCGCCGGTCCCGAGGGGAGGAGGGGCCCAGCAGGCGGGGCGGCGGGCGCCGCCGGGCGGAGAAGCCCATGAGGAGGGCGGGCGAGGCCAGGCGTGAGGCGGAGCCCCAGCGAGGAGGGCTGCGACGCTGCAGCCATGGCCAGGTAGCGTGGCGGGCAGAAGGGTGGCCGGGCGAGCGGGTGGCAGCAGTGCAGGCGGCGGGGCAGATGGAGGAGTGGAGGAAGGCTGGGAGGTCGGGCCCGACCCTAACCCCCGGCCTCATGGCTGGGCGGGCAGGGCGGACCAGCAGATCGGGCGGTGCGGTTGACCAGGCTGGCCTCTCGGCCTGTGGCAGCGGACCGCCAGCAACTCCCGCACCACCTCGGCGCCCGTCCCCAACCTCCCTTCTGGGCGCCGACGGCGGCGGCCGAGGCCGCCTCCCCGCCGGCGAGGGCAGGCCGAAGCCACGCCCGCCAGAGGCAGGAAGTCAGCCAGCATCGGGAGGCAGAGGCGAGATGGGCAGCGCGCCGTCGGCACCCCCACCTCCCCGACGGACGGCGCCCCCTCCTCGACAAGGGCCCACGCCCCGAGCGGCGGCTCCATCACCGGCGGTGGCTCCTCGCCGGCCGGCTCCTCCTCCTCCACATCACCCCAAGCCAGACCATGGAGGTCCGCCAGGGCCGCGACGCGCGCCGGCGACAACGGCCGAGGGGACCTCGACACGGCCTGCACGGGGGCGGAGGGAGGGAGGGGCGCGCCGCGGCAGGTGCGTGCACCGACCACGAAGTCGGGCAGAAATTCAGCGTCGCCTTGTGAATTCAGCGCCGTCGCGGCGTCGATGACGACCGCCGCCGAGAGGAGCACGAGCCGGCGGTCCTCCGGCCGGAGCACGACGACGGCTGGGCACCACCCTTGCCGGCAACCGGCGAGGCGTGGGGACGCAGAAGCAGCCCAGCGGAGGGGGGTGGCGAGGGGGAGGGCACCCGCGAGGGGGGGCATGGCGGCCGGCGGCTCGCCGCCGCGGCGAGCAGGATTCAAAATTCAAAATCGCTGACGCAGGCCTCCATCGCTGACGCCTTCAACTGGACTACCTCCGCCGCACTCACCTCCTCTCTCTCTCTCTCCGTGTGCATGTCATGCATGCCTCAAATAAAAATAAGCTATATGCACCGCCCTGTCGTATTTGTTGAAAAATAAATCGTTACAGTAAGTCATCTCAATTACAGTACTCCATAATAAGTTGCATGTCCATATGTCGTCAGCTCCACATTTGTACCAGCAGGACCACTCTGTTCACTGCTTCCACCAATGCTGATATGGTTTTCATCAACTTCTCATGCTTAGAACCAGCTCCCCCTTTCCCTTGTACCTTCCGTTTCACCCTTCTTGAGATTGAGCTCCTCCATAATGTCCTCCGCCCATCCAAGTGCATCAGGAAACAACATATCCTCATAAGTAATTATTTTACAGCAGATAACCCACATACTTGAGTTCCTAATGCCAAAAATTGTGGTCGTGTTGTCAAACTAAACCCAAAATAGATACTTACCCCATGGTACTGGCATTTGTAGTACGTCCAACCGTTGTGCTTCGGCATCCTCGAGACGCTCCGCTTCACCGTTCTACCGCAGTCGGGGAGTATATGCAATGAATGAAGGGCCCCGTCAGCGAAGGGGAGAACGGCTCCGGTTGGCGCTTGTGCCATCAGGAAACCTCGTGGACTCTGACGACAGGGGAGAATTGCGGGGCCGTCTGGAGTTCCAATAGGAGAGAGAGAGAGAGAGAGAGAGAGAGAGAGAGAGAGAGAGAGGTGAAGTTTTTAGCACGGCCCGTTCTGATATCGAAATATATGAAAAATTCAGAAATCAAGTGGGCAATTGTTTTGTCGTGCGGAACAGCATGAACATACCACAAATTGTTTTGTGATAATCCATAATATGAACGTGTAAATTAAATAAATGGCATATTACATGTAAAACGTTTCTATAAGGCTAAACATATATGAAAAATTCAGAAATCAAGTGGAACCCAGGTGGCTGGGTTGAACATATGTGAACGTAATGAAAAGAATTGTGGATGCCTCCTTTTTCACTTTCCTTTCATGAAAAAAATGTACAAAACTTTTGCCATCTCAAAACATTTGTAGGACTTAAATAACTACCTAATGGTGCATTGTGGTAACTTCAGATTGACTTATACTTTGCAGCAAACTCAACAATATGGATATCTGAACTTCCTCCTTCTCGCATAGCCTTCTTGGCCTTTTCCATCCACGTTGTAGCATTCCTTTTGTATTGATTATTTCTTTTCCCATCCATCACCTCTCTAATACACCTCTCGATTTCCCCGCTCCTTAAGAATCCATTCTCACTCTTCCGCACTCGCACACCTATGCCCCACACGCTCTCCACATACTTTGAGATGGTGGGTTGGTCTGCCCAATGTGGAATACCCACAAGAGGTACACCGCTAGCAACCGCCTCCAATGTCGAGTTCCATCCACAATGTGTGACAAAGCAACCTACATGTATGTTTATGAATTAATTTAAAAAGTCATTATCACTTTGTATTTGTCATATCTTTAATTAGCCTTCTCCACAAAAAAGAGGAAATAAATAAAAAATGTGATATCATACCAATAGCCTTGTGTGCAAGAATCTCGAGTTGGGGGCACCAAGAAACAATTAATCCTTTCTTCTCACATTTCATCTTGAGTTCTTCGGTTAACTTGTGTGCCTCGGTTGACCTAACAACCCAAATAAAAGGTTTGCCGGAATCACATAGTCCATTGCCAAGCTCCTCTAGCTGGTTTGTGTCATAGTTGGAGACAGTCCCATACGACACAAGCACAACAGATGAGATGATCTGCTTCTCTAGCCAATCCATGCACGGTGCATCGCCACTGAACAAGTTAAAACCATAAGACTTGTTGGATGGTAGGCGATCATCGTCTAGGTAGAATGACGGCAATGTTGGGCCTATCATCTTTGCCCTCCATGTTAACTCCATATATGCCGCCTCCTGCTTAGTTGTCAAGGTGTCAAATATTAAAAAACTATTTAAACATGCCTTAGAGGAATAAAGTATATATGAACATAATAGTCATGGGGGCAAATATGCCAACAACGAACCATATCAAGTACTAATCTATTAGTATGTGGAGTAGCAATATACCATATGCATACCCAGTCACTAGCGCCCAATAATATTTCAAACTAAATTTGGCTTGATGCTATAAATAAAGAATACAAATTCAGAGAAATGCTTTTATAAACAAGTGATAATAAATAAAATACATGGTTGCATGGAAGTGCTATTTGAGACATTAGCGTGATCTTGGATATATATTTTTTACCACCAAATTTGCACTATCATATACAAAATATAATATGTTTTCGTAGAGTTTAAAATAGGCAATTAGAACGTCTTGTATTTTGAAACAGAGATTATATATCATAATATCCCACAAATTAGAAATAAAAAATGTATTTATTCTATATGATTAATTGCTATTACGAATCCAATCCTATTTAGTGTGTGACTAGACTCTAGAGCAGAGGTGTGTGGGTTACCTTTGGCTCGAAGTCGCGGAATGAGTTGACCAGCACATCGTCGGCTTCCTCCAGCCCATCGAACTGCCGAATCGACGTCTTGGTGAACACAGGCTCCGACTCCGGCACGGCCACGAACGGCGGCATGTCATCCGGCCCCAGCTCCACGCTCAGCGCTCCTCTGGTCATCAGCTCGCGGCCGTCCGTGGCCGGCAGTGCCATCCGCCCCGCCCACAGCTCCCCGTAGACGATGTCCACCGCGCACGGCTGCGAGAAGAACGCGGCGGTAGCCACGCCGGCCGCGCGCGCCACCGGCAGCGCCCACGGGAGGTGAGGGTCGTACACCAGCACGCGCACGGGCCGCCCCGCGCGCGCCTCCGACAGCAGGAGATCCCGCAGCGTCTCGGTCCCCGCGGCCTCCATCCGGGAGACGTAGTCCGCGTAGTCCGGGCAGGACGCCATGCCGCCGGCGTCGAAGCCGTCGGAGATGGCGGCCACGCGGAACGGGTCGCCGGGGGCTGCGTCGGCGGTGGAGAGCACGTAGCGGGTGACGACGAGGGTGGGGCGGAGGCCGTGGTACGCGAGGCGGCGCCCGAACTGGAGCATGGGGTTCGTGTGGCCCTGCGCGCCCGGGAATGGCAGGAAGAAGACGTTCGCGCCGCCGTCGCCGCTGCCTCCATGGCTGACGCTGGCGCTGGTGGTGACCGTCACCACCCCCGTGACGGTGCTTGTGGTCTCCATGTGACTGGTGAAGGATCTGGTAAAGAATCCATGGATAATAAATAGGGGTCGAAAGCTTGAAGCAGAGTGGCGCGCAAGATTGCTCTTTTGGACGGTCAAATTTGTCATCTGGTGGCGAAATTGGGATTTTGCTCTCTCGGTGTCTTCTGCTGGCGAGTGGAAGGAACCTGGAAGCTGCTCCGGCTGCATATTCTGGACCATACGCATGCGTACCTTCCCTGAACAGAAGCACAGTAATCTATCATGTCCATACGCTACACTCTTCGATTTTATAATATAAGATGTTTTATTTTTTTTAAACACATGTAAGTATCTAGACACTAATTTTTTTTGAAAAGGGGAGTAAAACCCCGGTCTTTGCATCAGTCCATGCACACAATCTTTTATTACGAATTTAACATTTAAAAGTTTTACAATTCAAGGATCGGAAAAGTTTGATACATGCACCAACCAGCGAAATATAACCGCCAAATGAACACTAAACATCTTGTAAACGTAGTATGCCGCCAGCACGACTGGATGAAGATGTCTCGTGTGACCATCAGAAGACCCGCTGGTCTCGCGGTAGAAGAAAATCTCATAGTTGCAACCAATGTGCCACCTTATGAATCACCTGCAAAAGATTAAACGTTTTGTTTTTGTTAAAGATAATATCATTCCTGCAACACCAAATAGACCAACACAAGGCCGAGACACCAATTCGGATTCTTGCCTTAGACTTTTTATCTACACCATTCAACCAGTTTCCAAACATATTCGTTATATTAGCTAGATGGGGGAGATCGAAAGCAAAATTAATAATGCTCACAAAAGGCGAGCAAAAGGACAAGATATAAACAAATGTTCTATGGTCTACTGTGAGCGACAAAAGCAACACGTTCTACACCCTACCCAATTCTTTTTAACCAAATTATCCTTAGTAAGGAGAACTTTATTATAAAGGAACCACATAAAAATAAATTTTAATTTTGAGTGAAATTTTCAGTTTCCAAAGATATTTCCGAAAAAAGACCATATGATCATTCATAATGTCCTCGTAAGTTTACTCTAAATCTACACACTAAAACATGTTTATATATATTTCATAAAAGTTAAAACATCATATATTTTGAAATAAAGGTAGTATTTGCTTATTCTCGTGTTCCGGTAGATGATTCGAGGTTGGCTAAAATAATCCCAATATCATCTAGTGGTGTGGCACTAGGAATAAAATTACGGTTTGTGGAGAGCAACTTTACTACTCACTCCGTCATGAATTAGATGTCGCAGATTTTCTAAATTCAACATGCTAGCGCTCCAATTTTAAGTCGATTAATCTGCTAACAAAGAGCTCATTCTCTGGAAACAATTTGTTCTTCTTTATTGCTCCCGCCTTTCAAAAATAGAATGACGGGAACAAGCAATGAATACAAAGGGCATTAATAGATGCAGAGACCGGAGCTAAAAGAAAGGCAAATACTATCTATCCTAGTACGGTGGGAAACAGATTGCCGGACTAGCATCTAGACGTTCATCCAGAGGGATGGATCAAACGATGCAAGGTTAGGCTATATAATGACCCCGAACACATCACCTCTCACCCCACCCCAGCGAGCCCTAATGTCGCCACCATCACTACCTCGATCCTCCTTGTCTCTGCTTGCCGCCGCCACTCGCCGTTGCAGCCGTGTCCGGCCCTTCCTCGACGCCGCCCGAAAGCTTCTGGCAGAGCTCCTCGATGCTACCTGGCCTGGCTCCGTTGATCTGATCTAACTCACGGCGAGCAGCGCATCGCTACCTTTGCCTCTGAAAGCCGATCTAAGGCCATGGCATCAAGCACGTTACCTACCTTCGGTGTCTCTTGCTTCCGTTCGTAATCACGGCCTCCAGAAAATGATGCTTCTCGGGCTAGCTTGTATCCCCATCTATGCCACCAGCCTTAGTGCCATTGGAGATTTGGAGATCTCTGCCATGTCGCACAACCAGTGCACTCAAGGCAGCATCTATTTGGTTGCCAAACGCGCCTCCATCTCAGACAATCATGTCGCATGCCTTCCTACTGCGCTCCCCATCCACACCTCTGCTGCTTTTGTGCTTCGAGCCTCCAACTCCACCTTCTCCCTCTCCCAAAAACTGATGTCTCCCTGTACACCGGCTGCTCCATTAGCACCTGACCATCTAGTTGATCCAGAATTGAAGCACCAGGCGTTGAGTTTGGAAGCAATATATACATAGTCGGAAGCAACATAAAATCTGTAATCTATTCATGTTCCTCTATCGCTGAAGTAAGGAATGGCACGTGAGGAAGCATGTTTTGTTTTTTGGTACCGAAGCTTTAATTGGTAAGACATGAGGCTTTGTAAAATTATGAATGAAGCAACTAAAATTGTTTCCCGCTGAATGAAGCAACCAAATTTGCTTTTAGGTATCGAAGCTTCGAATGATAATGAAGCTTTATCAAATTATGAACGAAGCTAAATGATTCCACCAATTGGAAAATGGTAAGAATCGATCATATGAGAATGGGCCGGTGTTTCCTAGGCATGTTACAGAAGTTCCGTAATTCTACCCTTTGTTTCCGTTGCATGTAATAATGCTTCAATTGCCTTCAAAAATATTCACGGGGTTGAAACAATCAAGAATTAATTCAAAACAATCAGCATATAATTTAGAGATTTATTACTGGAAAAAGAAACGTAATTTATGAGATTTAAAAATATGAGATCAGTTTTGGCATGATTTACATAACTAGTAACTACCCTGCGGCCCGCCCATGTTTTTTACTTGGCAATATCTCACGTTTCAGAGAGAATTGATCCGACGACGCTGAAGCAGTCCCACAGGAAGTTAGGATCGGACGCTGATTCCTAGTGGTGCCCATGTCCGGTATTAGTGATTGAGGAAATTTTGTAGCACGAAGAAGTACACTCCAATAGTGCTCATGTGATATAACTGGTTAAAGAATGGAGATAAGGATGCCGTATATTTTGACAACTACGACTCTGCCCGTGGAAAAGGCCATTACATCAAGAGGTTGAAAATGAGGATCAGACACGGGTGAATATTACGAATGATTTAAAGCTGTGTTCATTTTAAATTATTTTGCTAAACTCCTACATTTTGACGTCCAAGATACTGATCTGGCTCTGTCAGGGAAACTCAATCGAAGATTAACGAGATTATAATTTAGAATCTCACGGTTCCTTCCACCGTGAGGATGTGAAGAAGGGGTTCGGTGTCCCCCCCCCCTCCCCCCCTCCCCCCGACCTCGCATCACTCCCACGCGGGGCGACTCGGGGTAACCCTAGCCGCCGCCGGCGGGCTCCCCCCGCTCAAGGCCCTCTTTGACGCCGCTTCCGCTGGTTGACTACGCGGTGGCAGCGGGCGCCCTTGTCGCCAAAGGCTATGGGGGGATTTGCCGTGGAGGCATGCTGGTCGGACGGGGCGGCGGCGTGGCCCGCTCTGGTGTGGTGGCTCGGCGGAGCTTGGTGGCGGCACGGCCTGCTCTGGCGGGAGGCGTGTGGTGGCTCGGCGGAGGTGGTGTGGGTGGCGCGGGTCGGGGTCCCTCAATGCGCCGGCGGCCGACTGCAGGTATGCGTCGTGTTGGCCCGATCTAGGCCTGTCTGGGTCAGGTCGGCCCTCGACTAGGGCGCGGTGTTGCTCGTGGCGGTCGTGGACTGGTGCTGCTGGGATCCTGAAGGGCGTCGGATCAGCGGTGGTGGTGGTGTGCTATGGAGCGATCGAGCCGTTGGGCCTTGGCCGCTCGGCGACATGTTGGGGTCCGGGGCGGGGCTGTTGGGGCTGGCACGACATGGTGGAGGGCTGGCGGTGGAGGAGCAGATGGCGCAGGTGCCATGGCGGGAAAGATCTGGGCCCGTGGGGGTAGATGATCGAAGGTTGGGCAGGGGTAGGTGGGCGTCAGCGTTCGGCTACCACGTGTTGTGTGTGGTCGGAGGCTGGTGATGACCCACAAGTATAGGGAGTGTATCGCAGTACTTTCGATAAATAGGAGTGTCGATCCCAACGAGGAGCAGAAGGTGCTGAGCAGTGGTGTGGAGCAGGAAATCCCTGTGAATACTTAGCAAATGGATTTTTAGTCGTTTTATGATAAGGCAACAAAACAAAGAGCAAGTAACAAAGGTAACGAACAAACGGAGCAAGTGGCCCAGTCCATTATTAGCAAAGGACAAGCCGGTGGAAATACTTATAAGGACCAAACGTTCTCGAGGACACATGAGAATTCTGTCAAGTGCTTTCGCTTTAAATAGCTAAGTACTCTTCTCTGGTGTTGTAAGTGTTGTGTGGGTGAACCTATGTTAACATACCGACCTTACTTCAACTAATACATACTTGTGATTAAACCTCCTGCAAACATCCGTAACTACAGGAAATTAATTAAGATATAAATCTAACCACGTCCTTAAACTCTGAGATCCTACACTCCCTTGTGAAAAGGTGTCCTAACGGGGGTTCAGGTTTCTGTCACTCCGGCAACCCCAAAATTAGTAGCCAAATACACAATGCATTCCCCTAGGCCCATAAATGGTGAAGTATCATGTCATCGACGTTCACATGACACCACTAGAAGAATAGCACCACAACTTAAATACTAAACCATTGAATAATAACTCATCACAGATTCACTACTAACAACATGACTTCTCCCATGTCCTCAAGAACACAACGAACTACTCACAAGACATCATATGGATCAAGATCAAAGATGATATGGTAATGGATAACAATCTGAACATACACAATAATTCAATGGTTCCACTCACAAGCATCAACTACAATAGTAATTAAAACCAGGAAAGTTTGCCCTAAGAACTCAAGCAATATCCAACACAATTGTTACAGCGGGATGGAGTGGTGATGATGGTGCTGGTGGAGATGATGGTGTGGATGATGATGATGATGATCCCGATGAAGCCTAGCTTGACGATGGTGTTGACGATGATGGTCTCCCCTCTCCGGGAAGGAATTCCCTCGGCAGAAATCTGTCTGCCAGAGAGATCTTTCTCTCTCGGTGTTTTCCGCCCCTCAGAGACGGCGTAAATCTATCTATGGTCCCTCACCTAGTCTTAGGGTTCCGTAGGGAAGTTATAGGCGAAGGGGCGGAGTCGAGAGTCGGGAAGGTGGGCCACACCTGCCCTAGGCGCAGCCCAGGGGGACTCGTGCCTAGGGGGTGTGGGCCCCCTATGGCCCCTCTTCGCTCCTCCTTCTGGCTTCCTTCGTCTTCTGGGAAAATAATATGTTTCCATATTTTTATGGTATTTTTTTGATCTTCGCGAAATTGCACCGAAACGCCTTCTTTTCCATCAGAATCCAGACTCCGGCAGTTCATCCTCCAAGAATCATCCAACATGCATAAAAAGATGAAAATTCATAAGTAATACCTCATAATAATACATATATCAATCAATAGAGGTAAATTATGATATATAAAGGTGATGCAAATTGGGCGTATCAACTCCCCCAAGCTTAGAATTTGCTTGTCTCGAAGCGAAAACTGAGCTCAGTAAACATGTCCACAGGTTTATGGAGTAAAGTGTCGATAAAAGAATACGAACGAGAAGCACCACACTTACCTTTGCACAACTCATAGAAGAAAGCAACTCACCATTATATAACTTAGCTTGCAACCAAGTACATCAGTCACAATAGAGACGCATAAAGATAAATCATAATTGGAATTGGCAAACTTGTTCTTGGTCAGAGATTACCTGGCAAACAGTTTCACAACAATCTTTTTGTAGAAGTTTCAAAACAGGAGCACTCTTTGCTCAAAAAGGTTTTTCACAAGTGAAGGCTTTCAAAGTAATACTCAATAGATAAGAGTTTTGTGCAAACAAGGAAGATAAAGAACATGATTGAATAAATCACTATATGAATGCTTGAAACACAACAACTCAAATGCTTGCTGGAGATAGAGAGGAAGTAGGTTTACTGACTCAACTTGGAAATGGGAGAAAGGTACCTTTATAGAGGGAAGCAGGGATTACAAGTCATAAAGAGCTTCCAAAAGATTATGGTACTTACTAGCTTTGAGCTCTCATTGCCCCTATCATAGGCATCTTGATATGATTAAGGTTAAAGTGAACAAGGATGGAGTATATGCTTGACGAAATATAAGTTGGAAATCTCATGTCCCTTGAATATGAGGGCCACTCCTCATGCTATATCAACTTTGTTCACCGGTAAGTTCTTGTCATTGTAAGTACTTGCATATCATTGAGAACCGCCAACGGGGTACCCCTTGCACATGGTACATGAGCTTTCCCATAACCAAAATGACAAGGCAAGCAGACAGTGAGCATCTCAACAATCTTTTTATTTACTATGTGTATAGCTTTATATTAAGGATGCTTCACAGATTGCTCACTATGGTGGTGCTTCAAGTTTCCACCATGATTAGAGATGGCTTAGGCTAGCGGCCCAGGCGTTTCTCTAACACAAAGTACAAACTCCATGGACTCATAAGCTCCCCTTTTATTTCACACCGGTGACATCCACAGACAAAAGAACACGATATCAACGGTGTACAGAGTACAGGTGCAATATTGAAAACGTTCCCCGTGACAGTGCGGTTCAGCTAATTCCAACGTATAGATGCAAGCATATACAACTTCGATGTTCACAATGGTTCAAGTCTATTAGGGGCAAGAAAATAAGGTGTGCCATCAAGTTCATGAGAGCTTTACTAACTAGTTTTCACATAACAAAATACTTTTTAATTCAAAAGATAGATGAAGCTTGAGAATTTGCTTGAAATAGCAATAATGCTACTAGGTAGATATGGTGGACACAAGTGGCAAAAGTTTTGGTTCAAAGGGATTTGGAAACATGAGAAGTAAGCCTTTTCAAAACAGGTTTTTGGCTAGCAAGGCTGGGTAGAAAGAAAGTGAGTTGAAAGAAACAAGCAAACATATAAGTAATAAAGCCAAACATGCAATCTTCATTGAAGACACAAAAGATCTTAAATAAATAATACTAAGCTTATGAGCCAACAAGAAAGAAAATAGATGATACCAAATACCTGTAAGCTTTTTCTCTTTTTCTTTCAAACCTCAAAAAGTATTGCTACTGACCAGAGCTTGATTTGCCAAAACCAATTTAGATCTACTTGATGCTCCCAAAGTAGTGCGAATACTGATCAACAAGATCCATCATATGATAGAGATTGCAAACTAAAATAAGAAGTGCATAAAGTAAAAGATGAGACTTCTCATTAATATTCAATAAAGGCACTCACACCAAGGGATAGATAGATAATAAACTAAAGGAGAGATACTTCCACATGCAAACCAAACTATAAGATAACTTCTCTACCAAAGATATGAATCCACTAAAAAGGTAAAAGATGAAAGATAAAGGTGGTGATACCGCGACACTTCCCCAAGCTTGGAACAAGCCAAGGGGATGCCAAACCTGATGATGAATTACGCCTTCGGTGGTGGTGGTGTTCTCTTGTTTAGGGTAAGAAATTCTTCCAGCACCTTACGAAGCTTGTCATTCTCCTCTTGGATTATATCCACCTTCAACCTCAAGGCACGGTACTTGTCACAAAACTCGCCAATGGTTCGAAGGGCTTCCACTACCTCAGGGCAGTATCTGAAGTCTGGACCGAAGGCTATGATTCCCTGCATGTTACGAGAAAAGGCATCCCCAGTGTTAATTGCTCCTACAAGAGTAGGTTTCCTTGCCCTTGTTCCTGCGGCGGTTTGTTCTTCCAACTTTATCTCCTCCACGGGCTTCTTGCCTTTGTCGTTGGTGGAGACCATGGCGCTCTAAACTTGAGAAGATTTCCTGACAGAAATAGATCAAAATGAAAACATGACGAGAACACGATGCACGAACCTCGGGGGATCCGGGGGGTTATATATTACAAAGTTTCAATGCATAAGGAAGGTACTGACATGGAAACGAGGCGAAGACGGAGTTCGGGGGTGGCACACGCCCTCCAGGAGCGGCCAGGCTGGGCCCGCGCCTGGGGTGGGTTTGTCCACCCCGGACTCCGCTTCCTCCTATCTTCCATCTCATAGTCTTCCTTATGTATTAAAAACATCAAAAATATAAAAAGATTGGATTTTCACGAACCTTTTATTATCACAGCTTTTACCTATTCAAAGACGAACTCTGCAGATTCCTTTTCTCTTTCTTCTGAAAATTTCCTTCATACAAAACCCTTGCACAAACTCAATGACAACATTAGTGTAAGAAAAAACAATAACCTTTAGGTTCACACTTCAACTGAAACCCCCATCGAAACACAGGCTTCTGTAAGAGGCAAATGCAAATGACGGCAGAAATCTATCAAAACAGACCAACAGGTAAAGATTGATTTTTTAGAAAACCTTTTGTTGCTCAAATCAAAAAGTGCAGAACTAATGAAAGTTGGGTAACAACCTGGAGAACAAGCACAGAAAAATGCAGCGCCATCCGAATTACCGAGCTCCTTCACGAATTTTTACAATGCAGCACAGAAAATCTGTCCCGCGACATCCACTTTTCACAACTCCTCTACTTCACAAAAGTAGTTGAACTTGACACAAAAACCAAAAAAAAAGGATAAGGAGAGGTTATTACTGAGATAATAACTTCCAAGACTCGACAAAACTCTTGGGTTATCTCTCAACAAGTACTTTTCTTTAATGACTTTAAGTTAGGCTTGAAACTTTCAAAGATGTTCACATAGGAGATATATATTTGAAGTGAAAGAGAGCATCAAGAAGCAAATAACCAACACATTTGAGTCTAACACACTTCCTATGCACGGGAGTATCATGAAAAAACAAATTGTTGAAACAAAAACCACTAGCATAGGAAGATAAAACAAGTGCAACTTCAAAGATTTCAACATAAAACGGGGAAACTTAACATCATTGGGATGCATAAAACCATGTTTTTCTCTCTCAAAATAACTTTCAGTAGCACTTTGAATAAAGTTGACAATATAACTTTCACTGGCAACAACTTTATCATCAGAGTGAGCATACTTACAATCACCAAAAAGAGGTCCAAGATCATAGACTGGATCAATAGAAGCAAGTTGTTCCATCCTGAAATCTTTATTAGGCAAGCTATTTTTACAAGGAGCTTTAGCAAATTTGGAAAAGTTAAACTCATAAGAATCTCCATAAAACTTAGTTAAAACCTTTTCCTTCTTACAATCTATAATAGCTCCACAAGTATTCAAGAAATATCTACCAAAAATGATAGGACAAGTTTTGATAGCTGCTGAATTAAGCACTAGAAAATCAGCAGGATACTTAATCTTACCGCAGAGAACCTCCACATCTCTTACAATGCCAATGGGGCAAATGGTTCTCTTATTAGCAAGGTGAATAACCACATCAATGTCCTCAAGATCACAAGGACCAATCTCATGCATAATTTCCCTGTAAAGCTCATAAGCAATAGCACTAGAACTAGCACCAATATCACATAAACCATAATAGCAATGGTCACCAATTTGAACAGAAAGAATAGGAACACTAGCTTTTCTAGCTCTACCAGGATGATAAATAATATTAGAAGCGTCTTCACAGAAGACAATTTGCTCATCCTCTAAATTTCTAGTGACAGTGTATTTCACAATAGCTACCACAGGTTTATCACTAACTTGCTCACCAGGCTCCACAGTTTTCGTTGTACCTTTGTTATTTGCACTAATAATCATAGAATACTCCTTTACCTTAGATAGGAAAGGAACTTTCTCAACATAGGGTTCAGGCACAATATGATCAATAGTACAAACTTCAGTACTTCTAACAGGAACATGACTAACAACATCTTTATAGGGTGCATGGTACTTATTCCTCTTCTTCTTGGGAATTTCTATGTAGGAGGCAAAGGCCTTAATACAGTTGGCAATACTTTTGGAATCAAGACCAAACTCATTACTAATATCACGGAAGCTATCAGTTCCCATAAAGGATTTAATGCATTCATAATCATAGTTTATACCCGACTTTCTTCCTTTTTCATTCTCCCAAGCTTCAGTGTTATATTGAATACGGTCTAAGAGATCCCATGCGTGTGAATGATCCAGCACAATAAGCATCTAGTAAATCTTTATCATGAAGAGAAAGCCTAGCATAAAAGTTATTGATAATAATATTGTTAGGGAGTTCATGAATAGGACATTTAAGCATTAGTAACTTCAATCTCCCCCAAGCTTGAGTTGTACTCTCTCCATCAAGAGGCCAAAAGTTATATATACGATTTCTATCTTTATGAATTACACTGGGAGGATAAAATTTAGAGTAAAAGAGAGATGTCATCTCCTCCCATTCCATGGATTGTCCATTCTTCATCAACTTATACCATTCTTCAGCTCTCCCTTTCAAGGATATGGAGAGTAACTTCTTCTTCACCTGTTCAGTTGTGATACCTGCACACTTAAACAACCCGCATAATTCATGGATAAAAATCAAGTGATCACCAGGATGGACTGTTCCATCCCCTAAATAATAATTGTCCATAACACGATTAACAATACTTGTAGGTATCTTAAAAGGATCTATCTCAACAGGTGGTGGTTCGTTTACTACCCTTTCAGTGGTAGTAGTTCTCCCAAACAGAAAACCAAGTGGGTTATCCATAATGGAAGCAAAGCAACAAACAGAAACAAAAGTAATACTCACAGTAAGAGTTTCCTTTACCAGTTCCACTCTTCAATAGCGCTTCACTCCCCGGCAACATCGCCAGCAAATAGTCTTGATGACCCACAATTATAGGGAGTGTGTCGCATTACTTTCGATAAATAGGAGTGTCGATCCCAACGAGGAGCAGAAGGTGTTGAACAGTGGTGTGGAGCAGGAAATCCATGTGAATACTTAGCAAACGGATTTTTAGTAGTTTTCTGATAAGGAAACAAAACAAAGAGAAAGTAACAAAGGTAACGAACAAACGGAGCAAGTGGTCCAATCCTTTCTTAGCAAAGGACAAGCCGGTGGAAATACTTATAAGGACCAAATGTTCTCGAGGACACATGGGAATTCTGTCAAGTGCTTTCGCTTCAAATAGCTGAGTACTCTTCTCTGGTGTTGTAAGTGTTGTGTGGGTGAACCTGTGCTAAAATACCAACCTTACTTGGACTAATACATAATTGTGATTAAACCCCGTGCAAACATCCGTAACTAGAGGAAAGTAATTAAGATATAAATCTAACCACAACCTTAAACTCTGAGATCCTACACTCCCTTGTGCAAAGGTGTCCTAACGGGGGTTCAGTTTCATCCCAAGAACCCCATAATTAGTAGCCAAATACACAATGCATTCCCCTAGGCCCATAAATGGTGAAGTATCATGTAGTCGACGTTCACATGACACCACTAGAAGAATAACACCACAACTTAAATACTAAACCATTGAATAATAACTCATCACAGATTCACTACTAACAACATGACTTCTCCCATGTCCTCAAGAACACAACAAACTACTCACAAGACATCATATGGATCAAGATCAAAGATGATATGGTAATGGATAACAATCTGAACATAAACAATAATTCAATGGTTCCACTCACAAGCATCAACTACAATAGTAATTAACACCAGGAAAGTTTCCCCTAAGAACTCAAGCAATATCCAACACAATTGTTACATCAGGATGGAGTGGTGATGATGGTGCTGGTGGAGATGATGGTGTGGATGATGATGATGATCCCGATGAAGCCTAGCTTGACGATGGTGTTGATGGCGACGGTCTCCCCTCTCTGGGAAGGAATTCCCCCGGTAGAAATCTGTCTGCCGGAGAGATCTTTCTCTCTCGGTGTTTTCCGCCCCCCAGAGGCAGCGAAAATCTATTTGTGGTCGTTCCCCTAGTCTTAGGGTTACGTAGGGAAGATATAGGCGAAGGGGCAGAGTCGGGAGCCGGGAAGGTGGGCCACACCTGCCCTAGGCGCGCCTGGGGACCGCGCCTAGGTGTGGCCCTCTCTTCGCTCCTCCTTCTGGCTTCCTTCGTCTTCTGGGAAAATAATATGTTTCCATATTTTTCTGGTATTTTTCTGATCTTCGCGAAATTGCACCGAAACGCCTTATTTTCCATCAGAATCCAGACTCCGGAAGTTCATCCTCCAAGGATCATCCAACATGCATAAACAGATGAAAAGCCATAAGTAATACCTCATAATAAGACATATATTAATGAATAGAGGTAAATTATGATAGATAAAGGTGATGCAAATTGGGCGTATCAGCTGGCGAGGCCACGCGTTTTCAGATTTCAGTGGTGTTGGTGGCCGACTTGGTTTTAGCCAAGGTTGACAGGATCTGCCATTGCTCTGTGTCCTCGCATGGTCTAGGCCAATGATGCCCTTCGACGATGGCCTCGGTTGACTTGTGCCTTTGGGGCATGCCTATGACTATCAGCGTTGTTCTTCATGACGATGTTCTGTCGCGCGGTTTTGGCGTCAGATGCCTTTCGTCCACTTTGACGTCACATCATGGTCGCGGGCAGTCTCGGTGGCGTGTAACCCTTCGACTACGCGGGCCTCGGTTGCGCATACCCTTCGACTGCGGTGGCGACACGTTGGTGTTGTGTTGTGTACTCGGTGGATTGGTGCCTCTCAACCTCTCTGTCAGATCTCTTGTTTCTGTTTGCGCTTGGCGTGGACATGTCTTCTTCCTTTGGTGGTGGTTGTGCTTTAGTGTCTGGCTCGGAGAGTCTCGGGCTTAGTGATTTCTATGTGGTGGTGCCGTGTGTGGTTGTTCTGTCGTGTACCTCTTTGTATCTTGTTTCCTTTTTGATAAATGAAAATGGTTCAGGCCGGCTTTTGCCTGTCGTAGAGAGCTCAAAAAAGGATGTGAAGAAGGTGGAGTGCTCTATTGCAGGCATGAAGAAACTAGGCCCGAATGTAACGGGCTACAAACAAAACTTTAAAAGAAGTTTTGGCATATTTTCGGAGGATGATGCAAGTGAGATTCTGGATGTACATTTTTTTTGGAAAGGAGCATATATTAATATCGGATGATACCAGTTACACCCAATCTCTGCAACAACGCATTTCCCTAGCGGCTGCATGGATGCACACAGCCAAAAAAGAAAGAAAGAAGAATTACAAAGAAGAAAAGTCCCGCTACAATGACTCATTCATTGAAACAACAGTACTACCACCACCAAGACAGCACCAGAAGTTTAGCTTATCCAAAAATGACACCTCCAAGAAGGTAACAGTGCACAAACATCGTCATCGCCCTATCAAAGATCTAGGTTTTCACTCTAAATAAAGTCCGCGCTCTCAAAACAATACCTTCAACAAGGCCATTGCCAAGCACAACCAATTAAGGCCAGACCCTGGGTTTTCACCCTGAGAGGTAGGACCATGAACCTTTCCTGTGCAGTCGCCCCCACTTGCATGCCACTGCTCCAATTCACAAGTCACCTAGCCAATTCCTCATCACCACCCAGAATCGAACCACCATTGTATGTCCTCAGATATTGGTCTCCATGACTTTCTCCGTCACTACCATGGAACGAAAACATGCCCCATGATAATAACAGCCAACAAAGCTTCGAATAACACCCTCTGAAACCAAATGGTCAGGGTAAACACATGGGTGCGTACAACCGAATTCAATCATTCTAGTAAACTCACGGCATATAGCACTTATGGAGTTCGCCGACGGAACCTTCCGGAACACGACACAGAAACTAGAACAATGGATACCAACATCCAGCAGATCATCGTCTTGGCTTGATAGGGATCCAGGACCACCTCCTTTATTGAAACCGAGCCAGCAACCCCCATGCCTCCCGCCGGAAACTAGCAGGACCCACCGCAAGACGGCAAGACCACCCGGCCGGCCATTCCGACGGAGAAGGAGGCCACTACCACCATGCCGGGGGCAGATGCCCCAAGCGCCCTAGTGTCACGGACAATGCCCGGGTCGCCTGGGCGCCGGCGTCGAGGCCAACGTACGGGACATATCGTGGCTAGGCCCAGCTCATCACCACTGCCTGCCATCATCTGGGCCGACGATCACCAGTAGCCGCTCACCTCAACACCACCGCCAAACTAGCCGGGACGGACGCTGCCGCCTTCCCGCCAGATCGCGATCAGGGACACCGCCACCGCCACGCCCCCAGGTCTTTGCCTGGCGACTATCCGGGCGGCGACCATAGAGCTGGCACACACAACTGTCATGGCCCCCACCCGATGTTGGTGCGGAGGGCGAGGGGGTCTTGACTGCAGTAGGCTGTGTCGGACCGCCACCAGGAGGTGCGCTGGGGGCACGAGAGGCCCATTAAGACGCGGGCTGATCGGTGATGACGGTGAACGAGCGACAAGCCTCCACGCGCTACTCCATGAACAGAAGGCGCGAGTAGAGATCATGTGGGGTCATCGGCGGCTTGGCGTCATGGACAACATCGACAAGATGATCGTACTCAGAGTCGAGGCCTTAAAGAATGAAGACGGTGAACTCCTCATCACGGAGCGGCTGGCCAATGGAGGTCCGCGTGTCCTTCACCACCTTGAGCTTATGAAAGTAGGTGGCGGCAGATGAGTCCAGCTTCTTGATCTCGTCAATCTCACGACGAAGATCCATCGAGCATGATGTGGATATGGAGGCGAACGCGTTCTCCAGGATGGGCCATGTCCATGGTGGTGGCGGCGAAGAGGACGAGGCCATCGACCCCCTCACCTAGGGATCCCTGGATAGCGGAGAGGATCACTTGATATCCAGCTGCACCCACGCACGGTGCTCCGGGTTGATGGCCGGGCCGTCCATAGTCGTGATCACTTGTGAAGGACAAGGAAGAGAACTGTCAACGTACCCAAGAAGTTCATGGCTGCGGAGCAGCGGTAACACCTTAGCACGCCAGAACAGGTAGTTTTCCGGTGTCAGCCGGATGGTGATCTGGTTGGTAGAGTGGATCGGCGCCATGGCGGCAGGGGACAGGGCGACGTATGACGCGGTGATGGCACGGGCCTGAGCCACGGGTGGTGCAGCAGGGCGCGACGACTGTGGTACGGGCGCAAAGGCCGGCGCAGCGGTGGCTACCGAAGTCGTTGGGAGGACGAGACAAGCGTTGGCAAGCCCAAGGAAGCCACGGGTAGGGCCTTCGTCGTGGCGACAGAAACCGCGGGGGCGGCGACGGCAGTGCTAGGCGTCGGCATCGTGGCCGAGAACATGGATCCCACGCTGGTGGTACCAAAGAACTGCGGCACCACCGGAGCATACGGGCGGGGCGGAGCATTAAGGAGGACGGCAAGCGACGCGGGGAGGAGTCCGGTGCTGGGGGCGCTCGAGGGGGAAGCAGATGTCATGGCAGGGGTGGGTTGTGGCGGTGGCTAGGGTTAGGCGACAGCCGGGTGGAGGTGAGGATCGTAGGGTTAGGCTGACACCATATTAAACGTAGGATTCGGGGGAACTTGCTCAATCCTACAGAGGTGGCATAGTGGCATATACTCCATAATGGATACACCATACCAATATATACAAGGATACAAGACAATGACCGTATACGGTCATTATAAATAAATACAACAGCTATACAAATCTATTGTCTATTGGGGTTTGGGCTGCTCACTTGGAGTTTGAGATCGGGGACGTAGGGAGCGCTGTTGAGAAACACAGGGTGTGATACTGATACTACGTAACACGTCCTCCTTCCGCTGTAGAGTAGGTTTGATTCGATCCTAATATTAAGGAGGGCGCTATCGATCGCAAGGCCAAAACAGAACCGATGTCCACCATGGATACCGACGCGGCCGCCGCCGTCCACCCTCGCTGGGTTATGCTCAACCACCACGGCCACGGCAGGAGCTACTGCTACCCCGCCGACGCCAAAAACAGTCTGGCTACCTGCCTCAGCTCCGCCGGCAAGCGCATCCAGGCCTCCTTCCGTCTCACGGCGCCGCCAGGCAACCCGCCCTGTTTCTCGACTGGCCGGACGTGCCCGGCCTCGACGAATTTCAGGGCACCGAGGTCATCGCCGCCCATGGCGACTCGGTCCTCATCCAGGCCAGGGACTGCAGCGATAATCTCCGTTCATCTGCTCCGACCGAGTACTTCGTGTACAGGGCCGGCGCCGGCGGCCCGCCGTCCATGTCGCGTCTCCGCCTTGCTACCTGCGCATGCCATGGGACACACGCGCCTCGCGGCGGAGGAGGCGCGAGCCACGAACCATGGACTCGACGGACACAGGCCTCCTGCGCCGCGGCGTGGACGAGCTCGCAGTGGCGCAGCTCAGCGTGTGCTCCTCGCTCGAGCTCTGCGTGCTCCGTTTCTCCTCCGGCCGCCTCGAGTGGGAGACCAACTGGCCCTCGGTCATCTACCCCGACGACGCCAGAGGGGACGAGGTGAACCAACACTGGGAGACCGACGCGATCGTGCCGATCGGCGACCGCTTCCTCTGCTGGGTCGACTACTTCTGCGGCCTCCTGCTCTGCGACGTGTTGGATGACGAGCCCGTGCTCCGCTACGCGCCGCTGCCCGTCGAGCCCAACCCCCAGCGGCACCGCCGCCGCAACCTAGAGCGCCCTTTCAAGAACGCCCGAAACATCGGGACCACCGCCGGCGGCGCCGTCAGGTTCGTCAGTGTCGACCACCGCTGCTGCTGCGGCGGGCTCCTGGAGAGCAACTGCCCGCGTTCCCGCTTCTTCTTCACGCTCACCACCTGGACGCTGGACATGGACACCATGACGTGGACCACCGACGGCGTGCTCCACTCCGACGAGTTCTGGGCACTCCCCGGCTACGAGGACCTGCCGCGTGTCACGCCCGAGTTTCCCGTCCTCAGCATGGACGACGCCGACGCCGTCTGCCTCATGGTTCGCCACTACGGCCTGGACGCCCCCGACGACGGGAGGATATGGATGATCAAGGTCGACACAAGGACCAAGACGTTGCTATCCGTCGTCCGCTATAACACAGCGCGCTACAAGCCAATGGACGACGACGATGATGGCAACGACGACGACGATGGGCAATCAACATATCATCAGGTCCTCCTCCGCCGTCGCCGTATTCTGCTACGCAACGACGAATCTCAAGATCACTTTGACAACATTGGCTTCATCCCCAGCGAGATCTCCAAGTATCTAAATTAGGGACTGTGTAGCAGATTGCTTTGACATGCATGCATGATTGGGTGTATACTTCAAGTTGATGCCAGGTTTACAGAGGTTATGCAGATCATTGAACAGACTTACTGTCAGTTTGGTTTTATTTTGTGTAAATCTTGATTTTGACGGGTTCTCTTAACAAATATTGATAGCTAGGTGTTTTTCACATGCACCCAGGCCGGGATTGTTTATCCAGTTTTATTAATTTAGATTAGATAAATGGAAAAATTATAGATTTTTTTTCATAAATCTCATTATATAATAGTGGGCTACTCACCCGGCTAGTTGTGTATGTCCGTAACACCATAGGATTTAAATACGAGAGCACGATCTGATTACCGGATGTGATATAAACCCATTAGAAAAACTAACGGATCGTCGTATCGAGAGCTGGATATTGATTTCAGAAATAAATGACGCATGCTATCCACATACATGAGTTCTTTCCACGATGTTACTCATCCACGTACATAAGTCCTCTCCACGAAGTGGCGTTTAACATGACAACATGTGTTTTTGCATGTCACGTATGCTAGATCACATACGTGAACAGACTTACTGTCAGTTTGGTTTTATTTTGTGTAAATCTTGATTTTGACGGGTTCTCTTAACAAATATTGATAGCTAGGTGTTTTTCACATGCACCCAGGCCGGGATTGTTTATCCAGTTTTATTAATTTAGATTAGATAAATGGAAAAATCATAGATTTTTTTCATAAATCTCATTATATACATATATATATATATATATATATAAATGGAAAAATCATAGGTAAAATGACTGGTGCATCTTGGTGTCCAACCCACAATACAATACACGTTTTTCTTTGAACCACACATATGTGAGGGTATACGTGCAGTAGTTACACATATCTAGGTATCATATACCTTAGTTACACATATCTAGGTATCATATACCTAAGATGTTGCATACCTAAGATGTAATATTCAGGATACATGTTTATATATGCAACTTAGGTATGTATACCTTAGGTATATATAACTTGGATAAGTATATTTTAGATATGTGATACATGGGTGTTTCTCCAAGTTCAAGGTCGAAAATTTGGTCATGACGCTGGAGAAATCGAACTCTTCTCCTGCTTGCCCTCCATGGCAAGCTCCTCACTGCTGACATGCTCGCTGTCAGGGGATGGCCCCACGACCCAACATGCGCACTATGTGGCTCTGCCCCTGAATCTGCTGCCCACCTTTGCAAAGACCGCCCCTTCACGACGGCGGTTTGGGTCACCACTCAAACTTGGGACGACGAGTTTGTGGGCAATCGGGGCCAATCTTTCGCCTCCATCACCGATTGGTGGGATGACATGATCGAGAGGAGGACCAAAGACGCCCAACGGCGTCTTAGCGGCCGACTGCTCTACGTTCTTTGGAATGCCTGGAAGGAAAGGAATCGTAGAATCTTTACCGGAAAACGCCTTACCTACATTGAGGTGGCTTCTATTGCTCGGGACGACATCCAACAGAGGGAACGGGCCTTCGGCACCTTTGTGCCGGCTATCCCTGCCGAGCCGGATTAGGTTTTTCTCCCTCTTTTGTTTTATTGAGGAGGGTTTTCTGGATTTTTCCACCTTTAATAATAAAAAAGCCAATTTGTACAGTGTTCACGTTTGTTTTTCCCTCTTCTAATAGAAAAGGCAGTGCTCCTGCTGTTTGCCCCAAAAAACCTTAGGTACGTGAAATTTAGGTATGTATACCTCAGGTATTACGAAATACAGGTTTGGTGCCTGGGCACCATGGTGCCCCATATGGTGGGATACTCACCCGGCTAGTTGTGTATGCCCGTAACATCGTAGGATTAAAATACGAGAGCACAATATGATTACCGGATGTGATATAAACCCATTAGAAAAACTAATAGACGTTGTATCGAGAGATGGATATTGATTTCAGAAATAAATGACGCATGTTATCCGCACACATGAGTTTTTCCCACGGTGTTACTCATCCACATACATAAGTCCTCTCCACGAAGTGGCATTTAACATGACAGCATGTGTTTTTGTATGTCACGTATGCTAGATCACATAGCCAAGAACACATGTCTTCCCGAATCAAGAACATATGCCTTTCTCCAAAATAAAATAGGGTGTTCTCTCGCTCAGCCACACAGGTCCATTAAAGGGTCAAGAAGGTATCAATTTTTTTGATGTTTCATATATGCGATTTTCACCCACAAGCATCAATTCGGGAAAAAAAAGGATACTTGGTCGGACAAGCCACAAACATATGTACATGGTATACAGAGCACCTCTTGGAAATAACAAAACACATGACTGTGATGTCTATGGCACATATGAAAAACCACAATGATGTGACGGTGGTTTCTAAGAGACAAATGAAAACCACAACAATATGATGGTGGTGTCTAATATACAAGTGAAAGGACAAACAACATCCTCCTGCAGCTTATTCTTAGCAGAATTTAATGGATGACAAGAGAACACCTTAGTAGAATAATGCTAGCAATCGATGCATATATTATGGGATCATATGGTCGTAATATCAGACGACTGTATAAGCATGCTCCTTTGATGCATGCATGAAACCCTAGCAAACTAAGCTTATCAAATTTCATTTCGGGGAGGCAAACCCTAATGTACTACATGCACTAAACCCTAACCAAACTAAGCCTTATTCTGTTTTGTAACACTAAGCCTTATTCCATTTACACTGAACCCAATGTGTCATAGTCAAAGACATGCAAAAAACCCTAAACAAACTAAGCTTCTCAGATTTTGCATGCCCATTGCTTTAGGTAGCTATTGCATGTAAGACAGAACTTTTTTTCAAGTTATATCTTGTTGTATGCTGCTGAACCCAATGTGTCATAGTCAAAGACATGCAGGAGCTGGATCGAACATTGTGTGGAAAATCAAAATTTGTATTCCTCCACATAAATGGGGAGCAGGACTCCTTCGGTGCAATGCTAGCTACAAGTACTGCTATAAGATGTTTTCCCTAAGAGTGTCTTCTATCTTTTATAGAGTAGCATAGTACCATGTGGCGGGAAAACAAAAAAACTTCCACCCAGGTGCCGTGCGAGAAGTAACTCTCTCCCGCCAAAAATATAAGACACTAAACCACTTAGATGAAAAGTTAGGATTTGCATAGTACCACAAACTTTCACTAGGGTTTGCATAGTACGAAGCGTTTGCATGCAGAACTCTTTTTAAGCCTTGTTCTTTTTATCTTTCCATTTTAGATGCTAAAAATTTCTTTGCCAAACAGCTCGCTAAAAAATTAGGGTTTGCTCGAGACCCTAGGCATTGCATGCATGGACACAGACGGAGTGGTACAACCGTCGTTAGAAACTGTTAGTCCTTCCAAGAGCCAGCCACTATCATCAAAAGTAACATTGCATGTGATCTCTTTATCCAACGGACCTAAGCTTATGCACAGCTACGCCATGAACTAACGGCGTTACTATCCTCAAATAGGAACCCAACGTTTTGGGTCTGGAAACATGTGCTCTCTATATCAAAAGGGGAGATAACCAACGGTGAATAGGCTATGCGCAGCTATGCCTGTGTGTAGCTGGCTATTTTCCTATATATATATATATATATATATATATATATATATATATATATATCTACACACCCTCTATCTTTAGACCGTATATTATTTTTCACGTAAATTTGTATTAAGTAAGTTGAGAAGAACATAATAAAATTTAAAAATTAATTTTTTTGTTTACATGCTGTAAAAAAATTCGACGTAAAAGACATATTTTTGGTGTTTTTTACACTATAATGACTCAAAAAAATTTATTTTTGTGTCAAATTTTGTTGTTGTGGTGAATTTTTTTGAGTCATTATAGTGTAAAAAACACCAAAAATATGTCTTTTACGTCGAATTTTTTTACAGCATGTAAACAAAAAAATTATGTCATTTTTAAATTTTATTATGTTCTTCTCAACTTACGAATTAATACAAAATTTACGTGACGTAAAAATAATATACGGTTCTAAAGATAGAGGGTGGGTGTAGAATAACTATTCTACACCCTGGGTGTCAAATAGCGCCACCCTATATATAGATATATATAGGAAAACTAGTTGATACTTCTAAGGGCATGTTTAACGCGGCAGCTTGTGAGAGACGCTAGGATTTATTTCTTGGTCAATTAGCACTTACACCATCGAATTTCACTGCCAAGCTTAAGGTCGTCGACGCAAAAACAAGCAGCGGTCGCTTGGCCCTCTTTTTCTCTACATAATTCCTATGCAATTCATATGAATCAGACCCGGATTCTAAAGTCCAGCGTTGTGGGAAAGGAAGTTTAGGTGATTTTTTAGTTTTCAATCTTTATTTTATTTTCCAAAAGCCCCCACATGAACGCGTACCACTAAACATGCCCTAAGAGTACATACTCCCACGCCATCCTCTGTTAGTTATTTTCATGGGATAAGTTCAAACTAAACCTCAAACTCGTGGACATTAGCTAAATCGAAACCCAAAATTTGTATCCCGAAAATTGGCACTCTAAACTTTAGAATCCCGGTCTATTTTAAAAACCCTGAATCTGTTTGGCGCTTCGGGAAAGATATGACCCGACCAGGAATGTAGATGGCAAATCAGGCTGGACAGACGGCAGCACAGCGAAGCCCATCATCTCGCGCCCGCCTCACCGCTGCGTCCCACGTTCCGAGTTGCATCCTCGTGGGCCGGAAGCAAATGCGGCATGTTGACGCGTGCTACATGTGGTGCCGACGCGGGCCACTTGAGTGGGAGATTGACCTGCTTATATACCGTGCGCTGATGCTCACTTCTCTCAAAATTTAGTATATGACCGTCTTTCTGCCCTGTGGGCCTAAACTCTGGTACCGCTAGGCAGTACAACGCTAGGCCCGGTTCACTTATAATGGGCTTGAGATGGGCCTTGGCTTGGACACCAACCCCCAGAGTGCTAGGCGGGCTTATTTTTTTTCCCTATGAAAGGATCGTATGGGCACCTAGAGGGGGGGTGAATAGGTGCTACTTCAAATTTTCTTCTTTTTCAAATTAAGGTTTGACAATAAGATAAATTCTCTATATAATGCAACTAAGGTGAATTTACCTATATGACAATTATGCACGAGCTACCACAACACAAAGTAAGAACAAGTAAGTAAAGTGCGGTAAAGGATAGAAGTAACCAAAGTGGTGGACGCGGAGACACAAGGATTTATTGCCCGTAGTTCCTTCCTTTTGAGGGGAAGTACGTCTATGTTTGGAGAGGGGTGGTTTCAAACCACCAACGCCACGAGAGGCCTCCCTTGTTCTCCGATGAATCTCACCCCAACGAGATCGATTCATCTTCCACTATATCGGCAACCTTCAAGGTGAAAGCCGTCACCTTTACAAGTTTTGGGAACACATCCACAACTTAATCGGAGGCTCCCAAATACAAGAAAGCTGTCAAAGCAATCAAAGACAAGCTTGTAAGAACCAAAACAAGAACTAGGGTCTCCAAGAAAAACACTAGAGCAAAGGGGCCCTCAATTGAATGAGGGGGAAATGAAGATCTCTTTTGGTAAAGTAGTAGATCAAGGCCTCCTCCTTCGATTCCCCAAAGATCAAGGACTTTGGGTGGTGGATTGAAGAGATCTTGTGGATTGGGTGGCTCTAATGGTGGTCTTGACTTTAATGCAAATGAGCAGCTTGTCCCAAGGTAGGTGGAGGGGTATTTATACCCATTGGAGAAATCTGGCCGTTGGAGCAATAAGTGCACCTACTACGGTACTCAATGTAGTACCGCAAAGGTACTACCGGTCCAAAGACCGCACTGTGGAGATGCCATAATTGGTCGAGCCACCAGTATTGCCGGTATACCCTTGCGGTACTACCCAAGCGGTAGTACCCGGTCGAAGACGGTACTACCGGTCAGGCGGTAGTACCGGTCCCAAGTACCGCTGTACGAGCAAGAATGAGAGGTGGTCCTTCCTCGATGCTGGTACTGGCGGTACTACCTTGTCAGCGGTAGTACCGCTTGTCTCAAGCGGTACTACCGGTTGAGCGGTAGTGCCGCTCAGGTGGTACTGAGGAAAACTCATCCCTTCCAACCTTGCACGGGTCCAACCGGTACTAGGACCGGTAGTACCGGTGTCAAGCGGTAGTACCGGACATTTTTCCGGTACTACCGGTTGTCACATTGGTTTTTCGCAAGGGTAATTGGACAGTTTAATATTTGTGCCACACTCTTATCAAACTTGTGATACACTTAGCACACGATTAAACCGATAAGTGTGTTGTTATCAAACATCAAAATCAGAGGGATAGGAAATGCTCTTTCAATCTCCCCCTTTTTGGTGTTTGATGGCAACACACTTTTGCAAGATGATTTTATGAGGAAACTCATGGCATTTGTAAAATAGAGACGGGGATCCCCCTAGATGAGTAGAAACAAACCTCCCCCTCTATTTTACAAACCCAACATAGATGCACAAATATAGATACTAGCATTTGAAATCATACCTTTGCACAATAACTTGTGGTGAGAAATATATAGACAATGGATAACGCATATCATCACAAGATGGATCCATGACATAAACCACATAGTCTCACAAGATGGATCCACAACATAACCACATAGTCTCACACATAAATAGAGGAAATCAAGTTCACAAGCAATAAAAGGATCAAAATAAGAACGAGCTTGTGACTTCCCATGCAACACCCGTGCCTAAAGTGCAACTTCTCCCCCTTTGGCATCAAGACGCCAAAAAGGGACAAGTGCAAGACTACCGTCCCGACAGTCAATCCTCCTCCTCCTCATCATCATCATCATCAAAGTCCTCCTCGTAGGGGGGTGGGGCACGGTGCAAGGAAGAGACATCATCGTCCCAACGGCTATGCTGAGAGATCCACTGTTCTTCTGGAGTGATGTTGGTCTCGGACCCCTCGGAGACGGTCAAACCTTGGGCAGCCATCATGTCCTTCTGTCGAGCACTAGCTTTCTTGGCATACACATGCGCCTCATACATGCGCTTCTGGTTGTCAACTTGGAAGCAGAAAATCTTCTTGAACTTGGCCTCCATCCTTTTGGCCCAAGAGGGCTTGGCATTCTTGCAGCGGGAGACAACATAGTCAGTGTCACGACCACTTTCAGCATCCTTAGAGTCATCCCCTTCCTCCTCTTCCGCCACAACGCGGGGTTTAGCATGTGTCTTGATATTGAGTTCCTTGGGCCGGTGCACAATGAGAGGACGAGTGGATAGTGTCCTAGCAATGGGAGGGCATTTTGACACAACGAGGGCCATAATGTTGGAGATATGCCCAAGAGGCAATAATAAAGTGGTTATTATCATATCTTCATACTTATGATAAATGTTTACATACCATGCTATAATTGTATTAACAGGAAACATTAATACTTGTGTGATTTGTAAACATAAAAGAGTCCCTAGTAAAGCCTCTTGTTAAACTAGCTTGTTGGTTAATATATGATCATGGTTTCGATCATGAACATAGAGATGTTATTAACAAGGGTCATATCATTAGGAGAATGATGTGATGGACATACTCCTATAGTTAAGCGTAGCATAAAGATCAAGTCATTTAATATAGTTCATTTGCTATAAGCTTTCGATACATAGTAACCTAATTCCTTCGACCATGAGATCATGTTAATCACCATCACGGAAGGATGCTTTGATGACATCAAACACCACACCGAATCGGGTGGCTATAAAGGTGGCATTGAGTGTTTGGAAAGTATGGGTTGAGGCACATGGATCAAGAGTGGGATTTGTCCATCCATATGACGGATAGATATGAAAGGGTTTCGCGGCATAGTAAATCAAAATTTTCTACGGATGCGAACAGAGGGAAAGCCAAGATCTAATCTAGGAGATGCAATCAACGAGAGAGATTGGATTAGATCTTCATACCCTTGAATATTCAAGACAATGAACGTTCGTCGGAACGTGGGTGATGTAGTCGTACTCGCTTCTCCTCCTCGCGATCCGATCCGATCTAGAACCACAAGTGGCGGTGCCTCCGTGAGATGCACACGTGCAGCACCTCGACGTATCCTCCTTCCTCGGACCAGCAATTATGGCAGAGAGATAGATTGGATCTACAACACGACGGCGTGGTGTATATGGTGGAGAATTTCTGCAGCAGGGCTTCGCCTACAAGCATCGGGAGGAGAGAGGAAAGCTAGCAAGGCGGCTAGGGTTTGGAGGAGAGGTGTGTGGGGTTGCGCCCACCCTCTTTATATAGAGGGGCGCGCAGCCCCCTCCCAAGCCCAAAGGATAAGGAGTGGGGGCATGGACTCTCTCTTCTAGAAACCCTATCTCTAGTTTAAACGATTTAAACTCTCTAGGATCGGCTGGGCCCTATGGGGCCTTGTGCCTGGCCCAATGCGGCCAGGACACTCCCTCATAGGCCCATGCCCTCCCGGAAGGTGGGGCCACGTTGGTCCCCTTCCGGAAGGTTCTAAAGCTTCCGTACAATACCGATTAACCCGAACAATTCAACTCCAAAACTGCACGCCTTATATGAATCTTATTCTCCGGACCATTCCGAACCTCTCGTGATGTCCCGGATCCCATCCGAGACTCGAACAAAAATTCATAAACCAATTATCCAATCTATCCTAGCGTCGAGACACGTTAAGTGTGTGACCACGGTTCGAGAATATGCGCACATGATCTTCTATCAATAATCAACAAAGGTGCAGGCACCCATATTGACTCCACACATTCATCGATGATCATATTGGATGAACCACGATGTCGATTCAATCAATCCCATATATATATTCCCTTTCTCGCGATATTTTACTTGCCGAGATTCGATCGTCGATGCCATACCTAGTTCAATCTCGTTCACGCAAGTACTTTACTGCTCCGTAATCCGATATCACTTTGTGATTAACTCTGTAACCACATGCTTGCAAGCGGTGTTGATATCGATTACGAGTGGGCCCAGTATATCTTTCCGACTTGGGAGGACAAATTCCATCTCGATACATACAACCCAACAGATACTTTCCGATCACAGAGACACCTTTATGATCACCCTATCATAGGATGACGTTTGATGCCCTCAAAGATTTCTTCCGATACCAGGGAGCTGTATTATCTCATGGTCTAAGGAATACAATATTTGACATAGGAGAAGCTACGCAAAGATGAACACGATCATACGATCTAATTGCTTCACTTAGTTTGTCATCCATCATATCATTCTCCCAATGATATGATCTCATTATCAATTGACAACTCATGTCTATGGTTAGGAAACCTTAACCATCATTGATCAATGAGCTAGTCCTTAGAGGCGTACCAGGGACACGGTGTTGTTCACAAACCACACAAGTATTAATGTTTCCGCTTAATACAATTCTAGCATGGAATATAAACTTTATCATGAACAAGAATTATAATAATAACATTTTTATTATTGCCTCTAGGGCATAATTCCAATAGTCTCCCACATGCACTAGAGTCAATAATCTAGTTTACATCTGGCAACAATCTCACACCCATGGCACTGAGGTGTTGATCATGTTTTACACGTGGAAGAGGTTTAGTCAATGGATCTGCGACATTCAGATCCGTATGTACTTTGCTAATCTTCAGATCTCCATCTGCTATATAATCTCGGATTATATGAAACTTGCAGTTGATATGCTTGGTCTTTGGATGATATCTTGGTTCCTTAGCGAGTGCTATGGCACCATTGTTGTCACACAATATCTCTAGTGGGTCCAATGCACTTGGAACCACGCCAAGCTCAGTGATGAAGTTTCTGATCCAAACTCCTTCACTTGACGCTGCGGCAGCCATGTATTCCGCTTCCTTTGTAGATCCCGCGATCACGCTTTGCTTGCGGCTTCTCGACTCAGCTCCTCCATTCAAAATATAAACGTATCTGTCCGAGATTTGGAATCATCCTTGTCGGTCGAAACTAGCATCGACGTAACCTTTACGACAAGCTGTTCATCACCCCATAGACTAAGAACATTTCTTTAGTTCTATTTAGGTACTTTAGGATGTTCTTCACGGCTGTCGATGTTCCACTCTGGATCACTTTGATATCTCGTCAAACTAAGAGCATTGGACACATCCGGTCTAGTACACAAGATGGCATACATGATGGAACCTATGGCGAGGCATAAGGCACTTTGCTCATAGCTTCCTATCATTTACCGTAATGGACACCGAGCCTTGCTCAATATCTTACGACAACATAGGCCTTTGAACCTTTCTTTGCCTTATCCATTACGAACCTTTGAACTTTGTCTAGGTATGTACTCGCTTAAAGCTATCAGCGTCTTTGTCTATCTCTATAGATTTTGATGCCCAATATATAAGCAGCTTCACCTAGGTCTTTCATTGAAAAACACTTGTTCAAATAACTCTTCACATCGTTAAGCATGTTGATGTCATTTCCGATAATCAATATGTCATCCACATACGATTGAAACGTCACCGAGCTCCCACTCACTTTCTTGTAGATACAAGCTTAGTAGCAATTTGGAACAAATCCAAAGCTCTTGATCACTTGATCAAAGCGAAGGTTCCTACTCCGAGATGCTTGCTTCACCATAAATGGAACGCAAGTTAGCATACTTTACTAACATCCTTAGGATCGACAAAACCTTCGGTTGCATCATATACAACTCTTCATCAATGTTCCCATTGAGGAAAGCGATCTTGACATCCATCCGCCATATTTCATAATCATGAAACGCAGCAATTGCTAATAAAATCCGAATGGACTTAAACATCGCTACGGAGAGAAAGTCTCATCGTAGTCAACACCTTGAACTTGTCGAAAACCTTTGCGACAAGCCGCTTTATAGATGTAACATTACCATCCGCGTCCGTTTCTTCTTGAATATCCATTTGCACTCAACGACCTTTCGGTCGCTAGGAGGATCCACCAAAGTCCATACTTGGTTTTCGCTCATGGATCCCAATTCGGATTTCATGGCTTCCAGCCATTTCGAGTCCAGGCTCATCATCGCTTCCTCATAGTTCGTAGATTCACCGTCTTCTACCAACAAGGCGGTCAAGACAGGTTGCCGTACCACTCGGGAGGGGCACGCGACCTTGTCGACTGCGGACGTTCAAGAGCGTGATCGTCCGAAGCTTCATGATTCTTGTCATTAGCTTCCTCTATTGTTGGTTGCGGTGTAATGGAACAATTTCAGGTGCTCTACTCTCAATTCAAGAGAAGGTTCAATAACCTCGTCTAGCTCTACTTTCCTCCCACTCACTTCTTTCGAGAGAAACTCCTTCTCAAGAAAGGAACCGTTCTTTTCGACAAACACTTTGCCTTCGGTTATGTGATAGAAGGTATACCCAATAGTTTCTTTAGGGTATCCTATGAAGACGCATTTCTCGCTTTGGGTTCGAGCTTGTCCGCATCAACTTCTTGGCGTAAGCTTGCATCCCCAAACTTTAAGAAACGACAACTTAGGTTTAGCACCAAACCAGTTCATACGGTGTCGTCTCAACGGATTTAGATGGAGCCCTATTTAAAGTGAATGCAGCGGTTTCTAATGCATAACCCCAAAATTATAACGGCAAATCAGCAAGAGACATCATTGATCGGACCATATCTAATAGGGTTCGATTCGCTCGAACACACCATTGCTGTTGTGGTGTTCGGTGGCGTGAGTTGTGAAACGATTCCACTTGCTTTAAGATGCGTGAGAAAATCATAACTCAAATATTCACCTCCACGATCGGGTCGTAGAAACTTAATCTTTACATTACGATGGTTCTCCACTTCATTCTGAAATTCCTTGAACTTTTCAAATGTTTCAGATTTATGTTTCATTAAATAGATATACCCATATCTACTTAAGTCATCGGTAAAAGTGAAATAGCGATATCCATCGCGTCAAACACTCATCGGTCCGCATACATCGGTATGTATGATTTCCAACAAGTCCGTTGCTCGCCCGTCATACTGAGAACGGGTTTTGATCATCTTGCCCATGAGGCATGGTTCACATGTGTCAAATGATTCAAAATCAAGAGACTCCAAAAGTCCATCAGAATGGAGTTTCTTCATGCGCTTTACACCAATATGACCTAGATGACAGTGCCACAAATAAGTACTATTATCACTATCTACTTTGCATCTCTTAGCCTCAATGTTATGGATGTGTGTTTCATACCTTTCAAGATTTAGAAGAAATAAACCATTCACAAGAGGTGCATGACCATAAAAGATGTTACTCATATAAATAGAACAACCATTATTCTCCGATTTAAATGAATAACCGTCTTGCAATAAACACGATCCAGAAATAATGTTCATGCTCAACGCAGGCACATAATAACACTTATTAAGGTTTAAAACTAATCCCGAAGGTAAAACTAAGGAGAGTGTGCCCACGGCCATCACATCAACTCTTGATCCGTTGCCAACGCGCATCGTCACCTCATCCCTCGCAAGCCGCCTTCTATTCCGTAGCTCTGTTTGAGTTACAAATATTAGCAATCAACCGTATCAAATACCGCACTACAACGAGGGCTAGTAAGGAAAACATCAATAACATGTATATCAAATATACCTTTGATGGTGCCCTTCTTGTCCGCTAAGTACTTGGACAGCTTGCCCAAATGACCCTTGTCCTTGCAATAGAAGCACTCGATGTCGGGCTTAGGACCGGACTTGAGCTTCTCGGCGAGGGCATTGCGCTTGCCGCCCTTCTTGAAGGGTTTCTTTGCTCCCTTACCTTTCTTAAAGGAGGCTTGTTGACCATCAACACATGATTATCCTTCTTGATGTCCACCTCTGCAGCCTTCAGCTTTGCGAAGAGCTCGGTGATCGTATCAGTGGAACCAATCTGATTATGAGTCACTACAAAACTTTTGTAGCTGGGAGGGAGTGATTGCAGAACCCTATAAATCTTGAGCTCCTCTGGAATCGTGCATTCAAGTTGATCAAGACGTTGAGTGTAGCCCGACATCTTTATGGCGTGCTCACTAACGGAACTCCCTTCCTCCATATTGCAGTTAAAGAACTTCTCGGAGATCTCATATCTCTCAGAACGGGCCTGAGTCTGAAACATGGTTTTCAGCTCCTCGAGAATCTCGAAGGGCCCGGGATACTCTTCAAAACGATTTTGAAGCTCTGGTTCCATAGCAAACAACATGGTGCTCTTAATCACACCATAATCATCTTTGCGCGACTGATAGACAGCTTTCTCATCGGTACCATTGCTTGCGAGGGGTCACCTAACGCTTTCCCAAGGACATAGTCCTTTTGTCCGCCAGACAGAATGATTCTTAGATTGCGGAACCAATTGGTGAAGTTAGACCCATTGTTTCTAAGCTTTTCCTTCTCAGCAAAAACGTTGAAGTTGAAGTTGGACTTGGCCATGTGATCTATGATTTTGCAAGTACAATTTAGACTATATCATGATAAATAGTTCAATTTAATCAAATTACTAGATGAACTCCCACTAAATTTAACATCCCTCAAGTTGTTTAGTGAACACGATCCAAATTCACCACACCTAATCCGATCATCACGAGAAGAGATGTGGTTTCAATGGTGGACAACAAAGTGTCGATCATATCACTCATATGACTCATGCTTAACCTTTCGGTTCTTGTGTTCCGAGGCCATGTCTGTACATGCTAGGCTCGTCAAGCTAGACCCAAGTATTTCTGTGTGCAAAACTGGCTTGCACCCGTTGAATGAGCGAGAGTCTATAGCACCCGATCATCACGTGATGCTTGGACACGACGAACTTTCGCAAGCGGTGCATACTTGGGGAGAACACAGTTTTATCTTGATCTTTAAGTGAGGAATCATCTTATAATGCTACCGTCATGATCTAAGCATAATAAGATACATAAAGGATAAACATCACATGCATATAACTTTATGTGACATGGTATAGCCAATCCTCAAGAATGATCTCCATCTTGTGCTCGGCATGATCTCCATCACTCCACCATGATTGCCTCCACCACGAATAGCAACTACAACTATTGCTAACTACTTAGCGATAAAGTAAAGCTATTACATGGCGTATAAGAAGTTGACTCAGGTCATACACAATTATAAAGACAACCATATGGCTCCCGGTTGTGTACTCATCGACATGCAAGTCGTGAAACATTACAAAACATGATCATCGCATACAATATACACATCACATCTTGGGCCATACCATATCACGAAAACACTCCCGCAAAACAAGTTAGACGCCTCTACTTTGTTGTTGCATGTTTTACGTGGTGGGAGTAGATGCTAAGAATGATTCTTACCTACGGAAAGCCACAACGGTGATATTATGGTTTCAAACTCCGTGTTAATCCCATGACAACTATAGTGAGAGAAACCGACATCCACCACCGCATGTGTGGAACAAGCCACACGTCAAGTGAGCGGTCTCGAACGACGTCAGCGTAGGTTGGCCTGGACCGCTCAATCTCACTATCCCGTCATAAGAAGAACACAAACAAGAGGCTTGCAACATAAAACATCAACGCGCAACAACCATGTTATTTCTACTCGTGAAACACATCTACGCAAAGATCTAGCTCGATACCACCGAAGGGTTTCGCGGCATAGTAAATCAAAATTCTCTACGGATGCGATGAGGGAAAGCCAAGATATAATCTAGGAGATGCAATCAGAGAGATTGGATTAGATCTTCATACCCTTGAAGATTCGCACAGCGGAACGTTCTTCGGAACATGGGTGATGTAGTCGTACTCGCTTCTCCTCCTCGCGATCCGATCCGATCTAGCACCACAAGTGGCGGTGCCTCCGTGAGATGCACACGTGCAGCACCTTGACGTCTCCTCCTTCCTCGGACCAGCAAGTATGGTGGAGAGATAGATTGGATCTACAACACGACGGCGTGGTGTATATGGTGGAGAATTTCTCAGCAGGCTTCGCCTACAAGCGATGGGAGGAGAGAGGAACGCTAGCAAGGCGGCTAGGGTTTGGAGGAGAGGTGGGGTTGGTGCACCCACCCCTCTTTATATAGAGGGGGCATCCTAGCCCCTCCCCAAGCCCAAAGGATAAGGAGTGGGGGCATGGACTCTCCCTCTTCTAGAAACCCTATCTCTAGTTTAAACGATTTAAACTCTCTAGGATCGGCTGGGCCCTATGGGGTTTGTGCCCCTGGCCCAATGCGCCAGGACACTCCCTCATAGGCCCATGCCCCTCCCGGAAGGTGGGGCCACGTTGGTCCCTTCCGAAGGTTCTAGAAGCTGCACACCGATTAACCCTGAACAATTCCGAACTCCAAAACTGCCTTTGCCTTATATGAGTCTTATTCTCCGGACCATTCCGAACCTCGTGATGTCCCGGATCCCATCCGAGACTCAACAAAAATTCATAAACCAATTATCCAATCTATCCTAGCGTCGAGACACGTTAAGTGTGTGACCTATGAGTTCGAGAATATGCGCACATGATCTTCTATCAATAATCAACAGCGGGGTCTGGGCACCCATATTGACTCCCACACATTCATCGATGATCAAATTGGATGAACCACGATGTCAGGATTCAATCAATCCCATATATATATTCCCTTCGTCTCGCGATATTTTACTTGCCCGAGATTCGATCGTCGATGCCGTCATACCTAGTTCAATCTCGCTCACAGCAAGTACTTTACTGCTCCGTAATCCAAAGATCACTTTGTGATTAACTCCTTAACCACATGCTTGCAAGCGGTGTTGATATCGACACGAGTGGGCCCGAAGTATATCTCTCCGACTTGGGAGGGACAAATTCCATCTCGATACAACCCAACAGATACTTTCCGATCACCTGAGAGACACCTTTATGATCACCCTCTCATAGGATGACGTTTGATGACCTCAAAGCTTTCTTCCGATACCAGGGAGTTGTATTATCTCATGGTCTAAGGAATACAATATTTGACATAGGAAAAGCTACGCAAAGATGAACATGATGATACGATCTAATTGCTTCGCTTAGTTTGGGTTTGTCCATCATATCATTCTCCCAATGATATGATCTCATTATCAATTGACAACTCATGTCTATGGTTAGGAAACCTTAACCATCATTGATCAATGAGCTAGTCCTTAGAGGCGTACCAGGGACACGGTGTTGTTCACAAACCACACAAGTATTAATGTTTCCGCTTAATACAATTCTAGCATGGAATATAAACTTTATCATGAACAAGAATTATAATAATAACATCTTTATTATTGCCTCTAGGGCATAATTCCAACAATATATACTCTGGGCCCTCTCGGTGGAATGTCATCCAATTAGCTTGCAAGCATGTGACTGGCTCACAAGGGATCACATATCACGGGAACGAGAAAAGAGTACTTATAAGTAACGAGGTTGAACTAGGTATGCAGAGATACCGACGATCAAAACCTCGGATAAGTAAAATATTGTGAGATAAAGGGAAATTGGTATCGTATGTAAGTGGTTCATTCGATCACAAAGTAATCGTAGAAATATGTGGAAGCCATATGAATTTCCAGATTCCTCTATTGTTTATTGATCGGAGAAGTGTCTCGATCATGTCCGCGTAATTCACGAACCGTTGGGAGACACACTTAAGGATTCAACGTTGTTTGAGTAGTTATGGAATGATGAGAAAGAGACCGAATGTTGTTCGGAGTCTCGGATGGGATTCGGGATATCACGAGGAGATCCGGAATGGTCCGGAGAATAAGATTCATATAAGGAAAGTCCTGTTTGAGTTGGGGAATGGTTCGTGTTTTCATCGGGAATGTTCTAGAAGGTTGTTCCGAATGTCCGCACTCCGGAGGAAGGGTACATCAATGTGTTATATCAAGTTGGTATGATTGCATCATGTACTAGGTGTCATCGCTGAACAAAATAAAGGGTTTAATCAAATCCTAGTTTGAAAAGTCAAACGCCAATTTGAAAAGTCAAAGGCTATTTTGGGAAGTGGAGGGAAGTGGAAACTGAGTTGAGGAGTCCTCCTCCACCGCCGCCCACTTGGGATCCGAGTTGGGGAGGATTTCCTCCCTGGTGGCGCCTTCCTATAAGAGGAGGGGCTCCCCTCCCAGCACATAAGATTGCCCTCTAAACCTAACCCCTAGCCGCCTAGGGTTTCTCCCTAGTCCGACTTGGGCACCTCCAAGCCCTAGCCGCCCTAGCACCCTCCTTGGTGTGTCTAAACCCTAGAACACCGAGGGCTCTCTCATAGTCCACCATACTGCCTCCCGGCTGGCAAGCCCTCACGAGATCTCCTCTACTCCTGCACCACGTCAGGTCACGGAATCGCGAGGAGAGTGCTACAACCTCCGCTGCCTGCTGGAACAAGGGAGAGGAAGGTCTTAGTCGAGTACCTAACGTGTGACCGACTGTGGAAGCGCTGCCGGAACGCAGCGCCGGAAGGATCGTCTACGAGATCTTGAGATCGGAAGTGTTCGACTACATCATCCACGAGAATCTGCTCTCGTTAACCGCTTTGGATCTTCGAGGGTTAGTACTCTATCGACTCGTTGCTGTAATCTAGTAGATAGATCTTGGCTTGTGTGTGTTCATGCGATAGAATTTTTTTGTTTTCCATGCTACGAACCCCTACAGTGGTATCAGAGCCGTGTCTATATGTAGATTTGTTGCACGAGTAGAACACAATGGTCATTGTGGGCGTTGATGCTTTTGTTGTCGATTGCTTCTTGTGTACTTTGCATCTTGCGGGATGGTGGGATGAAGCGTCCCGGGCTAACCTTACATGACATCGTTCATGAGACTTGCTCCACGCTTGACATGCAACTTGTATTGCATAAGTGGATTTATGGTGCTGTTTCTCCCAACATAGTTAAGATTCAATTTACAACGGATGATTGACAATACTAGTATCAATCTTGTGGTTCTTGTTCGTAAGTTAGAACGACACTTATTGAAAGCCCCAAACCACGTAAAATATGCAAAGAAAATTAGAGGCGTCTAACTTTGTTTTGCAGGGGTGTGTTGTGATGTGATATGGCCAAGATTGTGATTATATATGATGTATGCAATGTTCCTTATTGTAAGTTGGCAACCGGTGCCATATGGTTGTCTTTAAATTCGTGCATCGGTGTCTATTCAAAGTAGTTGTAATAGTTGAAACTGGTGGACGACAACCATGGAGCAGCGTCATTGACCTTGATGCAATGCCGGTGATGATGGAGATCATGTTCGTGCTTAAAGATGGAGATCGAAAGCACAAAGAAGAAAGGCCATATCATATCACATATTATGAATTGCATGTGATGTTAATCCTTTTATGCATCTTGTATTGCTTAGTTTACGACGGTAGCATTATAAGATGATCCCTCAAACACACAATTTCAAGTTTTAAAGTGTTCATCCTTAGTAAGCACCGTTGCTAAAGCTTGTTGTTTCGAAGCACCACGTGATGATCGGGTGTGTTAGATTCTGCGAGTGTATACAACGTGAGCAAGCCATATTTGCTCATGCGGAATGTAAGGTTTAATCTTGACGAGCCTAGCATGTACAGACATGGTCTCGGAACACGGATCACCAAAAGGTAAAGCATGAGTCATATAGTAGATATGATGGACATGATGATTGTTCGCCATTGAAGCTACATCAACTCTCGTGATGATCGGTTTTGATGTGGTGGATTTGGTTCGTGTGATCACTAAAACAATGTGAGGGATATTGTTTTGAGTGGGAGTTCAACGGCAATATGATTAAAAGTTGAACACTATTTATCATAAATTAAATCAAAGTGAATTTGCATAATTGTTGTAGTCATTGGCATCCGTTTAGCACCTTGCGCTTAGTTTTAATTGAGATGATAGAACTATAGAATTCTGGTTAGTTACTTTACGAACTGGTATCGTATTGTTTTGAAGTGTTAATCTAAAGTTTAAAAGTCCTATTGCAAACTTTCAAGAAGTTCCTACACTCCATGAAGTTTAATAATTGGTATTAAAACAAGAGTGACAATTCCAAGAGTTAGTGTATGAGTATCATGTTTGTCTCCATGATTCTTGATATTCAAAGGATTGTCTTAATATCAAGGTTATCTAGGATCTAAAAGAGTTGTTTCAGAAACCATGATGTGTGGAAGATATTATGATATCTGAAACGAAGTTTTGGTTACAACATGATAGAGTATAATATGGCAAAATTCATGTTCTCATATTTGATGAGAATTTGCAAAAGGTTGGAGACACTAGTTGTCCTAATCCTCCAAAAGGTTTTGGAGAGCAACATTGTACTCGCGATTAACCGTTATAAGCTAAAATTAGCTTGATCATGGATGATTCCATGATAAGGGTGAATATTTGATGTAGGTAAAATATTTACCACACCAAGAGATTACTAAAGAATGGAATTTGAAAGCACACCAAACATTTGATGATGGTGATCTACTTCAAAGTGCAAGTCCAAAGACATTGGTATTTAACTATACACGCTTTGGACTATGTGTCATTTGTATGGCTCCACTATTGATGTTCATAGATTCTTTCAAACAGAAAAGGAAATACTGAAAGAGAGTCTCATAAATATATGGCAGAAAAGAAAAGACTAGAATTGTTCAGTTTAAGTATATAGATGATATACATGTTATGGCTATATTCTTTGCTTATTAAGCAATGTGGTTCTTAAGTATTTGATACTGAATTTGTTGGTGTGAATCGTCATACAAAACAACACAATTCATGAACTACAATGGCCTAAGTAACTAGCAAAAGAATATGTGATGATGTTCATCGAGAACAAATAAAGGGTTATTATGTTGCTCGTTAAACATCAAAGCTTGCCTTCAAGATTTGTTTTATCAGGTATTATGAGAACAAAAGGGTTGTTCAAATAATTGTCGTAATCCATAAAAAATGGATGATTCACAAATCTCGTTGGAGAAATCACATCCATAAAACTAGTGCTAAAAATGTCGAAAGACAAATTGATTGAAAGATCGCTTAGGAAGTGACATCGCCGTTTAAATTATATTGGAAAGAAAACATGAAGAAACTCCATGTGGATGGAATTTTGGAGTCTTTTGATTCTTGATCACATGACGCCAGTGAAACTTTCCTAGAGATAATTAAAACTTCGCTCATAGGCCAAAAGGAACGAATGACTAGCTTATTGAACTTGTACATATTGTTGTACGAAGTCCATTATGTGTAGTCAAAAGCGATGGATTTCAACTTCATATGCTTTCTCCGGAAATTTGAGTGAATATATGAATATTTACTTAATAAGGATGAAGTATGAAACATTTGAAAAATTCAAAGACTTTCAAGATGAAGTGCAAAATCATTGTAACAAGAATATAAATAGTTTATGATAAGATCATAAAGGAAGATATTTGAGTTACAAGTTTAGCATAATACCTAAGATTTAAGGAATTGTTCCGTGGATTTGCATTTTTCCCGAAACACCATAAGAGTATGGAGCGTTCGAGATATGTAATTGAACCTTGTTTGACATGGTAAGATCGAAGGTGTAAATCATAAAACTGCCATTATATTTTAAAGATTAAAAGCTTGAGAGACTACCATTTTTCCACTGAAAAGAGCTCCATCATAATCCGTTGAAATGACACCATATAAATTTATGGTTTGGGATAAAACCCAAGTTGTCCTTTATTAAACATTGGTATGCTATGCATAAGAAAGATGTTTGCAACCAAAGTCGGATGAACCTGTCTTTGTATGTTAAATCAATAAGTAATCCTCCATAACATCGGAGACAAAAGTGTTTGTCACTTAGAACGCCAAGTTTCTTTGAGAAGGAATTTTTCGTGAAAAGATAAGTGGAGGACAATAGAACTTTGATAAAGTTAAAAGAACCTTAGCTATATGTGCAAAGTTGCAGCGAAAAGTGTTCCGGAGGCAAAGAATAATGCTCATGGCTCACGTGCCTCAAAGGTGGTTACGAAGGTCAAAGTTTCTATTGAACCAAGTAGGTCGAGTAAGCAATCAAATACCAAGATTTGAGGGTTGAATCATTATTTGAGAATAATGAACGCATTACATGCAAAGAAGCGATGATGGGCCCGACTCCATAAAATGGCTTGAAGCCATAAAATCCGTGATAGTTCCATACACGAAATCAAGTTTTGAACTTGAAGGACCCTCGAGAAAGGTGTAAGACCTTATTTGTGTTTGGGTCTATAAAGAAATAGACATGGATGTTTCGCATCTATGAAATGGTCGACATGTTGGGAAAGAGTTCACAACAATGTCCAAAGGTTGACTATGACAAGATTTTGATCTTTCATAGCGATATCTAGTCTAGACGAATTAATGTAGCAACCACGACATATAATTTTGTTATGTGTTGGATAAACAAAACAAGTTCTTCTAATAGAAGGGTTACTTAGGACGTGTGCATGACACGGTCCAAAGGGTTTTGTTAATTCAAAGGATGCTAAATGCATATGCAAACTTCAATGGTTGAAGTAAGCATTGCAGAGTTAGAATCTTCACTATGATGAAACTGTTAAAGGAGTTTAAATTTGTCGGAGACGATGAAGATGCTTGCATTTGCAAGAAATTAAGTGGGAGCGCTAAGACATGTTTCTAATACATTATGTGGAAGACATATTGTTGATTGGAAATGATGTATCTTTTATTAACACATATTAAGAATTTCATCCCGATGAAAGACTTAGGCAAAACCCAAATATTTGGCATCAATAGACGCTAATATGGTTGTGCCGAAAGTACATAGATGATGTATTGAATGAGTTCAATATAGAAACTACAAGAAAGGTTCTTGTCACGTAAAGGATTGAATGAGTTCAATATTGATGATATATTCAAGTGTATTGACACTGGGTAAGTGAAACAAAGATTCAAGTATAGATTGATACTTGATGTATGAAATCACAAAGAGTATTTATATCAATCATATTGTGATATGTACAAATCCATATATGTCCTATACTCTAAATGTTATGAGCATATACCAGAATGATTCATAAGTTGATCATTGGACAATAGTAAGGATATTCTTATGATCTTTTGGAAGAACTAAGAGTATATTATTTGTAGAAGTGACAAATAGATGGTTAGTTCATTGTAAAAGTACTACATTGATACTAGTTTTGTCACAAAGTACAAATTAAGTTTATCTCAATCTAAACTAAGAGTGGCACAATATAATGGAAAGTAAGTTCCATAATGGATTTGTATGAGTTCCAAAGTTAAGACATTGTGACAGATACTACAACAAAAGGCTAAGTATATGACTGCTATAATAGCAGCTAAAGAGGGCATTTGTGTCAAGTAGTTTGTTGTCAAACTAGGTGTAGTTCACAACGGGATAATACTATGAATATTATCAACATGTTTTAACCCCAAAGAACTAAAGGACTCACCAAAGGACCAAAATTATACAAAGCCATCTCATTAGAGAATGAGTGATGCGTAGAGACGCAAAGACATGCAATTACACGGACCTAGAAGTGTCGATCCGAGATCGGTTGACCACTAGCAATCGTGGTACATACAACACCGAAAGCCATAGGTGTTGAATACACAAAGGTTTGAAACTAGATTATTGACTCTAGTGCAAGTGGAGACTGTTGGAGATATGCCCAAGAGGCAATAATAAAGTGGTTATTATCATATCTTCATACTTATGATAAATGTTTACATACCATGCTATAATTGTATTAACAAGAAACATTAATACTTGTGTGATTTGTAAACATAAAGGAGTCCCTAGTAAAGCCTCTTGTTAAACTAGCTTGTTGGTTAATATATGATCATGGTTTCGATCATGAACATAGAGATGTTATTAACAATGTGGTCATATCATTAGGAGAATGATGTGATGGACATACTCCTATAGTTAAGTGTAGCATAAAGATCAAGTCATTTAATATAGTTCATTTGCTATAAGCTTCGATACATAGTAACCTAATTCCTTCACCATGAGATCATGTTAATCACCATCACCTAAGGATGCTTTGATGACATCAAACACCACACCGTAACTTGGTGGCTATAAAGGTGGCATTGAGTGTTTGGAAAGTATGGGTTGAGGCACATGGATCAAGAGGGATTTGTCCATCCATATGACTTGATAGATATACTGGCCCTCCTTGGAATGTCATCCAATTAGCTTGCAAGCATGTGACTGCTCACAAGGTATCACATATCACGGAACGAGAAAAGAGTACTTATCAGTAATGAGCTTGAACTAGGTATGCAGAGATACCGACGATCAAAACCTCAGATAAGTAAAATATCGTGAGATAAAGGGAAATTGGTATCGTATGTAAGTGGTTCATTCGATCACAAAGTAATCGTAGAAATATGTGGGAGCCATATGAATTTCCAGATTCCTCTATTGGTTATTGATCGGAGAAGTGTCTCGATCATGTCCGCATAATTCACGAACCGTAGGGAGACACACTTAAGGATTCGACGTTGTTTAAGTAGTTATGGAATGATGAGAAAGAGACCGAATGTTGTTCGGAGTCTCGGATGGGATTCGGATATCACGAGGAGATCCTAATGGTCCGGAGAATAAGATTCATATAAGGAAAGTCCTGCTTCGGAGTTGGGGAATGGTTCCGTGTTTTCATCAGAATGTTCTAGAAGGTTCCTAATGTCCCAAGACTCCGAGGGAAGGGTACATCAATGTGTTATATCAAGTTGGTATGATTGCATCATGTACTAGGTGTCATCGCTGAACAAAATAAAGGGTTTAATCAAATCCTAGTTTGAAAAGTCAAACGCCAATTTGAAAAGTCAAAGGGCTATTTTGGGAAGTGGAGGGGAAGTGGGAAACCGAGTTGGGGAGGAGTCCCTCCTCCACAGCCGGCCCACTTGGGATCCGAGTTGGGGACGATTCCTCCCTGGCCGCCCTCCTATAAGAGGAGGTGGCCCTCCCAGCACATAAGATTGCCCTCTAAACCTAACCCTAGCCGCCGCCTAGGTTTCTCCCCAGTCACGACTTGGGCACCTCCAAGCCCCAGCCGCCCTAGCACCCTCCTTGGTGTGACTAAACCCTAGAACACCGAGGGCTCTCTCATAGTCCACCATACTGCCCGCTTAAGGCGGCTCACGAGATCTCCTCTACTTCCGCACCACGCCGTCGCCGGAATCGCGAGGAGAGTGCTACAACCTCCACGTCACCGGAACAAGGAGAGGAAGGTATCACGAAAATAACGCAGGACCGATCAGGAAGTGCCGAACGCAGCTCCGGAAGGATCGCCTACGATCTTGAGATCGGAAGTGTACGATTACATCATCCACGAGAATCGCTCGCTAACCGCTTTGGATCTTCAAGGGTTAGTACTCTATCGACTCGTTGCTGCAATCTAGTAGATAGATCTTGGCTTGTGTGTGTTCATGCGATAGAAATTTTTTGTTTTCCATGCTACGAACCCCTACACATAATGTATGGAGCAAATGGTGGAACCCTCCGAGAGTGTGCAGCAGCAACCATCTCATTCCATATATAGTCTGACACATCAAGAGGGGTGCCAGAGTCGCGGTTGAGGAAGGTGTTGAACAACAAGTCAACAGAGAACCCATGTATCTCATCCTTTTTGCCCGCACGAGGAGCAACAGTCTCACGGAAAATGCGATGGAGAATGTCATACGTGGGGAGAAGATCCTTGATCTTGCCAGCAATCCCGCGGCCCTGGATATACAGAGGTGTAAGGACATCCTTCTTGGAGGGGTGATCCCGCATGTGACAGCGAAAACCACAAGGAATGTCCTGGATGCGATCTTCATACCCCAATATTGCAGCAAACTCCGCAAGTGTGGCTTCCTTGATTGCACCTTGAGTCATCCAGGTGATCTTCCGAGAGATGGCGGTGTGGAAATGTGCAGTGGCATAGAACTGCGCAACGAGGAGTGGATCATAGTCATACTGGAACTCCATAATAGGGAACAAGCCAAGGTGAGAGCAGATTTCCTTAGCTTCAGCAAAGTAGTCAATGTTCTTGTTGATGTGCTCCATGTCAATCCACTGCTGAGGCACCACCATCCTAATATTGGTCAAAAGAACCTCATGATAAGCGCCGCTTGGAAATCATTGTAGAATAGACCATCTTTGTCCTCCTCACGGGTTGTGGGAGTATGCATTGTCAATCCCGAGAGCCCAAACTTAGACTCGTAAATGTCGACGCTTCTTGGCCCCGAGCTGAAACTCTGGTACGCTACCGAGGAAGGGGGCGAGAGGGGAGCGCCACGCCCAAAGAGCGCTTGTAACCCCTCACGACCCCACTACCACCTCGAGTGGCGTGCAACTTGAACGACGCCTTGGCTATGGCATACCTCTTCCTCGACTCCGCCTCTTCCTCAACAATCTCACAAATAGCTTTGAGGCTTACATAACCCCTAGAACCACCTCGCATTTGTGAAAGCACGAGGGAGAACAGCAAGAAGGGGTAAGGGCACAAGAATCACAAGGAGCAAAGAGAATCCAATATTTATCGTAAAATTGATGTCAAGCTAGACCGGTACTACGACCGACGACCGTAGTACCGCTGCAAAGCGGTAGTACCGAAAAAGTTCGTACTACCTTTGACGGTACATGTTTGTCGATCTGGTAGACACGGACCAAAAGGACGCCAATAACTGTAAATAAACGACTCTACTAGGCAACACGGAAGTATATGGCAAGACAACTCATAACATGTCAATTTCTTCACAAATCTATGCCAAAACCTAGATCCGATGAGGAAATTAAATGAAGAGAGAAAGGGCGGTTGTACCGGGATCCATGGCGGTGGAAAGGAGGGGGATCCCGCCAAGAGGCCGAATCCAAGGAGGATCCAGGAGAAGGGCCATAGCTGGCTCCGGCCATAAGGCTGGCGATGGGCTACAGTATCCGTGGAGAACATGGGGAAGAATAGGGCACCGATGGGTGCCACCCATGCTCACCAATATATACTAGACTACCAACCAAGAGTATCGGTTCTTGAAGCGAGTTACGCCGAGAGCGGTAGTATCAGTCCAAGAACCGTAGTACTGCATGTGGGCGGTAGTACGCCTAGAGCAGCTTCAGGATACGACTGAACTCCCAGGCGGTAGTACTGCCATACAACCGTAGTACCTGGTCCCACCGATTCCAAGGCCAGGAAAATGGGTGATTCTTGCATGGATTGAGAGAGGTTTTGTGAGGGAGTAGAAAGGCTTGGGTTGAGATAATTGTATGGAAGCACATGCACTCTAAAATCGAGAAAAAGATGTCAAAACCAAACTAGAGTGCATGAGACTAAGATCAATGAAAACAACTCAAAAGATGACAAACACGAGTAAAACCAATTCAAAAGTGACAAACACGTAGTAAGCACATCAACCTCTCGATTGAGAGGGTGCCTAGGCCACCATGTTTGAGTATACTCGCTTGGCACCACAAGATATATCTTGGGTCCATTACCGAAACTCATAATTAAGCTCACATATCACAAAATGATATTAAGAGGAATGATTTTGTTTACTTTGCGCATAATGGGGGGAGGGATGGTCCAATCAATTAGGATCGCACTCCCCCTATGTCCATGCCTACACCTAAGCCAAATATGGGTCGAATATTAGGTGAGAGTGTAAGATAATCAAGTCAAGCTCCTTGAATCTACGATATTTAGTTCATTCCTCAAGTAGCAAAACCTTGCTTCATCAAGTGGCTTCGTGAAGATATCGGCAAGTTGATCTTTGGTTGACACATAGGATAGATCAATATCACCTCGAGCAACATGATCTCTAATGAAGTGATGATGAATCTCAATATGCTTTGTCCTTGTGTGAACCACCGGGTTGTATGCAATCTTGATGGCACTTTCAATGTCACATAGAAGAGGCACTTTGTGTAACTACCTCGTGAATTACGCCCTATATACAAGCCCTGATGAGTGGTAGTGGTTGAAATAGTACGTGGGCCCCAAAAGCCACTCACCGGTAGTCCTTTCAGACGTCCCAACCACTACCTCTCAACGGGACCAGACGGGCGGCGAACGGAAGCGAAGGATCAACTACGACACAAGTGGGTATGTACGCAAGCCATACAAGAGTACATCGAGCCATACCATCTAGAAAGAAAGTAATATAGCAACGCCCATACGGCAAGATTCAAATGACCTAGATAGATCTATATTTTAGGATACTTCCTCATACAACACACATCGAGTATCATGCGAAGCGGCAAACAAAACCGAGTACGGATAAGAAGCAAATCGGCATAAGATGCCATAGAAATAAGCACATCCCAACTACAGTCTCACGGATCCCTGCTCCTAATCTCTACACCGAACGATCGCTGCCCACATCTTCGCTTCTTCCACCCAAAGATCCGGCCCCGCGAGGGTACCCCATCCGAACTAATAATTTATCGTGAGACCCTAAGGGTACTCAGAAGTCTTAATGCCTCTAAAGGGGACACAACCTGGGTGACGAATTGCAATAAAGATAAACCCTAGCGCTTCTACAGATAACGCTAACCATCCGCCTAACCAATGATAGACGGATGTCCGTGAATTAAGAACAAAGAGTTATAGTGGTAATCTCATCGATCCATCCTCCTCCTCGCTACCAACAAGGAAGCGGACGAACAACCCCCATCCGCTGGCAATTTTATTAACCATTCCATGAGTGTTGCACTATTTACTAGTCAAGTTACTTAGTCGATTAAAGCGTACTTTAGTTATGCTTGTCTATGATCGAGAAACTGCTCAAGTCGCCCATAACCGCGACACGGCCAAAGTTTTACCCGGGTGCACCAATAGCAACACACGCCGATCAACCTCTAAAACCAAATCAAAACCCAACGAGGCTTTCACGATCGAACAATCACCGGATTCAGAAATATTTCGTGGGCCACCTCAAAGTAGACCCGAACGGCAAGCAAGCTCCGAGACGAACTCAAGGTTGTGGGGACGGCCAGGAACGATCGGGAACCCAAACTGGCTTGTCGACATCATGAATCGCGCTACGATCCTAAATAAAGATAAAGGTGCTATCCACGCACAATTTAAATACGTAAAGTAGCATGGCATAAGTACAGATAGTAAATAAAACCTCAAACTAGTTTGTGGCCCCAAGAAATAAGACGGAATCAAGCTCGCCTGGGGGTCCCATATACCTCCCGGATGTGGATAGCGCGATAAATCAAGGAACAGGAATCAAGTACTGGGTCTTACGGACACAAATGAGCAGGAAACACCAAATAGCGTATGTTGCCCACCGTGCCACTTTCTTTAGTTATCCCACTACTACTCAAAGTTAAGTTGTTTAGGTACCTCATCCAATGCACTCACATACCCTACACATGTTGTACACGACTGCATGGCTCAAACAACTCCTATAGTAAGGGCTCAGGATGGAGGAACAAGCTTGGTGGGGTTTAAAAGTAAAGGCTATGCATACTTGGGATTCAATTTAATGCAATCGCGACTCAATGATGCAAGAATAAGATAGAGGCAATAGGTATCGTATGTATGCAAGCATGTGGAAGTGCTTGCCTGATAACTCATTGAAGCGAGGGACGGATCGGTAGTGCTCGGTTCTCTTGATATAACCCCGCCGTTAAAGGTTCATCCGAGAAAAACCAAACAAACAAGGCCAACATGAATATAGAGCATGCATATGAATAAGATGCTGCAAACAATCATGCCATGATGAATGATGCACAATTTACATGGCAAATCAGGTAGCATGGCATGGTGAGGTGTGGAAGACAAGTAACAACATTTTAATGGAGTTTTGGTTCCATTTTGTTGTCATAACATTGCTGTACCCTATATTTTTATATGATGCATGCTGCAATTGAAGTCATGGATAGTATAAACAGAAAGGTCTCACGAAATGATCATTTTAGACATATCATTTGTTCAATTTGGAATTATAAATCAAAAGTTATTAATTATTTAAATTCCAAAGGGAAATTGGTGTAATTTAATTAAACTTGAATTGTACTTGTGCAAAAAGGCAAATTGGATGGCATATTTGAATTCCTGGCATTTTTCTGATCTCAAACCATATATTGTTTGTGTTATTTGGATTTTCAAAGGAAAAGTTATTTAAAAACTGATTTGATTTTGAATTTGAAATAATTTAGTTAGTTTTGAATTTTAAACAGAGTCTGAAAAACATTTAACACCGAGACCATCGACCCCAGACGCTACAGGGTGGGCCAGTTCCTGCGGTCCCACGCGCCAGCGTCTGGGAAAGATAGGGACCGCGGGTTGAATCAAGGAAAGGCGGGGAGCCTTTTTACTAAAAGGACACCGACGCTGACAGGTGGGCTCCGAGGTTCGCGGGTTGGAAAAACAAAAGAGGCCGGGGGTTTTGTGCAAAGAGACAGCCGGCCACCGCTTTTCTTCTCGAACGCCATGAGCGACAGAGGCTGGGTATCGATTCAGGCCATGCGCGTATGCTGTGGGCGAATCGCTGCGCTAGGCCGCGAGGTGCTAGGAAGGTGGTTCGTGTTCAGGTAGCCGGGCGACGCGGGCGACGCAGAGGACGCGCGCGCACGCGATGCACACAGAGCGCTCGACGCTAGGTCCGGCGGGCACAGAGGGCTACGGCGAGGACGGAGGGGTCAGGGGGGTTCGGGTGCTCACCGCGGGCTCAAGGCGGGGTGGCTCGATCGGGCGCAGCAGGACGACGGGAGGCAGAGGCCCAAGGTTAGGGTTTTCGTGGGTGTTCCGCGCGGCAAGTGCAGGCCTTCCCTCGCTGGCGCTGTCCAGTGAAGCAGAGGGCGAACTGTCTTCCTCGACAACCTCCAGACGCCCCGTCAGCCTGGTACGTGTAGCCACGAGGGGGGCCGAGGAGGCCGACGCGGTGCAGACGGTGGGCGACGCTGGAGGCGGGGGATAGGGGCGCCCCGGGATGGATCTGGGAGGAGGAGGCTGTGGGGCTGATAGGGACCGAAGGAGGAGGGTTGGCGGTTGGGGAGGGAGACTTCGTCACCTATCCTCTCCCTCACGCACGGCATGGACCGGGTGCACGGCCGGGATGGCGCGCAGGCCGGTAGGGAGGCTTCTGTGGGGTAGGGGGAGGACAGAGAGGTGGTGGTGGAGGGGCCCCATGAGAGAGAGAGGAGGCTCAACTAGGTAGGGTTGGAGCTAGGTTAGGAGAGAGAGGGGGTATGGCTCTGTATAGCTAGAGTTTTGGGGTGGGGGCAGCAGCCAGGTGGGGCCTGCACGCTAGAGGGAAGGGAGACGATGGAGAGGGCACTTAGGGTTTGAGCTAGGGTTTAGCTAGGATGGTTAAGGGCATGGTGGTCATGTGGCCATGCTAGGTGGGTTTTAGAGGGTGGCTTAGGGTTTAGGTTTAAGAGAGGGTTAGGTAGATGGAGAGGTACTTGACTTGATCATGCATGCTCTAGACAAGATCACACAAAAACGAAACAAGGAAAAGTGAGAGAGATGTGGTGAAGGGGTTGTCCTTATGCTCACACATGATCACATGTGTGTGCATGGAGATGGGGATAGAGGTTTAGATGATATGGTGAAGAATACTACAAGCCCACACAAGATCCAAACAAAGAAAAGATGATCCATGCAAACAAAGCCAAAAACATACCAAAGCCAAGAAAAAGGTGGCACTTGCATGGCCCATGCAACAATATTTGCCATGTAGTTATATTGTGAAACAACATTAATTTATGTGGCATTATTACTTGCATCCCCAAAAGGTGGGCAAAGGCCACAAAAATTATGGTGGAACCCAACCAACATGAGCTAGAGATAACTCAAATAAAATGTCAAGCTCAGACACTGGATGGTGGAATTATAAGGTGGTGAAAGAAAAAGGTGGTGGAGTCCATAAGAGAGATGCCCCCAACTCAACTTGGGCATTTAACAATAGATCAAGAGCCAAATACAATATCAAGAAGCAAATACAATTAATAGCACATGAGATAAGAACCAAACAAGAATAGGTTTTATATGATGCTCAAATGCAAGGTGACATGATGACATGAGCATGATATAATAATGATGCAACAATTATATGTTGGAAGTGGCCTTTTATTATTATAACAAGTAGCATTACAGTGTTGTACAACCGATGCTACAACTCTCCCCACTAAACAGGAATCTCGCCCGAGATTCTAGGAAGAAGAAGAAGACACAAAGAGAGAAGGATGGTTGGCACAGAGTTCATCTTCACGCCCCAAGTTGCTTCATCGATGTAATGGTGTGACCACACCTGCGTAACTTGATGGACTTGTTAAGTAGTCCTTCGCTCATGGTCTCAAGGATTTTGGTGGGTGTTCTTGATAAGACAAGTCTTCTGGAGGTCGATAGCTCATGATCCACGGTCTTGCCGGATCTTTGAAGCACTTCTTGAGCTGAGAGATGTGGAAAACATCATGGACTTTGAGTTTTTCCTAAGCTCAAGTGCATAAGCAACTTCTCCTCTTCTACCACGATCTTGAAAGGACCGATGTATCTAGGAGCCAACTTTCCTTTGATACCAAGCGTGTGTTCCTCTCATGGAGTGACAGGTAGACGAGATCACCAGGCATATACCATATCCGTATGTTTCCGTCATAGTTGCTCCGACGACTCGGCAATCTTCGTGTTCTCCGTAACGATATGCACCTTCTCCTCTCGCTAGTTATGTCGTCGAACCGCATTCTTTCTCCCCACCCGACCAACCAATCGAGTTCTCACTTCATACCATAGAGAGCCTCAATGGTGCCATCTTCGCACTTTCCGAAGCCGTTGTTGTAGGAGAATTCAGATATGGAAGACATTCCTCCCACTTCATGCCAAACGAGATGACGCAGCTCTAAGCATATCCTCCGAATCTGATTGATTCTTTCCACTTGTCCTGCGATCGAGGGTGGTAAGCAAGGTCAAGTTCAACTTTGTTCCCAACGCTTTTGGAAACTCTCCTAACTTTGAGGTGAAGATGCTCCCACCGGAATTGATTTCAAGTGGAACCCCAGAGAGACAATTGCTGATATAGAGCTCACCAATCAATTCCGTAAATTGTTTCTTTGATCGGGAAGAAATGAGCCACTTTAGAAAGCCTGCCGATGACAACAAAATTGCATTGTTGCCCTTCCGTGACCTTGGAAAGCCGATGAAGTCCATCTCTACTTTCTCCCATTTCCATTCCGGAGGTTTCAATGGTCAGAAGACCAAATGGTTTCGGCGGATGCCTTGATCATGATGCACATCACATTCTCGAGACATACTTGGCACAATACCGCTTCAACCTGTGCCACCAGATTGTGTTTTCAAGTCCATGTACATCTTTGTGCCGCCAGATGGATAGAAAGAACCGAATCATGTGCCTCCTTGAGAACTTGGTCTCGCATCTTGTAGTTTGGAACAAACATCCTGTTCAAAGAAGAGCGCCCTTGGTCATCAACGGAAGGCCTCATACTGGAAGGTCAAGCTTAGAGATGAGCTTTTTGCGCGGATCACCAAGCCGACGAGAGCGAATCTGTTCTTCCAAGAGAGGGTAGCTGCAGATTCGTGGAGATGCCTTGTTCCACAACTTCAAGGTTGAGTCGACGGAATTCTCGCACAAGAGAGGCCGCCGCTTCTTCTATCATGAGGTTGTTGACATAAGCTTTACGGCTAAGCATCCGCCATGACATTTTCTTTTGCCCGGGTGTAGTTGATGGTCACATCAAAGTCATTGATTGCTTCAATCCATCTCCTCCGCCAAGGTTGAGATCAGCCGAGTGAAGATATACTTCAAACTCTTGTGGTCCGAGAAGATCTCACAACGTTACCAAGCAAGTAGTGCCTCCATAGCTTCAAAGCAAAGACAACGGCCGCTAGCTCGAGGTCATGTGGGATAGTTGATCTCATGCGCCTTCAATCGATTTAGAGGCATAAGCAACCACATGTTTCTCTTGCATAAGGACCGCACCCAATCCTTGCAAAGAGGCGCCGCATATCCGAAAGGCTTAGATGTATCCTGAGGAACCAAGACGGTGTGGAAGTGAGCTTTTTGAGTGTCTCAAAACTTTCTTGACAAGGGAGTCCAGTACTTTGCCTTTCTTGAGGAGATCGCAAGAGGCTTTGCTATCTTCGAGAAGTTCTCAACGGCGACGGCAATAACTAGCCAAACCGAGAAACTCCGCATCCTTGACATTCACAGAGGAAGCCATTCAACTATTGTCTTCACGGCTCCTGTTGACTGCAATGCCTTGGCAGATAACATGACCTGTATGTTACTTGTAGCCAAAACTCACACTTTGAGAACTTTGCATACAAGCTTCTCACGAAGCTTGTTTAGACACACCGCAGTGTTCTTCATGTTTTCCTTAGACTTGAATAGACCGTAATGTCATCCAGATATACCACAAACTTATCAAGGTACTCCATGAAAACGGAGTTCATCACTAGAAGGTAGCAGGTGCTAGGAGACCGAAAGACATGACCGTACTCATATAGGCCATAGCGGTGGTGAAAGCTGTTTTGGGCACGCCTTTTGCTAATTTTGATTTGGTGGTAACCACTTCTCAAGTCCAAATTAGAGAACACAGCCTCGCCACCGGGATCAAAAAGATCATTTATCCGTGAGGATATTTGTTCTTGATGGTTTTAGCATTGAGAGCCCGGTAGTCAACACATAGCCTATCGCTTCGCTTATGCTTCTTCACGTAAGATTGTTGGGCTACCCCAAGAAGAAGTGTCAGGTTGAATGAAACCCAACTTTTCTTGTTCATCAAGTTGTCGCTTGAGTTCACCAACTCGTAAGGACCCATTTTATATGGCTTGGAGATAGGAGCCGCCCTGTTCAAGCTCAATCACGAATTCGACCTCGCGATCCGGAGGCATACCCGCAACTCTTCAGAAAGACATCTGGGAACTCATGCACCATCGGTACACTCAATAGCTTCCATAGCATCATCATTCAGAGCCGCCATGAAAAGAGCCGGACAAAGCAGAGTCGACTTGGAGAAAAGACTATATGGCCTTCAGAATCTTCGTAGACACCGAGCGTTCAAGACAATCAATCACAGCATTTGTCAACCAACCAATCCATGCCCAAGATGACATCAATGTCGAGTTGCCCAAAACAATTAAAGAAGCTAATTAAGGAAGAACCACCAATCTCAACTTGATTGCCATGGTCGATATATGCACTCGTGTTGGACCTGTGAGATAGGACCATTAGCTTCTTAAGGAGAGGATCCAGTTAACACATTCTCATATGCAAACTTGTGAGACACAAAAGAATGCGATGCACCGAATCGAACAAAACTCGCAGGTGGACCGAAAGTTAACAGAAGCATACCCACAACTCTGTGTATGCTCACTTGAGAGGCGTTGACGCTTGGCACGAATAACCGCAGACCGGCTTAGTGTTGATGTTGAGAGCCCGAGGTGGTGCACGAACCGGAAGGAGAGCTTATGCAGATCTTGGCGGGGTGGAGGGAGAGCTTTGTTCTTCATTGGACAGCTTCTGGGGATGTCCAGATCTCCTGTGACGTGAAGTGTACCACCGGACGTGGAGCGTAGTAGCTGTGACTCGCGCCAGCGCCCCAGGTAATGGTTGTTGTAGCCTCGGAGCCGCAGCGGTGAAGTTTGGTGGCCTTGACGAAACTCAGTGTCTTGGAGCCGGAGCGACGGTGTGTTAGGAACCCGCACACGCCGCTAGAAGGAGCTGCCATGACCGCAGAGCTTGATGCATCCTCATTGTGTTTCTTGGACTCTCAAACACTTGCCTGCTTGCCTCCTTGCAGGGCCGTAGCTCTGTGAAGGTTGCCGGTCTTGCATGCGTGATTGCATACTTGATCGGCATTACTGAGCCCTTGTTCGAACCTTCTCGCTTTTCTTGTCATCGACACTCATCACCACCATAACGGGATAGATTCATGAAGTTCCCGATATAGGTGTTGACGTTATCATTTCTCGCTTCAGGTTGAGGAAAGCCTCCTTCATCCTTTCCATCACAATCTCGAGAGAAACTGCTTTTGAACGCCCAAGGAACCTCTCCCAAGTAGGCCGGAACCCAGCACTTGCCTTCAAGTAGTTCTCCCACTAGAGAGCTGATCTCCCTTGAGAAGGTGAGAGCACACTTGACCCACTCTCGCCTCCCGAACATCAGCCTCGAGCAACCTTGAGATCTCACGCAGCCAATCATCCGGCCCGAGGTCGGTCAAACATCAAACCGACGAGGATTGAACTTGAGGAAGTTTTGATGTTCCACGCTTGGGAGGTGGAGGTAGTGAGCAAACTCGCTTTTCCGACACTCTCCTCAAAGCGCTGTTCTTCTTGCATAGCTGCCAAAGCATTAGCTATGTTTGACACAGCCCGCCCGAGGTATGTCCTCCTCGTAAGGTGGTGGAGCCATCCTGGCATTTATATAAACTCAAGTCAAGACTATAATGGAGAATGACAATAATCCAAAATAGTACCAAGATGGAATTAACCAAGATTAGAGGATACAATTTACTGAGATGATATTAAAATATCAACAAAGTTCATAGCACCTAAAGATATTAAGCATATCGCACACGACTGAAAAGGAGTGTGGTACAAATATATCAAAGAAAAATTTTCCACAAATTTCGCATTACAATACCAATAGATGCGCAAAATTACTTAACTAATCAAGATTAGTGACTCTACCGATTCAATATACAAAAGCTTAATGATAAAAGTAGTGGTATGGTCGCACTCATCCCGCACTCAAATCATTACTCAAGACATGAACAAGTGGAACACATATCCTAACCCTTCTTCTCACGACGAAACCTAAAGATTGGTAACTACTTAAACGAACACCCCAAACAAGATAGCGTGGATACAAAGAGGAAGATAGATTGCGTTTGTGCCTAAAGCTCGCCGGTATGGAATGTACCAACAGTTGATAAACCAAAGGCGATAAGATAACAACTTGATGCAACAAATAGACAAGGGATTACACACACACACACACAACCTATGGTACCACGAAACCCAACACGTGAATCCTAGTTTGAATTTTTAGAAGAGGATTGAAAACGCACTTCCTTACCGTGAGAAGGGTGGGTGGGAGGGTAAGAAGAAAAGTGGAAGCAGTCCTACTCGCTTTTGTTTTTCCCTAATATACATAACTACCAAAATATTTGCTAGATCGACAACGATCACTGCTTGAAACCTCAAGGTCGGATGGCTCTCGATACCAATTGTAACTACCGTGAATTACGCCCTAGATACAAGCCCCGATGAGTGGTAGTGGTTGAAATAGTGGGGCCCCAAAAGCCACTCACCGTAGTCCTTTCAGACGTCCCAACCACTACCCTCTCAACGGGACAGACGGGCGAATCGGCAGTAAGGGATCAACTACGACACAAGTGGGTATGTACGCAAGCCACCATACAAGAGTACATCAGAGCCATACCATCTAGAAAGAAAGGAATATAGCAACGCCATACTAAGCAAGATTCAAATGACCTAGATAGATCTATATTTTAGGATACTTCTCATACAACACACATCGTAGTATCATGCGAAGCGGCAAACAAAATCCGAGTACGGATAAGAAGCAAATCGGCATAAGATGCCATAGAAATAAGCACATCCCAACTACAGTCTCACGGATCCTCGCTCCTAATCTCTACACCCAACGATCAGCGCCCACATCTTCGCTTCTTCCACCCAAAGATCCGGCCCCAGAGGGTACCGCCCATCCGAACCAATAATTTATCGTGAGACCCTAAGGGTACTCAAGAAGTCTTAATGCTCTAAAGGACACAACTGGGTGACGAATTGCAGCTAAAGATAAACCCTAGCAGTTTACGATAACGCTAACCATCCGCTTAACCAATGATGTATTTGGATGTCCGTGAATTAAGAACAGCTTATGTGGTAATCTCATCAGATCCATCCTCCTCCTCGCTACTAACAAGGAAGCTAATAACAACCCCCATCCGCTGGCAATTTTATTAACCATTCCATGAGTGTTGACCATTTACTAGTCAAGTTACTTAGTCGATTAAAGCGGTACTTTAGTTATGCTTGTCTATGATCGAGAAACATGCTCCAAGTCGCCCATAACCGCGGACACGGCTTTAAAGTTTTACCCTAGGTGCACCAATAGCAACACACGCCGATCAACTTTGAAAACCAAATCAAACCCAACGAGGCTTTCACGATCGAACAATCACCGATTCGAAATATTTCAGGGCCACCTCAAAGTATACCCAAGAACGGCAAGCAAGCTCCGAGACGGACTCAAGGTTGGGGACGGCCAGAACGATCAACCCAAACTGGCTTGTCGACACACTGAATGCCATGATCCTAAATAGAATAAAGTGCTATCCGTCGCACAATTTAAATACGTAAAGTAGCATGGCATAAGTAGATAGTAAACAAACTCAAACTAGTTTGTGGCCCCAAGAAATAAGACTAATCAAGCTTCCGCTCAGGGTCCTATATACCTTGGATGGGATAGCGATAAATCATGAACAGGAACTGG